>OX276413.1:6789441-7503611 GCA_946251805.1 Cybosia mesomella
CCTGAAAGTCTCCGCAATGAAAGGACGTTTCAAGCCGTATGAAGCTACAAACATACATACAGGAGCACCATCACCATCATCACAAAGCCATGAAATCACGTTGCAGCCCCGCTCGCACCATAATAAGAGTTTTCATCATCCTTATAGCGATTTCCATTATGGAGCCCGGGGACAGCTCATTGTTTTTGATTGGTATGGAAGCGACTACAATATGGGGTTCTTCAAGAAGGGCATTCGAAGGTTTTAACAGGATGAGAGTGGCGTGGGGATTAATGATATAGGTGATGACATATATTTGCCGAGTTTGAATTCGTAAGATTGGTATATATGAATTCATTTGTTCAATTCATTTCGACGGCCTCTGTGGCGTAGCGGTAGTGCATTCGACTGCTACGACAGGGGGGCGCGGGTTCGATTCCCGCTCAGTGCAAATATTTGTATGCATGAATATGTCTATTGGGTATTGGGTGTTTCTATGTATAATATGTATGTATTTACAAAAAAAAAGTATATAAGTACGTTTATCCGCATTCTGGAACCCATAACACAAGCTAGTTAAACTATGCTTACTTTGGGTCTAGAAAGCGCTGTGTAGAATGTCGTAGAATATTTATTTATTATTATTATTTCCTTTATTTAACTTTAAATACTTATCAATTATATTTTTAAATACATTCTATATATATAAAAAAAAACAAATATATTTAAAAAATATAAAAAACAGTGCTCCACTGGTATCGGGTACAGGGACCAAGCTACCGGTGGTTAGGGCTCCAGAGAAAGGAACTTCCTCACGATGCGCGCCGTATCAAGAAGCACAGCCTTCTGCATCTGGCCCTTGACCCAACCGTCTAACCCGAGCCTATTATTATTATCTCCTTTATTTAATTTCTATACATATAATTACATTTTTAAATATATATATAAAAAAAATACAAATATATTTAAAAATATAAAAATAGTGTTCCACCGGCATCGGGTACAGGGACCAAGCTGCCGGTGGTTACGGCTCCAGGGTGAGGAACTTCCTCACTATGCGTGCCGTGCCTAGCAGAACGGCCTTCTGCATCAGGCCTTTGAGCCAGCTGCCTAACGAGAGCCTCATAAGGTGTTGATCGAGGTTCTTGGCGATAAGTCCATGTGCTGACACGACTATCGGTACAATAATAGCTGAGTCCACATCCCACATGTCGACAATCTCATTGGCCAGGTCCAAATATTTATTATTATTATTATTATTTGTCAGTAATTTACTAACAAAAAGCGATCAAGGTTTGACAGATAAGTCAGAAGACGAATAACTAAAAATCTAGGACATTCAACACAGCGGTATTTAGACGCAAAGCAAGCTTTGGATAACTAGCTTGTAGTGTAGGCTCTAGAGATACATTTTCTTGTTAATACATTATGACGAAATAAATTTCCTTTATGCGTCAAAACACGACAACCTTTTTTAAAATGGATAAAATATAAATATTTATTAAAATAAATTACAATTAAAAAAAAAATTCCTACTAAAATACTACATTTCATACTCTACATTCTACTACATTTCAAGCTCTTTTAGGCTGCAGAAGACCCCATAACAAGATGTTATTTCTTTGGTATTTTCATGAAAATCCGATTTATGCTCCTAGGGGTCATGTTGTCAAGTGAATTATGACAACGTCAATGTCACACGCGCTTGGATTTAATTGGACCCCACATCAACGTCAGACCCTAAGAGATGTGTGTGGAAAATATATTTGACTCTTTTGAAAAAGGTTACGTGTTTTTCATTCTATTACTGCCGGCTATTTTTTGATTCTTGGAAAATGGTTGGATGTCAATAGGTTATTTACGACCGAGATTTTCTGGGTAGTACCAGAAAATGATGTAATTTGATATGTGCATTTGATTAAAAGAGATGTGCATACTTTTTAAATTTTTTCAGTATAGTCAAAATTAAAAAGAACTATGAAGGAAATAATATATTTTTAACTTTTCGATAAAAAACGACCATTGTAAAAACAAGCTAACTTTGGATACGGAATTGACACGTGACTATCCTACAACTTGTATTTAGAATACTAACGCGTGTTCATTTATAAATAGTTCACAAAATGTCCGATTTGCCCACCTAGAGTAACCTACGCTAGGTGACCAAATTCGGACATTTTGTGTGTTTAGTGTGGCGTCGGTTCGGTACAATACAAAATAAATTTTAAAAAAATCTTGTCTCTCGGTGTGTCATTTTACAGGGTCATTTTATTGCCAGGCTTGTTACTAGTCATTACGAAATGTTATATACGTACGTTTTACGGTGTAACAACATATTCGCTGTGAATGTTGTTGTCTTAGTAGGTAATGGTCAGTACCCGCCTTTAAAGCAACAATGCACTATACCGGAACAAATTTATATTTCTCGAACGAGATAGTATAACGAGGCATATACTATAACGAAGCATTGGATATAATCCAAATACATTAGATCCAAATACGGCGATAGCCCTGTGGCGTACGTAACGAACTGCTGAGACGAGGTCTCGAGTTCAATCCCCAGTCGCTCCGGGCACACACCTCTGACTTTTCGTAGTTATGTGTGCATTAATAAATGGTAATTATCGCTCGCTTAGTATTGTGCCCAGTAGATGGCAATAGGCTCGCCCCCTAGTACATTGGGAACTTAACATAACTGGCGAATCGTGATCTCTGCCTACCCCTTCGGGATACAGGCGTAAAGTTATGTTATGCAATTTATCACAGATTCTATACACATACTTTGTTGCTGGACGATCTGCTCGATTTCATATATTTTATAAGCTGATGTCCGGGGCTCCGCCTGATTCCGTTCCTGAAACCCATGAGAACACCTATACCTCGGGTAAAAAGCCTTTTTTTTTTTTCGTGCGGAAATCCCTTCGGATACCCCCCCGCCGGCCAGCGGGGGCGGTTAAGTCGGGCTTGAACCGACTAAAACCGCACGCCGTCTCGGGTCTTAAGACGCCGGGGTGTAAGGTTACCCATAGAGCATATCCCTCGCACCCCGACTGACCCTGGGCCACCTCCGGTTTCGAGATGGCCCCCTTACTTGCTCTCCACTGTGCCATCTGCTAATCAGAGGGACACGTGGAAAGCTTCCGAACAGCCCTCAACGGGATCGTCCTCGCCTCGGTCGGCGTTGGCCGTAGGCGGCAGCGTCTCTCCCGCCCTAGGAGAGAGGCGCTGCCGTCTCCGTTGCCCAGGGTGCACCGCGTGGAGGTCCCTAACCAAGCACCCCCGGGTAAAAAGCCTACGTATTATTCCTGACTATAATGTATCACTGTACAAAATTTCAGCCAAATCCGTTCAGCTGTTTGAGCGTGAATGAGTAACAAACAACAAACAAACAAACTTTACCTTTAGCTTACCATCAGGTGAGGTAAAAACTAAAATTGCAGGATAGCTTGCAGGATTGGCTTACATAATAAAATATTCTTGGCAAGAATCTTGAAACACAGATTCGTTCTACGGTTTGTATTTGATGTCCAAAATTACCAATGACTGATCAGTTCGTGTGAATGAGATTCATTAATAAACATAACTGCTACTAATTTGGCTTTTGGCAAAAAATTTCAGATTCTGTTACTTTCAAACGATAATAGAAATATGATTGTTTGTTTGAGAGAAGAAACGGTGGTGACGCCATGACTTGGGAATGACTTAGGGGCTTGCAATTACCAACTTACAAGTTTACCTAGTAAACCTTGTATTCTAGTGATGTGAACCCGCTCTGAAAACAAGCGATTTAACTTGGCCATAGGGTTTAACGATTATACTAGTGGACTACTTATTGTTTCTGATTGGTATGTTGACCTTTTCAGGTGCTACTGTCGTCTGACCTCCCAACTTTCAGAAGAAAGCCGGCGCCAGAGCCTCATTCGTTGTTTAGTAGTTGCACCAACTTGCCGGTGAGGTTGCTTTGGGCCTCAAGGATGTTGATAGAGACCTCTACACCCAATATGAATTACTCAATGTAAGTACAACAGATCTGGTAAGATAGCTTACCAGAGCTTCAGAAGTAGCAGGTACTTTCTGACACGCTTAACGAACTCCGTCCTCCATAAGCGCAGGTCTGAGGGTGGCAGGTGAGGCCGCCTGTCAGCCCAGCAGAAGCAGGCCGGGACGGCGGGGCGACTAGGGTCTCTCCCCTAAACCGGGGCAAGACGGTGACACCGTGGTTCCCATACCCGAGGAGGCCATCTCCGGTTTCGAGATGGCCCCAGGATCAGTCGGGGTGTGAGGGATATGCTCTATGGGCAACCTTACACCCCGGTGCCTTAAGACCCGTGACGGCGTGCGGTTTTAGTTGGTTCAAGCGCGACATAACCGCCCCCGAGGGTACTTCAGCAAGAAAAAAAAGAAAAAAATCCGTTCCCGCAGGGGGAACGCATAGGTAGATTTCGTGAAGCAATTAATATTATTTTATATAGAGAACTATGAACTTTAAACAATATTTCGTGAAGTTAACATGTTTAATTTTTTTTTCTCGAAAACGGTAACTTTTAGCGAAAAACTTTTCAGACATTTATTTTAGACTTAAAAATGGCCTATCGATTAAAAATGTTTCCGACCACAAGAATGTTCACCGGTTAGAAGTTATGATTTATTTCCCGAAAAATTTTCGTTTTTCCCCCCTCCACTATTAGTTAAAGTTTTAATCTTATAGGTTTATAATTAAAAGTTGTTGGTATTCATGTATACTATGGGATAAAATTAGAACGGTTCGAATATCTTTCATGGAACGTGAAATTTGGAGGAAAAACTGATTTCACAAAAAGTGAGGCCCTACCGTCCCCTTAGGCCGGATTCCACCCGTTCACGAACTTAAACTAAGTTTACACCCAAGCAATTTTTGACCGCAGTTTGAAAGCGATCGGGGCAAAAATGCGACCGTGAGAGTGCCGCAAATTTTGGGAAGTGGAACCATACATATATATATATAAACTTCTTGACCAGTGGTCATTTCGGACTCAGGGGGTCATAACTAGACCTCCTATGAAGATTTTTTTTTCAAATTCGACAGTAGTCAAGAAACCAATAGGTAGATCGATTTCATCGAAATCTACCTAAAAGAAAAGGTACTTCTTGATATATAATACGCAATATTTCTCTAGCAAATCGTAAAAGTTTTTACGTGTTTGTACACAAGGCATCAGCAGGACTGTTTGGCAGAGAACAGACCATTCTCTGCCAATCAGTACTGAGGATGTGTAATTACAAACAAATCATAAATCAAGGTCTTTAATAACTCGCAATCGACGTCATTGTCTCATTTATGTACCTACCTATTTCGTTTAGTTTACTAATTTAACAAAATTAAAACTAGAATAATGTTCTGTACCTTTTTTTTTTCGTGCGGAATTCCCTTCGGATACCCGCCGCCGGCCAGCGGGGGCGGTTATGTCGGGCTTGAACCGACTAAAACCGCACGCCGTCTCGGGTCTACAGACGCCGGGGTGTAAGGTTGCCCATAGAGCGTATCCCTCGCACCCCGGCTGAACCTGGGCCATCTCCGGTTTCGAGACGGCCCTTGTTCTTCATCCATTTAGTTTGTCATTTATTTGTCTGTATTGTGGTGTTGTACAATCGCAATTACTTAATATTGAAAATTAGGTCATATTGTTATTGCCCTGTGTGTATACCGTAATGTATTACATATATAATTTTCTACAGGGAATTATATAGAGACTTACAAGGGAAATGTACTAGAAATATCCTTATCCTAAATCCTAACAAAAGATGAGTTTTGATAACGCAGTTGAATTAAGTAATTATAATCACACATACTAGTTTATTTGTTAGTTCATTATATTTTAATTCAGTTTTATATGTGAATTAGTTAAAAATAATCAATAAATTCACTTTAAAAATATTTCAAAGTCTTCTGAAACGACTAGAGTCCATTGTCTTTCAAATGCCAACATTTAAAAATAATCTCTAAAATAATCATTTTCATTTTAATTCTACTTGTGAGCTGCACTAAGAGCCAATCGTGCCTGACAAGTGATAAATGTCTGAAAGAGGGGCGGTTTTCTAAAACACACGAATAGAAATTTACGATACGAGTTTTCGATTTTAGACTCTCTCCTTAGAACAGCAAGGTTTTAATTTGTTAACAAAATCATTTTATGAAATGAAAAGACAGTTTTAAAGATTTATGGGCTTCCAAAATTTATGCCGATGGTATGGTCACTTCTTTTAAATTGGCTCTATATACAGCTTGATTTAATTTGTTTAGAGTTTACAGTTAATTTTTTTCGTAACGATGCTTTTTATTTCTTAAATAAGATAATAATTTGTATAATTTTGTACCAGAATGTACCTAGCCTTATTTTCAGTAATAAGAAGATTAATTAAAAATTATAAACCCTATTTAAAATAGGATTAGGGGGTGTTGAATGAATACGATCACATCAAATTAATACACAGAATTGATTCAAACGAAATCATGAGAAAAATCACTTTGTAAGCTGTTATTTCAGTGTCACGAGTCTATTTTCTTAATTACCTGTTTAATACCTCATAATTGGAAACTTTCTACTATGAACAGATCTTCCAGGCCTCTTTGGTTACCACGTGCTAACCACCTCTGTTTTTGCAGGCAGAAATTAGTTTGTAGCTCTACTAGTTTAGAAGGTACCTTTTTTTTTTTTTTTTAATCGTGCGGAAATCCCTTCGGATACCCCCCCGCCGGCCAGCGGGGGCGGTTATGTCGGGCTTGCACCGACTAAAACCGCACGCCATCTCGGGTCTTCAGACGCCGGGGTGTAAGGTTACCCATAGAGCATATCCCTCGCACCCCAGCTGACCCTGGGCCATCTCACCACTAACAGCATCGCTCATCCTGTCTCCTCTGAAAGCAGAGGAGTACGGAGAACGATGTGTTCCCGCCACGTTGGGTATTGGCCGACGATCAATGCCAACCCTATGAAGGGGTGAAGGGGAAGCCATTGACCGCCGCCCAGGGTGTACCGGCCGCTCCGATTCCGTTCCCCCCGGACTGCAGCGGGATCGGAATCGGAGCGACACTCAGTTACTCAGTTTAGAAGGTACCTGGTACTCTTTGGGATTTATGCACAAGATTTCTGCTAAAGAAGCGGGTATGATTGTGAAGTTTAAATTAATATTCTTTAGTTTGATGTATGGGGACCCTACCAAGATCTTCGTGGCTCAAGCTAACCTCACCTGCTGACTGCTGAGGAGACTCTAGCATAGGCTTGCCTCTCGGAGTTGGGTGATCAGACGGCAGTCACTCTCGCATAAGCCAAGGTAAGCCAAATCAAGAGAAAGAGTAGAAGAGCGGGTCCAAAGTGCTAGCTTTGGAAATAACTGGGACGATGAAGTCATTGCAATTATTCAAATGACTGAAGCAAATATGAGTCTATCAATGATAAAAAAGATACGATCAGTGTCGCATGAAATAAAAGTATGAAGGCACCTGGATTCCTATAAGATCAATTTGATGAATAACAAATTGAATATATTGATGTTAAAGTTTGACATGATACAACGGAGCGGAATGCAAGAGGAAGCTGTCATTTTCAATTGCGTTGATACTTAAAAAATTTCCTTCATTCGAATGGGGCTTGATGGACGTATAACATTCTCGTATATACAGTAATCTTTACTTGTACTGTACAAATTAAGCTTCTTAAACTTAAAGCTGTCACCGCGGCTCCTACTGCAGGAAATACTAGCAGCGTTCTCGCAAGCCACAGAACTTATTCTCGGAATAAATAGTGGCCTATGCGCTATTTCAGACTATTATCTGCATTTGGGAAAAAAGTATTCAAATCCGTCTGTTTAAGCGTGAATAAAAAACAAAACAAAAATCCATTTTTCCATCCATCCTCATAGATTTCACATTTATATTGGTAGGATAAATGCTTTTTATATTCATATCCTAACCCTTTTATATTATACATGTGACTTTCGATATCATCCCGTGTGGTATTACATATCAAAAAGAAAATTATGAAAATAAGCCCTTTATCCGAGATAAATAAATTGCTGGCAACCAAATTGGAACTTGTAAGGATAAAATAATATTCTATCCTTACAAGATTCATGATATTCTATAATAATAAAATTGTATCTTATCAAACTTGTAAGGATTTTAATTTGACCAGGAAATTCAGTCAGTCACGTGATTCCAAAGTTTTTCTAAAAATCCATCAAGAACTAAGATCTAAAATATTATTATTTAGTTCGCGTGAATATGAACATGTTCCGGATCATTGCAAACAATACAAGTACTGCTATGGCCAAACGGGTTGGTAAAGGGTTTTCGTTTTAAGTTTTCCTTCTCTTAGGCCAGTCCAATCTCGGTAGAATATAAGTCAAAACCAGCAGCAACTCCCCCAAGGGGAGGAAGAAGAGTTGATGCTTCCGTTGCCCAAAGAGGGTGCCACAGGAGGTATTTTAGTGCACACCCCTTACCACATAATTGATTACTATTGTAAAATTTTATATATAAATACTTACAGATTTAATTTGGTTGTTTTGATGTGATGTGCTATAAAGAAATGAGATAAGTTAAATAAGTTGTATCACAAATCACACTGATTCTGTCGCCCGTAGCATGACACTGTAAAGTCGTGTCCCTCAAGTTTCGTGTTCGATGCTCTTGATTGATGCTTTGATGATGACATATTTTTCTGCTATTTGATTGGTTAAAAAAAGCTCGAGAGACGAGTCTTGTTGAGGGTGCTAGGATTGTAATTGTTCGTTACTCGTACTTCTAGTTTTTTTTCTATATGAACTATTTTAGGAAAGACAAAAGAAACAAATTATTATATACGAAACAATTTTCGTTTATTTTTGCAAAAAGCATTGATTACACGCACATTTTAGGTAAATACCTAAAGGTTAAAGTCGCACCACGCATCATTATTTTTAAAATAATTTAAACAATGTTACTATAGCAATAATAATACGTTAATAATAATATTTTTTCTAATTAATTTTATCACATATGGCAATAAAAAGAATATTTACAGCTTTACAAAATAATTTTTCAGTAAAATCTCAATAAAACTATTTTAATAAATAATATCAAATTATAAGATTTGGTGATTGAACTATTAATATATTTGAATAACTATCACAGTGTCATAGGATACAACTGACAAAATAATACAATGATTTCGCACTCGAATATAAACTTTGAAAAACAATAGGCATAAAAAATACTGAATTTCATGTCAAAAATTAGATACGATATGGTATGACGGCAGAAGAAACTATCCTATACACAGAACTACCTACATATTTCATTACGCATAATATTTTAGGTTACATAATATTGCTGTGTTTTAAACTAGTTCACTGTTATTGCTAGTGGATTCTAACTATATTGTATAAAAAAAGATCTATTGAATGTCTATATATAACATATAATATAAAATGTATATGAAAAATGACAAATATTAAATTTTATTTACAGATTTTCTGAAATTTCACATTTATAATATAGTCTACAAATTCTAACACATATTATTTTGGATTCACAACAAGCTAATAGATTTAACTAGTGAAAAACAGGTCAACGTAACAAAAATAAAAATAATGGACGGATTTCAAAAGAAAATTCTAATAAATAGCAGTTGTCATGATAAAGAAGTTCACAGAAAAGGTCAAATATATATAGTAGTAATAGAAATTTCAGTATAATTGAAGATTTTTTTTTAATAACTTGTTTAACGTGTTGCCTTTCGCATATGATAAGTATTGTTAGAACGTTAGTTGTAATATCTATAGAAGTCACAACCATTTATTATTACTTTTTTCACAATTACAGCCAGCATGTTATTGCCGCACGTACGGTAACACTCAGAATTGGCTATACAGTTTTACTAAAAAATTACATCCTAATTTCATCTAGTTTTTTTACATATAATTTGAGCCTATATTACTTATTCAAAAGGAAGACACATTCAATTTACAATAGCGAAAGTCTTACTAAAACATTGTTTGAAAAAATAATTGTGTAAACATTAATAATTATAATCTTTTTAGCACGATTCAAAATTTTTTTTAGTAATCAAACTTAATAAACGGGAATAAAATATTATACAAGTACAATTATTTAATGCATTTTCTGTAGGGTTGTGCGGTTTTTAATTTGAATTTTCTTTACTTTTTTATTGCATTATTATTTTATTTTATATATAATGCAAATATGCATTCATGCACACAAATATTTGCACTGAGTGTCTTAGCCGACTTAGCAGTCGGACGCTTTTCCACTACGCCACAGAGGTCGTGTAAATCTGCTGTGAAGATATCTAGTATGTGTTTTTTATGGTTGCCTGTCTATTCATTCATTTCATTCTATTTTCTTTAATGCCATGCTTTGTGTTTGGATTCAAATATCAACGTAAAATCTAAAAACATCTTACTAATTAAACAGTTTATTTTTCCAAACAACATTTATTAGCAGACAATTCATGAGACGCAGAAATATTAGCTAATGCGGTTAATATGGACATTGACACGACAGAAATGAATATTAGATATTTTACGGTACAAGAGAAAGTAAATATTCAATACTGACTCTATTCCAAGTCTTTTAATTTTACAAGCATAATAAGTAATAACATAAAATGAAATGAACTACGAAAAAAATGCAAAAAATTAATTTGATAAGGATTGATTGAAAACTGTGCTATTTAATAGTAAAAGCTTTGCTCATGTCTTCATTCGGTTAGGGGTTAAAAAAGCGATATTATATAAGTTTTGACTCATATATACAGAGAGTTTTAAGATTAAAAATTCTTTATTAAATCATCGATCAGACTTGGATAAAGTCAAAAGTATTGAAAAGCGGACAGTGCCAATATTAGTCAAGTTAGTGAAAGTTCACGCATTTGTTACTGTTAGCGGCCTAATAATGTAATTCAGATAGCAAAATATACATAGTCGCTATTAAATTGCAGAATTTGTCGAAATATGACAAAGTAACAAGTGCGTGACCCACAATTAAATACAACTATAAACATTTAAACGATGAGTTTGACACAACACTGACACATCAAATCTAACGGGTTTGTTATTTTAACCATAGCACATCAATAATTATTTTAAAAATCCTTTTTTCTCTATTGAAGCGTTATTTGTCCCCATTATAGTATCTTCCTATTTAAAATTTAAATAAAATTGTAATATTAATTCTAAGTGACTGATATAACTAGTTAAGACTAAACTAACTACAAGTCTGTTTATTTATTAAATACTGTTTACATAAACTAACATTCATTAAAATTTCAAATTTACAAAAAAAGTCTAATGTTATAAAAAATTACTAACTAAAAATTTAATTCTATTCTATTTTTTAATCTTATACTCTATTAAAAAGGATAAACACCTATTTATTGACTTTGTCAATTGTTTTTATACATTATATAAATTACTTACATTAGATTATAATAGTTACCTGTTATAGAAACACATTTTTCAGGTGATTTCTAAGTTAGTGTATTTCCTAAATTAATTAAATTACATGATTTGCAAATAATATGGAACAGCCCTCAACATACGTTTTATTTTTTATTTTCATACGATATTTCCCGTAGATATACTTTCCTCGTAGATACACTTTTAAACATCTTCACTTTCTTTCCCGTTTGATAAACTGTTGTCTAGTACAGTCAAATACAGTCCAATTTACAATTACTTAAATAATTAAATTAAAAGTTCATTCCCCATAGATACACTACTCGTAGAAACAGTTTTGAGAAATGCCTGCGTACCAAAACTATAAGGGTTCTCTGTTTGAGTAAGGAGCGCCTAAAAAAGAGTTCGATCATCTATTAATCTATCAAATAAATAATCTATTAAATAAATAAATATATAAATAAATAATATAAAATATAAATAAATAAATAATATAAAAAATCATTTGATGATGAAAGTATGAGATGAAGTGTAACTAAGAGTAATGATTACTTGAATTTTCAAAAAGTGTATCTAACGGGAACGAAAGTGAAGATTTTTAAAAAGTGTATCTAAGAGAAATAAACCTTTCATACATATACTCATGTCTGTATGTCCCTGACGTATTAACACCAATATTTCACCCACGATTGTTTTATTTCCGCGTAGTATGGGCGAGCCTTTTACCATCAACTGTGTTCATTTAATCATTTGCATGTTCACTTTTGGACAGAGTATTTCTTCAAGAGAAGAGATTCAGTATATTTTACAAAGTTGGGAACCACACAGCCAATTATTTGTGTTTTTACTCAATTAAGTGAAAAAAAAAACGAAAACATAAATAAAAGGGTAGGTACCCAGTTCGAAAACAATTATTTTACGGTGGCTAGCAAGAAAGGTTTACGGTTTTAGGTCGGGACCCTTCCTTAATCGGCAGCAGATCAGATTGTTCGAAGGCATAGCAAGAATGTTGCTATAAGTCATCTTATATATAGTCACTTTTTTCTATATAAGTAATATTCATTAACGATACGTCTCAAGATATAAGTATACAATCAGAACAATAACTAGGTGTTTACCTGCAATTAATTTTACAAATACGACTTTAAAGAAACAATAAGACTCACTACTTTTAACTATATAGTTAAATTTATCGATAATTTAATTTAATTGTTATATTTCTATAATATTTACAACACTTTGGCGTACCATGAATACTATTCTATACTTAGGCCATTAAATTTACAAACCTACAATCATTAATTTATATCAGAAGATGATTTTTAAAATGTTTAAAATGGAATGATTCTATTATGTAATTATTTATTATCATATGATGTAATAGAAAAATCAGAATACCGAACTAAAAATTATAAATAAAAAAAAAAAAAATTAATTCAACCTTTTTAGTAAGTGCATTACAAAAGAAATCAAATAAGCACAAACATTATGAGTTTATGTTGTTTAGTTCAGAAGTTCCTATGAACACCTACCGTCTCCATCTTCAGACTAGCTTCGTAGTATCTTATTATCCTATGGTCACCGAAGATCCACAAATATACGAAACAACAATATAGTAAACATTTAATCCAATCGAACGTTGGGAAGTGCTTCCAACTGGGCTTCCAAGATTTAACCGATACTAATTAACAAACAACAGTGCAAGTTAAATAAAAACTTGTAAAAATGACTTTAATCAAGTCTGTAATATGATTTTTCTTTGATATATTACAGTTATTTACTTAATTTCTAACAAATGATGAGGTTTTTTTTTGTATTTCTAGAAAACGTCTTTGGTTTCATTACAGTATGGAAACTCATTTTTAATTTAATAAAAATGTTACATTATTATGGTACTTACAATGATATACTATCGATATTTTACATGCAAATCCTTATATTATGGCATCATTGCATGCAAATTTACTGATCATCTTAGATTACTTAATTATTGCTGTAAATCTAAATATATTTTACAATTAATGCCTTCACATCTATTTGTTGAATTGTAAAGTCAATTCAAATAATTAAATATATAAACGATATTACGTATAAACTAGCACTAAAACTTGTAATTCTTTTATACTTAATGCTTAGTGAAATGATAAAGGAAACATATCCGTTTGTGCTACAAAAGATATAATAAGCTTATCACAGGTAAAAAAAAAACTTGGTTCAAACATCCACATTTATCAATGTCAAACAATTAGTAATCAAAACCCATATATCCTTTTATGAATCTATACACGAATCAGTTATCAATAATGAAAATTTTATTATTGGCTATATCTATGACACATTTTATTTACTGTACACTTATTTAAATTACATTTACTTTAGGTATAAGTACATGAACGTCCTTAAATATTTCGTTGAGACTTTACTAGGCCTCTCAAACAGCTGTCACTTCAGACACTGGCGGTATTCAAAGTGATGCCAAATCTGAAGCTCTTCTAGAAGGAACGGGTACTCTCAATTGCGTTGATCCTCTTCGATCTAACCTCTCCAATGCATCTAAATCTGATGCACTTCGTTTACAGAAACTACAGAATGCACATGCTAAAGTATTTTTGAACGCATTACGAAAGTCTCTATTGAAATATGCGTAAATGATTGGATTTAATGCAGAGTTGAAATAACCAGTCCAAAACATGATAACAGTTACAACTTCTGGCACATTGCAGGTATCACACAATGACGTTGACACGTAATATAAGAAGAACGGAAGCCAACACAGGATAAAGGCACCCATGATAATGCCAAGGGTCCTTGCTGCTTTGTGTTCTCTTTTCATTTTGAGAATATTTCTATCTTTCGTTGGCGTCGCTGCGTTAATATGTAAGGCGCCATTTTTATCACCAACTTCACGGGAAGGTCTGTGCATGAGCATGGCATTACCAGCTCTTGCATACAGATTTTTCTCTTGGCGATTCGCTTCTTGGAATATAGCATAATATGTGAACAGCATTATAGTGCAGGGGATCCAGAATGATATTGAGCTGGATATTACTGCATACGGTTTATTGACTTTGAAATCGCATTGGTCGTATTGCTGCACTAAGTAATCGCTAGTTGTGTACCAGCCCATAAAGATTGGTACATATGATATTGTGATTGGACTGAGCCATGTTGCTGCTAACATGATGTACGCCATCTGTAACCAAAATATGACATATCAATTTAAAAAGTTTGACCTTATTACTGAATATATGTTCATTTCTAAAATTGAAATGTTATTAATAAGAAGTGAGTGCTCTTTGATTCTCAGTTCTCGTTCAAGTGGCAGTACTGAGAGCTTTTAATTAAAAGTTTTGAACTTGCACCTCCTATATTTTCTTAATTAATAATTTGATAAAGATGAGTTTTTGAACCAAGTTCATAGATTGAAATTTACGTCTCACAATTTATATTAACTTTTGATAATGTTTGAGTGCATTTGTAGTTTTGAAAGAAAATATTTTTATGGATTGCGAAAACGTAAATCCATATAGGTAAAACCCTACACACAGGGTAATAATATGTTGGAATTGCATCAAATTAAATTACATATAAGATGTAATGCCTTAGTAGCTACAAAACTATACGCATAAAAGAAATACAAATATAGTTTCGAATTTGGAGTAACCTGATTTAAACTCCTTTTTAACCGACATGTTTGATGGTGAGACTAGTTTTCAGAAATGTTAGAGATCGGAGGTTGGATCCGTAAGACAACTGTCAAGTCTCGTGTTGCAACCGATTATAGACTCTTGTAACCGCTTCACATCTGGCTGGTTTGCATGTGTGAATACTAAAAAAATGTCAATGACCCAATTTGTTACATGAAAGATATATTAATATTGATATATATATTCATAACGATCCATAAGTTGCATTATCAAAATAAATATATGTTAAAGCTATTGATATGTGGTATATATTTGTTTCAAACATTAATTTTAATGATTTTACTGTAAATGTGTAATAACAGAGATATATAATGTTAATTAATCTCGGTAATTGAATATTATTATGCAAATATACATTTTGTAATGTGGGTGTATTTATTATAGGATGTTGTGTTACTGAAATGTAGTTTATTAAATAAATTTAAATGCTCTGGCAATGGTTAATTTCTTACCTATCTCTGGTTTATAGAAAGTAATAACCTACAATGCATATCAAAGCTTCAGCGATGATTAACTTGAGTTAATTTGATTTCAATAAACTAAAATTAGCTTCTGCAGGTTGTTTCATTTATACTTTTTTTTAAATAGGACTAGCTGATGCCCAGGGCCCGGACCCGTGTGGAAGTCGGTTATCATTTTTTGGTCATATCTCCGGTTCTTCTTGACGAATTGTAATAAAAAAACGGCAGATTTTAAGTCTGATCAAGACCTTTCTAATAAAATAAAGCGCACAAAAATTCGTCCTGTAGTTTTAGCATCCATCGCGAACAAATAGACAAACAGATAAACACACAAGAATTTCTAACACATATTGTTGTATTCAGAATCGTTCATTTAACATTAACCCATTTTTTTTTGTCTCCAATGTACAGACACAACTAATTTACAATTTCATATAGACCAGCAACTCGTCGTCGCTTCGTTTCGGTTTATATAAGTTATTTTTAAAGCCATCATAATTTACACTTAATAAATAGTCTATGTCCATCACGGATAATGTACCTTTGAAATGATGAAACATTTTGTTCCAATAAGTGCAGTGGTTCCGAAGATTACCTCAAACATATTTAAAAAACTCACAAAATTACGGCCTGTTAATAGTTAGATGTCTAAAACTATTACACTCCGTACGTCAACGTAGCGATATTAAAAACATACGTTTTTGTGACCAGGAAGTTGGTAGTTTAATTTTAGTATATAAACCCTTTAAATTGAGAGTTACAGTTCCAGACTTGTTTAACAAGCCCTTGTTTGACAAAATTTAGAGTTGGGTACTGTACTTATTGTGATTTCAATTTCATAGGTAAGAGGAATATTTTTTAAACAAATTTCACTTTATATATTAACTTACCTTTTTCGTCATCTTGATGGGATATTTTAATGGCTTAACAATAGCGTAGTATCTGTCCACTGATATACAACACAGATGCAGTATTGACGTTGATGTGAAGTACACGTCGGAAGAGTTCCAAAGATCGCAAATCGTAGGACCAAACACCCAGCTGTTGTAGAACTGTACACTGAAGTTGAACGGCATCACGACCATTGCAACCAAAATGTCTGCAAACGCCAAGGAGACGACGAAATAGTTGGTGATCACACGAAGTTTCCTGTGAAAAAAGATACTTTTAAGAAGAATAATAATTTTACATTATACAGGTTATTACACTAATTTCAAAATTGTGAAAGAAAACTTATCAAAAGTAAACTAATAACATTATATCGGCATTTTATATATATCGGTATTTTCATAACATTATATCCAGCTACGAAATAATACCACTGATAATTTCGTAGACTTAAATTCAATAATGGCATTTATAATTCAAAATTTGCATGCACAGTTAACAGTCGAGGGTTCTCGTGACCAGAAGGCTGGCTTCTTTTTAGCACAGAGAATAAGTATTGCCATACAACGTGGCAATGCTGCCAGTCTTCTGGGCACGTTACCACAGGAGGCATGCGATGCGGAGGAATTCCACGATGCATTTTAGGTTTAAGTTTCTTTTAAATGTTTATTTTATTTTAGTTTTATTTAGTTTAGTTAGATATAAAATTTGTAACCAAATTTGTACATTTACTTATTGTAATTTAAAATAAATTTCTTTTATCTAGTCAACAGTTAAACATGTTGTAACACAACATACACTAAGACCTTTTGTTACCGTGTTATCAGCAGTTAAGTTATATTATATTATATTCTTTTCTAAATAGATTCTTATCAAATAAAGAAAACATAACAACATCATTGATATATCTACGTATCGCCAAACATCAATATCAAATTGTAACAAAATATCTTATTCGAAGTTTTCGGGTCAATTGTCCGTGAATAATAAAGTAATTTGTCCGACCATTCCCGCGACTAGTGCTGTGTCAAAATGGACTGGTGTTAAGGGGAAAAAGGATAAAGAAGTTTTGATTGCTTTGGGGAAAGTTCTAGACGGTACATACTACGCGCCGGGAATCTTAAGGGTTGTATTGCTTTGAACTTGTATGTAGCTAAAAGTTACCCTGACTCTTGAAAAGGTTATATTAGTGTTGTACTTAAAATTGGTTTAAGGAATGAAATAGACACGATTTTCCGCAAGAATTGAAAAACACCTGCACAAGTTTGATCTCTAAATATTTTGAAGCTCGTGACAGGCTATCACTCAATGAGATTTCTTGAGTATGTATATGGATACTGTAAGTCATATATAAGACAGAGGGCTTGAGGAAAAAGGCTTGCGCGAAATAGGACACGGTAAGGAAAAAAATCACTAAGAAGATGACGTCTGAAAATAATATAAATGGATGTAAATAGCATGTTGCGCCGACCCTAGTAAATTCATACAAGGGCAGGTACATGATAATAAATGACAGAGAGAGAAACACTGATGCGAGCAGCTAGAGGTTTTGAATGTAGAGCATTTAATATTTTAGAACTTATATTAAGACACAAATTCGTAGTGAGATTACCAGAATTCACCATATTATGAGAATACATATTGCACCTTTACCAGAATTAGAATAAGATTTATTGAACCAGAGAGGCTATCGCTGGTAGTGCAGTTTTAATTTCTGAATTATTTAACAATTTACACTGCGTTAGGCACCGTAAAAAATAATATGCACGATATTAAGACGCCAACACAACCTCCGCTTCCTTGATATTGAGATAAATCTGTATCAACAGCATTCGCCATGTCCAAGTAAATATCCAAACATATCGTTATATTTTCAAAATGTTCAACAAAAATACGGAGAAAATCGAGTACCTTTTTGCTGGTTGTACGTAATTTGGCTTTTCAGGACGAATCACGGTTGTCACTGTCCGCCAAACATTTATGATTACTCAAAGTATCTTATGAAATTTTGATTTTAGATAAAATTGGTAGAATTTATAAGGTTGTGTGGATATTACACAACTGTGTTACAAATAATTTGACTAATCATGAATACATACACAGTCACATACATACATTTACAATGTGTCAATTTGCATTTGCGCATCATGCACAGGGTAGATTGAGCTACTTGTAGTCGTCATAAATGTATTTGCACCTATAATTATTTGTCCCGACTGACTGACTGATTCATTAACGAAGAGCCTAAAACGCGGCACCTATAATCTTGAAATTTCGTCAGTAGATGCTTCTTATGTTGTAAGCGACTTTTAAAGATAGAAGCATAAAAATTCATATACCTTTTTCAGTTTACAAATGAATGTTTATGTATATCTGTGTTTTTCGGAATTTCCCCCGTAAGGGGGTAAAATAAGGGATGGATGACTGTTAGTAAGAAGCACAAAATTTAATATAGCTGCTTACGGTTGTTAGAAATAAAAATATACGTGTGTATAAGGAGTTAAATTAGGCAATGAACGGTTATATAGCAAGTCCGTCATTTTCGAAGTAATTACGAAGTTTTACATAGCTGCTTCTGGTTAGAAAGAGACGTATACAAGTATTAGCGTTTTTCTACATTTAACCATTAAGGGGTCAATAAGCGATATATATAGAAAAGTGCTAAACTTTTGAAGTGTAAAGTATGAATTTCAATATGAAAGCTTATTTTGTTTACATTTACAATTAGACCCGGTAGGTGGCGGTGCAATCAGGTTATAGGATTTTTTTACGACTTTGTTTCCGGGCGAAGCCGATTCCCGGGCCGTTTGTTTATTATTATAAACATAAGTAACGGATAATAAAGCTATACTCATCATAGCACACATCCATATTCTCGGTATTAGGATTAAAATACGGTTTTAAAATAAGCCTTAACTATGTTATAATTAAAAGTAAGTAGTGACTTTAAAGCGAAGTTTTGATAGCTTCGGTGTGGACTGACCCTACCTGTGCTAAAACTTATCTTAATTTCGCTTTGATGATATAATTATTTCGCCTGACGAACGCTTATCCTCAAATTAGGCTGTTATTTAATTTGATAAACTTTAACGAAATGTTGGAATACCTAGATATTTTTGGGTCCTTAACTCAAAGACATAATAATGCATAGAAATAGATAACTTATTATTTTGTTGGGATTTCGACTTAATATCATTTTTTTTTGTGCATGAGATATAAGATTAAATAGAATATTGATCCAAAGTTTGACTTCAAAACAGCGTATAAAATTTAATCATAGATTTCTTAAATTACTATTTCACAGTAAACTTGATAAAATACTCAATTTATCCATATTCTGATGCAGATACTCAATATTAATAGAATTTGCGGTCTTCACGCTTATTAAATTGCGAGATCACGAGCGAGGTTATTATTTCTTATCATGCTATTTCCTTTACCACTACTTCCACTTAACTATTATATCTATTAGAAAGTTAATTCGTGATGCCGTGATGACTAGACGTCCTACTACCAAAATACAATAGTTTTGGTCTGTTGTTGAGGAAGAACAACGCTTATAATATATTAGGCAACGATGGTGACTTTCAAAGCCTCGGGTCAAACTGGGTTCATATTTTTTTGTCATTTATGTAATATCATGATTTACATGAATAATTAAGCCAAGCGCAGAATTTTATCATACGAGCAAACGGAAACCAGATTAAAATAATGATGACAGTAAGAAATAAAGACAATACACATGCTCACCACGAACAAACTGATGAAGCCAATCACTATGAGTTAAGCGCTTCTTGTGAAACCACTGTAGGTACTCCTATACCGTATTACTAACTAAATTAATACAAACCTATGTCTCATGACACTGACAATGACGAGCAGGTTGCCCAACACCGCCATGATGACAATCAGCAGTAGCACTGTTGTCCGCAGCTTGAAGAATATATTCTGGCCCACGTCATCGTGGTCGGTCTCTGCGACTGTGGTGTTACCAGTCGCGTTGACCGTCGCGTTCAGTATCGCGTAGAGGGTTAAATTTACGCGATCCATATGGGGTGCCCTGGAAAAGATACGGTAGGTTAATATTTTGAATCACTATTGATTTTATAAATTCCACATGTATGGTAAATATTGTTGCTATTATTATATATATTATCTATTTCATCGCTTAATTTTCATTCCATATTTTATATGGTTTATAAGAGTGCTGATGGTTGTGTTTAGATTTTTCTGCTTTTATATTCTTTTATACCATACCTACTCTAAAAAGCTTATTTTATTCACGCAAAACAGTGAATAAAAAGGCCTTTTATTCACTGTTTTGTTTTTATTCACTATTTTGGTGTTTGAATTTGGAACACAAAAATATATCCGGTCTCTATTTCAATGCTTACACAAACTCCTTGCGCTAAGATTCGAAATTCAAAACTCTTTGGTGCAAATAAATTCTCGAGATTTGATTGGTCGATATTTGCGACAAGGAGTTTGGCATTAGATTAAAAACTGTTTTGTGTTTGCTGCCTTTATAGAAAAAAAATAGTGAATTAGCGCCATTTATAATACTTACTGTGAATTGTATGATGTCTTTTCTCGTAGTCATGGTATAAAGTATAGTATGCAACTCCTGAATAAAGTACGAATTTATATCGAGGGCCATGAATCACTCGCGTCGTTCAGGATTCTAACAGTTGAATCACTCGCTGCGCTCGTGATTCAATCATTATAATCCTTCACTTGCTCGTGACTCATCTACGGCCCTCGCTTTAAATCCGTCCTTTATTCACTAGTTGTATAATATACTATTGTTTATTCTCTTCTATTACTTATACATTCTTTTCTTTTTCCCTTGTGTATGGCAAAGCATGAGATACATCTCCAATGTTAAGTGTCAAAAATAACGCATAATTTCAATTCTATGAACATATTTGGAAAACATAAATATGCATACAGAATAAATTGATATAACAATTTCTTGTTCTCTTTTTCTGATCTAAATCTATAGGAAAAGTGAGAAAGTAAATTGCTTAAAAATTTAATTGAATTAATTAACTGGCGAATCGTGGGTGTGTAATACACCTCTGCCTACCCCTTCGGGGATACAGGCGTGAAGTTATGTTATGTTATGTTATGTTATTAATTAGGCGGAGTCATCAAAAACAATGTTTAAAAAAAAGCGGCCAAGTGCGAGTCGGACTCGCCCATGAAGGGTCCCGTAGTAGCAAGTAACATAATAACGTTTTTTTTTTAATTTTATATTTGAGTTGATTGGATAAAAGGTGAATTGCGGTTTACGATTTATGACGTATTATAAAAAACTACTTACTAGATCTCGTTGAAACCAATTTTCGGTGGAATTTTACATGGTAATGTACATCATATATTTTTTTTAGTTTTATTATTCTCTTAGTTTAGAAGTTACTGGGGGGGGGGGGGTCAAAAAAATTTTGAGTTTCAGTTCTAAGTATGGGGAGCCCCCAAAATTTATTGTTTTTTTCTATTTTTGTGTGAAAATCTTAATGCGGTTCACAGAATACATCTACTTACCAAGTTTCAACAGCATAGTTCTTGTAGTTTCGGAAAAAAGTGGCTGTGACATACGGACGGACAGACAGACAGACATGACGAATCTATAAGGGTTCCGTTTTTTGCCATTTGGCAATGGAACCCTAAAAATGACTGTAAAGTCATTCATGTTTCCGTAGTTCGCAAGAATTACAGTAGATGGCTCCGGTGTCGCCTTAAGACGTATATGATATATCGCAGAATTTCGAATATCTGGGACGTGTCTAGGTGCCCCAGTTGGTCAGAGCAATCCCCCTGTAAGGTAGCGGGTTCAAGTCCCGTCCTAGATGTTCTCTTTTTCCGATATAAATCTATAAGATAGGAAGCATACAAATTGCTTAAAATTTTTATGGAATCTGTTAAAATTTACCATTATATATTATATAAATAACCATTAAGTAGAAATTATTGTGGTAGCACCTAGAAACAAGAAATTGTTATATCAATTGATTTTAGAATTTGTTAGGTTCTTGTATCTTAAATTTTAATATTTTCTACTCAGAACTTGGCACTCCATATAGATCTCAATTCTTTTATCGGTGAAGTCGAATACGATGTATATTCTTAATTTTGAACTTAGCTCTCATTTCACATTTATGTTATTGATGGGATCTGTTTTTGTCTGAACTAAGTTATGAAAACCTTAGTAATTCTTACTCATCATATAGCCTGTGTGGTTGTAAGCGATTGCTGGAAACAGGTACCCTGTCTATGCACGTTATCAAATGGTTACCTACAAACGGTGTCAATCTACCTACATGTTCAAAGTACTCTGGCGATCGAACTCATCAAAGAGCAAGTAAAGAAAAGCAGTACAAACTAAGTCAAAGTCAAAATTCATTTATTTGTTTTTATGATATCATTAAAACGGAATTTACAAAACGTAAGCAATGTGAAGCTATGGCTTTCTTTACGATAAAGTACTTTTACGGTCGAGCAGTTCCAAAGCAAAACTTGTTAACTGCGTAGGTGGATGAAAAACCTATAAGCTTATAATTGATATTATGTGCGTCAGTAGTTACATACAATGGGTGTTATTGTACTAATTAGATTGTAAACTTAAATTTATTATTCAATATTTGTGTTATGGCTGTGGTAAAATTATTTAAATTGATACGAATAATTAATTAAATTATTTTAGTTCTTAAAATATTCCAATTATTAAGGTTTCAAAGTTGCATTTCAAACAAATGGTACTCCTCCGAGACCGTTTGACTGATCTCGACCAAATTTGCCACGGTAATCAAGTAGACATTACTGAGTGTCGTAAGGGGTCGAATGTCCAGATCGGTCTTACCATCGAGGAATAATCACCGAAAAACCAAATCAATGGAAAAAGTCGACCGGTCACGTTGACCTATTGTTGGATAGGCAAATCTCGCTACGCTTAAGTTTGGGTTGATTGCCAAGCTGGCAACTGTCCTAGTAAATTATGGATTAAATTTTATTTTAATTAAAAAATACTACAGCAGAGATAGAATACAAAGGCCAACATTTTCTCTCCTTCGTATAAAAATCTAATTTTATTAAACTTCTAGAGTACATAAAGTTCTAAGCTTAAAAACAGGACCAATCACTTAAATTCTAGGACATAAAAAAAAACTTATTGAAAGTAATTCAACTTTGAACGAGTAAGAAATTTTCTTCGATTTATGACTTTAGGACAGAGATTCATAAATTTAAGGATCGACACTGCTGGTAGAATTATGCTTGTGGAGTTTTTGTAACGAATCCTGACTTTTTGTCCAACAAAGTGTGTAGGCGGTTTTCTTATGAACTGCTGAAATGGTTTTGGCATATTTTACTCAACTGATTGATTAGCTAAAGAAAGATAAATAAAGATAGTTAATACAATCTTTCTTGATTAACTGAAAATCAAAAGAAAAATACAAAATTGTTGGAATAAAAATCTCATATGAAATATTTAAAAATTTGATGAATTATTTTAGGTCAAATATCTTTTGACCGTCCGTCCGCTCAAGCATACAAAAGCCATTAAAATCTCATATATAATCATGACCATGTCATAGTTTGTTATTGAACTATGTTTAAAATGATAACTGAATTCTATTTAATTTCATTCTATTCTGTTATATTTATCAAACAAATTACATACGAAAGTTTTGGGAACCTTTTTTATCCTCTATTTGTTAACCGAATTTCTTTCTTTTTTTTTATTTAGTACACTTCACCAGCTTAAATTACGTTTTGTCATTTGCAATAATTATTGCAGTCGTACTAGTTTATAATGAGAACTAATATTTACAATGAAAGTTTTAACAGCTAATTGGACTTCACTTTGTTATAATAATGTCAATTTCGTACAAAAGACACCTAACTAAAACTCTATAAGTGTAGGTAATTTTAATCTGAATTATTAACAACCATAAAATAAAGTAAATATTTTCCTAGTTGCCCATTATTTCCTCGTAACTCACCACTTACTTTAGACAAATAAAATATTACGAGATTTTCTTAGATAAAAGCTGGAAAATGAACTTGAAAAAATAGTATTTTCTAGAACGGTTTCATTGTTTTTGTTAATAATTTTTAATAAACACTTATTGATATAATTGAAACTGTACAATTTGATGACAGTTTTAATTATATCTTAGAGCCAGTAACAAATACAGAAAAGAAACCCTTAACAATTTATTTCTATTCATTTGAATAGAAATAAATTGTTAACATAAAAATGTTTCTTACGTAAAATATTTGTCATCCTTACCTTTATCTCGCCCGTTTTATCTCCGTTTCAGTGACAATCCGACCGCCAGTCTTACTCACGATTATACGCAGTACATCTGTCACTTCACACATTATTAATTTAACCTTATAAACTCTTTTTAAGAACATATTTCGTGGAAATGTATTCGAAAAATTTCTTCTTTACCCTCTCAACTCGTAATTTTTCATTTTCACAACGCATCTTCGATTATAGTTTGTTTTTCACGTTTTCAGCTTCCGTTTTTACGTCGTTCATTGTTCTGCAAAAAAAGAGAAATTTTTGAATTTTTACTATATTCAATAAATAGTGTTTCAACGTTTTTCAAAAAAAATAAGGAATGAACGTTTGTGTGGACGTCCCATCATTTCCAAAGTAAAAAGTACGAGATTTCATTATACCCGCTTCTGGTTAGAAATAAATGACACCGTTTTTTTAAATCCCCCCCCCCCCTAAGAGCGTAAAATAAGGGATGAACGTTTCATATTTTCAAATTTGCTTCTTATGGTTTACTTTCACAATTAGACCAGGTAGGTAGCGTTACAATTCGATTTCAGATTTATTTTTCGAAGAAGTTTCTGGACGGTTTGTGCTCTGGAAACTAGTGTGTATTAAGTAGAAAAACTAAGAACAGAGCAGTTTAACCATAATGCTACTGTTACAAATTTGTATTTTAGTTCTAGTTAAATCTTACAGTTGGTATACCCGAAACATAATTTGTGACCCATTACTTTATTCATCCTCAAAGAAAGAACTTGAATATAATGAAACACAATGGCTCCAGTTTAATTATCAGCAATTTTAATTAAATTACTACCTTCACAATTAATAAAAAAACTTTTTAATAACGTTCTTGATTAAAATTATTTCTATTCAGTGTAAAATGTACCGTATAAAATGTCGTATTTAGGTTTTTTCGTGAATCATGTCTTGTCAAGGAGTACAATTATGCCTTTTGTTCTAAAAGTCAGAAAAGACTTATTCAAACTTTATTACTAGGTACTTACACTTGACAGAACTGAAAACGATGTAATGAAAAATGCAATAAAGTTACTTTTGCCAATTTATGAAATTTTGCTCAAGGGTCTTACGATGATGACTTATAATCAGTTTAGTTGCGAAGCAATTCAATACAAGTTTATAAACTGAATTGCTATTATCCATACCATGACATGCTTCAACTGAAACGCGTTCGCGTTTGGTTCGTTTGTTGACATTTGGAACGTTGAACTGAACGACTTAATACGACGTCATGGTATGAGTCCGAAACTATTTAGTTTAGGTTCTGCAACTGAATTGAAAATACCTCGTCTTCTAATGGTCAAGAGATTTGTGATCTCTTTTCTGATTATTTTGGGTCAGTCTTTGAGAAGCATCCCAATTTGAGCACTAGGTCAGCCGATTGTAGCCTATTCTCTAGTGAATGCTTTCTAGACATGCTGTTTAAGATCCCAGTCGAAGCAAGTGATATATTAAATAAAATAAAAAAGTTTGATGTTGATAAAGGTGCCAGTCCTGATCTTCTATCTCCCTCTTTCTGGCATCTTCCTAAACGTTGGAAGACCGCTCACATCATCCCCATATATAAAAGTGGAGATAAATACAACCGTGAAAATTATCGGCCCATAAGTATCCTATCTTGCTTCGCCAAAATATTTGAATCCGTGGTTTATATTCATCTATACAATCATTTTAAACCCATTTTATCGGAGCAACAACATGGTTTTGTTAATAATAGATCAACTGTTACTAATCTGCTAGAGAATAAAAATTATCTCTGTCAGGCGTTTGCTGTTGGCAGACAGGTTGACTCTGTGTATACCGACTTTTCTAAAGCATTCGATAAATCTAATTATCATCTGCTTTGTAAAAAACTTGCATCATGTGGTAGTCATGGCAGTTTGTTTCGTTGGGTATGTTCATACCTTGATAGTAGAACTCAGTTGGTCGCATTAAGGGGATTTTTCTCTTCACTAACATAACTTCTGGTGTCCCTCAGGGTTCTCATTTAGGGCCCTTATTCCTAGTTGTTTTTATTAACGACCTCATTCAGCAACTATCGTGTAATTGCTTGTTATATGCAGATGATTTAAAGATTTTTGCATTGATCTCTAAGCCAGAGAACTATCTAGCCCTTCAACAGGACATTAATACTTTGTCACAGTGGTGTCGTACTAATTACATGTACTTAAATATTGGGAAATGTTTTGTTATATCATTCACAAACAAATTACGTGGCACTATAATATTGATTGCCAAATGCTTAATCGATCGGGAGTTGTCAAAGATCTGATTATTATATTTGATGACAAGCTCTCACTTCATGCTCATTACAGTTATATCATATCCAAAGCTAACTAACTTCTAGGATTTGTTTTACGATCTACCAAAGAATTTAGAAAGCCTCTTAGTGGTTTGTACCTGTACTATGCTCTAGTGAGGTGTATATTAGAATAGTGCAGTCCCGTATGGTCGCCAAACTACAATGTACATATTGAAGCGATTGAGCGTATTCAGAAGAAAGCACTTAGAATTCTAAGTTATCGTCAAAACTCTGGGCGGTCAAGCACTGACTCCCAAGGTAGACTTTGCAAATTCAAAGCAATTAGAAATTCGGCGCACATATTTCGATCTAGTTTATTTGTACAAAGTTATACATTATGTTATAGATTCCCCACGATTACTAAATCATATTACTTTTAATATTAAATTTAGCGCACGTAGGTCTAATGAAGTAAGTTTATTTTCCCTTCAGGTTTATAAGAATAATATTTCCTTCTTTAACCCTTTAACAAGGATGGCCCGCCAATATAACGAGGTGGCAAAGTGGAACAAACCCCTTGACATATTTGAGTCCAACTTTATCAGATTTATTAAAATTATGAAAGACATCCTCTATAGCAGTTTGGCCTTGAAAGACATTTATACATGTCACTATTAGACCTTGACCAATTTAGAGCGTTTCCTATTTTTATTATATTGTTTTAACTGTGCGCACATGTATTTAAGTTACAATCCAGAACGGATCTGTGTTTTATTGTTATTGTTTTTAATTGATTGTAATGTGTTTTGTGCGCCTGAATAAATAAATAAAAAAAAAAGAATTGCTATCAAGCGGTCATGCTTAGTTATAAAATAAAAGTGAATTAATAATAGTTAATAGTTCACTAAACTGTTATTTTAATTCAAGGGCGAGTCCAATTTTTTTAGAATTTATGAACAATAAATGTTATAAATGCGATGAATCGTACAATGTTTATTTAAAACGAGTCTCAAATGAATTTTGTAGTAATATCCATCATAAATTTTTGACGATAATATTCTCTCAAAGTTTTCATTTTAAGGACGATATTCTCTCAAAGAGTTTCGTATAAACCTTCGAGGACTATTTTTATTATTTCTTCGTAGGCAACATGGATTATTTGAACTCTGTGTAGGTTAACGCTTTGAGAGATATTAAAAATGTGGTTTAGTGAAAAGAGGGAGACTACTTTTTTTTTTGTTATATGTTTTTCACTGTTGACAATCATGAAAAGTGCCCTTTTTATTGTATAGAACTTCCATGGATATCAGAATAGGCTATATATTAGAATAAAATATTTGAGAATCACTTGGTGTTCCGTTACAGGAACCTAATTCTAATGAAAATCCCTTTGAGAAATAATTTACTTCTTTTTTTAATACCACTTAGGTGGCAGCCAAGCACAAAACCCACCTAATGGGAAGGGCCGGTTCTGTAAAAAACCTTCTGACTACCATATTTTTTGAACAAGATAGATTCCACACACGTACTCGATAATTTACGAAATTTAATGCGAGCCGGTCGATCTGGCTGAATTGTATTGATTGTGGTTATTTATTTTAATTTATTTCTCCTCCAGAGTGAACCAAACAATATAACCTTTGCGTAGCTGTACAGCGGTAGTAACAGTGCTACCATATTCTACAAAATAAAACAAAATGTGACAGTCAAGAAAAACCAATTTAAACTTGTAAAACATACGACAGCTTACTAGTCCATTGAAAAGTTACATTTGGGGTTGCTTTTGTTAGAGGACGCAATTGTATTTTTTTGATATGTAGGGGGGGTCAGTGTAAAGCTAAAACCAAGTTTGTGGGATGGCCACCCTTGTTCCACGGCCGCCATCTTGAAAATAGGGGATGAAATGGTTTTCACGATATATCTCTTGAACTATTTATCTGATTAAAAAAAACTAAATCATTTTTTGTTGCAAATTAAATTCTCTACAACTTTGGTCCAGTAACTTTTTGTCGTAGAACTATTAATAAAAAATTTATAAGCGAAAATGTTCTGAAACGTTTTTTTATCTCTTTATACGGTGGTAATAAAGATGATAATTCTCTTGACAGCCTAAGATACAAACAATTCGCCGAGTCAGTGACAAAAAGCACATTTAACTTATCTTCACTTCCTCCAACACAATACACAGCTCGCTTTCATACTTTCCGAGTCTACCATCAGGTCCAGTCGTGGCTTGGTAATAATAATGATCCTGAAGACTGGGGCTGGAATAAAAATGTGGAAAATCATTGATGCCAGTGCAGAGCTCTAAACCTCCAGCACCCCCTGAGCTTCTAAAATTGATCTTTTGCAAATGCAAAGGAAACTGTAGAGTGAAGTGTGGATGTCGAAAAGCAGGGCTGAAATGTTCTGCAGTGTGCTTCCATTGTTCTGGAGAGACTTGCAGCAACGTAATGGGGCTCTCAGAATTAATAAATGAAAATTACTTTGATGATGAACCGCTGACATTAACACCCCTTCCTTCTCCAGTTCTCATACTGATATTTAATTCAGAAAGCCGATCAGATGCTGAGCCACAGCCTGGTCCATCGAAAAGACCGAGGACGGAGTAGTTCAAATATAGAAAATCACCGTGGATTATGGCTATTGGGGATACCACGTAAAAAAAACGCGCCTCCAGACTCTTCCTCGTGGGTAGTGGGGAAAAGAGTCAATAATTAATTATTAATAATATTGCAAAATTAATAATTGAAAAAATTATACTAACAAAAAAATATATAAAAAGTTACTGGACCAAAGTTGTAGAGAATTTAATTTGCAACAAAAAATGTTAACTATTTTTTTCTAGCAAATAAATAGTTTAAGAGATATATCGTAAAAACCATTTCAACCGCTATTTTCAAGATGGCGGCCGTGGGACAAGGGTGGCGACCCCACAAACTTGGTTTTAGCTTTACACTGACCACCCCTACACATCAAAAGAATAAAATTGCGTCTTTTAGAAAACGCAAGGTTAGGCCTAAAAAATGTAACATTTCAATGGACTATACCAGTTTTTTTAAAGCTAGGTCATTGAAATTGCTAATATTACAATTTATTTTAATCAGGTCTATAGAACTACGTCTGTGACTTATCGCTAAAGCGTTCGACTAGCAGTCAGAGGTTCGATTCCGTCTTATTACAAATGTGTGTATGCAGAAATATGTATATTTGCATTGGTCAGGGTGCTTTTATGTATAATTTGAACGTATTTAAAAAAATACTAATTAAGCTAGAACCCTAATAAAGAAGACGCAGGTAAAAGTTAGTTATTTAAAAAAATATTTACAATTCATTTTTATGTTACCTTAATGTGCGCGCGAGTTAATGACAAAAAAATCGGTAAAATCGAAATCACGTGAATGAGCGAGTTACATGCGCCAGTTGACGAATAAGTCCCCAGAATCCCCCATGGATTATATAGATTAATATTAACATAATATTTAATATCCTAGATAAATGAATAAACAAGAGTGAGTGAAGTGTAAGTTATCTCAAACAACAAGACAACAATCATATTTAGTCTCCTCGTGATGGCTGCTGAAAAGCAACCGAAACGTCGGGATCAATGTAAAGTATAAAATAACATCAAATAAATCGCGATAGAACCCGTTAAAATAATTTATTTAAATAATATGTCAACATTGGCTATTTGCAGGCCGTGGCGGAGGCGTGTCGTGTGTGCCCTACACACGCCTGCCAACTCACCGAAGCGGGATAAAACCCGACCCCACCTGGCGAGGCCGCGGTGGCGGCCAAAGTCCGCCGGCAACCCTGGGGTTATCCTTTCGAGGGCTTACCCGGGGTGCCCGGCAACGGACACTTGGGGAGGACACCGTGCGGTTTTAGTCGAGACACGACATAACCACCCTCGCTGGCCGGCGGGGGGGTATCCTAAAGGATTTCCGCACGTAAAAAAAAAAACATTGGCTATTTAATTTTACTAATATTAACCACAGGTTACCCTTTCTTTTTTGTTTTTTTTTACGTGCGGAAATCCCTCGTGATGGCTGCTGAAAAGCAACCGAAACGTCGGGATAAATGTAAAATATAAAATAACATCAAATAAATCGCGATAGAATCCGTTAAAATAGTTTATTTAAATAATATGTCAACATTGGCTATTATATTTTTACTAATATTAACCACAGGTTACCCTTAACTTATAATCACTACACTGAAATGTTACCTATTTGTGCCCAGTGTAAGCTGGGTTCCACCATCTCCTGTGGAATATCCAAAAAAAATCTCCTTAACGATTAGATAGATTAATAAAATCCTTTATTTGTAACTATGACGGCCTCTGTGGCGTAGCGGTAGTGTATTCGACTGCTACAACATGGGGCGCGGGTTCGATTTCCGCTCATTGCAAATATTTGTATGCATGAATATGTCTATTTGCATTGGTCTGGGTGTATCTATGTATAATATTTATGTATTTACAAAAAAAAAGTATAAAAGTATGTTTATCCGCAGTCTAGAACCCATAACACAAGCTAGTTAAACTACGCTTACTATGAGTCTAGAAAGGGCTGTGTATGTCGTAGAATATTTAAACCTGTCCTTGCAATTACAAACACAGTAAAGAATCATTAATTCAATTCGGTGGAGACGTTTTGAACTTTTTTCCCTAAGCAACTTTAACTTTAGCGATTTACTTTTATTTATACAATTTCATTATATTTGTATAGCATTTATAGTATTATTTATTTAACTAACTGATGCCCGCAGCTCCGCCCGCGTGGACATCGTTTACCGTTTTTTGGTCATATCTCCTGTTCTACTTAACCAATTGCAATCAAACAGTAGATTTTAAGTCTGACCAAGACCTTCCTTATAGAGAAAAAAATCGTTCAGTAGTAAGAAACAGATAAAAAAACAGACAAGAATTCCAAAATAAATCTTTTTGTGTTCAGAATCGTTCATTTAACAAAACCCAATTATTCTTCCTATATATATTATAAGTACATTTATCTCCAATGTACAGACACATTTTTTTCTCAATTTTATAGGTATAGAATATATTTTAGCTTAAAAAGGTATAAGGTCTAACGGTAATTGTATATTTTGGTGCTTAACCAAATAATATGTCAAATTTTTTAATCATGCATTTTACATAGCTTGGGTGAATTTCACACTGACCATTGACCATACAGTCATTCGACCTAGCAACCTAAATAATATTTCCTCAATATATTGTAAAGTAAGTAATTGTTACATCCAGTTATTTGTACTGCAAACCGTCACGAGCGCACCGGACACGGTGTAATGTTTAATTTCCTTTATATTTCGTCCAATCGAAACTTATTGTTATATACGACGGGAAAATCATAAAATCACCCATTTTGCTGGACGTGTGTTACCATAATGATTTATGGTTACAGTAAAATATTGTGGGCTGATAAATAACCTAGATTAGAAGCTATTAATATTCTGTCCTCAAAATATTAGTTCGCTTTGAAGTAACTAGGAGAGTAACATTTTATTGCTAGTATTAATATCGTTCCGGATTAAATATTGTAGACTAAAATTTAAGGAATTTAGTATAATTCTCGTTCTAAGTTTATTTTTAGCATCACTTGTGTTGATGGTTTTGCAAGTTGCAAAATAGAATGCAAAATAGATGACGACTTACTTTGCGGCGAGGACGCCGCAGACTCGTCTACGCCCGGGACTACCGACCAGTTGGCCGACTCGCCGTCCTTACAGAAGCAGGCCGTGGCGGAGGCATGTCGTACACACGCCTGCCAATTCACCGAGGCGAGATAAAACCCGACCCCACCAGGCGACGCCGCGGTGGCGGCCAATGTTCGCCGGTAACCCTGGGGTTATCCTTTCGAGGGCTTACCCGGGGTGCCCAGCAATGGACACTTGGGAAGGACACCGTGTGGTTTTAGATCCCACCGATTCTGACACGCCCACCCCATCGTCGGCACCGATAGGGTGAAGCCCGTGGGGGTTTCCACACGCTAAGAAAAAGATAGATTTTTAATGAAATAAAATGATAACGAATTTGAATTACGACTGCATACGAATTATACGTTGAAGTCGTGTTCTCTTCTTCCTATAGTCCCGGGTACTTTAAGTGAAAAAGCATCTAACCCTTCAAGGCCGGGACCACCATTCTAGGGACAATATCTGGAATGGTAACCATTACTGTTTGAACTTCACCTTAGCTTACCATTAGACGGAGTGCAGTTAAATGATCGATTAAATATTAAAAATAAAATTGTTAAATTAGACTAGTAAGCTCAAAATAGCAATAACATTTGTCTGAGCTAACAAATATGAGCAGTAGTTCAGTTTTGTAAATGTTTCAATTATTTACTGTTCACGATTATAGTCAAAGCTAACATACGAAACAAATAGACATAGTCTACCCACAAACGACTGAGCGCGTAAATATATTTCAGCAAATTAACTGAGTTTCTGTCTGCGTTTGCATAAGTTTTAGTATAATAACACTTTAATATAATGATTAAAGTGTTAGTAAACCAAATATAAAAAGACATAAATATTTAATTATTAGGAAAATAGGTCGGTCGACCTTATTAACCTTTCATTGACTAGTTTATCACAGAACAAAAGTACAGAGGTTGGTGAAATCCAATGAAGTGCTCGACCTCGAAAACTACGTCGTAAGCGTTTCATATTACTTAGATTATTTACTGTCGAACCTTCATAAAATTGGTAGAACTGTAGTCAATGTACAATTATGTTGGTATATTTATGACAGAATACATGGAATCGGTCTTGTATGAATTCCAGAGTAGATTTACGTATTATGTTGCATTAAATATTGGCGATGAATGAAATAATAGTGTTTGCTTGATCAAATTCAGTGATTGGCCGTTAGTTATAGCTGGTGATCACTGTGTTACAGTGTTCACGAAATCTGTATATCATACTATCATGGTATGGTCTTACGATGTGATTGAAACTTCAGATCTGTGGTTGCAAGTTCATTCACTCTTATTCAGATCTTGAAATTATAGGGAAAATTATATTTTAGACAGTGCTAGATCTCAGATAAAAAATCTCTTTTTTTTTATATTTAGGACACGTCAATTTGACTTCACCTCACCTGATGGAAAGCTGAAGGTAAAGTCTCAGGAAAGAGGGTCACCATTACATACACGTACCATGTTAACAATGGTGGCACTCAGCTTGACGGCCTCATCAGAAGAGGATTGTCGTTGCAGCACCGCGTGACACCCACCGGTCCCACTAGTGCTACGATCACAATCCCCCTGCCTGGCTATGCAGTTGCTGACCCCTGAATGCAATCAAACCAAAATTGAATTACTATGGAGGGTTTTTCGCAATCATGCACGGTGGTACCCACCCGGCCGAATTTTGTGACAAATTTGTGTCATCAAATTTCTACCACCAGTACCACCAGTACTTTATTATATTCAGATACTGTAAGACACACGAAATAGAGAATTATTTTTGTGTAACAGTAATAACAGAACACGGACTCCTTAGTTACAGGAATACCTAGTTTGGGAGTCAGGGTTTAAACAATTTGTGTACTACCTTTCGTTTCTGGACTGCATCTCATACACCTATTAAGATATGTAAAGGATTACTATATCAATAAATCATATTATTACTGTGTCAATATATTATTATCATATATTATTATTATTATCTATAAACTATATCGCAGAAATGATGGGCTAGCCATAGCTAGAATCACGGGTGTCAATCAAAATATTTTCAAGCAAATAATAGCGTATAATTAATTTGTCCGAAATACGGTTACACAATCAAGACTTATTTATTACTAACTGTTGCCAGCGGCTTCGCTGAGTGCAATTCTGATCCCGAACCCGCAACCCATGGGAATCTATTCCAGGGATAAAAGTAACTTATGTGTTATTCTAGATTATAATCTATACTTGTCCCAAGTTTCGACAAAATCCGTTCAGCCGTTTAAGCGTGATTAAGTAACAAACATGCAAACATCTTCACAAACGTTCACAATTATAATAATAGTCAGTAGGATCATTATCATTATACAATTCGTGATTATTTTAAATCATCCAGTGTTTTGCCTCTTTTTTATATAATGTACTAGTTACTGATAAATTACCACGATTCTGTAACCAATGACTGGACTGACCCGACCCAGCGTTCATTTGAGCATGTCATTGACATCGTGACACATCAATTGTGGTAACAGCTGATAACAGGATCTTCCGGTGAGGCGAAGTGTAGCTGCCAGACTGCGGTCCAATAAAGGTGCGTTTACGATTATGGCCATTTGCATTTTGCTTTAAGGTAAAATCAAACCGCAGTGAATGATTTAGATCGGAGATGAAATGAAGTGGAATTCTTCTCAAACAGAAAAACTAAGATCAGGTGTAGTGACTATGTCTGATGGTACATTTTCATACTTTATATAGGTTTATGCCCATGCCTCACCTCCTATACTGCTGGATCGGAAACATATTTCACGAAATTTTTGTATTAAAACACCTTTAGCTACCCTGCATAAGCAGGCATGGGTCACTTTATCCAATCCCTGATGCATTGGAGACCGTAGACCGCTCCACCTTCTCTTCTTGCCGATAATTTGGTTTGTTTGGTTTTACAAGAGCGGCTGTCATCTGAACCTATAACCCCGTGAGAAAATCCTGTGCCAGAGGCTCATGCATCAATCAGCAGGTGCAGGTAACATTGGCATGGGTCCCGAAGATATTGCTGGCTGATATTGAAAGGCGTGAATATATGAAAATTAAATATTAAATATCTCCTTATTATGTTCATGTTATAGACGCAATTATAAACGAAACATAACTCCTGTTCACCATTATAGTGTCCTCCCAACAAATTAGCTGAATGATGAAATATGGTAGAGTTAAATCATTGGCCATTATCGTTTTAATTAAAGAGTCACTCAATTCAACTACATGATGTATTTTGTATGTCGTCGGTAATAATCGGTAATAATAAAATTTAGTAGTTTTGAAAAATAAATGACTCGATTCTCTTTTTCAAGATAAACACATTTTGAAAGATAAAGATAAGGTTGGTGATTTTTGTATGATTTGCAAACTACCAAAATGATTAAATTTTGACCAAATTATAATATTTATAATACAAGTACCTTTTTTTTCGTGCGGAAATCCCTTCGGATACTCCCCCCCCCCCCCCACCGCCGACCAGCGGGGGTGGTTATGTCGACCTTGATCCGACTAAAACCGCACGCCATCTCGGGTCTTAAGATCGCACCCCGACTGAGCCTGTATAATACAAGAACCTTTTTTTTTCGTGCGGAAATCCCTTCGGATACTCCTACAAGCGGGGGCGGTTATGTCGGGCTTGAACCGACTAAAACTGCACGACGTCTCGGGTCTTCAGACGCCCGGGGTGTACCTATGTTCAATTTCACTGTTTATTTAAGCTAAAAATCGGAGTTATTCGAGTTTACCGACGGTATATTAATTACTTTTATTGTGTATTGCGTTCTGGCAATATTTTCTGTAGATCGATGATTTAATAAGTCGTTTCTTCAGAAGAAGGATCGCTGAAATTCAAGGTCAGCAATAGTAAGGGTATAAAGTTCAGGGCTCACGCTTTTTTACTGACAACTAACTAATGTATACATTAATAAATTAACAAACTAATGAAGCAAAAATAGGTAAAATACTTATTGCAGTAATTCAAGTAATTTTACAATGAACCGTCGTCCATCTTTTTTCCTTCAACATCCTATTATTCGGGATACATCACTACCACGGCTGGATATCCTAAATATACTCGATGAGGATGTTCGCTGTAAACTGAAAAACAGAAACTACATTGAGAACGTCAACAAAACGGCCACGAGTAAATTTTGAGTTCTGAGCAAAGTGACACGGTATCGCTGGAGCAGTGGTGTCTTCCGTATAAGACACAGATTCATTCTCGTATAGAATACGTTTGTAATATCTGGGATGAGCCTGCACAGTACTTATTAGCATCTCCATCTACACAGGATGCAGCGACGTGCAGTTCAGAGTGCAGAGTCTTGATTGAGTCATCAAGACCCTCGAACCATTGCAGTTGCGTAGAGATTTGGCAGATTTTCGAGAAGAATGAAAAACCAATTGCTGTTTAGTAATATTCTTAATTCAGTTGCAAGATTATTAGCTGTATTCAATGTTTCAAATAAATTCATACAATACAAATGTCACTTTTAGCAGCAGATTTCAAGCCCAAAAGTTACATTTATTAATGTCGTTTAAAATTTCACAGAAAGATTTTTTCTGTTGTATTCAAGATACCCTTAAAATGAAATGGCGCTCACGGGATGCCATCAATTGTTACGGAACATTAGCAGTCATCAATTTGAACTTTAAAGGCTATGAAATGTTGGAGTCTGATTTCAATTTCACCGTTTAGTATTATAAATGTAACTTTAGGTTTAAAGGAAATTTTAAGAATTTAAAAATCCTATACAAGAGCATTCTCAATTAAATTTCACTACTTTTAACAAAAGATTGCTACTTTCAGTTTCAGGGCTGTTTTATGCAGTTAGTACTGACTCACTAGAATACTTCTACCTTAAAAGCACCTACCTCTATAATAAATGTATCTACATTTATTGCTTCAAATATGTATATATCATTTATTATACTATTCTAACCACAACTAGTATACAACGAATCCTAAAATTCAATAACTAGTTGAAGAATCTAAAAAACAATCCCCCGGAACTATCATTTCAACCTTAATAAAAATATACGGAGTGTTCCATTTAAGACGACCTTCCCTCAAGGGCGGAATGTTTCTATTGTTATGTGGGGAGTGTTGGCAATTTATGAGATATGCCACCGGTCTGGAAGGATAGAATGGGGACAGTAGAAACGAGGATTGATTACTGACCCGCAGTTGAGAGATTACGAATGTTTTCCGTTACTCAACCATGAATAAATCAGTCGTGCTAGTTTCACTCATAGAGCCCTAAGTTGGGCGAAATCTTATAGGAATGCGACATCAAGTTGTAAGTTGTCAACCTTTTGCCGATAGTTTTCAAAGTGATCATTTATGAACATAACTTTGTTATTGTACATCGCTCTGTATTGATCACGAATAATCAAATATCTTACTAGGTTATGAGTTAGCTCTCAACTTGGATTGGCTTGGGATTCAATGGTAGTGAGACCATTGGCACGCATGTCACCATCTACGACGTTAAGCCAGCGCCTCTCCTGCCAATCACCATTTAATTGTACTACCTTGTTTGCCTATTCTCTCTGCAGCATTCGAAAACCAAGCATGTGGTTTGCGTTACGTAAGAGTTCTTTCTGTATTATGTTTGAAGAACGTAACCTTTACTTAAAATTGTATATGTATAATCAGCTCTCCTTGCGCTTAGTCTTTTCGTTTACCTCGCAACCAATGCACTGTAAAAAATCGTAGTTAACAAATATCTTCATTTAACCTTTTGTGCGCAGATATTTCTATCCATCTTTGATTACTTGTACTAACTAACAACTGTGTATGTCATGACAGCCACGTAATGAATTGGTACATTTCCATTTCGGATGAGTGAGCGGAAATTCTATTCAAATAAGCATATTTTGAGCAGATTCAAATATAAATGTAAAATATGTTTACAGAATGTTTAAAACAGTGTCATGTCATTATGTATGATTGATGCAATAATGGTTTCAAATAGATAAATCAATACAACACCGTATTTTATAGTATAGAGAATGACCACCGCTGTGGAAGAAAGATTCTTGAGTGACGATCATTCAATTAATGGATCAACGACTTGGTCAAAGTGGGAAGAGAACCATTTGATGAAGGCGGTGTGATACGGTTCATTGGAAGAGTCCAAAACAAAATATAGAGGATGAGAAACTAATATGATTTTATTATATTATTTTCGATAAAAATTGCCAGTGATTATCAGTAACAAAAGTTATAAACTATTAGAATCTAAGATTATGGTTGCATTCGAGTTGAATAACTAAGGTTAATTAGTTTAATGTTAAGAATATATAAGAATTATTAACTTCAATAAATAAATCTAAAGATTTACATTAAACTACAGCATGCATTCAGATGCAACTGCAGATGCATTCCCCTCGTTTCTATAACTTATTTATTCGATCCATTGTAAGAACTTGGTAATAACCACTTGCTAATTATTAAATCGAACCCGGAACATGAGTCCAGTCAGTCCAGTCTATGATAAATAACTTAGTATAATTTTCTAGTTCAAGAAAAATGTCATAAAATAATACAGAAACATAGTCTATCTAAATGCGTCATACTATACAAATCTGAAATTTATTTCTAAAAATTTTGCCACGTTTGAGAAATAAGAAAAAGGAAATCAGTCTAAATGAAAACTCTCAAGTAATAAACGGGGGTAGGCAGGAGGTATTTGATCAAATGAACAATAATAAAGGGGAGAAGGACGAAATTGTGCGGAATTCCACTTGCCGGCGGCATTTTGAGGCGTTTTACCTTTTTAATCCATTAAGAGCGTTTTGAAGGCGGGAATATTTTAAATTAGGACGTTAGTACTGATAAGTGAATTTTGTGAGAAAAATATATTGCTTGGAAGAAACTGTGAACCCTATTTAAACGATAACGGTAAAGATACCACAGAGCACAAATGTGATTAATGTGTGGGGTGAGGCCCAAGTTCTTTGAAGCCCAAGTCAACCTACTCCTACTGATTGATGAATGAGGATTAGGTGTGGGTTTTCTTTTTGGGGTATAAAGGTGAGACCGCAGTCTTTCTCGTAAAAGCCAATATAAACTAAACTATAGAAAGGAGGAGTAGAAGAGCCGACCCTGGGTTCCAAATGGCAAATGCAACCGTTACTTGTGCTCGGACGAAGAGAAGAGAGATAAAAATGATAATGATGAAGATACCACAGAAAACAAAGTCGATTCATGTGAGGCATACTGATGACGGTTCTAACATTTTAGCATAGTTTCCTTGAAATACTATAGATTTACACCAACAAAGTAACGAATGTAAAAGTAGGCAGATAGATAGATCATTCTTTACTGTACATCAAAATAACTACAAATATAAATATTTGAAATATTTACAGTTAAATGCACAATGGGCGGCCTCATCACTAAAAGTGATCTCTTCCAGGCAATCTATCTACAGAAAAAATAACCACAAAGCCTACTGTATAAAGATTTTTCCAAATACTATTCACGAAGAAAGAAGTACAAAATTTAATTAACCGACTTCAAAATGGGTGGAGGTTATATGTTCATATGTATCTATTATTGCCACTTCAGTAAGTTTTTCTACATTTTCTTGGGTTTTCATTGAGTTGTGTATATATAATTCAGTACATAAAGTGGGATCCAAGCTTATTGAAAGTTATATAGCTTTTAACGATGCCTCCTTAAGAAGTGCTCCTGCAATAAAAAGAGGCCAGAAATATTATAGTAATGGTTGGTTGTTTAATATCAAAATCATAAAACATTTTCAAGACCACCAACTGAGACACCATTAATCGTCACCAAATAAACACCAGAATGGATACTAGGTAAACAAATAGGTGATCCACCGCATGCCACATTAACACGTAATAAAATCCAGTTCCTAGAGCCAAGATCCAGCCTCAACCGCGGCCGACGATTTGTTCATCCGGTATACATTATCTAGTTTATGAGCTAATGGATGTTACCGAAGGTAATTTATTTTTGGTTAGCCATTATAGGCACGATTAGACTGAAGAGCGAAAAAGGATGGCAATACTTGAAACTGAAACCGTAGCAGCATTTTATCATTAAGAAGTGCGGTTATGTTCAAATTGGTTCAAATAAACTAGCAAGGAATGTTCGCATGTTATAAATTTACTATATAACACAAACTGTAATTCGAAGTTTACCTACGTTATTTTAGGATTACGACTCCGTCACATCTTTGAAACTCAATGTTGTGTTAAAAATATTATCGTTCTGGTACTAAAACAAAACAATATTGAGAGTATTGATTATTTTAGTCTTTAAATATAAAATTAAATATCGAATGCTCGTTGAAATGTTTAAAACTTAAAATATTTACTAATTTAAAATATGTATACTCACCATCAATGCTCTTTTTAAAAGTTCCACAAAAGTTATTTTTAAAGTAGTAAATATATGACTATATGTCATCAATAGCTTCAATTTTTAATATTAGTAATTACATCTTTTCTGATTGATATCATCATAATCATCGTTGGCCAGTATACCTCATCATACCATCGCATAGTGAAAAGTGACAGAATCAATCATTATGCAAACTGGAAAATAAAACGATTGACAATCCTTACAAACTCACCGTGATGCGTCCATTCTGAGTAAGCAGGGATAAAGCTCGTAGAGAAATAAAAATATAACTAGAAGTGCCTTTTTCCAGAATTGGGAGACACATTATTTCTTTGGATGATAATTTAGCTGCTTTAAAGTACAAAACGTAAGTTTAAAACTTAGTCATTATTAAAATGCACGTTAATTTGTGACGTGAATTCCTTGTTATGGGAAAAATCTTAAGCTGAAACTAATTTTAGTAATAGTGTATAATCACTATTGCACAGCGGTACAGCAGTGATTATTTCACTAACTGTGCTGAAATTCAAATTATGTTTGGATTTTTTTTGGTTGTTGTAGTTTGTGTTCATTTATTGACGATTTCTGAAGCTTCCCTAACATTGGATTTCTCTGGAGTGAAATTAGGCCTCGATAAAATATATAATTAATAAATTAAATGTTTTAGAAAGCACTTTAGCCTATGCTTATTCATTGCAAACATTTTTGTCTCGTAAATCCACAAAGCTTTCAACACAATCCCATTATTATTCAGCGTTGTAAAAAGAATTTGATTACTCTGAATCCTTCATCAGCAGATTGGATTTCAATAATTTGTTATCCAGGCTTAAACAGAGTACTGGGATTTTGGTTCTTTTTAATTCTGGTAAAGAGATGAATTTTACTATAGTGCATTGCTAGGGAGTAAATTTTAAATAAGCTTTCGGGCAAATGTTTTAAACAATATTCTTCCGATGAAGAGTACGTTTTTTTTTATATTTAGGATACGTCAATTTGATTTCACCTCGCCTGATGGTAAGCTGAAGGTAAAGTCTCAGGAAAGAGGGTCACCATTACATACACGTCCCATGTTGACAATGGTGGAACTCAGCTTGACGGCCTCATCAGAAGAGGATTGTCGTCGCAGTACCGCGTGACACCCACCGGTCCCACTAGTGCTGCGACCACAATCCCCCTGCCCGGCTATGCATTTTCTGACCCCTGAACGCAATTAAACCGAAATTGGATCACTATGGAGGGTTTTTCGCAATCGTGCACGGTGGTATCTACCCGGCCGAATTTTGTGACAAATTAGTGTCATCAAATTTCTACCACCAGAAAGTACGTCTGTAATTTCACCAATTACCCTTTTTTTTTTTATTATTTATATATTAATTTTTTTTTTTTTTTTTTTTTACGTGCGGAAATCCCTTCGGATACCCCCCCGCTGGCCAGCGGGGGCGGTTATGTCGTGTCTCGACTAAAACCGCACGGTGTCCTCCCCAAGTGTCCGTTGCCGGGCACCCCGGGTAAGCCCTCGAAAGGATAACCCCAGGGTTGCCAGCGGACTTAATATTTTTTAAAGATTTGTAACTCAAATGAGCTATGATAGATTAACTTTTTTTAGGGTGGTAAAGTAGAATTTACAGCAGAATTTGGAGCCTTATAGAACATTGCGATAAATAGATCGGAAACACTTCTGTTGACGCATGTTTTTATAGACACCGGTAACCAGTTACCATCACTCGATTCTTATGTTTGTATCCCACTTTGATATTAAAAAATGAATTTCTATATAAATCGTCTATCTGTTTAAAAATATGACACTTCAAAATTCTACATAGTTGTAAGTTCATTGACTCAAACCGAAAAATATTTGATCTTGATCCTTCTACTATAAATAACTAGAAACGTTCTAAAAATCGCTGTACACACAAAAGGTTTAGTTACTCAAGGGGATACTAGCTGCGGTTGTCTGATATAAATTTCGTAGTTACCACTTACGACGCCCCTGGGCATTCTTTCCCCAGTTGTATATTTATATGTTTTACGGCTAAGCCAAAAAAGGGTAGCAAATGTTACTTAGATCTCATTAAAAGCTATGGTAAATTTTGTTCTAAATTCATTTGTCTATTTCTTTTAACCTTTGAGACATTTTTATATACCTCGGGGATCTTAAAAACATTCAAATATAAGACATAAAAAAGACAGTACAACAATCGTGGGATTCATGCAGATAGATATAATTATAAAAAAAATAGTAAGATTTCTGTCAAAATAGCTCTGTTTATCTAATCTTCTTCTTCTTTTTATATAAAAATGAATTGCTGTTCGTTAGTCTCGCTAAAACTCGAGAACGGCTGGACCGATTTGGCTAATTTTGGTCTTGAATTATTTGTGGAGGTCCAGAGAAGGTTTAAAAGGTGCTATCGATTGAGGTGCGATTGATTGATTCTGTCTGTAAATAATATGAAGTTATATTATCTATGGACAGAAAAGTACATGATTGAATAAAGACGGTGGGTGCTATAAACCTAAGTCCATGAGTAACATGGAGGCTGACCGTATGTCCAAATTAACTGTACAGGAAGGAATACTAATACCTCATTTAGTTCTAGCGCTTTCTAGACCCAAAGTAAGCATAGTTTTGTGTTATGGGCTCCAGAATGCGGATAAACATACTTATATTCTTTTTTTTTTGTAAATACATACATATTATACATAGAAACATCCGGACCAATGCAAATAGACGTATTCATGCATACAAATATTTGCACTGAGCGGGAATCGAACCCGCGCCCCTTGTCGTTGCAGTCGAATGCACTACCGCTATGCTGCAGAGGCCTATTGGGAAGTCTACAAAAAATATGAAATATTTTGCTTCAATAAATGGTAAGATAATTGTAACGCGATCATCCTCATCCTCCGAGCCTTCTCCCAACTCAGTTGGGGCCGGCGTTTCAGTCTAACTAAGAAGCGCTTGACCTTCGATATTTTCCGTCAAGCGACTACCATCAGACCTCCACAACCCGCGATATCAAAATTCTATAATTAGACCATTTGACGGACTTTTCTTTAGAACTCCAACTACCCGTAACGACTGCCATATATGTTTGTATGGCAACCGGGACCGATGGCTTAACGTGCTCTTCTAGGCACGGAGGGGCCTTAATGTTTCAGAAGAATAGTCACCCATCCTGAGACTGCCTTGGCTAGTGTTGATTACTTTGCAATGTGTTTACTTATTCGGTTATCACTAAGCCACAAGCCCCTCGAGCTAATTGTAACGCGATATCAAAAGAAAAAGTTGTATGGTATAAGACCACTTAGAGTGAGCCATCATGTGCACCCCGGTTTGATGATAAAACTCTAAGTAATCTATAGGCACTTTCCATCATCAAAGTTTACATACCCTATGGGAAAGGTTGATTCACCTAATTGTCTTGCATGCAATCGGCTAGAGGATTTGTCAAAAATCTATAGTGAATTGAACCTTAATAGATTACATGTTGGACTTGCCGTAAAACAGTACTTTGGCAAACATAAAACCTAATGTTGCCCAAAAATTAGTATGTTCTCACTAGTTCTATTCATTGGTTCGATCGTAACTAGTGAGAACTAGGTCACTTGTGATAATGCACGTAGAAACAGGAGCCCTGTTTCCGTTAAATAATAATCGAACAAATGAGAAAAAAAAAATTCACTAGTTCGACGATCGAACTAGTGAGAACAAACGCAAAAATTATGCAGTACTGGTGCCCTCTACTGATTCTATTCCATAGTGCCAAGGTATATAAGTATATTAACGTATAATATTAACGTACGTAACGTACGTACCCATGTGGGCAAAAACTCCTTCAACTTTAGATTTTTTTAAAGATGTAGTCAAATGATTAAGAATGTATTGAATAAAAAATATTTAATCAATCATAAAAGTAAAAAGATTGTAGTCTTAAGGCATGAGTCTTTATGCAAACCAAATGAGAAGAAAAAACTATATAAAAATACCCTGAAAAGGAAATATAGAAACATCTCATACCGATACTTTATTTATTGAATGTTTACTCTGAAAGGGCTCAATAAACAAAAACTGTGTATTCAAGGTAGCGACAGAGTTATTAAAATATAAATGTAGGTATATATAAAGTAGTCCAGGCAATCAAACTCTTTCACACTGCAGATGAATAGGGTTGGTAAATCAATAAATGTCGGTTAGATCTTGCTCTTGGAGGATTTAATTCTTTAGGATTCCGTAGCCGTGTGTGATTGATAGGTCTTCAAAAATGATATTGAGGTTTCTAATATCATTTTTTTTTTCTAAACTGAATAGTTTGCGCGAGAGACACTTCCAAAGCGGTAAAATGTGCCCCCCCCCCTGTAACGTCTTAAATAAGAGAATGATAAAAGTAAAAAAAATATATGATGTACAATACCATGTAAACTTCCACCGAAAATTGTTTTGAACGAGATTTAGTACGTAGTTTTTTGTAATACGTCATAAATCGTAAACCGCAATTTACCTTTAATTCAATCAACTGATATATAAAAATAAAAAAAAAACATTATTATGTTACTTGCTGCTACGGGACCCTTCATGGGCGAGTCCGACTCGCACTTGGTGAAATTAAAATTTTAAATTTAAATTTTTTTTTTTTTATATGTGAGTTGATTGAATTTATTTATTTATTCATTTATTGGGACATAAAACAGTTACACGTTAGGTACATTGCTAGTATAAAATTAGAGTAAGTTATAACTATTGCGTTAACGTATAACCCACAGCAATATCCGCGACATGAATGAAAGGTAAATAGCGGTTTACGATTTATGACGTAATAAAAAAAAACTACTTACTAGATCTCGTTCAAACCAATTTTCAGTGGAAGTTTACATGGTACACACATATTTTCACATACATCATAGATTTTTTTTTGTTTTATTATTCTCTTATTTTAGAAGTTACAGGGGGACACACATTTTACCACTTTGGAGGTGTCTCTCGCGCAAACTATTCAGTTTAGAAAAAAATGACATTAGAAACCTCAATATCCATAGATAGAGTATGATGATCAAAAAATTTTTGAGTTTCAGTCTTAGGTATATACCCCCAAAATTTAATGTTTTTTTTTTCTATTTTTGTGTGAAAATCTTAATGCGGTTGACAGAATACATCTACTTACCAAGTTTCAACAGCATAGTTCTTATAGTTTCGGAAGAATGTGGCTGTGACATATGGACGGACAGACAGACAGACCTGACGAATCTATAAGGGTTCCGTTTTTAGCCATTTGGCTACGGAACCCTAAAAATCATTTACAATACGTTGGTTATACGCTAGTGACACTCGTTACTACGGGATACGTTGTTATTTTTTATAATGTACATCGTTATTGATAAGCACAACACCAACAATTTCAGTTAATGGGAAAATCGATAAGAAAATAATTAAGGGCTTTGACATTCTCATCAACAAAATGAGCTGTTATTTGAGATAAACATCAAATCAAAGCACGGCACTTAGATAGAACTGGCTTCTTTGCCACTGCTATTTTTGTAGCCGAGCCGAGAAACATTATTTCACTTAGGAAACGAACGAAACTGTGTAAACAGGACCCTACCAACACCTTTAGGACCCAAGGTAGTGTCACCTGCTGGTCGGTGCACTTGCAAAACACAGATGCTCTGGCGCACGCTTTTCTTTCGCAGATAGTCGGTAATACTGCAGTCGCGGAATTAGTTCCATAGTGTAAAATTTGAACAGGAAATCGTTAGGAGTATGATTTCACTTAGTAAACGAGAAGGCAGAGCAAAGCTATTATGACATAAAGTATTTTTATGTCATAATAACTCCACCTATTCGTTGGTTTAAAATACAAATAGCGAAACAACAATAATAAACATAACTATTTTAGTAATAGTTAGTAACGGTAATTTATATAATTTAATGTTCCGGGTAATTCTTTTGAAGTGATGTCATGTCTCGCATTCGGAGTTATTTCAATAAACGCTGTCGTTATTTACTACCACTTCGCTAGTAAATATTTATATTTAAATGTATCCTGTAACAGATAGATCGGTCGCGTTTGAATATGGGCAAGTGACACGTATCAGTCAATTTACTACTAGATTTTCTATTATTGTTAACTGTGATTTCTATGATCTTGGATTAACGCCGAGCATCTTAAGAAGACGACCATCTGAATCTGAATGTATTCGTAAGATTTCCTTTTTTATAAAGCTTTTCAGTAATTGCACATTTTAAGCATAGACTTGGAGTCTTTGATTTGTCTATTAGCTCTATAATTTAGATATTTGCCACATTTCATTAATTGGTGGTAACAAATTTAATTAACAGTTCTAATTTTCTTTCAAAATGTTTAGATGATTATTTATCTTTTATAGTTTATGTCCCGCCTGATAATCCTTTTTTGAGAAAAATCTGCAGACCAATCCACTATTGGTATCCACGCCAGAGTAATAGCTAATTTCTGAATAAAAATACATCGGCTACTAAACCTAAAAAGTGTTTTTTTTTTTCAGAATCAAAGAAACTAGGACAAAACGATGGTTCTAACATCAAGCCTTTTGATCATATTATATTCTAAGAAATACATGCTATACTCTATTCTATTCCTAGCCAACTATTATATTAATATGTAAAGTTACCTTCATAGCTCGAAAATCGAAACTGAAGTGGCAGTGGGCTGGCCACGTTTGTCGAAGGACCGATAGCCGTGGGAGAAAATGAGTCCTAGCGTATAGACCGCGAATCGTGGTGGTGAGAGACCCTCAGTCAGTTGAACTGACGACCTGAAAAAGGTAGCTGGTATAGACTGAATGAGTAAGGTGGAGGGACCTATGGCGCACATTGGGAGACGCCTATGTCCAGCAGCGGACTGCGATAGGTAATCACCGAAAAACAGTTTCACGGGCGCGCGGCCTTAGCTAAGCGCGCGACCATAGTAAGCTGTCTTATTTTCAAGTAAGAGTCCTGCTTGCTCAGCTCAATTCATTTCAGTCGCACCCTGCACTGAATTCCTAGTATTATATTAATATAATAAATATAATATAACTTCATGCCTGTATCCCCGAAGGGGTAGGCAGAGGTGTATTACACACCCACTATTCGCCAGATATGTTTAGGTCCCAATGTAATAGCGGGTGAGCCTATTGCCATCTACCGGGCACATTACTGAGCGAGCGATAATTAACTCTTTTTTTAAATATTATTACCGGCAAAAAACAATCCAGAATTGCTAATGATATAGCTTCTCGATACCCCAAGAACTTATGATTGTATAATTTTAGTTTTATTCTTTTTATTTATTCTTCAGTAGTATTCTAAATTAAAATAAACATAAATCATTGCCTAATAAATCACTTAAACTGATACTTACACCGATATGATTATTAAATAGCGTTATCGCAATCATAAAAACTTCAAATACTGTTACGCTATAGCGTGTCCGACAAACGTTTCAGGTCACGCATATCATTAACATTTGTTTTTACACCGATGCGAACGTATATGGGGCCCACCTAAACCTTTGCGGCCGAGCCAACTCACCTGCAAGCGGGGACACTAAACTTGCTACTTACTTGTTTCTCTCAGGGGGGGGGGGGGGGACAGACGGCAGTTTCGTATAAACTAAACCAATAAGAGAAAGATATATTCTACGACTAAATATGTTCTACGACATTCTACACAGCGCTTTATAGACCCAAAGTAAGCATATTTTAACTAGCTTGTGTTATGAGTTCCAGAATGCGGATAAACATACTTATATACTTTTTTATTAAACATACATACATACATACATAACTTCACGCCCGTATCCCCGAAGGGGTAGGCAGAGGTGTATTAAACACCCACGATTCGCCAGGTATGTTTAAGTCCCAATGTAATAGGGGGCGAGCCTATTGCCATCTACCGGGCATATTATTAAGCGAGCGATATATACATTTTTAATACACACAACTATGAAAAGTCAGAGGTGTTTGCCCGGGGCGACAGGGGATCGAACTCGAGACCTCGTCTCGACTATCGCCGCTTTTTCTTTTTTTAAATACATACATATTATACATAGAAACACACAGACCAATGCTAATAGATATATTCATGCATACAAATATTTGCACTGAGCGGGAATCGAACCCGCGCCCCATGTCGTAGGAGTCGAAAGAGTAAGCAAACCTAGGGCTTTAAGGTAAAAGTATTTGATGCAACTGAGAACAACGATTAAATGGTGGTCGATGCAAACTTGTATTTTATCTGCATTTCGTTATTGAAAAGCTTCCAATATTATAGAAACGTAACCTTGAAACAAAATCTGAGTAATCTTGAAAGGCGATCTCATTAGTGTTAATTAATGTCACTGCGAGAATGTGTCCTTTAGAGAGACATTTCATATTTTTTTTTATCTACACCCATGCTTTAAATCCTCTATAAAAGATTCTGAAACAGTTAGCTTATTGCCAACATTACTACATCCAATGTCCTAATAACCATAATATCATCCGAACGGGTGTTATAATGTTGTATGAAATTTCATAATAACACTCCTTTCGCTTTTTCAATCTCTTCCGCGCAAAGGGTTACTCATCAGACAGCCAAATTGCGTGGAATCTGTATGAGTTTCAAAAAAAGAACTGTCATTCTCGCGCGTTGCATTGCACGACCACAGCGGCGGCGCACCGTAAAAAAATAATTAAAGCTTATTCGTTCGAATTCGAATTCCCGCTATTATTATTGCAAATTGTTTTGTTTACTTACGAAAATGAGCGATTCAAGTTTTGATAACACACCTCCAGACATTTCGAATGCAGCAAAAGACATTTCTAACAAATTACTACCGGAAAAATCTAGAAAACAGTATGAAAAGGCGTACCAAGATTTCATGAATTGGAAAATATTAAAGGGCAGTACATCATTCTCTGAAGATGTATTATTAGTTTATCATGGGTGTAGATAAAGTCTTGTATGCAACTGTATAATTAGGTATTAAAACACTCATGTGATACTATTATTACACTCAGCTTCGCTTCGTGTGATAAACCCACATTCATGTTTTAATATCATTATACCACAGTTGCATAAATAACTATAATTTGTAAAGCATACATCTCGTTTTTTTTAATTGGTTCATTATTACGTTTCACACCCGTTTAATGTCTTACGACTTCGCTCGCGTAGAAATACCCGTTCCTGCGACTTGCAGGAACTTATTCCCGGGATAAAAATAGTGTATGTGGTATTTCATATTAATCTATTACTGTGCATGTTTTTGTGCAGTCGTTCTCGGAAAAGTCAAGATAAACAAAATAATGGAAAAGAGGAAAGTGGATCCCTTGCTCCAAAATGCAAGCTTTAGGTCCTAGAGGGATAGTAATGATGATGATGATACAGGTCAAATAAATAGGCCTCTTTTTTGGCTTCGCTGGGTTGGGTAAAACAGAGTAATAGCCGTTAGGCTTGAAATCAAAAGCAAAGCAAGTCTATATCACTCAGTAGGACTTTAAGTGAAAGAAAATATTAAGTTATACCCTAACTTCATGTTTCGGTAGGTCATTAATATTTTCCTAAATTTAATTTACGATCACGTAATTTATTACGGGCCTTCATCTCAAACCAAATTTTATTAAAATGTCAACGTTTAATCACTTTCTAATTAATAGTCGAAAATTATCATATAGAAGGCTTACGCGTAACATTTACGAAGGGATCGCACAAAATTTTATCACTGACGCTCTCTACGCAGGTTGATAAATGAGATATTGAGTGGCTAATATCAATCATGGCGGACCAATACCAGCAGTTTGACACAAAACAATTTTTCTCATCTATTCGATTCGCTTTCAGTACCGTTCATGTAAATTTTAATTGAATATTTTAGGATACAGTTGTAACATTGCTAAGAGGATTTTGTAAAGGCTAAATTGGAGTGAACTAAATTTGTTTTTACACTCTATATTACTTATAACCATTCATGTATATGTTACTAAATGCCTATAACAGACTTTCTTTGATTGCGCTTTTACTAACTCATTATACCGTATCAAATTTCCCTGGGGTTATCCTTTCGAGAGTTCACCCAGGGTGTTCGGTAATGGACACTTATGGAGGACACTGTGTGGTTTTAATCAGTCCGAAAACGACACGCCTATCCCATCGTTGGCACCGATGGGGCGAAACCCGTGGGGCTTTCAACACGTAAAAAACACCATATCACATTTTACAATTATTATGTCTAATTTATGATCAAGGAGGCAACCAACGTATACGTATAAAAGAAACTTTGGGCCCGCACGAAACACAAACGAAACTATCTTAGTAAATATTATGAAGTTACTTCGGATTTCTTTCCATAGGGTTTAGGCTGAACGAAGTATGTGCCCGATTGCAGTGTAAACGCATTTCGTGATACCGTGGTACCTAGTCATCATCATTATCTCAATATTGTTTCCGAATGCATCTGCGGCGCTTACCTCGTAGCCCAGGGCCCGCTCACTCTTTATCTTACTTTCGGTTTGAATTTTATGGATGGGACTGCCGTTTGACCTCCCTACAGAACATACTTGAGTGACCGATCGTAGTTTCTATCCACATAATCTATTGTTTTCATTGTACTTATTTCTTTCTGGGTATACACAATAAAGAGATATACTACTAGTACTAGTCTTATGAGAAAACAATTATGCATTTCTGATAAGTTAAATTCGTAAACATTTCATTCATGTATATGCAACAATTCATGTATAGAAAGAAAGAAAGAAAATATTTAATTTGCAGTACGCACAAAATATTAACTTATTATCTAAACTTATATCTACTAATTCTAACCTTACGTCTATTGTGCCAGCCCAAATAAGGTCGCCATCTCAGCATAATGCTGCACATACTATTTTTAATAATAATCATGACTCACTCCCATCTAGGGAGACTCGGGATTAGTAGGAAGTCGTAGGAAGTCAGTGGCGGCAACGATGCAGAGAGCGGTCTTGCTTGACAATGCCCGAATAGTCCGGCGGTTTCTCTGCCAATCGTCCTAATGCCCTGGCCGACTGCTGCTTGCCTCGCTAGGGTGATCTCGCCGCCTCTCCCTTACTCTAGGGTGAGGCGTGATATAGCTCGATAAATAATCATAAATGCTCTACGACATCCTACACAGCGCTTTTTAGACCCAAAGTAAGCATGTTAGCTTGTGTTATGGGTTCCAGAATGCGACTAAACATACTTATGTACTTTTTTGTTTGTAAATACATACATATAATACATAGAAACATCCAGACTAATGCAAATAGACATATTCATGCATACAAATATTTGCACTGAGCGGGAATCGAACCCGCGCCCCGTGTCATACCAGTCGAATGCACTACCGCTACGCCACAGAGGGCGCATTTAGCATGTGCAACGCTGGATTTCAGGTGGCACCTTCTCGCACTACGATTGGGCACATATATGTACTACACTAAGGGTACAAGGTACCTATTTAAGTTAATTTCCTATTCTAACTACTCCCTGATTCGACTATAGTTTCATCAATTCTATTCGCAAATACCCCACTAATAAGTAATATCTAGCCTAACTCATGAATTCTGTTAAAAGGAAACGGTAATACTATAAATTGACATGCTTGTGATGTCTACCGTACTGTAAATAGCCCAGTCAGAGAGCTCGTCACTCGTCTCGTGTGATTGCTCCGTCTCGATGGCCGAGCGAGATTGCTGGGTCCGATGCCGAATGTGATTACTAGTAGGTATTTAGTCTATGTACTTTTGTATAGCAAACATGGATAAATAAATAATTATATATTACATAGAGCCAAGTATAGTCTATAGGGGAAGCGGCGATTGTCCAGTGGCATACGTAACGGACTGCTGAGACGAGGTCTCGAGTTCGATCCCAAGTCGCCCCACACACCTCTGACTTTTCGTAGTTATGTGTGCATTAATAAATGTTAATTATCGCTCGCTTAATAATGTGTCCGGTAGATGGCAGTAGGCTCGCCCCCTATTACATTGGGACCGTAACATAACTGGCGAATCGTGGGTGTGTAATACACCTCTGCCTACCCCTTCGGGGATACAGGCGTGAAGTTATGTATGTATGTAAGTATGTACATAGAGCCAAGTTCAACATAGCTTGTGATGTGGATTTTAAAATGCGGTTAAACATTGATGCATTTCTTATGTTATATCTATCTATACTATTATAAAATTGTAAATTAGTTATGTCTGTACATTGTGATATTACAAAAAACTTGGATTATGTTAAATGAATGATTCTGAAATAATGCTTGTCTGTTTTTTCGCGATGGACGCAAAAACTACTGAACGGGTTTTGATGCCGTTTCTTCTAATGGAAAGGTCCTGGTCAGATTTAAAATTTGACGTATTATTAATTCCAATTAGTTAAGTAGAACTGAAGATATGATCAATAAACGACATGCGCGGGAAGAGCCGCGGGCATTAGCTAGTATATTATATTTATGTGGCAGCCAACTGGTTAAATTAATAATTAAGAACGGTCTAGGAATGGACTGGATTCCTAGACCGTTCTTTAAACGCCAGCATTCAATCTCAAAGACCAAGACTCAGCCAAGTTATTCAATTTTAGAATACTGTGAGAGTAAGAAAGAGAAAAAGAAAGAGAGTGGAATGGACTGGAGTGGAGTGGAGTGGAGTCAAGTGGAGTCATCAAAACAGCGAGTTCCGACTCGGATAGATTAGGTTAGGTTGGAAATAGCCATTTGAATAAATACCGGCGCTTAATGAATAGCCTAGGCGACCAATTAACCAGATGGCCGTAACTTAATTATATATAGGTACCATTAAATAATAACACATAGATAATTTGTGAAAAAGTACGAACAGGGCTAAATTTTTTTCACGACGCGCGACTCAGCATCTTTTTTCCTGTCGGCAAAAATTCAAGTTAGTACTGAATAAAATATAGATACGCTGTGCATTTCTTTTTCTTTCTTTCTGCATTTCAAACTATTCAAGCAATCTTCTAGTCAAATACAAAATTCAACAATAGAAATGTCTTTTCATACAAATCTCTAGATTTGAAACTTTTGAAAACTATTCACAGTATTATAAATTTTATTTTTACCTGTCTTTTAGACAGGTAAAGATATGCCCTTTTTAGATCTTTTGGTTTCATATTATTTACTATTTTTGTACCATCAAAATTTATTAGGACACACGGCCAAGAAATTAAGTATACCTACACTTTTACAAACACCTTCTCATGTAAAGGTGTATACTTATTTTCTTGGCCATATGTACATCGTTGCGACTACTGATTCAGGGGTGGCAATGTCATGTTATTCATAGCATCGGTAGTTCAACAATTTTAAGAGTAAAGAGTGAATTTTTGGAGCTTAATATTATGAGAGTCATATATTTTTCACGTAATACGGGATGAATGATTGATATAGTAGAGGACGCTTTTGAAGGGGGGAAGGGAAGAAGTAAAAGGCGGGCTGTTGTCCCTGCCTACCCACTCCGGACTACCGCGAAGGGAGAATGGTGTGGAGAGATTCTTTTACATACCTTTTTACATACTTTTTTTGGCAGACAAGCACACGACCCATCTGATGGGAAGCGGTTACCGTGGCCTATGGACGTGTGCAACACCAGGGGCATCACATTTGTGCGGCCGACCCAGTAGAAAGCACTAAGAATATGGTGAGTAAGTATATCTCTATACGTACTTGCGTGAAATTTGACTTTTTGACTTTGACTTGACCAAACCTATGAGAACCTATTCCAGGGACCAATTTCCATCTTCACAAATTTTTACCTTTATATTTACCTAGCTGTTGCCCGCGCTTTCCCCGCGTGGAATTCAGATCCCATTCCCGATACTCATGGGAACCTATTACAGGAATAAAAAGTATAAAATTTCCGCCAGATCCGTTTAGTCATTTCAGTGTAATTGATTTATAAACGTTCAAACATCCAAACGTATTCACCAACTATCACACCTATACTATTATAACATTGCAAATTAGTTGTGTCTGTATATTGGAAATATTAAAAAAAAACTGAACACACTTTTTTATTTTTTTGAATTCTTGTCTATATATCTGTTTGTTCGTGATGAACGTAAAAACTACTTAACAGATTTTGATACAGTTTTCTTTATTAGAAAAGTCTCGGCCAGACTTAAAATCTGTTTCGGTATGTTTGGTTGCAAATGGTTGAGTAACATCGGAGATATAACCAAAAATAGTGTAATTCATAGTTGCGAAATTCAATATCGCGATGTACGTTACAGCGAAAGTTTACTATTGCGACGGACGTTGTTACGAAAGTTCATTATCGCGATGTACGTTACAGCGAAAATTTACTACTGCGACAGACGTTGTCACGAATTTTGGTTGCTACTAAAGTGGGTTAGGTTAGGTTAGAACTGCGACCCCAACAGAGGAACCCCGGAACCACTGGTCTTTTTAGTATAGAACTTTCGCGACAACGTCTGTCGCAGTAGTAAACTTTCGCTGTAACGTACATCGCGATAATGAACTTTTGCAACAACGTCCGTCGCAATAGTAAACTTTCGCTGTAACGTACATCGCGATATTGAACTTCGCAACTATGAATTACACTCAACCAAAAAACTATAACCGAAAACCGTGCGGGTGCGGGCGGAGCCTCTGGCATTAGCTAGTTCATAATATTATTAGGAAAATTAGGATGATGTATTGAATTGATGTTTCAATATTTTCCCTATCACTTTTGAAAATGCAGTTTAATGAAAGTTTTGCAAGGCTTCCATGTTTATCGTAGCCATACCTCTCTATAGCTAAGAGACAATTCCAAACAGTAAGGCAGGTAAATACTTAATCCTTTGGTGGATTTAAACTAAAGTTTCAAGATGTGATCACATTGTAATCTAATACAATCAATTCTTGTCTCAAACTATTACCCAACTACTCAATCAAAATGAAGTGCGGGTAGTTTAGTATTTAAGGAGTCGACCCTTCGATCAAGAGGTCCCGGGATCGAATTCTGACCATTACACTGCCAAAGTGAACACATTCCTAATACAAGCAATTTTGCTTAGCTGGAGGGGTTATCTGGAATACTAATAATACTATAAGGATACTTTGGCAATAATGAATTATGTTATTTTTAGTTTTTTTTCCGGGTTTAAATTTTTTTAAATGTATTTCTTCATTTTAAAATTATTTTTTAAAATTATTTTCTCTTCGCTTTTAGCATTAGATTTTCCTGATATTCATCTGAGCTCTGATCCTATTGGCATCACTTTGAAGTCAAGGGTCAACACCCCCACTTCTCCCTGCCACAATTTAATTTATTTTAGATTTTGCGAGAGCGACTGCCGTCTGACCCTGAAAAGAAAGCCCCGTCTGTCAAATAGGTATCGGTACACCGGGGTGCGAGGGATATGCTCTATGGGCAACTTTACACCCGGTCTGTAGACCCGAGTATGCGTGCGGTTTTAGTCGGTTCAAACCCAGCATAACCACCCCCGCTAGCCGGCGGGGGGTATCCGAGGGGATTTCCGCACGATAAAAAAATAGGTGTCGGTACGCTGCTTATTGAACATTATTATATTACTCGTATATATAACTTTTAAACTCGTCACTTTATTTTGAAAACAAATTAAAAGTGTTAAACATAACATAATTATTACCTACATAAATTAGACACAGCCAGTGTTGTTATATGTATTATGGAGGACTGTATCATCATTGTATTACTCATTTTTCAATAATATTTAAATATACATTACTTTTATAACGGGCATCAAATATAAACTTATGGAATAATATATTTATTTTATCATGATACGTTTTCAATACCTAGGTTGTCTGTAATTATAATAATTAACTTTTATACAAATAGTGGCAGTCGAATGTTTATATTTCTCTGTAGCACTTTCATCTATAATATAGATTTCGCTGGTAACCCTGGGGTTATACTTTCGAGGGCTTACCCGGGGTGCCCGGCAATGGACACTTGGGGAGGACACGGTCACCCCATCGTTGGAACCGATGGGGTGAAGCCATTGGGGGTATCCACACGTTAAAAAAAAAGCGTTAGGCCTACTGCCCATAGAGGTGCAGTCTGCACCTCTGTGGGCAGTAGACCTTCATAGTTCATAGACGCACATAGAGAACAATGTAACTCCGTCGATGAACATGCGCTTGCATCGGTGCATGCAGGTTCCATAACGCCTACAGCATGTGTGGGATGGTAATGGCTGCGAAAATTTGAGCAAATCACTACTACTGTTTGTAGTGAATTCTGATAAGTATTTTTACTCATTCTATAAAATGAGTGAAATACACTATCATCTTATAATTCTCTTGCCGCTACAAACGATCTGCAGTAGATATTTTTTAATTATATTTTAGTAATTGAATATAATTGTCACCTGCGACTTTGAATGTAGTGATAAACCAAAATAACCTCTTTGTAGTCCGATGGCATTGCCACAAATAAATTAAACCGTACACATACAATACTCCTCGTTGAAAGTCAGTACGCTGGGCTGCACAAGTAACATAGCGTATTTTGGAGAATCTACGAAGTAACGCCTTCGTGGACAGTAGGCTGAACGCCATGATCAGCTTTTTGTCGACCGGTGATCCGATTTATTACCAAAATGGCTTGTCGGGTAACAATCGATCCTTCATAATAACCACAGAACATAAACAAATATTTTCAGATAAGAAAGTGCCACTGGACCATGTCAATATGGGAACTATATATGTCACATAATTATGATTGGTCACGGGAATCACGTTTATTACACATAATAGAGGCGTGATTAATTACAACTTATTTTCAACAGAGAACAAGCGCGATGGGCTACTAATTAACGGATTAGTTTCAGTAAATATCGATAAGTAGCAAGTTATGTTGAACATTAGATCTTCACAGCATTGTAGCAAGCAGCCGGGTTGCGAGGAAATTGCCTTTTTTCGTCACCTCACACCTGGCACATGAGACCCGAGACGGCATGCGGTTTTAGTCGGTTCGAGTCTGACGTAATTCTGAGTCTGAGTCTGACCTTTTTTTAAATAATAATAATAGACCTCAGGTCTTATAACGGTATATACGGAAGAGTAACCAATATTCAACCGGCGCATAAATTGGACCACTTATGTATTTCTCAGAAGTGGTCCAATTTAAGCGCCGGTTCAATATTGGTTACTCTCTCCTATACATATCCGGGGTGGATGAAGTCATGAAAAGTACATAAAAAATTTGTGTACGTGACTATTAAACGGATTTCTAACACATTTTACAGCGTTTCAATGTAACACTTATTCTTATCAGCTGACATCTTATGTGTGAACTATATATGTCACATAATTATGATTGGTCACGGGAATTACGTTTATTACACATAATAGAGGCGTGATTAATTACAACTTATTTTCAACAGAGAACAAGCGCGATGGGCTACTAATTAACGGATTACTTTCAGTAAATATCGATAAGTAGCAAGTTATGTTGAACATTAGATCTTCACAGCATTGTAGCAAGCAGCCGGGTTGCGAGGAAATTGCCTTTTTTCGTCACCTCACACCTGGCACATGAGACCCGAGACGGCATGCGGTTTTAGTCGGTTCGAGTCTGACGTAACCATTCCCGCTGGCTGTCGAAAATTCTACACAAAAAAAAAGGTTTCTCTCTTATTCTTATATTCCGTGATTATGGTGGTAAAGAACTTATATAGAAACAAAAGAATTAATATATTTAAATAGATAGAAGCGTTAGAACAGTCCAAGATCCCAGGTTTCCCAGACTTGACTTATTTTTACAAGGATAAAATATATGGGATAATGTGGTGCAGGTATGTGCCTTGAGTGCCTTTTTTTTTTTTTTTCGTGCGGAAATCCCTTCGGATACCCCCCATTTGCTAGCTTGTCCCGGCAGCCATTTGTTAGAAATCAGGAGTAATCAAATAAGTTAGGTTTGGGACGCCCGGGATCTTAAACTAGGATACCCTTTTTTTTTCTCGTGCGGAATCCCTTCGGGTACCCTACCGCCGGTCAGCGGGGGCGGTTATGTCGGGCTTGAACCGACTAAAACCGCACGCCGTCTCGGGTCTTAATACGCCGGGGTGTAAACTATACCTAATATAAGAGTTACAACGTCAGGCATATACATAAATGTAAAATTGGTAATTATTGTATATATGTCGATAAAATATAAAAGTTACCAAGGTGTCGGTAGTTTAACGATTAAGGCGTTGACTTAACGATCGAGAGATCCCGGGTTCGAATCCTAGCCATTACACTATCGACATGAACCCACTCCTAACACAAACAATTACGCTAAGCTTGATGGCTTAGGCCAGGAACACTAATAATATCTGTTACTAATATTTCTTTTTAAAAACAAATTATTAAAAGCAACCATATTGGAAGTGTCTGAAACATCTTAACGTTAGCAATTACTTATTTTAAATTGCTAGAGTGCGGTGTAAAATACGAGCAACTGCAATACTGTTTCGAAATTAATTTAGCGTCTGTTACAGCGTTTCTAATTAACTTTGGCCAAATTTTAATTAATAGGTCGCATTACGATGTACCTGTTTACCTGCCGCTTCAGTAGCCTCGAACGTGCGTCCCTGTCAGGTACATGTATTAGATATTTCGTGGTAAAAGAAAATTCATATATCCAATAGATATGTTGTGTACACAGTTTGAATGTTGAAAATAGTTTGGAGCGACAAATCCTTTGAAACTAAAAGTACAAATAATGGAGTAAAAGTAAAAAAATTCAATTAAGTCACTTGTACTTTTCCACTATATTTATTAAATGAAACCTGACCGGGAAGTGATTTAATTCAACAGTTGTAGCAAGTTTCACCAAGTGCCATCAATCAACAGTATAAATAGTGAAAGTAAAAGCGTGATCTACGACGAGCTGAAGGTTTTGAACAGGGACTGAATCATCACATAGAAGCTGCAATACTTCATTCTCGCGACACTAAATGCCGTAATTTATGTTCTCACAGTAAGGTTAAGCCACAGTGAGAAACACATTTTAGGCAACATATTTTATCCAGAGCTACTGTATCTTGGTTAACTTATTCGTCTTTATTCCCATGATATAAGAAGGAGCTCTTATATTCGTGCAATCGTGAAGTCTTAAGTTCGAATCTGGAGTCGTGCAAGATTAAGGAAATATTTTCAGCATGGAGTCTGGATATATTCCAATAGTCGACAATAGGCTTACCCCATGTAACGTTGGCAAACGAGTAGATTTTTTTAAAATGTTTAGTCCGTTAATTTGACTGGTCTCCTTCTAATGGTAAGTCCAAAAAGTAGTAGACGTTTTTATGCCCCGCTCAAAATACATTGTAGAAAGAAGGGAACATGTGTGTGGGTAAATCCTTCCAGATCTTTATCGAACGACAAAGAAAGGAATTACCAAACCACTTGGTTGGTGATGGTATCGATTGCACCATATAAGGGTGAAACCTAAATCCTGCAAGTGCTGTTCGGTATAGGAGAAGGTGGGTGAAATACACACTGCCACATTTAGAAATGTACAGTCGCGAGTGTAGAGCTGTACGTATATTGACCATTAACGTAGCTTAAGACAGATAATAAGTTGTGCATAGTCTAAATAGATGTAGTAAAACTAACCTCAAATGTGTATTTGTGTTGTTGGTTACCCTTATAATAGGATGTAGTCTGAATTACCGCAATGTCCCGACCCCGAGAAGAAAGCCTACGCCAGAGACTTGTCGCCAATAGGCAGGTTTACTAGTTCGATTGTTGGGTAGATTGGTTTGGGCCTGGAAGATCTTGGTGGAGTCAGAAAAACTTATAAATATTATATTTTAAAAATCAGCTTGTAACTCATACCTTTCTTTTTTTCGTGCGGAAATCCCTTAGGATACCCCCCGGGGGCGGTTATGTCGGGCTTGACTAAAACCGCACGCCGTCTCGGGTCTACAGACGTCGAGGTGTAAGGTTACCCAAATCCCTCGCACCCCGACTTACCCTGGGCCATCTCCGGATTCGAGATGGCCCCCTCGGGTTTGGGGACCACGGTGTCCCCGTCTTGCCCCGGTTTGGGGGACGGGCGCTAGTCACCCCAACGTTCCGGCCTGCTTCTGCTGGGGTGACAGGCGGCCTCACCTGCCATCCCCAGGCCTGCGCTCATGGAGGACGGAGGTCGCTAAGCGACCTCCGGTGCCTGAGCCGCCTGCGACGCGCGGCGAGCATGTTGCGGGCTCGGCGGGCCGGGAGAGTTCTAAACCTCTCCTGGGCGCGCTCCGCTGTGGCAGCGGCCCACGCGCTCGCGCTCCACACCATTGCCGCAATTATGCTGCCGAGCGAGAGGACTCCCACCCCGATGGCGGCCACGAGGTCACGCCTCGGCGCCTTCCACGCCGGGCAGTCCGCCTGCGTGTGCAGCCCTGAGTCCTCGCTCGCGTCGCAGTGATGGCACTCAGGCGTGAGTTCCTTCCTGATCCGATGCAGGTGGACCCCGAAGCTCCCCTGCGTCGGCTTGTAACTCATACCTATTTGAGTTTTAGTGTAAAACCTTTCTGAACCTTTTCAACGTTTGTAATTGACTGTAGTTATAGCCTCTTTAAATTTTCTACCAATTTGAACGTTACTACCCAACAGTCGACAGCCCTATTCATTTTAATATTTGCTATATTATTCCCGTCACGTCTGTATAAAGGAACTCTTTCCCTCGAGACTGCTTGGGTACGCGTAAACAATAAACTACTGTCGCTATATTTGGCACAATACGGTAATTTTAGCATTAGACTAAAATGAAGGGATTTCACTATAATGATTTATATTGTTCTACTAGGGCTTTGTTTTATGACCTATGAGAACCAATTACCAAACTTTAAATTAATGGACAAAAATAACCAAATGGTATCCTAGAGTAGACGTGGCTGTCAAGCTGAGAGCCGGCCGCCATAGTAGTATTCCTAAGACTTTCCTTTTAGTTTACTTGCTTGCGTAAATAGTACAGTACTATAAAGGAAACCAATGAAAATAAAAAAAAACATCTTTACAAAACAATTTACTTAAACCAATTAAATAAACGAAATCAAAAAAACATTCATTCCGAGATAAGTGTGTTTATTAACTTGTAAAGTATTTGAGAGAATCCTTATGGAAAAATCATTCTGATAAAAACAGGAAAAAGGACGAAAATTATACTTTGAAAAGGACAAGTGACAGCCCCTATAGACCCTTTAAATCCGAAGCCAGAATTTTATAGGGTTGAGCTATTTTATTTTAGAGGGAAACTTTGTGGTTAAATGTTGTAAAAGGTGGTATTTTGAGATGTAAAGGATAGGTATATCGTGTTATTGATCCTGAACACAAATAGTAAGCGCTATTTGATATAAATGACATCAATTTAGAACTATTATACGATATCATAGCTCTAAGTTGATATAAAAGTATTGTGTAAAAGAAGAACAACAATACGAGATGGTAATCATTATTATTACACTATTCACTCTATTTATCTAGAGCTAGAGCTCCTTACAATCCAATACAATATCAGTCATCAAGTTAGTATTTCAAAACGATCGAATAAAATAAAGGAATCAGGCAAAGAAATCTCAAAGGAATCAATGTATTTATACATAAAGAGAAATTAAGATTACTTAAAATTTGTATACTTTATTCAAAATTCTCTCACATTGACCATTTTTCTGAGTCATTGAGACCCCTGCGTGCCTTGGAGAGCACGTTCTGACGTCGGTCCCGGTTGCCATACGAACATTTAGGGCAGTCGTTACGGATAGTGGGATTCCTAAAAAGTCCGACAACTTACTGGTCTAACTACAACATTTCGAAATCGTCAGTGGATTGTGGAAGTCAGATGGCATTCGCTTTATGGAAAATATCTAATTTCAACCACTTCGTAATCAGACTGAAAATGCCGACCACAACTGAGTTGGGAAAAAGTCTTGGGGGATTATGATTCAAAACTCTCTCTCACTTTCTCTCTTTTCTCTCTCTCTCCCTCTTTGTCTCCCTCCTTCAGACTTTAAATATATACCGCAAGGTGGTCAGGTTGGCGTTCCCTACTCTTATTCTACACTTCGCTCTATCTTCGATATCGTCCTCAGAAACTTGCCACTTTCTAATATTCTTCTGCGCTACAACTTTCCATCTTGTTTTGTATATTAATGAGACTTATCCCTCCTACACACCCACTACTGTACCTCCTGTATCTAAGGATCACATTTTATTTAAAACATCGCAGTCAATTTAACTAATATTCATAAATAAGGTGGGCTGTAAAAAGCTGAATAAACAACCAGCTGAAAATCAAATATGTATGTAATGTGTATACCTGTTCTAGTTAATAAATAATAGGTCAGGTCACTGGCGAACTTTTTTAATTTGGACCCATGCCAACGGTTTTGGCTTGGTATCTTTGTACGATAAGCTGAAAGTGTGTCAAGTGATTTAACCACTAGTTGTTGTAAGGGAGTAAATTACCCTGGGGTTATCCTTTCGAGGGCTAATCCCGGGTGCCCGGCAATGGACACTTGGGGAGGACACCGTGTGGTTTTAGTCGGTCCGATTCTGACACACCCATTCCACCGTTGGCACCGATGGGGTGAAGCCCGTGGGGGTTTCCACACGAAAAAAAAAAGGTGTAAAGTTGCTGTAACGTTTTATAAGAATTAAGTTTTCAGAAAGGTGCTACCTAACCGGTAACATTTGTCTGCATTGTAACATTTGATATTCGATTTTCAGCACTGCATAACAATACGGCTGTCCTGGTTGACGAGCAGGGTAACAAGCAAGCACTGAGCCGCTCGTACAGATTTTCAATATATACGGTATAAGGCGATAAACATACGCCACCGCGTACTACCGTGGACGGCAATAACGGTAAAGCGGATTTCGTAGCGGTGCATCGCGCGGTAAGGCGATTTACGCGCCTGTCCGCGCGAAAGGATTTATCGCGGTTATGGCTTCCACACGATACAATTTAACTGCCCAGTCAGATTAATATCCATCGACACGTACATTGTAGATCAAATCTTCTATCCACACGAAACGATTTGATTGTCAATCTAGCCAGATTGGGCATAAAATTGAATCACACCCTTAAGATCACAAACACTGGTAAACTAGGCTTGTATCTGTGCGGCGGCGCTCCAAGTGTAACTTCGTGGTAGAGGCGAAAGCAATGCTGGGCCTGTAGACAAAGTCACAGTGGAATCGCTTCGAAGCGAACCTTCAAGTGTTCAATATATATGGGAGTGACATTATTTGTTACACGTGACATGTCGACAAATGTTGTCTCTCCCATACATTTCGGTCTTTTGAAGGTTCGCTTCGTTGCGATTCCACTAGTAGAATGTGACTTTGTCTACAGGCCCTGAGGGCCTAGACAAAGTGATATTCTACTATTGAAATCGCTTCGAAGCGAACATTCAAAAGTCCAAAATGTATTGGAGAGACGTTATTGGTCGACATGTCACATGTAACAAATAATGTCACTCGGAGTGACATTATTTGTTTATAAATCGGACTGCAAGAACAAGAGTCTTGCAGTCTTGGTCTTGGTCTTGCAGTTTTGCAAGACCAAGACCAAGACCAAGACCACCTATTTTTTGCAAGACCAAGACCAAGACTGACCCTTGCAAGACTTGCGCAAGACAAGACTACGTCTGCAAGACTCTTGCAGTCTTGCAGTGAAGTCAAACTGAGATTTGAGCATTTTTAATACCTGAGTATGTAGGTACTAGGTATTTAGTTTCTATACCACAGAATAAATAATAGTACCTAGGTACCTACTACGTCTATACCTACTGATAGAATGATAGACGGAGGCTGTGGTAGGTACCTTACCTATTCCGTGGCGCAGTGGTAGTGAACGCGACCGGTACGCAGGAGGCGCGGGTTTGATCCCCGCTCAGTGCAAATATTTGTGTGCATGAAAATGGGTATTTGCATTGGTCTGGTCGTGCCTCGGAGAGCACGTTAAGCCGTCGGTCCCGGTTGCCATACGAACATCTGTGACAGTCGTTACGGGTAGTTGGAGCCCTCAAAAGTCCGACTAGTCTAACTACAGAACTTCGATATCGCCAATTAATTGGTTGTGGAGGTCCGACGTCAGTCGCTTCACGGAAAATATCGTAGTTAGCCGCAACTTAGACTAGAAAGCCGACCCTAACTGAGTTGGGAAAAGGCTCAGAGAATGATGATGAGATAAGGTACTTACCACCATACTTACCTGTTGCTTTTTTGTAGTATGTTTTTATACCTACCTATGTTTAGCGTAGGTAAATAGAAAGGAAACTTCCCTGACCTTCAACCTAAAGCCCTAGTTAATGAAGAGCACAGGCGGTAATTAGTACCTATTCCATTTTCCCTTAGAGACAAATTGCCACATGTTGTTATACCTATGTATCATACCACTGGCAGCCGTACGACCCGATGTCTGACGTGCGTGCCAATATAGACGTGGCACAAGCCGCGCTAGCCAACGACTGAAGTTCTTTTCATCGTAGGCAGGTAGGTACACTAGGTACTTAATCGCGCTCATTGTCGGTAGTTACTAGTTACCGACAATCAGCGCGAGCGGCGACTTGCGCAGTGTCAATGTGAAAGTTTGTGAAGATGTTTGTATGTTTGTTTGTTACTCAATCACGCTCTAACGGCTAACGGCTCTGGATTTGGTACAGAGTTACATTAGAGCCTCGATCCTAGAATAACACATAGGTTACCTACTTTTTATCCCGAGAATAAGTAGATACACACACACACACGATTTTTTAATTCATAATCTGTAATAGGCGCGTGTCCCTCAATTGGTTTAAATTACTGTGTAATATGAATGGTTTGTGTTTTAATATTTTTAGAAGTAGGTAGGCCACTAGCCACTATCATTCGGCAGAGGAACGAACGTTTTTTAAAGACACTCGGTTCTGTTCTGGCGACGCCGCCGCCGACGACGTGACGCTTATTATGAGAATATGCAGTTTCAATGTAAAGTAGGTACCTACCTACTTACTTATGTGACACATGACTCGAAGTCCTTTATATTTATTTAAGCTTCATGTAGATACAAAGAGGACTTGCACTTATTTGCACTTATCGATCTATGCATTTGTTGTAGGTACCTATTATTTCATTGACAGCCCCTATTAAAGGTCTCAAGATTCATCAACTATCACTGACTGTAGGTACGTATACCATTATACCGCCGATTTTTGCCTATTTGGCACATGGAAATGTATGTACTTGCCACGCTAAAGCTTTATGCCTACTCTCCACGTGTAACATTTGTCAAAGAGATACCGCTTTAAAATAAAGATTTTAATATAGAGATAAAACGACATTATGGCTGCCGTCAAAGGACACCGGCGAAAGGGGACGGATTGGGCGCGTTTTTACTGATTAATCAGAATCGAATAAGACGATTATAAATATATTTATTTTTTCATTAATTGCTATTTGTGTAAATAGTGTTGAAATACAAGGTAGGTTACTAGGTAGGTACCTACTAATTCATTATCAAATTGAATATTGTTACTATTTACTGCACTGAACGTGTACGTTGGTTATTGCAAAAAATCTAGCCTATGTAGGTGGGTAGGTAGGTAGGTACCTAATATTACTGTAAAGTTTCATCAAAATCAGTTTACGTCTGTTTTTTTTTTTTTATGTTTCTACGGCGGTAAACATGCCTACGGCCCACCTGATGGAAAGTGGTCACCGTAGCCTATAGACGTTTGCAACACCAAGGCTGCTACTAACGCGTTACCGCCTGAAGGAGACGGTGGAAAGAGAAAGGCAGGATAAAGGAGGCGGAAGGGGAGAGAGGAAGAGGAGGGATGGGAGTTTGGGCCTCCGGAACTGACACTCACCGAACGAAACACAACAGTAGATCTGTTATTTTACGTCGATATTCTGTGCCAGGGTGGTAACTACCCGGTCGAGCCGGCCCATTCATGCTGACACCTAACGGTTCCAGCGGGGCTCTACCACCAGTAATATAAGTATATTACTGTATACGTAATACACATTCCTACATAATTCCCAAAGGGGTAGGCAGAGGAGTATTTAACACCAACATTTTGTCGATTGGGCACTTTGTCTTGGGCTGTGTGTTTATTGTCGGATGTAGAACAGCCCCTATCCCATAGTCGCCTTCTACGACACCCATGAAAAGAGATGGGGTGGTCCTATTCTACTCCACCGGGAACCAAACCAGCACGGCAAATACTTACGTTACGTAAAATTAAACAGCCCAATTGTAGAGGTGACCAATGAATGTGATGATGAGTTTACTTCTCAGAAATTATTTATCACTAAAATAAAATCGATACATAAATGCTTTAAAAATAAATAGAGTTTTGTGTGAGAATCAAAGTTATACTTTATGTGATCCAATTATTCTATTTCCATGAATTTAATAGATTTAAATCGGAAAAAGTGAATATCCAGATTCTATTTCCGCCTGAATTCACCCCTGTACAGCTAATACATATAATACAATAAATCTACGATATTTTTGATATTTACCGACAAAGACGTGGCGGTATATTAAAAGAGTTTGCGACAAGTGAATTTCTTTTTTGATTTTGCCGCTCTGAAGTCAAAGGTATCCGACATTTCAAAGACTAATTAAATTAAGTTTCTGGGTGCTCAAAAGTGTCATAACTCATAACGAACGGACACGATAACCTGCAAGTTGTCATGCAACCTGCAAATCCTGCAATAGTCCTTGCAATGAATATTGTAGCCACACCATAAAGATAGATAGATGTTATAGTATTATACCTACTTGATCACAGGGATAGTACCTAACCTACCTAATAGGGTTAGTGCTTAGTGCAATAGTCTTAAAAAAACTTAAAAAAAGGTGGGTTGAAGTCAATTAATAATAATTTCGTTCCTCTTTTGATAGAATTCACTTAGTTACCTCCGTCACTTTATTGTTTTGCTCGGATTGCAGAGATTGGATTTGAGGAATTTGATACTACGTTAAGATTACGTTTCTGTTTTTATAGTCTTTGGAAGGATATTATTTTTGTCAATAGATGCCGAACGTAGGTTATGTAGGTATCTTTTGGCCTTTCGGCATGTGCTGTATATAAGGGCGTTCATCATGATAAAAATGCATTTTGGTTTTGATTAAGCTGCGCTTAGAGTCAACCGGGTTTTAAAATGAGTGACATAGATTCAAATAGTTCTAGTCAGAGTAGTGAGAGTTGGACTAGGTCTAAAAGACTAAAAAGTAAATTTGATGAGTTTTTCGATATAATTCATGCCACTGAAACTGCTACATGTAAGTTATGCCACCATAAGAAAGTTGAAATCAAAATGAAGAACAGAAATACTTCAGGATTAAGAAAGCATCTACTGTCTTTTCACGAGAAGGAATCGCGACTATTACTTCCTGCAAGTCAACTAATCAAGCAAAAGCCAACAAAGGGGCCCATATCAAAGTTTTTAATGAGAGATGGAGAAAATAGACAGGTAAGAAAAAATACCTACCTAAGTGTTAATATACGTAATTATAGTTAGGTACCTACCTAATTACCAACAACAAAACATATAAAAGTATGGCAATTCTGGTAACAAGTAGGTAGATACCTATTTAACATTTTTTTCCGCCCCATGTCATTGGTTGTGCGTGGGAGATTGTCGTGCACATTTCTCTCCCCGGCTGACCCAGAGCCGTATATCTCGCCATGCATTACAAATTGCGTTGGTGCGCCAACAAAACAATTTGTAATGCATAAATATCGATGTAGATAAAAAAGTGGTCTATGCAGATAAATGAATCATAATTATGACCGATTAATTACTAATATTCCCGGTAACCCCTGCAACTAAGCTAAATTGCTTGTGCTAGGAGTGGGTTCACATTCGGTAGTGTAATGGCTAGAATTCGAGCACGGGACCTCTCAATAGTAAGGGACTCCTTAACCACTAAGCTATCGACGCTTCTCACAATAATAACGAAAATAACTGAATTTGTTTACAGAGACTTCGACCGGGTTCGATTCCCGGTTACCTATGTATGAAAGTTAGTAGAAAAGTTTGAATGTCATTATTATTAACTGAATTTGTTTACAGAGACTTCGACCGGGTTCGATTCCCGGTTATGTATGAAAGTTAGTAGAAAAGTTTGAATGTCATTATTATTAACTGAATTTGTTTACAGAGACTTCGACCGGGTTCGATTCCCGGTTATGTATGAAAGTTAGTAGAAAAGTTTGAATGTCATTATTATTAACTGAATTTGTTTACAGAGACTTCGACCGGGTTCGATTCCCGGTTATGTATGAAAGTTAGAAGAAAAGTTTGACTGTCATTATTATTATATCCAAAATCGAAGCCATGGTTGCTAATAACAAATCTCGCTATATCTCATAGTTTCTAACTTCTCCCCACTGACCCATTTGGGTTGATCACTCTGTATACTATCATAATACATTTAGTGAAAAGCTGTTAATTAATAATAATTAAACGACGAACAAACAAAATATTCATAGTATTGATGTTGTATTGTATCATATAATTATCATAATATGTTTTATTATTTTATTTCAGCCAGCACTTTCTAGAAACCGCAGTGAAAACTTTGTGGCAGCTACAGTTGATTGGATTGTGAAAAAATATCTTCCTTTCTCATTTTTTGATGATGAAGATACACAAGAATATTTTCGATCCATTTGCCCGAACCCGATGATGGTATTTCCTAAAAGGTCAACTCTCAGACGGAAGATTAAAGAGCGATTTGAAGAACTACAATCTCATGTTAAGAACCGACTACAACATTACTCGTGCAAAATGTCATTTACCATAGATGGATGGACCTCTATTGCTGGTAGGAGTTACTATGGCGTCACTGTGCACTATATAGACAACGAGTGGAAATATCGATCTATAGTCCTTGATTTTATGCCTTCACACGGTCGACATACTGGGGAAGATATTGCAACTATTTTCCACGAATGTTTAGTTGAATATGATTTGGTTGATAAAATACAGGGTATTACGGTCGACAACGCTAGTGCAAATACGCAATTTATATTTGAACTTGGCAAACAAATGCCACATTTTGACTCAGACAATCAACATTTCCGGTGCTTTGCTCACATTTTGAACCTTGGTGTACAAGATTTATTAAAAACTTTAGCATTACATAGTGACACTGAAAATGCAGAAAGAGAACAGCAGTATGAAGAGGAAAGTGAAGAAGATGAAGAACATATTCCAAATATTGCTGACTCACGTACAGCGATTACAAAATTACGCAGTATTTGTTGTAAAATAAAAAGAAGTGAGATCTTAAAAAGAAAGTTCCACTCTGCTTGTGAAGCATCTGGTGTGCCAGCTGATCTTAATCCCATACTTGACTGTCCAACAAGATGGAATTCTACACATGATATGATTGGATTTGGTATAAAAGTCCGAATGGGTATTAACATATTGTGTACTTCTGTCAGCGAATTAAACGATTTTCAAATCACGGAAATTGAATGGCGAATACTCGACAAAATATATAAGTTTCTAATAAACTTTAAAGTTTTATCAACTAAACTTGGTGGAGAAAAATATGTTACAATACCGCTAGTCGTTGTGTCATTCAATCTTTTACTGGATAAAATTGAATCCATGGCAAAACAATTAGACGAGAAACCAAATCGAACCGAAGTGGACGAAAAGCTCGTTCTGGGTTTTCAAGCAGCCCGAGATAAAATGCTTAAGCATTATAAGAAGAGCAACTGGATTTACTGTACAAGTTTAATTTTAGACCCTAGGCACAAAGCTGAGACTTTCGAAATGACTACGTGGGGACAGCAAATAAAAACAGAAAGCCTGCGCAAATTCAATGAAATTTATACGCAATATAAAAGTACAATAAACCTTATGTCTAAGTCTCCACAGAACAATGAAAATATTGAAAATATTCTTCACGATCATGATGAAGATATTGAAGATGAAGACATAATAGATTTCGAGAAGCTATACACAGGTCCCTCTACGTCTTCAGGATCTGGCTGTGGCTTAATGAAAACTGACGAGTTGGAGGAGTATTTAAGTAAGCCGAGAGCCACCAGCTCGGAAGACATTTTAGAGTGGTGGAGGACGCATGAAACGGAATATCCGATTTTATCCAAGATGGCTCGTGATTTTCTTTCAATACCTGCAACTTCAGTACCCGCTGAAAGATTATTTTCTAAAGCATCACTAGTAATAAGAAAACACAGAAATAGGTTAAGTGATGAGTCAGCCAGGTGGTTACTTTGCATTAATTCTTGGTCAAAAGAATTATTATAATAATTCTCTTATTATTAATATTATTAAAAAACTACCTGATATTTACCATGTTTATTGTTTCTTGAGCTTAAAATTGATAATTTCAATAAATCGTATTTTGCATACTTTGTCTTTATTATGTTTCCTTCCATATATAGTGATTACGATTACTATCACTATTTATCTTGACAATATTTAAAAAATGATGTCAAGTCATTGACATAGGAATCTATGTCAATGTAATCTCAAGTTTCCATACTTCATTACGATGTTTCATATCTTACTAAATCACACTAAGCAATTGATAAGTGCGAGACTTGCAAGACTCGCAAGACTCTTGCTGCAAGACCAAGACCAAGACCGAGACTGAGCGTGCAAGACCAAGACCAAGACCAAGACCAGGGGTATCGGTGCAAGACCAAGACCAAGACTGGCTCAAGTCTCGTCTTGGTCTTGCAATGGGCAACACTACACTCCCATACATTTTGAACTTTTGAAGGTTCGCTTCGAAGCGATTCCACTAGTAGAATTTCACTTTGTCTACAGGCCCTGGACCGCGAGGTCGAGTGTAACCAAAACGACATGAGGTTGATTTCACCGTCTACCGAAGCGAGGCGCGGTGCCATACCGCCTTATTCTTGCTACTCGCTAGGAATGTTACGCCCTGTAACACCGATCACAGATTTACTTGAATTACAAAGTACTAACTGATGAAGAGCTGTTACGGCTTATAAATATAATTTAGGAGAATAAGTGTTACATTCTGAAATACTGAAACCAATGTATACGAAGTGATGATAATTTTTCCTCCAATAACAATAAAAATAACCAAGCCCGTAAGCTTCTTAACATCAATAAATAACAAGTCACAAATGACATTTAAGACCTCACACAAAACGTTTACATTTTATGTCGATAACATGGTTCTAACAAAGTATTTGCAACTCATAGGAACTAACTTGTCCGAAACTGAATACTGACAATGGGGCCTACTGTAATATTTTAACCGACTTCGAAAAAGGAGGAGGTTTACAGTTGGGCGGAATCTTTTTTTGTATGTTACTCATCGTCTATGAGTAATCGAGAAATATACATAAAAAAGATCCCAGTGAAATGTCTGAATTGATTGGAAGGGTATGCTTTTTAGGTAGTTCATTTTCATCAAATCAGGGTTTAATGATAAGATAATTATTAAATCGAGAGAAATCGTTACATATTACATTTACTCTAGTAATTTGAGTAATAGTAATTTGCTCTTGTAATTTGAATATATATCGCAACCATTATAATTGAGGGTTGTTAAAGTTCGTTTTCTTTTGTAAAAATATGTAGAATGTTTTTGAAAAAAGATACTCTACTCTTTATTACGCTTTAAAATCTTCTTATCTCTGTCTGTGATTTCTAATAGACAACCCTTATAAGAATCAAAGATTTAAGTATAGAATTCAACAAGGTGCGGTGGAAGGTTAAGTTTTCCACAGAGCTATATTTTATCTTTGAAATAATATCATTCTTCGATATGAGCTTACCGCGGCCGCCTACACAGTTGATCAAAAATAAATGTCTTTCGCCAGGTTCCAGGTACTTCATTGTCAGGTTTCTTTACAGGTAGAGATAGTAATTATAAATTGTTACTTTTGAATCTATATATATAATAAAATCATACCGAGGTGAAAACTGTACATTAATATCTTTCACAAAAAATAATTGATGTATGTTCTAGGAGCGATACCGATGCCGAAAATGTGAAATTTTGGATTTTTTTTTGGAATTTTTGTCTATTTGTCGGTTTGTCTGGTTTTTATTATCGATGTCCGAGCATCACTTGAAAACCGCTGAAACAGTTTAGCTGACATTTTACATGAACATTTTTCTAGGGCATGGTCATAAACAGCGCTATATATCATCACGCCATTATGGGTATAATACGAACAGTAGAGCATAATCAGTCTAAACTATTATTGATGACAACTTTACGAAATTACAAGGCAGATCTTTACGAAATTTTGTAGTTCAGCGATACCCAGATATGATCAAAATCCGGACTATAATTCATCTCGCTATACCTGAAAGGTAATGAGCAGTAAAGTCTCGAAACTCCACGGAGCTACATCTAAAAGATAGTTGATCGGAGACGCATAAATATTTCATAATGAATATCATCACGCTATTGACGTGACAACGTCTTATAAACCGATGGAGCCGGCTGCACGCACGAAAAAACATGACATATGCGGCGTTACCACATGACGTATGCGGCGTTACCGACGTATGCGGCGTTACCACATGACGTATGCGGCGTTACCTCGCGTTCTTATGACGTTGTCACGTTCAACTATCGTCAGTAAACCGACTTTACAGGCAACCGATTTTTATATTAAGGAATCGGGTAGAATTGATTTCGATAATACATATTTCGAACGAATTGTCAATATAAAACGAGTGTACTACATCACCTCATCCGGCCCGTTAGGCCAGCGGCCAGCTAGTTAGGTTATACTTCTTTTTGATCTAGATAGTGCTGTTTAGTATGTCCTATAATAATATAAATAAAGAAAACCAGGTATAGGAAGTCAGGGGTGCGACTGGTTGGATCATCTCCAAGTTTGGTGCACCCTGGGCAACGTGGCCGATGACGCATCATTGATTGCTCCTCTGGAGTAGCTGACGTCAACGGCCAAGAGTCTGACCAACCGGCCCTTTCCAGGGCCAGCTGACCCCATTGCACGTGGGCGTGGCCTGCAAAGCCCACAGGGGGGATGGTCGCTCCAGGTACCCCTCTGCTGTTATCAGAGGGGACACTGCGAATGGCCCAGGGTCAGTCGGAGTGCGAGGGATTTGCTCTATGGGTAACCTTACACCCCGGCGTCTGTAGACCTGAGATGGCGTGCGGATTTAGTCATTCAAGCCCGACATAACCACCCCCGCTGGCCGGCGGGGGGGTATCCGAAGGGATTTCCGCACAATAAAAAAAAAGGTATAGGAAGTCACGTATCAAATCATTATATTATTATATTTGATGACAGACCACTTATCATAAGTGATCATGCAACCTTGACTGAATGCGACACGTAGATAGAACAAGTAATCGATTCCGAGTCTCACACTCACTAGATACTCTAATAGACAATTTTCTAATTATATCTTATGTTCCTTTGTGTCTTGGGAACCTGCCACATGAATGAATTTCTTGAATTTTTATTATTGTTTACCGTTGTTACCTCGGAATCCGGGGTCCGCTTAGGAGTAAGCGGGCTTCGAGCTAAATTGAAAATAGTAGGAATGGTTCTCTTCTTTTCAATTTGGCTTATCTTGGCTTTTATGGGAACGACTGCAGTCTGACTTCCCAACCCGAGTGGAAAGCCTTCGCCGGAGCCTCATTCTTTAATCATTAGGTGATGTTAGTTTAGCCTTAAAGATCTTCAATATTTAGCAGAATATTATTTTTGTATATCGAAGAAAATGTAATACAGAAACATGCAGACATATTAAGGGTGAAAACGGTAAGTGTGTCCAGGTGGCAATAGGCTCGCCCCCTATTACATTGGGACCTTAATATAACTGGCGAATCGTGGGTGTGTAATACACCTCTGCCTACCCCTTCGGGGATACAGGTGTGAAGTTATGTTATATGTTATGTGTCCAAGTGATTATTTCGTTAAACTGTTAGCTAATATGAAATCTGCATCGCTTAATCTACAAAATTACATTAGATATAAAAGAAACGTCATGTTGTTTTGCAAGTAGTATTTTTGCCATAATGACTAAAATTTAATAAAAAAATACTCTAGGATATATCCTAGAGTATTTTTTTATTAAATTTTAGTCATTATGTCATATGTGTAATATATTACACAGCGCCATCTAGATCCAAACTAAGCAGGGCTGGTCATATATGTTCTAGAATGCGAATAAACTAAAAAAATAACGTTTTTTTATCAGATTAGTCAATAAGCGGTGCCATATAGGGGAACCGCATAACTAGATATAAACTGTGAATACAATATTTTTTTAAATTATGTAATTTTATAGAGTTAGCGATGCGCATCTCATATTCGCTTAAAATTTTGCAATATCTTCAGAAATTACGAAATTATTGTCTGGACACACTTAACGTTTCCGCCCAGTATATATTTACGCAATTTTTCCAATGGCGTAAGCAGAGACACCTTCTTTCAAATTCTACCATCCTAGCATATACCTTGCGTATCTTCTTCTGTCATTTCAGTATGAAACGCCGATTGCGGGTACCAATGACATGACCTCACCTTGAAAACATAGACTGTAGACTCGAGACGGCGTACGGTTTTTAATAACAAAAGGGGGAATATATAAATCAATATTCTACGACATTTTACGCAGCGCTTTCTGGACCCAAAGTAAGCATAGTTTAATTAGCTTGTGTTATGGGTTCCAGAACGCGGATAAACATACTTTTATACTTATGTTTTTTGTAAATACGACAGGATATTAATAGCTTCTAATCTAGGTTATTTATCAGCCTACAATATTTTACTGTAACCATAAATCATTATAGTAACACACGTCAAGCAAAATGGGTGATTTTATGATTTTCCCGTCGTATATAACAATAAGTTTCGATTGGACGAAATATAAAAGGAAATTAAACATTACACCGTGTCCGGTGCGCTCGTGACGGTTTGCAGTACAAATAACTGGATGTAACAATTACTTACTTTACAATATATTGAGGAAATATTATTTAGGTTGCTAGGTCGAATGACTGTATGATCAATGGTCAGAGCGAAATTCACCCAAGATATGTACAATGTGTCATACATTGTACATATCTTAAATATAAAATTAAAAATCTTGACATATTATTTGGTTAAGCTCAAAAATATTCAATTACGGTTAGACCTATACCTTTTTTAGCCATTGAAAAAAAAAAGTGTCTGTATATTGGAGATATTTACTTTTAATTTATATTATAAGAACACTTGGGTTATGTTAAATGAACGATTCTGAACACAAAAAGATTTATTTTTGAATTCTTGTCTGTTTGTTTATCTGTTTCTTACTACTGAACAATTTTTATCGTTTTTTGGTCAGACTTAAAATCTACTGTATGTTTGATTGCAATTGGTTGAGTAGAACCGGAGATATGACCAAAAAACGATAACCGATGTCCACGCGGGCGGAGCTGCGGGCATCAGTTAGTTAAATAAATAATACTATAAATGCTGTACAAATATAATGAAATTGTATAAATAAAAGTAAATCGCTAAAGTTAAAGTTGCTTCGGGAAAAAAAATCAGAACTTCTCCACCGAATTGAATTAATGATTCTTTACTGTGTTTGTAATTGTAAGGACAGGTTTAAATATTCTACGACATTCTACACAGCGCTTTCTAGACCCAAAGTAAGCATAGTTTAACTAGCTTGTGTTATGGGTTCTAGAATGCGGATAAACATACTTTTATCCTTTTTTTTGTAAATACCTAAATATTATACATAGATACACCCAGAACAATGCAAATAGACATATTCATGCATACAAATATTTGCACTGAGCGGGAAACGAACCCGCCCCCCATGTTGTAGCAGTCGAATACATTACCGCTACGCCACAGAGGCCGTCATAGTTTGTAAACATAGTGTACGCCGATGGGACTTCGGACCTCATCTCCGAAGTCTGGTCCCGAAACTGAGGGGGGCTGCGGCCGCGCTATCGCGGCTGATGCCCAACGTTAAGGGACCCAACGCCCCCACTAGGAGACTGTACCTGGGGATCGTGCGAAGCATGGCCCAGTACGGGGCCCCCGTATGGGCGGAGACTCTGGCAGTCCGCAATGTGGCTGTATTAAACAGCCCGTTAAAAGCGATAGCCGTCAGAGTCATCAGGGGGTATCGCACGATCTCCGTCGAGGCAGCATGTCTCCTAGCCGGGACCCCTCCATAGGACCTGGAAGCAAGAGCCCTTGCGCTGCTGTACCAGTGGCGCAAGGAGGCGCTGGAGCGGGGCCATAGGCCGGATCCCCGAGAAATCAGGGCTCAGCGGTCCCAGCTCCACCGGGAACTCATGGAGACATGGAGGGTGCGACTTGAGCACCCAAGGTGGGGGGAATCCACCATTGCGGCGGTAAGACCGATCATGAAGGTGTGGTTGGAGGGGGACCATGGGGACCTTTCCTACCGGATGTGCCAGATTGTTACCGGACACGGGTGTTTCGGTAAGTAAGTTGGCCAACTCGCCGTCCTTACAGAAGCAGGCCGTGCCGGTGGCGTGTCGTGTGTCACACGCCTGCCAACTCACCGAAGCGGGATAAAACCCGTCCCAACCAGGCGAGGCCGCGGTGGCGGCCAAAGTCCGCCGGTAACCCTGGGGTTATCCTTTCGAGGGCTTACCCGCGGTGCCCGGCAACGGACACTTGGGGAGGACACCGTGCCGTTTTAGTCGAAACAAGACATAACCACCCCCGCTGGCCGGCGGGAGGGTATCCGAAGGGATTTCCGCATGTAAAAAAAAAGGACAGGTTTAAATATTCTACGACATTCTCCACAGCGCTTTCTAGACCCAAAGTAAGCGTAGTTTAACTAGCTTGTGTTATGGCTTCTAGAATGCGGATAAACATACTTTTATACTTTTTTTGTAAATACATAATTATTATAAATAGAAACACCCAGACCAATGCAAATACAAATATTCATACATACAAATATTTGCACTGAGTAGGAATCGAACCCGCGCCACCTGTCGAATGCACTAACGCTACGCCACAGAGGCCGTCTATATAATATGTGCCTATATAAAAACTATTTCATAGTTGACTTTGAGTAATGTTCAAACAAATAATTTCTCCATCTATGTTCAACATTAGCCCCAAACTGAAAACAGTCGTTAACCATTTCTATTCGTGATAAATTGTCAACAAAGTTTCGTTAATTACGGAAAGCGATTAAAATGTGATCAGTGAGAAAGAATTCGATTTTATGTATATTGTTAAGTTTGTGTGTTTTTCTTATGTAAGGAAGGAACATAGAAATACAGTTATTCAGAATTAGCTGCTGCATGTGGCCCGCGCGGAAGTTCTCTGTGACTCTTCTTCAGATTATTAGATATATATGCCAAATTTTGTCAAAAAAAAAAAAATAGTTAACCTCACCGCACGTACCTATCAAATTGTATCGTTATTTACCTTTTTTTTTTCGTGCGGAAATCTCTTCAGATACTCCCCCGCCGGCCAGCGGGGGCGGTTATGTCTGGCTTGAACCGACTAAAACCACACGCCGTCTCTGGTCTTAATACGCCGGGGTGTAAGGTTGCCCATAGAGCATATCCCTCGCACCCCGACTGACCCTGGGCCATCTCCGGTTTCGAGATGGCCCTCTCGGGGTTGGGAACCACGGTGTCCCCGTCTTGCCCCGGTTTGGGGGAGGGGTGCTAGTCGCCCCACCGTCCCGGCCTGCTTCTGCTGGGGTGACAGGCGGCCTCACCCGCCACCCCCAGGCCTGCGCTCATGGAGGACGGAGGTCGTTAAGTGACCTCCGGCGCCTGAGTCGCCTGCGACGCGCGCCGAGCAAGTTGCGGGCTCGGCGGGCCGGGAGAGTTCTAAATCTCTCCAGGGCGCGCTCCGCCATCTCCTTCGCGAGCATAACATGCTCGCAGAAGGAGGTGGCGGCGGCCCAAGCGCTCGCACTCCGCACCATTGCCGCAATCATGCTGCCGAGCGAGAGGACTCCAATCCCGATGGCTGACTCGGCGCCTCCCACGCCAGGCAGTCTGCCAGCGTGTGCAGCCCTTGGTCCTCGCTCGCGTCGCAGTGATGACACTCAGGCGTTGGCTCCTTCCTGATCCGATGCAGGTGGTCCCCGAAGCACCCCTTCCCGGAGATCACCTGCGTCAGTCGGTACGAGAGGCTTCCGTGTCGCCTCTCTAGCCAATCCTCCATATTGTTTAAGTATGATATATTATATTATATTCATAAACTTAAATAAATAAATAAATATTCTACGACATTCTACACAGCGCTTTCTAGACCCAAAGTAAGCATAGTTTAACTAGCTTGTGTTATGGTTTCCAGTTTCCTTTTTTTTTGCGTAAATACATACATATTATACATAGAAACACGCAGACCAATGCAAATAGACATATTCATGCATACAAATATTTGCACTGAGCGGGAATCGAACCCGCGCCTCCTGTCGTAGCAGTCGAATGCACTACCGCTACGCCACAGAGGCAGACAATAGAGACAATAGATATCAAATTATACATTTATGTACTAACTATACCAAAGTATCTATTGAATAATAGGTGAATATTCTTTTTTTTTATTGTACCATTTTAAATTAAAATTTCGTTACAATTCTTCGAGCACCTACTGTTACTTATCTCTGCATCACCCAAAGGTTGACTGGTAGAAAATGCCTCTGGTATTAGGTCCACCGTTTTACAATTTTATTAAATTTAAATAATTTGGTAATGGATTGTAAAACACACAGTTCTGAAGCACTCTAAGCCAGCGTGATTTGATGAGAAACGAACTACTCGCCCTAGAATAAAAAATAAAAGCTTATGAAAAAGGCTATGAGTATAGGTACGTATGTCAATATTGATTTCCACCAAATTATTCTGACATTTATCAATTTCATACAAGCTTAATTTTTGTACCAAAATGCCAACGTTTTTATTATACCTCTGTGGAACAAGCAGCCATTTGTCCTGCCATTCACATGATAAAGGGCAATAGTCTATAAAAGCAACGGCTCGAGAGTCGTGAAACTCGTAAACATTACGAATCGGCGAAATTGTTAGGCCTGCTCGTAACTACCCAATTATTAGAATCAGGCAATCCTTTCTGCAACGAGGGTCAGTTTTATTGGCTGTCACAATCGAGGTGATTAAATGAACAGCTTAGAAAGAAATTAGTTACAATCATGCAGTTCATGAGTATGGGGGTGTATATTAGACCCCATTAGCAAGTGGCACGCTGCCGCCTCTTTCTGCGAGCAGGTAATGCGCGCGAAAGAGACGGCGGAGAGGGAGCGGGAAAGAACCCTGCCCCCCGAGTTTCTGATTCGGGCGTAGATGAGTCTGCGGCGAGGACGCCGCAGACTCATCTACGCCCGGGACTACCGACCTCCATGATCGGGGCCTGAGGACGGCAGTTGGCCGACTCGCCGTCCTTACAGAAGCAGGCCGTGGCGGAGGCGTGTCGTATGTGCCCTACACACGCCTGCCAACTCACCGAAGCGGGATAAAACCCGACCCCACCAGGCGAGGCCGCGTTGGCGGCCAAAGTCCGCCGGCAACCCTGGGGATATCCTTTCGAAGGCTTACCCGGGGTGCCCGGCAACGGACACTTGGGAAGGACACCGTGCGGTTTCAGTCGAGACACGACATAACTACCCCCGCTGGCCAGCGGGGGGGTATCCGAAGGGATTTCCGCACGTAAAAAAAAAAAAAAAAGACCCCATTAGGCCTCCTGATTGACGGACGAGGCTCTGCAGGCCTACCATGAAACGTACGAACTGAAATTTCGGGTTATCGGTAACATGAAACACACTTATCCCGCAATCGGGCCCGAAGATGGCACATGATATCATTCGGCCTAAACCCTGCCATGAAACGACATGAAACCGCAAAATTTGAAATTTTGACAGCCCGCTAAAAATTTATAATTAAATTAAAACACGATACTATACGACTTATTTCGAAAGGTCGAAAGGTTATCATAATCCAATACAAGGTTATGCATATTTTAATACGTAGGTTTATAATAGTTCATTTTTAATAGAAATATGTTGTAAACAAAAACCTCCTTGATATGTTTGATTCCGTAGTCGTATTTAGTTTCGAACGCCACTGTGGTGACATACGCAGGTGTGAATTATTTTTCCACTGCCTCACAGGTTCGAAAGCTCAGGGACTCGAATGAAATAGTCACGAAAGACCCTGTTTGGAATTGGAATTGGTTCCCATGGGTAGCGGGAACGGGTTCAGAATTCCACGCGGGTGGAGCCGCGGGCAACAGCTAGTGTACTATATTGCGATGATATAGCAAACTTATTTATGTTTATTCCTAATGTCTACGATATCTCCTAAATATATTACACTCGCTTACATTCTAGATAACATAATCCAAGCCGTAAAAGCTTCACTGTTCACGGCTACGCCAATGGTTTTGGCAAGAAAATTTATGGACTTAACATCTATAGATAGTCCAAATTACTCATTAAGTACAATTTTGTTTACTCTCTCATGTCTCTATATTCCTTGAAGGGGTAGGCATAAGGCCAATGTACTCCCTTGTTTAACCAAGTCTAACCGTCGTCTAACGAACATGTTTTAGGGTCAAATTTAGGAACAAACAAGCTTGCATGGAATGCAGATATAAGCGGTAAATTACGTTGGTGGGTCAATGAGGTAATCAGACATACTGCATAAATTTTAATTTAATATTATATTTAATACTAGCTGATGCCCGCGGCTCCGCCTGTAGTATCCTTGTTTAGTCATATTACTCCATATTTTAAATTTTATTTTGTGATGGTTATAATGATTTTTTCCGGAAAGTCCCTTCAAAACTGTTTTATGCTTTTAATTTTATTACCATGCGTAGAGTCGTGATGAATTCTTATTAACTGTGCTTTAGACTCAAATAGAGAACGATTGCCATTATAATTTAGTATAAAATCATAACTATTAATTATTGCTAATTTAAATTGTATTAGCAAGTACGAGGCCTAACTAATTCATCCATGTCAGAATACTAAATTCTTAATCATTTTTAGCCTTATTCTAGTCTCCGTCATATTGTTTCATAGGAGCCATTTAAAAAATTAACCTATGTCAAAATCGACATTGGGGAAATTAGATCAATGTTTCTTTTTTATTCTTCTCCAGTGACTGTATATTTTATAAACATCTAAGAATACTTTTATCAATATATTCTTCATGATGATTACGTGCGAATTATTGTTTCATTTTGCGTCATATATGACTGAAAATTAAAGACAAGTACTAAAAATGGTCACTTAAAATTAATCTAATTAGCGTGTCTCAATGCAAGTATGGGTGCAACAGAATATATTATCAGTATCAGTATCAGTATAATCAGCAATTGCGAACGAGAACAAAATATGACTATCGTTATACAACAAGGTACACTTTTGACATTCTGATAGTTTTGAGATAAGGATATATACCTCGTTGTAATATCAGGGCACCGATTCACTGAAGAAACAAGAAGAGAGTCTCACTGAACTAATCTTTAAAAACATTTCAATTTCGAAACGTATCTTTTAAAAAGATGATATTAAATACGAATTATGAAGCACTTATACTTTGTAGATTACGTCGTTTTGATAGGACTTATCAAATTTTAGAGATTTTTGGTCTAGTTTAGGTTAAGACAGTACTATAACAGCATAATCGCAACGCGCTTTAACTGCAATATTCTCTGACGACGATTAAAACACCATCTTGATATTTTGTCACTTTTATTGAAGCACAATTAGCACCTGAGCAGTTACAGTTCCAATAAATATAACAATATGCTGCTTACTAAATATTAATCAATCTGTAAATTATACTCTCTACATAATTACGAGCATATTACCTTTTACTTCACTGCCAAAATCTGTAACAATAGATAAATTTGATTAAGTATGTGGTTTACAATACATGAATAATTATAGAGATTGGATTTCATAAAGTAATTAATGAGAGGCTAATATTGAAGAGAAAGTAGGTTTATCTGTGAATTTTTATTACAAAGGAAATTAAAGAATTTTACCAGTACGTGACCATTACTGTGAAAGGATTGGATAATTAAAAAACAAGTTGAATTCCTGAGACGAGCTCAGCCGAATACAAGGGATATTTTTTTTTTTCATCTTGCAATGGTTCACCCCAGCACGAATCTATTACCGAAAACAGTAACTCGATAGCTCATCTCCTTCATACCCAAAACCGTGACAGAAAATTGGCAACGACGACGTCGACGACGACAACTCGATAGCAATAGGACTTTTCTAAAGAAAATCCCTAAAAATCCGTTCCCGCAGGGGGAACGCACAGGTAGATTGCGTGAAGCAATTAATATTATTTTATTAACATCTTTATTTTTTTTTTCTCGAAAACGGTAACTTTTAGCGAAAAACTTTTCAGACATTTATTTTAGACTTAAAAATGGTGGCCTATCGATTAAAAATGTTTCTGACTGCAAGAATGTTCACCGGTTGTGTTTATGTTTAGTTATGATTTTTTTCCCGAAAAATTTTGGTTTTTCCCGCCTCCACTTTTAGTTAAAGTTTTAAACTTATAGGTTTATACTTAAAAGTTGTTGGTATTCATGTATAATAAGGGATAAAATTAGAACGGTTCGAATATCTTTTATGGAACGTGAAATTTTGAGGAAAGACTGATTTCACAAAAAGTGAGGCTCTACCGTCCCCTTAGGCCGGATTCCACCCGTTCACGAACTTAAACTAAGTTTACACCCAAGCGATTTTTGACCGCAGTTTGAAAGCGATCGGGGCCAAAATGCGACCGTGAGAGTGCCGCAAATTTTGGGAAGTGGAACCATACATACATATATACATACATATATATATATATATATAAACTTTTTGACCAGTGGTCATTTCGGACTCAGGGGGTCATAACTAGACCTCCTATGAAGATTTTTTTTTTAAATTCGACAGTAGTCAAGAAACCAATAGGTAGATCAATTTCATAGAAACCTACCTAAAACATATTTAAGAGTGAAATAGTTTGATATGCAATAAAAAATTGGTTGGTTTTTTAAAACAGAATTTATCATTGGCTTTAATATTGGTCTACACAAGATTAATCTACACATTTGCAAAAAAAATACTATGGCATAAGTAACAGCCGTCTGCCTGCTACGTCATTCATGGGTGAATAAATCTTAGAAGTATGGTAGAATGATTGATGGATAGCGGTCCTACCCTTTACTCTAATAAATTCAAGGACGGTATCAACGTAAAATAACGTTTAGGAAACATTTACGTACACGTACGTAACAAATTTTTCTATATTTGTAAGAGCATTGAGAATTATTCGATTAACATTATTTGAAGCAGAATTGCAGCAATGTCCGACTGAACTAGATATTTCACCATTTTTATGTTATTCTAGTACCTACCTACCCAGATATAAGAACTAATGTCTTTTAATGAAGTCACGTCACGAGTATTATAGGGTATACAGGTTGTAGTAACGGTATATATAGCATAGCATAATTGACGCTCCATGTCAAATCAGTTTATAGATTGGAAACGTTAAGTTCTATGGAAACTAGTTTGAAATAACAGGGCATGTTGACCACGGTATTATTAAATAATTAACTTTTTTTTAATAAAAAAACATAATAAGAACTATACTATATGTGCATTTGAACTGTACGGTGTTATATGTAAGCTTTTTTTTTATATGTAAGCTACCAAAAAATTATAAAATACAAAAAAATATTTCTGGTTTTAACTACCAAAATGAATGTTTGGAAATGACGCAAATTAAAATTTAACGTAGGCGCAGACGATTAAAATAGATTTGGCGGTGTATAATGACAGCGTGATGGAGAACCACTATAGCGAAACTCTGTGTACATCATAGATTTTGAATTTAAAAGATAAACATTGTCAGATTGTCAGATAAAAGACGAGACAAAAAAATGATAATGGTAAGTAAAAGTGATTAACAAGAGTGATATGACGCAAATCTCTGACCTTTACAATACAATTATAAGATTGTATTACATAGCTCTCTTATAAATATTAGATATATATCAAGAAGCTAGTTTAAATCAGCTAAATATATTCAAATTAATTCTGTAAGATTAAGCAGGTCAGTTTTAGGATGGGAGACCATTCTTAACACATTGAAAGCCCTCCGTGCTTCGGTACAAAGCTTGTAGCGCAAAACTGATCAAGAACTTACGCTATAGTACAAGCTTTTGAAATCAGCACAACCCTGGCATAAAAATCTTTTTATTTTTAATAATAGCTTGTTTTTTTTTAATAATTTAAATTATGGTTGTCGTTTTCATATTATTTATAAATATGTCAAAAAAATTTAGAGTGAAATATTTTATTGTTTTTGAAAACAAAATTTACAACGAGCTCTAAATTTATAAATATCAAATGAAACTGAACAATTTTCACAAGACCAAATTTGTTTACCCTTGTATTAATCACGTTTTCTCACGAAGCCCCTAATTTACAACAAAGGCTTTTTTTTTAATTCTATTTTTTATCACATTCACTCCTAATTTTTTTGGCTTTTCATGAGAATTTTTCATAAAAGAAAGAAGAAACGTAATCCCTTTTTATACAACACGCAATAATTTAAAATAATCCTCTTGTAACGTTGCTTTGGGAAGCTTAAAAGCCTGCCAATACACTGTTAAAAGGTGACAAAATGTAAATAGCTTTTTGTTTTTGCTGCCATAAAGTTATTGAATTTTCACATCGAAGTCTTTAGCACAAATTGCTCTACGCCTCTCCAATTGACAGTAGGCACCCACGAGTGAACCTTTTTAAAGTATATTATCGACTTAAACCTCCAATATTTTAGCAGTTAACCATTGTGTATGTTTTTTTGATCTAAAATCGCTTAAAGAAATATGATTCAATATTTTCAACTAGAGCACACTCGTTATATGGTTTCCTTCTTATAAACTTTGGCAAATAAATAGATAAACAGTTGATTTTGATCTAACTTTGGTCATTGTAACTATAAAGATGTTAAATATGTAAATAGGCCTTTTTTTGCGTGTGGAAACCGCCACGGGCTCACCCCACCGGTGCCAGTGGTGAGGTGGGTATGTCGGAATCGATACCGACTAAAACCACAAGGTATCCTTCCCAAGCGTCCATTGCCGACCGGCAATGTGCGTACCCTCTTAAAAATTCTTTAAAAGTGCAGACAAGTGTAACCATACTAAAAATATTTACAACACATAATATTGGTTTTCGTTTAAGGTTTCGTAGCAATAAGCTGTTTTAAACAAATTAAGGTTTTGTATGCGACGCTTAGTTTCATACACCAAAATTCTCCTTCTACAAGTGAGTATTGACTCATTTAAAATTATCTTGGTTAATATTTTTTTAGCAACCAACACAAATTTTGCTATTTCCCCAGGGTAGTACACCTCGAAATAGTTGTCCTTTTATTTATATTTGAGCGAAATATTTCATTCTTCTTCAGTGTCCTAGAGGTATACTATATTTGAATAATCCTCTTGTATTATCAATTGTATTCTGTTCAATGCAATTGTTAATTGCTAGCGAGATCCTCAGCTGCAGTATAGACGAAGATTATGTGCAATTATAACTTAACCTTTACTAACCTGTGATGTTATCGTGGTGGTAATCAATTATAGATTTTCATTTAGAATATCTGTATATACACATTTTTTCAAGTGTTCAATAATAAATTGGTTTATTTCCTCACCACAAGCCAAAATGTGATAGGTAACGGAAACCTGAATTACAGGTCACCAAGTTCACACTATGACCATAACCTGAACAAAAAAAAATTAAATAGCGAGATTTTCGAATTATACCTATGCTATATTATATTTTAGCGGCGATAGTCTAGTGGCATACGTAACGGACTGCTGAGACGAGGTCTCGAGTTCGATCCCAAGTCGCCCTGGACACACACCTCTGACTTATCGTAGTTATGTGTGCATTAATATATGTTAATTATCGCACGCTTAATAATGTGCCCGCTAGAGGGCAATAGGCTCACCCCCTATTACATTGGGCCCTTAACATAACTGGCGAATCGTGGGTGTGTAATAAACCTCTGCCTACCCCTTCGGGGATACAGGCGTGAAGTTATGTTATGTTATGCTAATAGGTTGGTTATGTATAAAACAAAAAAGAAAAAGTGTGAGGTTAGTATGGGTTTGCTTTGACGGTGTGTGTATGAGTGAAATGGGTGTGTGGGTATGAGGATGGGTGCGTGTATTTCAGTAATATTATTTAGGGTTTCATAAAAACTTGCAAATTTACAGGCTGGAAGATTTTACTAATAATAGCTTCCGGGAAGAGTTACAACTAAACTGCCAAAGGTCTTAATCACTTGAGGTATATAGGTTTCCCAGCGCTTCGATCAACTTACAACAATCTTGATTACGGGTATGCTGATGTCAGCTCAGCGTCTCCATAAGCTGTTTGGATGACAGATTATATCATTTATTCATTTCCACTGTCTGCGATTTCTGTCAACGCACAACCGAATCCAATTTACAAATATTGAAACAGCAAATCACATTTATTTCTACGTACCCTCATTTGATCGCATTCATCAAACCACACGCAAACGCGGTTGCGTGTCATTTCCTATGGCACCGCCTGGTATAATGAGAACCCAATAAAAAATTGTGTCAAATTCAAGTTTCAGATTATGTTATTCGAAAAACGTTAAAATTGAATACGAAATGAAATTGGAATAAGCAAACTATTGTACTTCTCATGCTTATGTATGCTCACAGCAAAAAGTACTCTTTGGAAATATATGACCGCAAAGCAATTCTCCATGAAAGCGAAACGCCCGCAATTGAAATAGTACCTACTGTGTTCAGAATCATTAGAAATATCCAGTACCTCATAAGAAATCTCAGAAAAAATCACAGTCTTTGAACCACTAGAGAGATACTATGCTATAGCTATGATATTATTATAAACGCCTACTTGTTTTATTATTAATTTGTCAAAGTCACAAAATCTCTTCAAGGAGTCGATTATCTAAATGAATATAAGTAATCTATAAATACAGACTTCGTACAAGTATCTGACAGTTCAAGGTAAGGACAAGTAAATAACGAGATTAAGCAACAAACAGTTAGTAAAATCTTAGTTCTCTCAGTAGTAATCAGTCTGACAATACAATTTAAGTGCCGGTATATTTATATTTTATTGCTATATTTCTAGGCACTGGCAGGCTTACATAAAGGTTTGATTTGTTTAATGAGAGTAGAGGAAGCTCGTCAGGTATGTAAGGCTAGAAGGAGATGGCGGGCTGTTGTCTCTTCCTACCGCGACAGGAAAAAGGTGTGATTATATGTATGTTTATATATAAATATAAATTTCTTAGATTTTTTCAACATTGATGCCAAAGGCCTATTCTTTTATCAAAGCTGAAAAAGTAGGAGTTAGAACATAACGTTGGAAATTTTCAGAGACTGTCTGACTAGGCGGACACAGTTTGTTAAGGGACTATTATAAGGAAGACCAATCGCTCTAAATCGGCGTATCACAGGGAAGTATCTTGGGGCCTACACTCTTCCAAATATACGTGAATCATCTCTGTTAGTCAAAATTACCGAACTGTCATATAATAGCATATGCTGATGACACTGTGCTAATAGTATCTGGTGCAGATTGGAAAGAGACTAAAAGCTCTGTTGAGAGTGGTTTGAAGGCGGAATCCTTCTCATAGTCAACCTTGCCAAAACCAAATACCTACATAGATTTCACAACTTTAGCATCTCCTAGTCCATTGCAAGACATCTTTTTAAAGGCACACACTTGTCACTTTTTACCTCTCGGCAACAACTACTCATGCACAACTCTCTCTAGAACCACTGAAATTAAATATTTGTTCAAATCCATGAACGTCTATCTTGGCACACACACATACGGTCGTTTACTTCCAGAATAAGAAAACTTGTCTTCATTTTAAAAAACTTCGTCAATCTGTAAATATATATTTATTATGCTCCCTATCAATCTCTCCTGTCATACAGTATTGTAGTATGAGGAGGAGCCAAAAAAACATCATTTCTGGAACTTGAAAGAACCCAAAGGGCAGTTTTAAACCTCTCAACCATTTAGGCATCCAACTACTGATCTTTATAATGAGTGTCAAGTTCCCAAAGTGAGGCAACTCTACATCCTTCGTACAGTCTTAAAAAAACATAAGACTCTAATATATAAGCCTGAATTTCTAGAAGATAAACGAAGAAAACATGCAGTGAGTGATGTAGTTAAACATGGAACAACATCTGCGAGTCGCCAATACTACGTTTAAAACGTACGAGTTTATAATAAAGTCCGAAAAAGTATCGACATTTACTCATTGAATTGTAAACTGTACTTGCACCGAAAACCTTCTTCACAGTTGTTTGTCTTAAACCCTCCAATGCTATAATAGCGACACTGTTATATATGCACATACCATACTCACCATTGCACGTAAAATACATACACTCTCTATCTCAATCACACTATACATAAATACACACAGATACACCCTCACACACATAAGAAATTGCGGAAAAAATTAAAATCACCAAATTGGAATGTTCTTGCACACCTTGTATAATGATGAAAAGACCCGTACGTAAATGTATTTAACTACAATTAATGTATGTACCCCCGAGAGAAAACTGACACCCAAAATACAGTTAATAACCTAGTTTGGGTGGCAGCGTTTACAAATACAACATAATGTCGTTAATTTACTTGTCACTGATAATATTTATAAACTGTCTGCGCGTCACTGTTATTATTATGTTCGTGTGTCAATACTATGTATGTGTCAATAAAATTTTATTATTATTATAGATCGAGCTTTATTATATTATTCTTTCCTTTATTAAATTTAACTTACATATAAATTTTATTTTTCTTATTATTATTATTCATAATAAGATCGTTAAAAGTTTAGACCATTTCGAGATATATTTAACAACTATTTTTGTTGTATATAATGAAGTTTGACAAAAACTCATCATCATCATAAACTCACGCCTATATCCCCGAAGGGGTAGGCAGAGGTGTATTACACGCCCACGATTCGCCAGTTATGTTAAGGTCCCAATGTAATAGGGGGCGAGCCTATTGCCATCTACCGAGCACATTGATTACAGTTTAGAATTAAAGTTAGAAATGCTTCAACTACAGGCCTGAAAAGACACAATTTTAATTTTCCTTAGACATTGATGTCGTTGATTGAAAGTATACAAATTCAAAATCCCTATACTGGCAAACCATTATGACAAACTGATTAAGACGCAAGAGACCCTTACTTGTGAAAATGAACTAAGCCAAAAGCAACCCTGCATTAAACTTTCAAAACACATACATTACTTTCGATATACAACTTGGGAAATAATAACGTTTATAAACAAAAAGGTATAATATATAAATAAGGTGTAAGTGTATAAATAATCAGAATTTATTTTGTTAATAATAGCGAGGCGCAGGTGTTGTAAATTCTGACACTGCTACAACAAAAGTTTGGTTCAATTTAAGAGCTACGTGCGGTAATTAGGAAACACAAATAATGATGTTTGTGGAAAGTTTAACACAAATATTATAGGCCACCAACGCACTGCCTTAACTCCCAAGTCGAGAACACGAAATTTTTCTTAGAAATATTTAACGTATGTGGGTGTTAAGAAAGTATATTCGTAAATTATTTACCTAAACTGGTACTTCGGGAAAGAGTAGATAATAATAAAAATAGGTAGATAGAAATTACATTTATTGAGCATACACTATAACAAAAGACATGACTGTAAATAGAATGGATCTGTATATAATGTGTCCGTGAATGTGTAGGTAGCAATACGCTAGAGAATCATCACCAGGAAGTTTTCAAGTTATGTATTTCTTACATTATCCTAATATATATAATATATGTTCTTCTGATATTATGAGTACATGTGAAAGTTCGGGGTGGTAGTCCTCTCGCTCGGCAGCATGATTGCGGCAATGGTGCGGAGAGCAAGCGCGTGAGCCGCCGCCACCTCCTTCTGCGAGCATGTAATGCTCGCGAAGGAGCTGGCGGAGCGCGCCCGGGAGAGATTTAGAACTCTCCCTGCCCGCCGAGCCTGCAACATGTTCACCGCGCGTCGCAGGAACTCAGGCCCCGGAGTTCGCTTAACGACCTCCGTCCTCCATGAACGCAGGCCTGGAGGTGGCAGGTGAGGCCGCCTGTCACCCCAGCAGAAGCAGGCCGGGACGGAGGGGCGACTGGCTCCCCTCCCCCAAACCGGGGCAAGGCGGGGACACTGTGGTTCCCAAACCCGAGGGAGCCATCTCGAAATCGGAGATGGCACAGGGTCAGTCAGGGTGCGAGGGAGCATATCCCTATGGGCAACCTTACACCCCAGGGTCTGAAGACGCGAGATGGCGTGCGGTTTTAGGCCAACATCACCGCCCCCGTTGGCAGGCGGGGGGTTATACGAAGGGATTTCCGCACGAAAGTAGAAAAAAAAAAGGTACATGTCCAAGTTTGTGAAGCTGTTTGTATGTTTGGATATTGGCCAGTAGGGAAAATATCTTCCTATTTAGGCGTAAATAAAAGTTATACTGTTTAATGTAAGAATGAAAGGAATATTATTTTAAATCTTACTTTCAAAGTATGTAAAGCTACAAGTACCGTGGTAATGACATTGTCTTTATTGCGGCGTATATTACATTAAAGTTTGACGCTCTTATATTTGGAGTAATAGTACACAAGCTTTTCAGTTGTATAAGACTTTATTATTAGTATTTTCATGATCACTCCATTCCCCAAGTAGTTTTAGGTTCTTTGTTCAAAACACATGCTCAATAATTTTGTATTGAGAATGGATACGGACAAGTGGAGGGAAATTCTGATTTGTAAAATTACATTTTGATATTTAATAATAATAATCTATTATTTAGAATGAAATATAGGTAATCATTAAATAATTATCATGTGTGTGTTCTGATGTGATCATTGCCTGATTGCAACAAGGTCTTCATTTATGTTCATTGATGTAATAGTAAATTTAGTTGTTGTCAACCGCGTACATAATTATGAACATGAATGACCAATTTAATACCAAATTAACACAACTAAATGGCGAATTCTTGTTGGTAAGTAGGTAGTCTACTTACCTCTAACGGGAAAGAGCACTTATCGCCACATCCTTAGTGTATATACACATATATAATATACGTATTACAGTCATCGTCCTATTGACGCTTCCAACAAAAATAATGTCAGAATGAATGTGCTCCAAAACTGGTAACAAATTTTGATCACGACTAATCATCATCGTAAGGATATGCGTTCGTAATGATAATTTTTCACTGAAAACGTGGCTATCAGAAGTTTTTTCAACTTGCAAGAACGAGATCACTCAAGTTCAAGTAGTGTTCTGCGATGAGTAGGGCCTTCAATTCAATGGCCTGTAGAGAGTTGTTAAACATCTGTTTCAATAATGGGTTTTGGTTTAATCTTTTGCGCCATTAAATGTTTGACACTAAGATGTCCACTTAAGAGGGTAGCCTGGTACCTGGGTACCGGTCAGCCTGTGGTCAAAAAAATTCATGTCCCTCTGATTAGCAGATGGCACATTGGAGAGCAAGTAAGGGGGCCATCTCGAAACCGGAGATGGCCCAGGGTCAGTCGTGGTGCGAGGAATATGCTCTATGGGTAACCTTACAGCCCGGCGTCTTAAGACCCGAGAAAAAAGAAAAAAAAAAGGTATTTTTGAAAGGTTTACACAGACATTTTTCATTTTTTTTCATTAATTTTTCTTCAAATTTTGAAATTTCACTTCCATAGAAACCTAAAATGCCTATTACTTAACAAAACTGAAAAAAATACTGAAAAATTGAAGTAAAAATTGTTTAAGTATAAAAAATATTATAAACGAGGTATGAATATTATTCAATTAACTTTTATGGCGCATTCTTGTTGAATATGTATATACGAAAAAATCATTTATTTTGTCTTTAAAAATACAATTAAATTACACTTACATACAAAAGTTTTTACGGCAGTTAATTGAGCATTTTTTTTTTCATTTACAACGAAAATAGAAGTTCGAGAAAATTTTCTTAGTTATTTAGTGGTATAATTTAGTGGCAGTTAGTACTTTTATCTTTCACACTTTTCTGCTAACCCCGCCTTACCTAGTTATGTGAAATATCATTTCGTCACCCACCTTCAATAAGGATTGATTACCTGTTTATAAGACAATTACAAAATAATCCTTAATAATAATAATAAAAAAATACTTTTATATACACATACATAAACCACTTCCTTAATAAATAGTCCCCTGTAGTCCGCTTCAGTTACTCAAATGTACCATAATAGTACGATATCATTCCCCTGGGTTCTACTCACGATGTAAAATAATAAACGGTAAACTGTCCCCTGGTATCTATGACGACAGATAAATAGGTTAAACGCAGTAAAAAGATATTCCGCATGCATTATTTATATTAGAACCAACTATTGTAACATAAAGATTACGCTGTATTAGGTAGGGACAAGAATACATTAAAAGCTCACACAACTCGTAACTGAGAATTATATTTTGTCGCTAGCGAAGCAAACGTCGTTTCTCTCTTGATATTTTTATATTTTGTACTAAATGAATGCTGAATAAAATTTTACTCTTTTAGTTTAAGATTGTTAGGTAAAGGCCAAGTTTGTTCTGAAATGGGACTGGATTCTTCACGACCGTTGTATATCATTGAGTTAAATTAACCAATGCGTTGAATGATGTTCAACTATATTTACAAGAATTGTCGCGACAATAGTACTCGGAACCAGGTTAAAGGCCATCCCAAATCATAAGCCTGTAAATGAAGGTGAGTATTTTAATTAAGTGTAATTTTGAATTCAAATTAGTTAACAGATTACTCATCATCGTCAATATAGAGATTTCTCAGTTGCGTTCAAAGCTTGCATTTTGGAGTCCGAGGTCTACTTATGGTTTTTGATTGGTATGCTGTTATCCGGAGCCACTTCTGTCTGACCTCTCAACCTTGAGAGGAAACCCTGCGCCAGAGCCTCGTTCGTTGTTTAGCAGGTGCATCGACTAGCAAGTGAGGTTTGCTTGGGCCTCAAGTATATTGGTTAAGCCCTCTACACACTCATTTAGCAGGAAAATGACTAACCGGAATCTATATATATATTTTTTTTTTGTAATCATTCCGTCAATTGATTGCACTCCGCTGGATGATTAGAAGCTGGGGTGAAGTCCAGAAGATATGGGCTACCATCCCAGATGCTGACGATCCTAAAATGGTGGCCCCTACCCAGAGGGCCTCAACAGATGCTTTTTCAAGCCCCGCTTGAAGAACCCGGGATGGATTGTAAGGAGAAGGATTCATTGATGTATTAATTGGGTCTTCGAATTTCACTTCTATTTGACCAAAATATAATAGAACTCAACTTTGTATGGAGTATAAACGGTAGTATCCTCTTAATTTCCAAAATCGAAGTTGTGTGAATCAATACTATTTCGTAAGCCAATATTATAGTAGCTAAACAAACTAGTAAATGATCCTAACTCCTACAAGCTCCTAACTTCCAATGAGACACCCAATACGTATACCGAATCTGTCTAGCTGTTTAAATTAAGTTAATTTTGCTTCCAAATTAGATGTCTTCAAACTCAATCTAGTTAAATGTTATTTACCGTGGAGTTTTCGTTAGATCTCTGTTGTGATTACGATCTATTTATGGAGCTGACGACCTCTGCGGCATAGCGAGAGTGCGTTCGAGTGCTAAGTCAGAGGTCGCGGGTTCGATTCCAACTCAGTGCAAATCTGTAATCGACGTGGTAATCATTCAATAATTAGTGTCATAGTTCAAAATTGTATACCTTATGTTGTTTCCAAAAGAGGATGAACGTTATTTGACAGTCCAGTCGAAATGAACAATTTAAATAAATTATGATATTATATTAAACAGTACATTTTAATTCAGTTCTATACCTACATCATTATAGAAAGAACAACAATACTTATTCTCTCAAATTTGAATTGCGATTTGTTTTTTACTTTTTATTTTTGTATTTTGACGTTTTGTTGATTTTGACACGTCTTAAGGCCGTCAAAGGTTGTATATTTTCGGACTTTATAGAGTACTAGCAGTTGACCACGGTAGCCGTAGTGGTAGCCCGCTTGAATATCTGTTTCCGTACCCGCTTCCCATGGGAACCTATTCCAAGGATAAAAAGCCTGTGTGTTATTCCAGATTATAATCTATCCCTGAATCACATTTCAGCCAGATGAGCCAGATCCATTCAGCCGTTAGAGCCTGATTGAGTAACAAACATCCAAATATTTAAACATCTTCGCAAATTTTCACATTTTTAATATTAGTTGGAAATATCGATTTCTCAGAAGTCAAACGAAAGTTACTGATACCTATATAAATAAAGTTATTAAGGCTTCGGTGAACGCTACAGATAATATATTTGCGTTCAATAAAACTGCTAACCTTGCAATTAGGTAATAAGGGCATGCAAATAAATCTAGAGAGTAAGGTAGTTTAATGTATTCTTATATTACGATACACAGTTTATCTGATAGTAAGCTGCCGCTCTACGACAGATCTACATGAAGCAATACACACCCTATTCTTTGATTTTTTAGGTTTGTCTCCACCTATATGGCATTTTTTTTGGAGAAATCGCCACGGTTTCCCCCACCGGCCAGCGGAAGTCGTTATTTCGGTCTCAAACCCTTCAAAATCTCACACTGTCTCGGGTCTTTAATGCTGGGGTGCAAGGAAACATTCACGAAAAATAAATCAGCTGATAACCAACATAACTTGATTCTAAGACGGAACGAAGCTATCCGGGTCTACTGATTTAAAATTAAGAAAGGTCAACAACAAATGCCAATGCATGAAAGCGAAACCAACGATGAGAAGCCCGCCTTTGTGACCAGAAACTAGAACTTTATTTTCGATCTTGAAGCAGTGGAAGACTAAAATTAAAAGGCAACACGTAAACCTAGTACCGCTTAAACGATAGCTGAATGCTTTAATATGTAATTTATTCATGAGCATCCGTCTCCAGTAATCACTTGCAATCGTTAGTAGGCCACGTAGTTTAAATTGATCCGTCTAAATATAGCACTGCTAATACAAAATAGGTAAATGTGGTGTGACAGTGAATAACTGAAAGTATTGGTTTGTTTGTTTTGACAGTAAACAATAATATCTCCACATTTGTGTAGGAGAAACAAATATGCTGCTTCATCTAGCCTGTTAATATAGTGGCGTTAAGTGAGTAGCCAGCCAAAATCAGGCCACGATAATTATGAAGTGTACCTAAAACTCGTACTAGACATACCCGCCTGTTCAGTGTTCCTTTACATCGCACTAATTACGGTAAAATGCAATTCTCACACGCATACCTCAGTGTCCACTCTATCACCGTGGTAAATTTGGTCAAGATCGCACGAGTGTTCAGCCACCAAACAAACGGCTATGCTATATTATTTATATATTAAGTAGTGCATGTAATTTTTACTTGTCGGGAAACTTTCTTTCTGGCCAAGAGTCCAATGTTGTACTTGATTTACCCACGAGATATGTATCATAGCTGTTTAGATTCTAAACAAATAAATAATTTTAATTTTCTTCCTCGCAACCCCGAAATACCGTCATTCATCCAGCCTTGTTACAATTTCGCCAGACGCTGTGTGCTGTTTAGTATCAGTCCAAAGTGCCACTTTTCCTGACAGCCCCCAACAGCCACTTTTTCAGTAATTGTCGATTAAGTTTACAGCTTAAACGTATTTGGGCTAGTTTAAATTCACTGCTCTGATATAAATAATTATGAGATTGTGAAGCTGTCGGCAATACACTGTTTTTAAACCGTGCTCTCCTATGGTTATCAAAGAGATATACGGTGAATGAATGAACGGTGAAACCGAAAACCCGTGTACGGGGCCCTACCAACACTTTTGAGGCCCAAATACCAACCTCACCTGCTAGTTGGTACAACTGCTAAATACCTAGAGCCCCCTCCTTTCCGGGGCAAGATGGGGACACCGTGGTTCCCAAACCCGAGGGGAGATGGCCCTGGCTCAGCCGGGATGCGAGGGAAATGCCTTATGGGCCACCCCGGCGTCTGAAGACCCGAGACAGCGTGCGGTTGTAGTCGGTTCAAGCCCGACATAACCTTCCCCGCTGGCCCGCGGGGGAGTGTCCGAGGGGATTCCCGCAAAAAAAAAGAAAAGGTACCACAACACACATACAGCTGCTAGATTCAAAATAAATGGCAATTTCAACTTATAGACGGTTATGCATTCACTCCACATATGCCATTACGCTCAAAATGTTAAGTAAGTGGCTCCATTGGCAGAGCAAGGAAAATAATGTAGTTTTCTTTTCGTCCCTGTATATAGCTTTGTGTACTTAAGTCCTACTCAGCGCTACACTACAACAAAATGGTAAAAATTTGTGATTTGCCACTTTTGAGCCTAGGGCTCTGTTGCACATATTAAACAGTCGTCGCCATGTGATATGAGTTTCCTAAAATGTTATGAAAATATACAAAGAAAAAAAGAATCTAGCTTTCTTTGTAAATATCTATAGCGAAATAGGATACAACAAAAACTTAAATGTGAGACAATAATTTACTATCGAAAATGAATGGAATAAAAATGAAGAAGTGAACTGAAATGAATGTTAAAATTAAAATTTAAAGACATTAATAGCTAGATAAAATAATTAATAAAATCAACGAAACCATTCATTATTATTAAATTATTAGATAATGAGAGTATCCCTGATAAGTTAATTTATCAGTAATTTTGTTGACCTTTCCAACTAACTGCTTGAATGTGGACGTGTGTCCACATTCAAGCAGTCCCCCTGTACAAGTAAGTTGCACATTCTGTAATAAAATACTTATGACGTAGAGTAAGCTGACATAATCACATATTCACACACATTCCGCAGTTTAATTGTTATAGCATATTATTTAGTACAATAAAGACATTCAACCTAATAAGTTGTCTCTCTCACTAACACTCCAGCAAAGTTGTACTCACAGCAATTTATCAATACAGCATCAGTTAGCAATCTATCAGTTATCAGTAAATGTTTGGGAAACAAACCTACATTTTGTGGTCCTTCGAGTATTTTGGTGAAGTGTACCTGTGACCTCCAACGATATCATCGATTTGCTCGGCCTCCCAGAAGCGGGAATCACCGAGTAGATCGATACAGCGGGCTACAACGTTGGAGTATCACAGCACAGCACCATTTAGCAGCGACCGAAGATCAAGCAGTCTTCTGACTCGTATATCAATCGAAGAGCAGCAGCATTTCAAAAGCAGTATCAAATATCAATTATTAAGATTGTATTAAGCAGTTATATCATAAAATAACATAACTTCACGCCTGTATCCCCGAAGGAGTAGGCAGAGGTGTATTACCCAGTTATTTCAATCTGTGAATTTATCAAATATCAATTTAAGAGCGAGTGAACTACAATATCACCCTTCGGTTATCAAGTTTCGAATATAGTTTTATCAACCAAACAAAATGAGTATGTATCAAGAGCAAGTTAGAATTTATCAGGAAATCGCCAAGATCAGAACAAACTTCAAGAAGGACAGCGCCTCTCGGAAGACTGTCGAATATTATAAAACACGCATAGCAAATTTAGACTCTTTATGGGAGGAGTTTAAATACAATCATGATCGAATGTATACAGAGGAGAGCAGAACTCACGAATATTTTAGTGAGAAGTGGTTTGAGAAGGCTCAAGAGAGCTATAAGGAAGTGAGAACCTTATTATGGCAAAACTATCAAGAACTTCTGGATCCACTTCAAAAGCAAGGTGGAAGTGCTACTGCAATGCAGCCTTCGACTTCTCCCGCAAAAGGCGATCAACGAGAAGAATACCAGCATGAGCGTCAAGGTCGCAGCGATCAAGCTCTTGGCGGAAATATCAGCAGTGCCATCAATCAGGCGGGTGCTTCTAGAGAGCATCAGATCATCGTAAGCACGGGAACCAATAGCAATTATGATGAACTTCTCCGAAAACAGCAAGTTAATATCAAAGTTCTGAACAGAACAATGGAGAACATCGATGTGGAAGAAATATCAGAGAAGTGGGAGTTCGAGGACGCTCTCAAATGTCTTCAGACTCGATGGAATGCTGTAGACAAGCTACATTGGGAAATGGATACAATAGCCGTGCCAGATGAGAAATACGCCTCACTTTTCTTCAAATTTGAAAGGCGTTACATCGAGCTGAAAAGATCACTGAACAAGAAGAAGGGGTCAGTCTCGCATAGGGAAAAATCTACTCCAAAGCTCGACATCCCGACATTCGCTGGAAACTACAACCAATGGATGTCGTTCAAGGACTTGTTCGATGAAGCTATACACTTCAACCCCTCGTTATCAAATGCTCAGAGGATGCAATTTCTACGAAGCAAGCTTCGAGGCGAAGCAGAAAGGCTGATACAACATCTGCCAATCAGTACAAGCAACTATGAGGTTTGTTGGGATATTCTCAATAAAAGATTATCACAACAAGAAGTTAATCTTTACTTCGCATATATCATTACTACTTGGGATGCCTACCATGTCTTCACTATCAGTTTCGCAGATCAAAAAACTTCATGACGTTACACAAGAAACCTTGAATGCTATCAAGAATCTAGGAGTGGACATCAGTACTTGGGACCCTCTCCTGGTACATCTGCTCTCGCAGAAATTGGATACTGAAACATTCACCGATTAATTTTAAGCGTTCCGATTTGCAATTTTGATCACTATTTTCATAACAAATGTTTAATAATTTCAAGTATTCTTTATTTTGTGTACCTTCTCTTTCTAATTTCTCTCGGTAGGGAATATGTACAAGTAAGTTGCACATTCTGTAATAAAATACTTATGACGTAGAGTAAGCTGACATAATCACATATTCACACACATTCCGCAGTTTAATTGTTATAGCATATTATTTAGTACAATAAAGACATTCAACCTAATAAGTTGTCTCTCTCACTAACACTCCAGCAAAGTTGTACTCACAGCAATTTATCAATACAGCATCAGTTAGCAATCTATCAGTTATCAGTAAATGTTTGGGAAACAAACCTACACCCCCTAAACGTGGGCTTTTACTGAGCACTAAACTGAGGCAGCAACACCTCCATAAAGAAAAGAAGAATAGAAATTGTTGATAATTTCGTGACCCACGCTACGTGGAATTTTTCTTCCTGAGCACCTTGTTGTGGTTTCAAACTCAAGCGGTTAGTTGGAAAGGTAAACAAATTTACTGATAAATAAAATAATCAGAGATACTCTCACCTTACTCTAAATTTATTTTTAAATAGATATTCTCCCTGTACGGGACTGGTGGCGGGTTCAAGTCCCGTCCCGGATGTTCTCTTTTTCAGATATAAATCTATATTTAAATAGATATCTTAAAATACTGACCCCTGATGGGTAATTTGATCTTCACAAGTGTGAATTACACGAATGTTAAAAATGGATGGATTCCTTGAATTTATTAATTACATTATCTATCTATTAATGTTTTTGTTTAAATTGTGAAATATATTTCAGTTCACTTCTTCATTTTTGTTTCATTTATTTTCGATATTAAATTATCATCTCACTGTTAAGTTCTTGTTGTATCTTATTTCACTATAAATAGTAATAAAAAAGCTAGATTTAATTTTTATTCTTTGTTTCTTTTCATAAAATATAAATTTAAGAAAACATGGCAACGGCTGCCTAATATGCGCAACAGAGCCCTAGGCTCAAACTTAGTAGAACTTTACCATTTTGTTGTATTTCAGCGCTGAGAAGGACTTAAGTATACAAAGCTATTTACGGGGGAGAAAAGAAAACTACATTATTTTCCTTGTTCTGCTAATGGAGCCTTGACTCACTTGATATTTTGAGCGTAATTGCGTATGTGAAGTGAACGCATAACTATCTATATTTATATAAAATCTAGCTGTATGTGTGGTACGTTACAGCTTAGTGTTTTCAAAATACTTCCTCTCCACTCGAAGTGGGAATTCTATGGTTGTGAAACATTGCAGCGGGTTAGCGATAAACTTCATTATTACGTAAATTTACTTTGCTTATTACTATTTTCAATGTCGTTTGTGGCATAACAGTGGAGCAATCGATTGCTGAGTTAGAGGTCACGAGTTTGATTCCCATTCAGTGCAATTGCTTGTGTTAGGAGTGGGTTCTCGTCGGTAGTGTAATGGCCAGGATTCGAACCCGATACCTCTCGATCGGAAGGTCGACTCCTTAACCACTAAGCTACCGACGCTTTTTGCTATTTGCTTTGGTCTGGCTATTTTTTAAATATTATCATAAAATACATGTTATGTGTTTATTTTAAAAAAAAGTATTTAAATATCCAAACCAAATTTTTGCTGTAACTTAAATCAGCCTGGCTATAGAAGTACCTATCTCCGCCGTGTCGCAACCAAAAACATATTGCGCTACCTCCAGGAATTGTTCCTATTTAAGTATTTATTTACAATATTTGTTGAACAACATCTTGGAAACATTAAATCAAAGACATTAAAAAGTTCACTTAATTACTTAATTGTGTTATTTGCTTATTGGGACACATTCGCACGCATCTGTTATTTAGAAACGCAGTAGCTAGAGTTGCTTGAAACACACAATTACCTGAAACCAAAATATCAGGGGAAATTAAAACAGTAACGTCTGGTCGTGGAAAAATCCAAAGAACCTATTCCACGAGATCTAAGGGTCCGAAAATTGCCTGAATATACAAATTCCTTTGCACCCTGAAATAAACAAAAAAAAAAACAAAGGTCGGAGTTATGGTCGCGAACGACATTGTTCCGTGCTACAATTAAACTTATAAGTACCTGGGTGACCGAGCTTCACCATGTTGTTTGTTGACGTTTTCTTAAAATGCTAGCTGGCCAGCAGGAACTAGCTAGCTGGACCTAGCAAGCTGGGCCAATATCAACGAGAGAGATGGCTTATAAATATACTCTCACCCCGTCATTTCATTATTCTCAATTCTAGATTTTTGTTCAAAACAAACATCTGCTGAAGCCCGGTACTTTTGGATATGCAAGCGACAGCACAGTAGTCGAGAGTTATGAGTCCAACCCCCGAGCCAGCGTAGGACAGATCCGGTCTCTCCGAGAGGCTCTGGTTGAGCGTTTAAATTTGTCCTTGAAGGCGGTCTCCGATTGGGGTGATGCTAACTTGGTCAAATTCAATGCTACTAAAACCCAGGCATGACTCGAGCTTCTTGGCGTTACTCTGACATTCATCCTCAATTTTGGGTCTTAAATTGAGGCTAAAGCTCAGGTGGCTGCTAAAAAGTTGAGCATTCTGTCGAAGGTGCGACTGTGCTTCACACCGGAACAGATCCTCAACTTGTACCAAGCGCAGGTTCGATCCTGTATGGTATCGTATCTGTGTGATGGCTCAGTTAAATACCACGACGGGCCAAGAGGGTCATTAACAACGATGCACTCGTCGAGAAAAGGCTTCAGAGCCTTGAACATCGACGCGATGTTGCAGGCCTATCGGTCTTTTATTGGATGCATTTTGGAGAGTGGGCGCTGAAATTGCAGAACTTTATACCTCTAAGCCCTTTCCACCACCGACGCGACGCACAGTGACATGCCACCGCTACATGGTGGATACTCCAGTCATACGCACGAAACGTTTTGGTGACACATTTATTATGCGTACAGCTAAGGAGTGGAATTGCCTGCCTGAGTCTGTGTTTCCAGAAAGCTATAACCTCGGAATCTTCAAGTCTCGAGTGAATAGATTCCCTCTAGGCAAACGTGATCCATCGTAGACCACATCGTCACTTACGACCAAGTGAGATTGAGGTCAAAAGTGAGCCTATAATTCATAAAAAAAGATCTCTAGACTTTGATAACTGTAAGTAGTTATATGTTTTATTTTACCTATATAGACCTTTGGAATAGTAAGTAGGTATCACCTGAGCTCAAATTAGGTATACGTGTGACCTCTGGCCACTGACATATATATGCGACTGCAGCGACGTCTACGATATATTCCATACGAAATGTATGACGTACTTTGCGAGTAGGTAATCAGGCAGTATCTTTATGATATAAACTGGTAAGTAGGTACTAAAGTAAGGTATAGGTTTGGCAAAACAATCAATTAAGATAAAAAAGTTTACTATAAGGTTGAATTCATCGTGAGGTGTGTTGTCTACAAGTAGCAATTGCCTGACAGAGAGTAGTCTAAATGATCAGTTTTGTTTCGGTACCTGCAGTTATTCCATTTTATACAGTTAAAATATGAAATATCAGAATAACTATGTCTAACTATAAGTAAGTGACAAAGAAAAACTAACAAATTATCTAAGAGTCCTCATCTAAGAGGCCCATTTAATTTTTTCCCACATTTTTATCGTATAGTCTTAGGATATCAATGTAATATTAAATTATATACCGAAAATTAATTAAATAACAGACCAGACTAGAATACTGTGAAGCGGTAATTCGCATAATTTCTCTCTATTTCGGCTATTGACAGGCAGACGGCAGATGCCTCAAATATATAAGCTAATGTCATAGGGGCCGCGTGTAAGCGGATAGCATTGGTATGATAATATTCTAAAATATTTTCAAGTTTCCTGTCAGATGTCTTATGATATAATTATATTAAAATTACTGTTTGTTTATTCGTATACACCGATCATATTATCGTACTATTGCACGTTTGCGATAAACCTTTGTTAATTTAATACTTACACTTGCGAGAAGGGATAGGCATAGTATAATACATTCACATACTGAACTCAGTAAGTGGCGCTGCTATCGAGTTATAGAATGCTTTTTACGAAATATTTCCGTGTGAAGCCGGGAAATATCAGCCAGTTAATAACAAAAACACTGAAATTCGAGAGGTGCAAATAAATAAAACATCACTCGATAAAAATGAGTCTATGAGATCTGTAAAGTCAGAAGTAATCAGTCGTTAAATGAGCCACCATCATTATTATTATTCGGCCACTTTTTAAAAATAAAATACTGTTAGTAACTTGAGCCACACTTCCAACTGATCTAAATAGTAACCATACATTTTATTTCCTATAATTATACATTATATTATTATAAGATAGATAAGGCAAGTTTTCACTAACACAACTAATTATTTAATTATACCATTCCAACGATTACATGTGTGTTGTGTTACGAGTGTAAAAATAAAATATAAACTTAAATTGTCTTTCTAATCCAACGGTTTCGTGGAGCCAGGTGTTTATAGTCCGCATCCCACATGAGTGGTACTGTTATCCGTCTCACTATGAAATATCCCAGATGCTGACAATAATTAAAATTAGAATATTTTTGAATGTATTGCTATTATACCATAGAAACCTGGTGTCTGTGAAAAAAAAGTATAAAATTATAATTATTGAGTATTCCCTAAAATAAATAATTAAAACTGCTGTTACTTCTCACTGATAGTGGAGCCATACCCTAAAGCGGATTATTAAAGATCTCATCGTACCCAGACCGAATAAAAATGTACCTATCACAGAATCACGAAGTGAATTGTCAGTAATATATGAAGAAAAAATTGGTTTTTACGTTTCTACGTCTACGACGTTTTATCATTATATTTATATGCGTTACTTTGCAGATCATCGTGAAGCTTGAAGGGTTTTACGGCGGCATTTGATATGTTATATCATTTAGCGATCTTGTTACTGAAGAAGGGTTTTTAATCAAAATACATGTAATTGAATCCTTGGAGAACGAACCATATTTACTTATCTACATAATTTTATTGTGCTTCAAGTTTTCATCTTGCGAGTTTATTTGCACTAGAAAGTGCAAGTTGCAAGTGCAAGTGCAAGTAGCAGTTGTTAAAATAATTAGGTCAGGATTATTTTAAATGGTTATTACATTTTCAAGTGCATGTCAGAAGCCCCACCAAGATCTTAGGCGCATCAAGCCAACTTCACCTGCGGTACACCTAGTAGAACCTCTATACCCTTTTTTTTTTCGTGCGAAGATCCCTTCGGATACCCCCCCGCGTGCTAGCGGGGGCGGTTATGTCGGGCTTGAACCGACTAAAACCGCACGCCGTCTCGGGTCTACAGACTCGTAAGGTTGCTCATAGAGCATATCCCTCGCACCCCGAAGAACCTCTATACCCAATTTTCAAAACGTTATAACAAAAGCGATAGCCCAGTGACGTACTTAACGGACTGCTAAGACGAGGTCTCGTGTCGAGTTCGATCCCCAGTCGCCCTGGGTATACACCTCTGACTTTTCGTAGTTATGTGGGCATTAATAAATGTTAAGTATCGCTCGCTTAATAATGTGCCCGGTAGATGGCAATAGGCTCGCCCCCTATTACATTGGGACCTAAACATAACTGGCGAATCGTGGGGTGTATAATACACCTCTGCCTACCCCTTCGGGGATACAGGCCTGAAGTTATGTTATGTTATAACAAAACGAAATTTATATCTAAACTAATAATAATCATCATCGTTTACCTGCCCTTGTCTCAATTTTTTGGGTGCAAAAATGAGAATGACATCTCTTACATACGTTCCTGTGAGATGTATAGTAATCTTCTCAGTCACTCCATTCCTTGTAATATTCTCTTTCCACATTCCATCTATCTTTTTCTAAGCATACTTCAACTCCTAAATCCCTCTACATTCATACCTTGAACCTTTTTAACAGTATTAGGTACTTTCATTTCTTCTCATAATAAAATCCATACCACACAGCACATACTACACAGCCGTACGCTTCTCAATTTTTCATTCACTAGTTCAACTTTCAAACTTCCAATATATTATTATGCGCTGTTTCTGCTCATTATGCCTTATTCTATCCATTCTCGTCACACCATATCGCTCAAGGCCAAGCTCCATATAAGACGGCATATCTGATCATGGTAACTATAAACGTACAGTAATATAAAAGAATAAAAATACATACAATAAAGTCATCAATGTGTTCAAATAAATTACCTTATTACTCTGTCTTCATAATAGCAAGCAAACTTAATCTTTCTAAAAACAGGTATCGATTTTCCTCTATTGACTTATTTTGAGCGACCATTAAGATAATTGGACAAATTGTTCTGGGGTAAAGTCGTTTGAGATAATGGTGTAACGACAGTAACCGTTTTGATAATGTTTACATATTGGGGGAAATGTGTAAAATAGCATAAAAATTATATCAATCTTCGTAATGCGTCTTGCTCTTTTTGATTTGAATAAAATTAACAAGAATGTTACTTTTACTATTCTAACTTCCCTTTCTTATAGTGAGCAGTTCGCATGCGGTTAAGACAATAGTCTACTATCTATTACCTACTTATAAAAACAGCAAGGGATTTTTAAATGTCAAATATATAACGGGGTCTCGAGAATTACGATGTTTACACTAAAGTGCATCCTGTCGACAGTATCAAAGTCTATAAAATTGCATAGCGTTACATTTATGAATATTACAAGTATAATTCACACTTCACTACCGGGACTAAACATTATATACCGAGGTAGTAAATATGTATACGGCCTGAACGCTTAAAAACGCGCTAAACCTCTAAAGTCCGGGGTGCGAGGGAAATGCCTTATTGGTCAACTTACACCCCGGTGTCAGAAGACCCAATACGGCGTGCGGTTTTAGCCGGTTATAATCTAATATTACCACCCCCGCTGGCCGGGCGCATCCGGGGGGATTTCCGCACGAAAAAAAAGATACTCTAAAGGTATCAAATAAATTATCTATAGGCATATTAGGCAATTCAAGGAACTAGTAAAGTTTCAGAAGATCGAATAAATACCCCACCTAATAGTTAACAGTTACGATGGCCTATAAATTATCTAGTATCAGAGGTTTTACTAGCACGTCGTCAACGGTGTTAAAACATGTAAAAGAAAGAGATGTTTCTCTTTCCCATACCAACAGTACAATTATTTGTATTAATTGACGACCAATAATTTTAAACACACACAGTAATAAATAGTGATAGTGAGAGCGCTATATTTCCAGAAACAGAAACCTCGTACCTCTTAAAACCAGTGCTGATATGTCAGCATTAACCTAAGATGTAGCTAAATTCTGTTTGCAAAAGATTTTGAATACCCTTTTTACCATCTATATTGCGATCCTACTTAATAGCTTCCTCTGAAACAGCCTGTCAGTTACACTTTGGTCCTTAGTTACATCTCGACCATCTTTTATCGTCATTAACACTTTCATACAAGTCCGCCGGTTCAGGGTGATTCCAGCCTGCCCTTTTTTACAAACATCAATCAGTTTGATCGTTTTCAAATCGAATTTGACTTAATACTTGATTTGATACTCGACTTTTGTCTTAACATAAAATATATGTATGCTAGTTGTTTTAAATGTGTGTTTTAATAGGTATGAAACACATAATTATATAGCTAATTTGTACCTAAAAGCCTAAAGCGGGTTGAAGACTAAACCAATTAAACCTGCCAAGCTAAGCTACACTAGAAATATGTTCTATGCACATCAATAACTCAGCCAGTGCGTGAAGTTCAATTTGAAATATAACTCAAGTTCAATTTGTAATCGGGAGGAGCTTAGCTTAGCTCGTTTAGCTACGCATAGGCATACACTGACTTAACTTCGCATAATTAATTTAGGTCACATAGCTTAGTTGCATAGTTTGCAGGCTGCAGACAAGTATGACAATGTGTGGTAATAAATATATTACGACCATCTGATGATAAGATTCCTAAAAAGTACTTATTTCCTAAGGATAATCGTCATTCTAACAATTTCTGAACAGTGGTCAAAATTTGACCATAAGCATTATTGAAAATTTGAAGACAACATTAGTGAAGATTTAGTTAAAGCTGTTTCCAAATATTGATAACACTAAAACTTGTCTAAGATACTACAAAAAAAAAGAAACTCGGTTGAGAAAGAGAGAAAAAGGTGCCAAAAGTTTTTAGTAAGCATATAGATAACCTTACACATTTAGTAGTAGTTTGATGCATCGAGGGAGTGAACTGTCGAGCTCATAATTTATTGATTACAAGTACTGAGTAAACGTTTTGGAGCAAGTGGTATTCGATCTCGCGTCATTCGAATTCAAGTAGAGACACCAGTTCCACCATATGTTAAGAACTGCATGATTCTTAAATCCTGTTTTAAATACAAAGTACCCTCATTTCAATAACATAAAGTGTAAGCAATGTTACCATTATACTATTATTTTATGCATGCCGCAACGATTTGTAATGTTTACAATTCTTATTTACTGATCGACCTATATTTGGACTTGATAATCTCATAAACTGCCGATACACACGGTCATCGCCGCAAATGATCTTGATATCGAGCCAAATAACCAACTCGATTGTCGAGATGACGGGCGTATGTCTTGTTTTTTATTGTTTAGTGCTCGGCCTAGCTCTTAAAATATAGCTCATATTGTAAACAAAATGATGACAAAGTAGCATATTATTTAAAAAAAAATGAAAGTCAACGTTATAATAATATTTATCATTTTTATTCCAATGAACATTAACAGTAATGTATGAATATGATTATATGTAATTTATTGATGGTTTGTACATCAACAAGGTAAAATATTTGTAAGTTTTGAACAAAAATATTCTTTAAAATGAGTAGATGAAACCTTAATTTACCTGATGACCGTACAACAAAATAAGTGTTTATATCATAAATTGAATATAGGTGTTAAAATTATAGACATAACATAATTTTAACACCTATATTATCTACACCATATAAATTATAGGCTTAACAATGGATATCCCTTTATAAGTTCAAATATTAGGAATACATTACCATCACACAATATAATACTCATTTGAAATTATAATATATTATGCTGATAATATTCACGCGAATACTGCATTACTAATCTTGAGTTGCAGTTTGCAGGACTTATGACATACTAATTTTACAAAATACGCGAATATCTCCGTCCTGCAGAGTCCTTGTGAAAACGCAAAGTTTAATTTTACCTCCACAAGTGTTCCTTTGATTATGTCATATGGCTCTAACCATCAATGTAATCTCTATTAATATAATAGAAATTACATTCGCTTTCACTGGCTATTACTTAAATATTTCAATAGTCATAGACTATTAATCCACGCAAACTAATATGAACTAGTTTATTGTTAATTTGGTTGACTTGCCTTTTATGCAATGAGTCATAATCCTGATTCACACACAACAATAGGTTATGATGATCATTAGATCGTAATATCCGGTAGTAACCACTACATTGCAAGTGTACTGATGAGAATAACTAATTGTATATTGTTTCCATTACAACAGCGCGTACTGGCAATTCGCTATTCATTAACGGTGTACTTGTTTATATAGATAAATACAGGTTTGTCATAGACACAGGGCACAAACATGATGACGGCTCGTTAAATTTTATTACATTTTCTACTTGCAATGACAAATCAAATTCTTCACTTTCTGTGACTGCATTCATATTTTTTGGATGAAATTCTTTTGTGATGTAATTTGAAAAGCTACTTTAAAGCCTTAAATATTGAGTTTTTGGATTTACCTTATTTCTTTAAATACAATATTGCCCAAGAAATCAGATTTTAATTATTTTTTCCGCTGATTATTCCTCCGTGGTACTTTTGATTTTTGATCCTTCCCATCAGTATCATCTTTGCTTTCATTAGAATCTTCTCAGCCGTTTGGGAGGAGAAGATGGTCTAACGAAATACATGAGTCGTCTAAAAGAGAGCTTCACTCTTTCAGAGTTTCGCTCACTAACCTGCAACACAATAAGTGTCACTTACGCATAGTGTAGTATAGTATTTCAAACACAAATTACTTAGTAGTTACTTTGTAATAGCTAAAAAACTATCTGAAGAAATCATCCAAACCTACTGATTTATTAGCTCATGAGTATATTAGGTCGACATCGTTGACCACCGTGTGCAAATTTGTATTTTATTGCTTGGCTGTAAATTTGTTATTGCTATGTAGCTCCACAACCCTGGAGTAAATATTATCATTTTAGGGCTGCCTCTTTCAATATTTGATTGACATTTTGTGGGCATATAAAAGTGCCGTATTTTAACTTTTTTAGTTGTGCATAAGAAAAAAATAATGAAGCATGTAGTTATTATATGCTATTGCATATGCTCTAAAATTTGTCGATGGGCTTGTTTCTCGGTTCTAAATGTTATTGAGTTATTTTTGTTTCAGAATACTCAGTAACAGTGTTATGACAACGCATATTTTCACAGAATCAGGTAAAAGTGCCAGATAGATAAAAATAGACTCACATGGAAGTGACATGGACTTCTGATATTTGAGTCTTAAACAGACCTCCGTATTCCATCACACAAGTGCAATTTAACAACGTCATCATTTTTATCCGAGTGCAAATCCCGGTTGCATTCAAAGATTGCACTTAAGAGCCCGGGATCTGCTTTACTACTTCTTCTTCCCTTAAAGATTGGTTTATTTTGACTTTTACGAATGCGATTATCGTCTGATTCCTAACCCCGAGAGGAAGGCCATTTTTTCCGTTAGTGGAAATGTCCTACGGCATACCGCGCGACGCAGGGAGGCAGTGTGGTTATGTGTGGCTCTCACACACTAAAACCCCTGCGGTATTATGCGCTTTGTCGGGGGGGGGGGGCTGCGAAACTATACAAGAATACTTCCATGGCGACCCCCCCTAGCGCGTGCCCGCAGTGTGTCACGGGCACCTTCATCACACAACTCTCAATTAGGCGACGTCCAGGCACACACGGTCGTCGCCTCTTCGCCTGTGGCTAGAACGGCGGGTGGAGGGCTAACCCCATCCCTTCCACCCGCAGCCACACTCAGGGCGGCATGAGGCGCAAATACTCGCGCCTCCGCTGCCCGGTTCAGCAAGGGGATCTCCCTCCCTGATCCGTTCCGCGCCTTCCTTCTGCGAGATGACGTCCTCACAGAAGGTAGCCACCGCGGCGAAATTCCTGTCGCTGGCGGCCATAGATATGTGATGGCTGCCGAGAGCAAACCCTGCATCAGGGCCTCGTTCGTCAATCAGTAGGTGTACCGGCTTGCAGATGGGCCCCGAAGTTCTTGCTCCATACACCCATTAATTTAACTACGTATTTACCTAAGTAATGGTTTACTTATGAAGTAAAATTAAACAAACATAAAATTTTATTGCTCCACATGAATAAAACACGCGCACACAGTAATTCATTTGTAATTCTCTCAATGTCCTGTGCAAATTAATTACGCCGCCCGTTCCGTTTATGTGAGAATCCAAGTATGGTTTTTAATTATAATATTAAAGTGCAATATTTTGGTAATTTTGACGAGTTGTAGCAATTACCAGTGTGTAACTTTAATACGTTTTTGGAGTAAAGTGCTTTTTTGCAGAGGTAAAGCAAATCGAATATTTTGAATTTCGATATATTTCAAGAGCAGTTCTGTGGGAATAAAAGCCGTCCAAATACGCGTCAGACTCGCTTACTGAGGGCTCTGTACAAACATAAACTAAGAAAGCACCAAGAAAGATAAACTGAATAGAGGAACAAACTTAACGATGCTGTTGAAAAACGGTTGTACCGATACAGCCAGATAAGTTGCGGTCAGTTAACTAACTGCAAATAAGTTTGTACCACCAATGCGTTCTGACTGTTATGAAAAAATACCTGTATCATACCACAAACTAATAGTTGCAAATCGAGTCATCATCTTAAAAAGAACCAAAATTACCAACATAGCCACCAGAGTAAGCAAACTGAAGTGGCAACGGATTAGCCACATCTGCAGTAGGACCAATGACCGTCGGAGTCAGACTGATATGGAAATCGGCGTACTATGCCGCCTATTTCAATCCTCTCTTGGACATAGTTCCAGGAGTATACAGAAATAGGTTAATTCGGTAATTACAATAAGTCCAAAGCCGCGGTAGCCTAGTGGTATGGGTAATGGACTGCTGAGACGAGGTCTCGGGTTCGATCCCAGGTTTTACCATGGCACACACCAATGACTTTTCGATGCTTTTCGAAGTTATATGTGTATTTATCGCAGGTTTATAAGTGCCCGGTTAATGGCAATAGGCTCGCCACCTATTACATTAGGATCTAAACATAAACTGGCGAAATGTGGGTGCTAGCACCTCTGCCTACCCCTTCGGGGATATAGGCGTGAGTTTATGTTATGTTATGTTATAATTATATCTAAATCATTTGAAGACGGTGCAAAACAAACAATGAATTGACGTTGTTGCCACCATGTCAAACATTATGAATTACTAGCTGTTGCCCGCGGCTCCGCTCGCGTGGAATTTCGATCTAGTTCCCGCTTCCCATGGGAACCTATTCAAGGGATAAAAAGTAGCCTATGTCCTATTTTAGACCATAATCTATTCCTGTACCAAATTTCAGCTAGATCCATTCAGCCGTTCTGGCGTGATTTAGTAACAAACACCCATCCGTCTATCCATCCATTCAAACTTTCACATTTATGATATTAGTTGAGACACATTATTAGCGTATATTAGCGTAGCAAATTTTGTACGATTACTTTAGGAAGTTATAGAGCAAAAGACTTAAGAAGTATAATTCTCCTAATTTGTCATCTGAGCGGCAAATCCGGTTACATCCAAACGTTGCACTTATATTCACTGTGAAAAAGGAGTAGATCTTAGCTACTGTACTATCACTACATATTATAAAACAAAGGAGGAATTTGTTCTGAGAGTCTGTCTGTATGTCTCTTCGCGATGAACTCAAGAACTAATAGATAGAGTGATTCTCGAGGAAGGTTTTAGTATATAATTTGTCAAGTTTTTGTAAACACAGCCTAAAATAGAAAGATATTTGTAGAAGGTGTCAAAAAAAAAATAAGCCTTAGCCAAGTTTTAGCTTTCGCCGTCGCTTTTAACGAAAAGGCTGCTTAAACCATTTGAGATATAACAAAATAATGTAATGTGAATAGGGTCCCGTTGGTAGCTTATCAACATTACACGATTTTGTTATATCTCAAAGGGTTTAAGCAGCAGGGTCCCATCGGTAGCTTGGGGTGCGAGGGATATGCTCTATGGGCAACCTTAGACCCCGGCGTCTGAAGACCCGAGATGGCGTACGGTTTTAGTCTGTTCAAGCCTGAGATAACCGCCCCCGCTAGCCGGCGGGGGGAGTATCCGAAGGATTTCCGCACGACAAAAAAGGTTTCCCATTGGTAGAGGGAACGGTGTTAGAATTCCATGCGGGCGAAGCCGCGGGCAACAGCTAGCTATCTCTAATTATAATGGCATCATCAGTATCAATTGGCAAATAATAGTATTGTACCATACTGAGCTAAGAAACAAATTGCTCCAAGAATTTTGAGTCACACACTACTGAGATTCGTTATTGATGATTGAATGTAGTTCTACCGGGCAATAAAGCCACTCCACTCTATCATAGTGTGGTGAATAAACAAATTGTATTGATTTAAATACTTATATTTCATACTATTATAAAATTGTAAATAAGTTGTGGAGGCATTGGAGATGTTTAAAAAACTGGGTTATATTAAATGAACGATTCTGAACACAACAAAATTGTTTTGAATTCTTGTCTGTTTGTTCACGATGAACGCAAAAACTACTGAACGAATTTTGATGCGATTTTTTTAAACCAAATCTGTAAAAAGTAAGCGAACCCCGGGCTCCGAAGGGAAAACCATAGATCCAACTGGAAACAACGCTAATAAGTTGATGATGAATATATTATATTGCAAAGCTTTCTAGACATATCGATTTTACCTGTGACTGAAACTAAGACCGTTCTCATTGAAAATCTAATTAGAATCACATAAATAAATAAATATTTTACGAAATTCTACACAGCGCTTTCTAGACCCAAAGTAAGCAGAAATTAACTAGCTTGTGTTATGGGTTACAGAATGCGGATAAACATACTTATAATTTTTTTTTTTGGAACTACATACATATTATACATAGAAACACCCAGACCAAAGCAAATAGACATATTCATGAATACAAATATTTGCACTGAGCAGGAATCGAACCCGCGCCCCTTGTCGTAGCAGTCGAATGCACTACCGCTACCTATAATTATATTACACGTGAATTAAAATCATTTGCCTGCGCCAGAGCCTCAGCTCTCAATTAATCAGCTGGCCGACTTCTAGGTGACATTGGCTTGGGCCCTGATTAAGAAAATATGTTGTACACAACACAAAAAAAATGCCCGTTGTGTTTCTCGTCTTCTCAGGACAGAGCCACGTTTCGAACGGTGATCCATTTGCTAAATTTATTCTAGTTTTTTTGACGTTTTGTAAGTACCGTTTGAATGGTCTATACAGAATAAATGATTTGTACTTTGCCTTTGACCATAAAGACGTTACAGTCATCTACACGTACAGTAACATATCATCTTCAGCATATTACATAATTTGTGAATTATTTAAAGATATAATGTTCCATCATAATTTTAGATTATGACATAATCCATCAGAGTTCTACTTAGTTATCTGCTTTCCTGATAAGGTGTCACAAAGACATTTAGAATGTGTTCAACGAAATGGTCCATCTACGTGTCATGTGTCATGCAGATAACAAGCAAATTGTTCCTTAGGATGAAGTGTTCGTAAATTACCCCTGAAGCTATTACGCCTAAAGAGACATTTAATCAAGGGTGTGTGTTATGATAACAATTTTTGTTATGATAAATAATAATAATAATAATAAATATTCTACGACATTTTACACAGCGCATTCTAGACCCAAAGTAAGCATAGTTTAACTAGCTTGTGTTATGGGTTCCAGACTGCGGATAAACATACTTAAATACTTTTTTTTTTGTAAATACATACATATTATACATAGAAACACCCAGACCAATGCAAATAGACATATTCATGCATACAAATATTTGCACTGAGCGGGAATCGAACCCGCGCCCCCTGACGTAGCAGTCGAATGCACTACCGCTACGCCACAGAGGCCGTCACCGCTACGCCACAGAGGCCGTTTTTTGCTAAAACTTTGAAACATGAAAAATAAAAATCCGTTCCCGCAGGGGGAACGCACAGGTAGATTTCGTGAAGCAATTAATATTATTTTATATAGAGAACTACGGACTTTAAACAGTTTAATTATTTTTTCTCGAAAACGGTAACTTATAGCGAAAAACTTTTCAGACATTTATTTATTAAAAATGTTTCCGACTGCAAGAATGTTCACCGGTTAGGTTAGGTTAGTTATGATTTTTTTCCCGAAAAATTTTGGTTTTCCCCCCTCCACTTTTAGTTAAAGTTTTAATCTTATAGGTTTATAATTAAAAGTTGTTGGTATTCATGTATACTATGGGATAAAATTAGAACGGTTCGAATGTCTTTCATGGATCGTGAAATTTTGAGGAAAAACTGATTTCACAAAAAGTGAGGCCCTACCTAGGCCGGATTCCACCCGTTCACGAACTTAAACTAAGTTTACACCCAAGCAATTTTTGACCGCAGTTTGAAAGCGATCGGGGCAAAAATGCGACCGTGAGAGTGCCGCAAATTTTGGGAAGTGGAACCATACATACATATAATTATATATATATAAACTTTTTGACCAGTGGTCATTTCGGACTCAGGGGTCATAACTATGAAGAATTTTTTTTTTAATTCGACAGTAGTCAAGAAACCAATAGGTAGATCGATTTCATCGAAATCTACCTAATAAATAATCAATAAATAATCACATGTGTTAGCCATAATTTCATGCTTAAAAATTACGTGGTGTGATATATTTTTACCAAAATTACAATACATAATATATTTTGGCCAAATTGCAATAAGTACAGTTAACCTATACTAATAAAAAACCCGCCTCCAACCGCTCTGTGCCAAAGTACCCATCACGCTTGCCGCGTTGAATTATCCCACTTAAATCACCTATGTAAATCACCTGGGTGAATTAAGTATCCCCAACCGGTGGACTTAAATCACCCGGCTTTTAAAATCATAGGTGAATACGAGTCGACCGTAAGAAACTAATATTTTGAGTATACTTTAATCACCTTGGATATGAATATAATCGATGTGGAACCTAATCTCTAATCTCTTCATAGATAGCACTTCTTGCGACTAGTGGTTCCGGCGCTTCGCCGGCCGCTGTCGCGGTATGCTCGCTTCGCTCTCTCGGCTCGCGCTCTGTTGGGGTCACAGTTCTAACCTAACCTAACCCACTTTTCCCGGCGAAGCGCCGGAACAACTAGTCCGGGCATTTTACGGCAAGAAGTGCTATCTATGAAGAGAGATCTCAGTGTACAGTGCTTCCTATGAACCGAGATGTCTACAAACAATTTTTTCTATCAACAAAATTTTCAGCTAATAGTGCTGTCTACGAATAGAGTTTTCTATTACCTGTTCTTTTTGTATGTAGTCGTATCGTACAAGCGTGTTTCTATCTTACGTTCCACATAGATTATATTCATAATATGAATATAATATTTTGGATATGATCCAAGGTGATTAAGGATTGCGATGGCCAACTTTTATATGAAGCCGGTTCACTCTCCTACTTCTTCATTCCATGATTGGGTTTATCTTAGCTACGGTAGTGGCTGTCGTTTGATCCCACAAACTTGAGAACAAAGCCTGCATCCGAGTCTTATCAATCCATCAGCTATTGTGCCCGCCTAAAGGTGAGATTGTCTTCGGCCCCGAAGATATTATTATATCTATATCGTATATCGATATTATCATACTACATTTCTGTATTACTACTAAGACCTTCAAATAAGATAAGTTATTTTGTACATCTCTAGTATTGGAATAGTCGAGCGGTAATCTCTTCCATAGAAGAGGTTTCCTAAACGAATTTAAGAATACTTCTAGTACCAGTTATATTGAAGAGAATATTCCAAATTCGATTTCTGGTGCTCGGGAAAATTTGAAATGCACGTTTAAGTTTTATTCTTGCTAGGACTTTTAGTATCTATTGATCGAAACCGCATGCGCTGTTATGGGTAAAATGTTTATTTTATCTAACAATCAGGTTAAAGGTTCCATAGATATAGATCTTGTTTACCAGACTAGTATCCCTTATTTTTAAATTGATGGCTTTCGAATTCTATTAAACTGACCATTACGTCCTTGGTCACGTAATTTAATTTTATTTTATTAAGGCAATGACTTTACCAATTTCATTCATGTTTGTTTTTATAGTTTTGTAATACTTTGTATAAAGTTTTTAAGGACAGAATACGAAAATTAAAAAAAGGTTCCACCCATTCGGAAAATAATCTGTGTCAGCCTCATCACAGCACAGCTTAGTTAAGCTTAGCTTAGCTTTAGATTAAATTGGGACTAGTTAAGAGGACACTCACGCTTCACCGTCTCGCCTTCCCCCTTCCCAAGAAGCTCTGGTCACTATCATTCAGGAACATGCGTTTTCTACCGCCTTTATAATGGGGTGTGTTCAGAAGAATTACATGATATCATGCCCACGGCCACATTGTATCATCGCACCGCTCGCCACAGACAGGGAATTCATCCTCACACGTTGCGACCGGAAACGGTGCGTACAGTTAGGTATGAAAGGCACTTTATTCCGCGTACCCTCAGGCTGTGGAATGATCTCCCTGCTGTGGTTTTCCCAAGCGACTCAATACGGGGTTCTTCAAGAAGGGCGTTAGAAGGTTTTTACAGGTTCGGCAGCGCGAGTGTGACGCCCCTGGTGTTGGGCGCGTCCATAGGCCACGGTAACCGCTTCCCATCAGTGGGCCTACCGCCCAAGTGTCCAATGTTAGGTACAATAGGAGGGCAGAACCCAGTCGCCCCCATAAAAGCCATAGTAGCCCAGTGTTAGGGACAATAGGAGGGCAGAACCCAGTCGCCCCCATAAAAGCCATAGTAGCCCAGTGTTAGGTGCAATAGGAGGGCAGAACCCAGTCGCCCCCATAAAAGCCATAGTAGCCCAGTGTTAGGAGGGCAGAACCCACTCGTCGGCAGTCGCCCCCATAAAAGCCATAGTAGCCCAGTGTTAGGTACAATAGGAGGGCAGAACCCAGTCGCCCCCATGAAAGCCATACTAGCCCATTGTTAGGTGCAATAGGAGGGCAGAACCCACTCGTCGGCAGTCGCCCCCATAAAAACCATAGTAGCCCAGTGTTAGGTGCAATAGGACGGCAGAATCCACTCGTTGGCAGTCGCACCCATAAAAGCCATAGTAGCCCAGTGTTAGGTGCAATCGGCATCGTAATCAACCGTCGCAAAAGAAAATAATATTCAAAACGACAGCTCATTGTGTGTAGTGTCATTTCATTACGGCACCTCATGAGGTGCCGTAATGAAATGACACTTCAAAGCGATGCCGTAGATTTGATTTTTTTTAGGCGGCAGCTATTTAACTGTCAAAAACAGCGTTTCATTCATTCTTACGCCGCGCCGGCATCGATTATCAATGGGGCGGTACAAAATGGCCGTCGACCTTGACCAGCGCAACATTTCGACGGCTGTGATATCGACGACACTTGGGCGGTAGGCCCACAGGTAGGCCGTGAGTTTGTCTATCACCTGAGTGGTATAAAAAAAACAACACTTAGGTAAAATTTTATCGATGAATTTAACAGCGTATAAATAAATCATAAGCTGCGTTAGCACTTTTTAAACAGAGAAATGCATTGAGCAAAACGTGAAAACTCAGTTAAGTTGAAGGGATTCTGACTGACAAAATCCTGCCTAAAGAAAGTAAGTAGTTTTATTCAAACCCGGTTACTCGAATGATGATACTTTCCCAGCCGGGTGACTCCAAATGCGAACGCGCAATCTCGTTATGAGACCTCTTTGTCGCCTAGTTTGACACGGAATGTATATAAGAGCTGCTACATAATATGTTATGTGGCCGTCTATTTTAGATTGCGTATAGTAATGGGATTGTGTAAATCTCAATAAAGAACTAGTTGAAGAATGAAATAATTGTTATATATGTTTACATAGTATAAAAGTAGTTTCTCGCTGTCTGTCCCTTAAGATTTTCAACTTAGAATTTTTATAGACTTACACCGATTTAGACTTTCAGCTTAGATTTTGATTTTGACTTCTTCCGGATGTTTTGCAGTCTAATACTTGCGTATTATATTTACAGAAAATATAAAAAAGTCAATATTTCATAAATCATCATGCTATCATAGTTAACTCTGACTAAATGTGACCGGAGCTATAGCGTATATAACTACACACTACAGCAGCGCTATCTAGACCCCAAGTAAGCTTAGCTTATTACAAGCTAGTTAAGCTTGTAATTTTGTTATTATTAGTTCCATATTGCTGATAAACATACCAAGATACATTTTCTTTTTAAATACATACATATTAAACATAGAAACACCCACACCAATGCAAATAGACATGTTTATGCATACAAGTATTCGTGTATATAAATTCGTGGGAGTCAAGCGCCACTTAAAATAAAACATGAAACGTACCAGTATTTGTACGACTTCCATGTTATTTTTATACTTATTCATTAGACATTATCAACACAAAAAAATTGTACGGATGTACTCATCAAGTGATTTAAAAGCTTTTATATTTTGTATTTTCTGGTGTTTAAGTGAAAATTGTAAATTCCAATTCAAGTGTACCTTTTTTTTTTTTTATCGTGCGGAAATCCCTTCGGATACCCCCCCCGCGTGCCAGCGGGGGCGGTTATGTCGGGCTTGAACCGACTAAAACCGCACGCCGTCTCGGGTCTACAGACGCCGGGGTGTAAGGTTGCCCATAGAGCATATCCCTCGCACTCCGACTGACCCTGGGCCATCTCCGGTAACCGGTATATCTGCTTTTAGCCGGTTATTTCGGAAATTATTATTTATTATATTAACATTTTTCCGGTTGCTATGTTATGTTATGTTATGCCTCGACCCAATAGATAATTATAATTCAACTTCTACTTGCTCATTGTAATATTCCTGCTGATGAGGTCTGGCATCGCCAGAACTCCTTTGTTGCATCTGAATAGATGCATTCAGATACAGCATATAATGCTCCCACGAGTGAAACGCGAATACGCTTTTCTTAGTTCCACCTGTGTTTGTAAGTTTTTTTGTAGTAAAACTTTATAAATAATTGTTTTTAAGTAAAGTAAAGATCATAGCAATCGGATGACTGATATCGGAATGCACAGAGTACAAACAAAGATACATTTATTTTTAAATACATAAGATATTTATAAGCCTACCCGCACATTCAACTCAGCTACCCTCCTGGCGCTCTAATTTTATAACTTTAAATATCCCATACAGCTTTATTCACGGATCCAGGGATCAATGGCGCTTTAGAAATAGTGCGTTGAGGTGTAAAATAATGCAAACGTGTTTCACGCCTACGTAAACCGTAAGTGAATTTCTTTCGGCATTATGTGGCTATAGAAAGGAGTGCGATTTTTTTATACGAGTAACCGTGGCCTATGGACACTTGTGATCAGAGTCAGACTTATCATTCGCACATTATCACTTGAAATATACTGTTCTCACTTCACATTACTTATTAGATGGGTGTATAAGACTACCAAGACTATCGGAGCCCCAATCTCGAGTGGAACACCTGTGCTAGAGCATCGTCCATCAAACACCACGCGTATCGGCTTGCAGGTGAGGTTGTTTTAGGTGTGATGATCTTGGTATCCACCCCCCCCCCTCAACATGAAGCCAACAGTAAATCAGCGAATTTGTACTGAGAAAAACATGTCTCTACCACGTAGGCATTTTATTTTATTCAATTTAGATGTTTCATATCTGGCAGGCATCCCATGGCGCCAATTTTACGTAATGAATGATATTTTTAATAGTACGTAAAATATTTTCGTAAATAATGTACGTGTACTTTAGAATCCATTCACTCCTATTGCCGCTCAGCAAGCAGTTTTTCATGAGCTATGAAGGCTACCATGACGAGCTTTAGGCCGTGCTATATAAGTGATCGTGTTTTAAGCCGCGATCCAGAGCGATCCCTCTTTCTTTTACTTTCGACTCGACCCTTCACAACACCCACAGGAAGAGATAGGGACACATTAAAATATCTATCAATCTACCAAGTGTATGTAATAAGTACACAAATACTCGCACAATTTTTATTCGGCATCAGGTTATTGGCCTATCCACAGCTCGTAATGTTTTCAATCACACATGACGTCATTCACTAAATGTGACATATTGTTAATATTTAAAGACCTCATTTCTACGCCATTCCTATAGTATAAATAAATGTACAGCTGCGTGCGATAATTTTGGTTTTCATAACATTGAAAAAAAAAACTTTACGCCCTAGTATTTATTACTTCCTGTACCCCCCCCCCCCCTCCATTGATGATAAATAACACTTGTGAGATAAAAAAAACATTTACGTTACTCCGTTACGCTCCAGTGGGTGTTGGACTAAATTCATCCAAAGATTTATTCTTTATTGAAATTAGTAATATGACATCTGACATGGAGACGTTGTAGTATTTTGGAATTCATCCAAGATGTGAACTTGAAATAAACACGAGAGTTATTGAAGAAACAAGTTTAGTCTACGTTAAGACAAAGGTTGACGAAATATTACATGCCCTCGAGTTTCTGGTATATAACAAACTACCTTTTGCACTTCACTTTGGGCTTCACCCGCGTTGAATTCTGTTCCCGTTTCCGCTTCCCATGGGAATCTATACCAGGGATAAAAAGTAAGCTGTGTTATTCCAGACTATAATTTATCCCTGTACCAAATTTCAGCCAGATTCGTTTAGCCGTTTTTGCGTGACAGAGTAGCAAACAGCCATACATTCTTACATCATCACAAACTTTCGCGTTTATAATATTAGTAGGAAGTAGGATATTATATATGATTTTAGATTGACATGGTCATTTACATTAAAATTAGAATTATAAACTGGATATTTACCATGTTTAGTATATTTTTCGAGAATCCGATATTTCGGCACTGTTACAAGTACCATGATCACGGATGTACATCCGTGATCATGGTACTTGTAAAAGATACTAAACATGGTAAATATCCCGTTTATAATTCTAATTTTAAAGTAGGATATTTTTTTACATAATAGATTGGTGTTTAGAACTTAGTTTCATTACATGAAATAACAATATTTAAAGAGGGAAACAAATATATTATTCTCTCAGTTTTCTTACTTAGCTGATTAAATTTTATATCCGCTTTCCTGAACCCATAAAGATATTATGTGATATATATATATATATATATATATATATATAATATATATAATACATTTATAATTAGTTTGGCTCTGTGTAGTGCTTTAATATATTATGTCATAGTGTGCTTATATAATATTCTTTTATTTATTATTCTGCAAAAAATAAGGATGGTTACATTTTTACCTGACATCATTAGGGTTGTCAAACAAAAAGAGTGATGGATTATAATTCATAATATGATGCCTAATTCAATTTATAATAACAAAATCTATTGAATGAAAATGAATCTCTGTTTCCCTCAGGCAACGGAACCGAAACAAAACGTTGAGATAATGAAGATGACATGTATCTTAAGAGAGATATAAATAAAAAAGATATTATATCCAATGCGTATTACAAATATTTTGTAAGACCTTCATAACAAACTGTCATAGTTGTAAATAGCGTGGATTCCTGAAATATAACAACTTCACAATGCTCTTCATACTTTACAATACTCAAACTCAAATTTACTAACATTCTCACTGACAGCAATGACGTCTGACATTGACAGCTGACAAGTATTGTCGTCATTTTAAATATCTATCATTATTCTCACAAAGGTGTCATGTCACGTTCTTTTTACCTGACACTCGACAAAATTATTAGTTTTTGTAATAAATATGCTTCTAAAGATTGACCGTAAGCATAATAATAAGCGACAGACGGAAATTCCCTAATTTGGAGATTTAAAATAGCATTTTAGTATTATAACGGTAAATTATAAAATGAAGTCAAGTCAGGTTAGAAGCCGCAAGTCGTTAGTAAGAGTTTCCGTGAAAAAATAATAGTTTGCTAAACCTAAGGCGTCGGACAAACAGAACGCATGGGTGTCCTAGACGTGTTTTTGTAACACCCGCGTGCCCTTTTTTTTTTTCGTGCGGAAATCCCTTCGCTTAACCACTTCGCTCACTCCACGCCGGGGATGCGCGGAGTGTTATAAAGACACATCTAGGACGCGCGTCTATTCTGCCTGTCCGGCGTCGTAAGTATGTACACGCGACTGTACGTTGCGTGGTTATGCTACGAGTACTGACGTGAAGTCCTGATAGAACTATTTAGTTTAGGTGAAGGCCTTACCGAAGATATTTGTCATGTGTCTATGCCAGTTCTATTAAAATAAACATAAAGAATGAGTATTACCAAATTACCCAAACATTTGATGATTAATATTCCTATTTCTAATATATGTGGAAAAAATATAAAGTAACATAAATTAGAACAGATATGAATAAAATATTGTGAAGTTGACATGTTCACTTGTCCTAACTACTCCTAATACTTAATATTTAACAATGATAAACTATAAGTATGAACATCGACAGAATACAGACTTAAAAGCAATTGCTTACGTCAACAAGCACGTACAGTGAATTTTCAAACAACACAAAAAGGATTCCCTTTACTTTTTATCACTACTATAGTTTACTGCGACACTATTTTTCTACACATAAGGGATGTTTTATTTGTTCAAAACAGAATAAACTTGATTGTCACTAGCGATATCAAAGACTGAACACAACACAAATAAATCTCTTGATTTTTCATGCAAAATTGTACCAAATTGTCTCGTCTCACCCTTGCATATTTTGAACGTAATAATTCTTTTATATTTTTAGCTAACAAACCATATAAAATGTATTGTAAATTGTTACAATAACAAACCATTTCTTATATATTTAGATCGGAAAAAGAGAACATATAGGACGGGGCTTGAACCCGCGACCAGTCCCTTACAATGCTCTGACCAACTGAGCCACCTAGACACGTCCCAGATATTCGAAACTCTCCGATATATAATATACGTCTCGGGGCGACGCTGGAGCGAACTACGGAAACAATAAATGACTTAACAATAATTTTTAAACATTGTTTGGTGATTACGCACCATTAATTCAATGAATTTTTTCTTCAAAAAATGTGCCGTTTTTATTCTTGAAAGAGTTATATTATGCTCTATCTACCTAACGTTATGTTTATTGATAATAGGAAAATATATATTGTATGACACACTACGCAGCGCTATCTAGACCCTAACTAAGCATACCTTGTAATATAGGTTCTAAACATGCTCATAGTTCTTACAATGTTGCTTGATCTCTGTGACAGATGGCTTCGAAACCGACAAAGTAACTTTAAAAAAGCGTCATATTTATAATTTTATTTAGCATCACCTATAGCTTCACTCTTTACGTGCCAGTGTTACCGTAATTGAAGTGCAATACATAATAAGATCTAAAAATTCACACATAAAATGTACTTCTAAAATGTTTTAGTTCTAAAATGCCTAGTAATCGTTTTAAAAAATACAAGGTCATACTGGACTGAGAAAAAGATAGAGATGTGACAATCGCTCAACTAAAATCGATAACCAATCCTTATCAAATTATTTATAAAACATATACAAACAATACAGTACCGTATAAAACTTTCCATATTTTTTTACAATTCTTTTTTAGTAGTAGTATTAGTAATTTAGTATTAAAAATCCGTTCCCGCAGGGGGAACGCACAGGTAGATTTCGTGAAGCAATTAATATTATTTTATAAAGAGAACTACGGACTTACACACACAAGTAAACACAGTAACATTTTTAACATGTTTAATTATTTTTTCTCGAAAACGGTAACTTTTAGCGAAAAACTTTTCAGACATTTATTTTCGACTTAAAAATGGCCTATCGATTAAAAATGTTTCCGACCGCAAGAATGTTCACCGGTTAAAAGTTATGATTTTTTCCCGAAAAATTTTGGTTTTTCCCCCTCCACTTTAGTTAAAGTTTTAATCTTATAGGTTTATAATTAAAAGTTGTTGGTATTCATGTATACGGAAAATTAGAACGGTTCGAATATCTTTCATGGAACGTGAAATTTTGAGGAAAAACTGATTTCACAAAAAGTGAGGCCCTACCGTCCCCTTAGGCCGGATTCCACCCGTTCACGAACTTAAACTAAGTTAACACCCAAGCAATTTTTGACCGCAGTTTGAAAGCGATCGGGGCAAAAATGCGACCAATTTGCCGACAAATTTTGGGAAGTGGATCCATACATACATATATACATACATATATATATATAAACTTTTTGACCAGTGGTCATTTCGGACTCAGGGGGTCATAACTAGACCTCCTATGAAGAACTTTTTTTTAAATTCGACAGTAGTTAAGAAATCAATAGGTAGATCGATTTCATCGAAATCTACCTAAAAACTACTTATAACGGTTATAGAGATGTGACAATCGCTCAACTTAAATCGATAACCAATCCTTATCAAATTATTTATCAAACATATACAATCAATACAGTAAACGTATAAAACTTTCAATATTTTTAAACAGCCCGGAAGCAGTATATTCTTAAATATTTTTAGGGTTTCGTTGCCAAATGGCAAAAAACGGAACCCTTGTAGATACGTCATGTAGGTCTGTCTGTCCATCCGTATGTCACAGCCACTTTTTTCCGAAACTATAAGAACCATGCTGTTGAAACTTGGTAAGTAGATGTATTCTGTGAACTGCATTTAGACTTTCACACAAAAATAGAAAATATCGATAAATTTTGGGGGTTCCCCAAGAACTGAAACCAAAAAAATGTTTTTTTTTCATCAAAACCATATATATATATATCTATGGATAGGTCTTCGAAAATGATATTCAGGTTACTAATATCATTTTCTTCTAAACTGAATAGTTTGCGCGAGAGACACTTCCAAAGTGGTAAAATGTGTGTCTCTATAACTGTAACTTCTAAAATAAGAGAATGATAAAACCAAAAAAATATATTATGATGTACATTACTATTTAAACTTATACCGAAAATTGGTTTGAACGAGATCTAGTACGTAGTTTTTTTTAATACGTCATTAATCGTAAAACGCAATTTACCTTTCATTCGCTCAACTCGAATACAAAAATTTTACTTGCTGCTACGGAACCCTTCATGGGCGAGTCCGACTCGCACTTGGCCGGTTTTTTTACAATTCTTTTGTAGTAGTAGTATTAGTAATTTAGTATTTAAAAACTACTTATAACATTTATATTCTCAGAGTAAATAATAATACTATTATTAGGCTCACTGTTCTTAATAAACATGTTCATTCATGAAACAGCAAATCACTATTTAAAACATAAAGAGCTTTATCAACAAAAAATACGGACTACGTCGTAAGTGTCACAGCACGAGTGATAACTGTCACAGAGATCAAGCTATATTGTATGGAGTATAGATACATTTTTCACGCAAACACATACATATTATAATGCATAATGCATAAAAGCGCTTACTACTTTTCTGTGTCGTGTAAGACAAGCAATCGCATGATTGCACAAAACTCGGAAGATTTACTATCATTTAGTGAAGTATTAACGGAACAAACATCATAAAATTCTTACTGATATAAAAAAAATCATCAAGATCGGTTTACAATTGGCCAAGACATCGCTGAACAAGATACAAAAAAAAACAGTCAAATTGAGAACCTCCTCCTTTTTTGAATTCAAACAACACGTACACTGACTAACCAGACGCTTAGATATAAGTACCTTTGTTCTATCTGAAAAATCTTTAAATTCATTCATGCTCTGGCCAATAAATTAGGTGTTACATTACTTATTAGCCAGAATATGAATGAACTCCACTTTGTATGGAGCACGTTGTCGCTAATATCCTCTACGATGAAGACAGTAGCGAAGCGAATTTGTAGAATATTCACGACTTTAGTCGTGACCCAATACGTTCCCTTGTCAATTGTTGAGTAAAATGGATCACTTTAACTCGAGATTTTTGTGATTTTTGTACCTTAAAATGACTGCTGATTTGTGGTATAGGACTAAATGAATAAACACCGTAATTAAGATTTTGATGTTATTAGATATTTTTGTGTGTAAAGGCATGACATTCATCATCATGTCAAGCTTCAAACGACGAGTCATTACTTTGTTTGAAAAATACTGTTTTGTTATTTTTCTTCAATTTGTGGCTAGCATAGTAAAAATACTATCTGATGCCTGCGTCTCCGCCCGCGCAGAGGTCGGTTATCATCCTTTAGTTATATCTCATCTCTTGGTCTTGCAAACAAACGTACGGCAGATTTTGAATCTGAGTCTTTTTTATAGAAAAACTGCATCAATATCCGTTCAGTAGTTCTTGCGTCCATCGCGAACAAACAGATAAGAAGTTTAAAAAAAGTGTTATTAATCGTTCATTTAACATAACCCAAGTATTTCTTTTTAATATCTCTAATGTACACCCCCTATTACATTGGGACCTAAACATAACTGGGGAATCGTGGGTGTGTAATACACCTCTGCCTACCCCTTCGGGGATACAGGCGTGAAGTTATGTTATGTTCACAACTAATTTACAATTTTATAATAGTATAAAATATACATTTTGGAAGGCGCCACAGGGGCCTGAATCACAAGTACATTAGATTTCATCTCATTCTTGTTAGCATGACACAGCGTCTCCCGTTTTTCACCGATTAAATATCTATGAATATTATAATGAAATAAAAATATTTTCAAATAATAAGTTTAAAAAAGTGACTTTTTCAAGAGGTTCTGAATCTACTCATAACTATCTTTATCTCACCAGGAAGTAGAAAACTACAAGATTTCACCGAATACAAAAAGGCGAGTTAATAAAATAGTGCTAAGATAAGTAAATGTCAAAAATTATCCTCCAAGAAACAGACTTTAGGAGGTACCGTGGACTAATAATATTGCAATATCAGAGGTGATACTCACGCCATAGTTTTAATATGGAAAGAAAAAGAAAATGAAAGTAAAGGTTAAGAAAGGAGTGTAGATGACTTCGGCACTATCACAACACGAATAAAATGTAGCATACACATACTTAAAGTCACAGTCAAGTGAGATGACACCTCTACACTCCAGTCGGTTAATTTGTTTTAAGCTAAAATCTAGAGCATCAACTACATGTGCAGCAATGTTGTGGAGTATGTAATCTAAAAACATTATTTTAAAATCATTGTAGCATCATTAATTGTTTCCGTAGTTCGTAAGAATTTCGGTAGATGGCTCCAACGGCGCCCCAAGCCGTATTGTATCGAAGAATTTCGAATATCTAGGACGTGTCCAGGTAGATCAGTTGGTCAGAGTATTCCACCTGGTTGCGGTTTCAAATCCCGTCCTGGATGTTCAATTTTTCTAAGTTAAGTCTATAGGAAAAGTTTGCATACTAATTGCTTCAAAATTTCATTAAATTAATGTGGCGAAGTAATCTAAAAACAATGTTTAAAAATGATTGGAACATCATTCTAAGTTTACGTATTACGTCAGAATAATTACGGTAGATCCCTCCAGTGGTGCCCTAAGCTGTAATGTAGCAGAGAATTTCAAATATCTAGGACGTGTCCAGGTAGCTTCTGGTCGCGGGTTCAAGTCCCGGCTTGGATGTTCAGTTTTTCCGAGCTAAATCTATACAAAAAATACCTTACACTAAGTAACTACTATTACCGAAGCATTTTCAGAAAACTCCACATCAAAGGGTTTAAAATAGGGGTTGAGATAGAAAAAGCTTGGATAAAAATCCGCCATTTTCCAGACATTGTCTTTTCGTTTGTGTCACCCGCATTATTTACAATGTACGATAAATGCACGTGTCTATTTTCATGATAGGGTAAAATGAACAGTCGATAGTCGAGACTGTTACTTGAATAGATAAATCTTTTTTATGCATATAGCAAGAAAATATCAAACAACGTAAAAGCAAGTTCACAACAATGTTCAACATAGCGAAATGAAGTATTTAGCTCGTAAACTTAGTATACTTACGTTAGTCTACTTAGTTTATGATTAAGGTCAACTTAGTACTACAGACTCCCGTAACAGAACACCACATAGTTTTAGTAAAAAAACTTACAATAATGTTAACCGGAATTAACACCAGTGTAACCTGGTCGAAACGTCAGGCAATCCAAAGGTGTGTATATACCTTTTTTTTTTTTTTTTTATCGTGCGGAAATCCCTTCGGATACCCCCCCGCCGGCCAGCGGGGGCGGTTATGTCGGGCTTGCACCGACTAAAACCGCACGCCGTCTCGGGTCTTCAGACGCCGGGGTGTAAGGTTACCCATAGAGCATATCCCTCGCACCCCGGCTGACCCTGGGCCATCTCACCACTAACAGCATCGCTCATCCTGTCTCCTCTGAAAGCAGAGGAGTACGGAGAGCGATGTGTTCCCGCCACGTTGGGTATTGGCCGACGATCAATGCCAACCCTATGAAGGGCCGTTCCCCCCGGACTGCAGCGGGATCGGAATCGGAGCGACACTCGAGGAGGTTACCCAACACACACCCCAGGTGTGTATATACCTATACATGTTCGTGTTAATTCTCACTATCATTATTGAATATCATGGAACGCGAAAGTTTAAAAATTAGTATTAAAAAAAAATATTATCAATAGTATTTTTGCTTTTTTATTTTCGCGTGTTTAATTTATTAATAATAATTTATAATAAATTATAATTAAGACATTGGGTTATCATTTGATTAGCATATGTCTGTTGCTATTTTTTTATTCGCATGCCTTTTGTGTTAAATTATGTTATAAGTATGCAATTTAGATTTTGTTTTCCTTTTCTATAATTTTATTATGTGTGGAGTAAATAATGTTCACAAGTATACAGTTCCAACATACGTATCCTTGTACACTTGTGCACACGTGCGTGACGTCGCGTCGTTGCAAAGGCGCCGTCCGAATTCCAGCGCTGCACATCATATTTTAGCACGTGATGGACAGTATGTATGCTTAGATGGAGACCTATTGAGGCTCGCACACCTATCATTATATGTTCAGCATCATTGTATTTCTTGTTTTTTTTCTTACTACCTATATAGACATATATGCGGGTCCTAACTAAATATATTTTCTTTCTTTCTTTCTATGATGCTTGTAGCATTAGGGGTTCGCATTGCCAAGTGAATAATCATATTCACATTACACTGATCGTGACGTTTACCAACGAAACTAAGGATGGTGGTTGTGTCACGCTTTGAAGTGTAAAAATATCTCAAAGTACCCGAACACTGTTAAATTTTTGGTGTTACGTTGCAATGTTAGGGCTAAATTAGCTCATAGTTTCTTGGAGCCTTGCTGCATTTAGCTTTTTCTTGGGTTTGAGTAAGTGGATCCCAAGCTTCTGGTACGTTCCAGCAATCCTCTCTGTTAAAATAAGGGGGGGGGGGGGCTTTAAATTCATAATAACCTCGCGGATCATTCTGGGTAGCAATCAATGTTCTTTAACAAGTAGATTTAACAAATCGCTATAGAATCCGTCAAAATAAATTTATTTCAATGTGTAACATTTCAATAAAACGATATATTATTTTTTAAGAATAAAAATAACCTATATGTTAATCCAGAATATATTATGCTAGAATCATGTAAAATATAAGTATTGTAATTGTAATGCTATTTTTCTAATAAAACATTCAAAACAGTGTTTCCCAATAAATGACAAGTCGAAGTAAAATGCCGCTGACTGTGCCGCCAAAGTATTTTTTTTTTTTTACTTTCAGATATGTGTCGCGCCATCTAATTTGTGTTGTCACCTCAACTGATAATAAATTGGCAAGCGGCCATCTCTGCTCATTATGAGTGGGGACACAACTATTTTGGGATGATCACTGTAACAGGTTCACTTCACCAAGGTTAGGCACGAGGTCAATGTCTATATGGTATTTTTTTTATAAAACGGATATAGAAATGTGACTTAATTCATCATCAAAAGACACCTATTTTGATGATGAATTAAGTCACGTTCCAATATCACCACCTATTAATAATTATCGTTAATAATTCGTTTGAGTTATTTGAGGATTAATAATCTTATTAATAACAGTTGAATTTTCATATAGATTTGGCCGCGTTTCCCGGGTTTTATCCCGCTTCGGTGAGTTGGTAGGCGTGTGTAGGGCACACACGACACGCCTCCGCCACGGCCTGCTTCTTTAAGGACGGCGAGTCTGCGGCGTCGTCGCCGCAGACTGCCAAACTCGAGGGGCAGGGTTCTCTCCCGCTCCCTCTCCGCCGTCTCTTTCACACGCATTACCTGCTCGCAGAAAGAGGCGGTGGCGTGCCACTTGCTCCCGTCGGAGACCATGGCCCTCACCATGGTCTCCAACGAGAGAACGTCCACGCCCAGGACCGCAACGAGATCCCGGCGTTGACTCGCCCACGCAGGGCACTCCACCAACGTGTGGAGCGCCGTGTCTTCGCCAGGATCCTCGCAGTGCTGGCACTGCAGCGTTGTCTCCCGGTGGATGCATCATAGATACTTACCGAAACACCCGTGTCCGGTAAATATCTGGCTCATCCGGTTGGAGAGGGACCATGGGGACCTCTCTCCCCATGGTCCCTCTCCAACCACTCCTTCACGCGTTTCCCGGTGAAGTAGAAGACAGGAGTTACTCTACCTATTTCCATGGGTGTACTAGGCGATTAAAGAGATTCTCCATACGGTTCGTAGCGATAGCGAACAAAATTTTACCAAGAACGCGTTGTCATTTTGCAAATGTAAGGCGCGGAGGGATTAGAGGCAGATCTTTTCGCTGATTCGTTCTGCAACCGGGGCGGCTAAGGATATCTCAGACACCACGACATGTCCCGGCCGCCAACACTGGTGACCCCCATGTGTTGGTGGGGATTTAAATCTCCAACGCAACGCCACTTTGGGCCTGCTTCTCCTAGGGTGACGGCTGGCTCCAACCGCAATCCCCAGGCCCGCGGCACCAGAGAGTGGTGCTCTCTCAAGAGTTCTCTCCCGTATCTTTTCCGCCGCCTCTTTTGCGCGTATCACTGTCTCGCAAAACAAGTCAGCAGCGTTTCACACACTGTCGCTGCATCGTGCATCGTGATCGTGATGCGTTTGCATCATGAGGCTTCCCGCTCCGACGGCTGCTAAAAGTCAGCACTCGTAACGGGGATCGCAGGATTGCGACATTGCTACCCGTCAGGTTCGCCGCCCATACTGGGCCCCCATAAACAGCCATGGACCGCACAATCTCAGCGTAGAGCCGTCAGGGCGTTGGGCCCCTTCAAATTAGGAAGCAACTCCGCGAAAGGCGTAAATGCCCTGGCTCCTGGGATCAATATTGGTATATATACATTTTAATTGTTATTAAAATACCTTTGCTTTCCGGTTTGGGGTTATATAAGTGTGTGCAATGCACACACCTATATATCCCCAAACTACAACTAGGATGGTCACCAGCTTCGCAATCAACCCAAACTTAAGCGTAGCGCGATTTGCCTATCCAACTATAAGTCAACGTGACCGGTCGACTTTTTCCATTGATTTGGTTTTTCGGTGATTATTCCTCGATGGTAAGACCGATCTGGACATTCGACCCCTTACGACACTTAGTAATGTCTGTCGAGATCGGTCAAACGATCTCGGAGGAGTATCATTTCTTTGAAATGCAACTTTGAAACCAAAGACGCTTCGCTCGCCTTCGGCTCGCTACGCTTAACTAGCCCAAACAAAAGTAGGGTTTTTAAATTTAGAATTTATTTTCATTGATTCTGCCTACGCAAAGGGTGGATGCCAAAAAATTTAAAATCACTTATTAAAATTAAAAAAGAAGCTTATAACAAAAAAGGTTCGTCTGATTAAAACATGGAATAAATACTTTTTCTTACCAAATTATAATTTGATGTTTGTATAATGACAAGTGTTTACTGTGCAGTGAAGACATTATTACCACATAGCCTTATTAAGCGAAGTGGTGGTTATACATTAAAAAATTACCTCTATTTTACTTCCTTCGAGTGACTTCTAAGGTCTTTAGAGTTCCGGGTCCGCTCTCTCGTCCTTTACGTAATTTGTTTTGGTTTAGCTTTAACGGGAGCGATCCTACCCCGAAACTCCGTAGGAGGAAGGGCTAAGTAGGCTTGCAGGCAAGATTGACTTGGGCTCGAAGATGGGCCGTATACAACAACGGGTTGTCGGTTTACTTCTAGTATTGAAAATATTTATAAATTGTCATTCTGTTGACCTTTTAGCCGACTCACACGGTGTGCATGTTCCAATCAAAGTTATGGATACATTTCGTTATTTTAGTTTTTTTCACTTGTGCTAATATCTATAAATGACAATGTTTCAAACATAAATCTTCACTTCCCTAAAGAGTGCTTTATCCAAAACTAACGTGCCCATTACCGCAACCCATGAGACCTTTACCAGGGTAAAAAGTAGCCGATGTGTTATTCCAGAGCATAATCTATCCCTTTAACAAATTTCTGCCAGAACTGTTCACTGTTTGAGCGTCATTTAATAACAAACATCCAAACAACTACACAAACTTTCACATTTATAATATTAGTAGCAAGTAGGTTAGTAGGAAGTAGGAAAGGATTTAAATACATTTTGAAATATCATTATCACTACCGTCTACTTCAAAAACTTTTAGTTTGACCTAGGTATCAAAACATAAAATCAACGAGGTTATCGAACTGTGCTCTTTGGCGAGTTCATCATTAGAGCGCGAGACCTTTAACTTGGCCCCTTTTAGCAGCACTTGGCCTCATAATCGTTTTATGCACTCAGATTAACTGTTGCCAAGTTCACCAATACTACGAAAATAACAACATCTTGCTTCTAGATAGTATCATTAATGTCTAAATTCTACACAGGCGGATCTTTTGTATTTGAAGCCTTGTGAATAGGGGCATTTGGTACGGATTGCTGTAGTACTTTCGTTGCTCCATGCTTGTGAAAATAAAAGTAAGCGCAGGATGTATTCCTTGCTATTATTTCCGGGATAGTATCCTATTCGACTTAGTTCGACGCAATAAGTACAGTAGGTGGACTGCCTCTTGTTTCTGGTTTGAACTGTCATAATAAAAACCGGCCAAGTGCGAGTCGGACTTGCACACCGAGGGTTCCGTACAAACCTGTAAGTATATAAGTAAAAGTTCACCCATCACGACAATCGAGTATATATAATAATAACAAAGAAAAGAAGTAGTAACTTTAAAATTTCAGAAATATTTAGAATTATATGATGTAACTAAAACTTTACGGTTTTCGCAGTTTTTCCTTTATCTGTACTATAAGACGTTACTTCGTACCAAATTTCAAGATTCTAAGTACCACACGGGAAGTACCCTGTAGGTTTTGATGAGTTTCGAAAATTTGCGGAAATTTGCGGCATAAACGGCTGTATCTTTTGATTGCTTTGCCTTAGAAGTTTGATTTTTTCACAGCTCTAAGGGACAGTAGACTTGAGTATTAGAAGTGAAGCATATGCAGCAGATCACGGGCTTATGTATAATATTAAGAAAAGTCAGTACATTGTTTTTGGGGCCGGCGGAGCCCAGTATCAGGATAGTGTGCCACCCGTGCGGCTCGGAGGTGTTGCACTCGAACGAGTGTATCAATTTAAATACCTGGGTCACCTGGTCGCCGCCGACCTCAGAGACAATGCTGATATCGATCGGGAACGGAGGGCTCTGTCCGTCCGAGCTAATATGATAGCTCACAGATTTGCACGTTGCTCACCACAAGTAAAAATTACTCTTTTCAGAGCCTACTGTATGTCTTTTTACACGTGCAGTCTGTGGGCTGACTACACTCAGAAGGCGTAAGGGGCCCTTCGGGTCCAATACAATAACGCATTCAGGAGGTTGATGGGACTGCCCTGGCGCTGCAGCGCGTCAGGCATGTTTGCTCAGGCGCGAGTAGATTGCTTCTACACTACGATGCGGAAGCGCGCTGCCTCACTCGTGCGAAGGGTCAGGGCGAGTTCCAACTCCCTCCTGAAAATTATTGCTGATAGGGTGGATTGATTGTACATGAACCATTGCTGCAATCTACACCTTCCAATAGTTAATAATTTAAGAAAATATTGATGTCTGTAATAATGATATTCTATGAGTGTATTTGCTTGAAATAAAATGATAAATAAATAAAATAAATAAAATCACTTTCAGTTTGATACCTCCACGCGTTCCTGAGAAAAGCGGTCTTGACAGACGGACGGACGGGCGGACGGACGGACAACGGAGTGATCCTATAAGGGTTCCGTTTTTTCCTTTTAAGGTACGGAACCCTAAAAACTAACAATCCTGTGGGTCGCAGGTACAAGAACAGGTTTCCACGCGGGCGGAGCCACGTGCAACAGCTAGTGAGCTCATAAAGGTATTATCTGTTAATGTTCATATACTTTCAGAGTATTTTTTTTTATTATCAATTTTTATTACATTTCAAGGAATAAAATGGGCTCAAATGCAGGCTTTCCAAGATAAGCATAATCAAGAGAAAGAGTGGGAGCGTGAACCCTGGACTGGAAGTGCAAGCTTTGAAGCGTCGGTAGCTTAGTACATGGTTAAGGAGTCGACCCTACGATCGAGAGATCCCGGGTTCGAATCCTGGCCATTACACTACCGACGTGAACCCACTCCTAACACAAGCAATTTAGCTTAGCTGGAGGGGTAGGGCGAATATTAGTAATTTCCGTTACTATTATTCTTCAAAAAAAAAAACGGAACTAACGCTGTGATGATAATGATGAAATTATCTTAAACTAATAGCTCCACATGGGGTATGTGGATATTAGACTTTCAAGACAACTCCTACAACAATAAATAACAGATAAAAAACGAGATGTGTTTAAATAATTCCGTTGCCTTTTTATTGCGTATTGATCAATTTTGCTCAATTTCAACCCTATTTAATTAAATCTCTTGTACTCTTTTGCAATATTTATTTTTGATAGTTAAGGTCAAAAAAATCTTTGGGAATGCCGTAAAGCGAAACTGGTTATGTTTAATTATTTTATATTGTGAAAAAGTACAAGTAATTTAATTCAATATAATTATGTAGCAAATTCCGCCAAGTACCATCAGTCAACAGTATGAAGTCTAAAATTTTTTACTTTAATTTAGATTCAGTCAACAATCTATTCCTGTATTTGGTCTTTATCATGATCAGATGATAAATCTTACTCCCACATAGGTAAGTTGTCACGAAGGGCAAAAAAGACAGTGCTTTACATGAAAGCTCTAGAGATTTTTATATTTTATTATTTCGTGTGGAAATCCCTTCGGATACCCCCCCGCTCGCCGGCCAGCGGGGGCGGTTATGTCGGGCTTGAACCGACTAAAGCCGCACGCCGTCTCGGGTCTACAGACGCCGGGGTGTAAGGTTGCCCATAGAGCATATCTCTCGCACCCCAACTGACCCTGGGCCGGTTTCAAGATGGCCCCCTCGGGTTTGGGAACCACGGTGTCCCCGTCTTGCCCCGGTTTGGGGGAGGGGCGCTAGTCACCCCACCGTCCCGGCCTGATTCTGCTGGGGTGACAGGCGGCCTCACCTGCCACCCCCAGGCCTGCGCTCATGGAGGACGGAGGTCGTTAAGCGACCTCCGGCGCCTGAGTCGCCTGCGACGCGCGGCGAGCATGTTGCGTTCTCGGCGGGCCGGGAGAGTGTTCTAAACCTCTCCCGGGCGCGCTCCGCCATCTCCTTCGCTATCTTACCTACCCTAAATCAATTAAATACTGTGCTCTATATGTATTTTTTTTCCACGTACCTCCTACGATCAACTGTATGCGTTCCACTTGGGGTACGCCACGTGGAACGCGTATTTCAATTGAAACGTATACCTCACTTTGAGAAATTCTGGTCCACTTTATAAAAATAAATAATAAAACGGTTTCTCAACCGAATGATTACCGATGATTGAAGTGAACAGAAAAGTTTTAATTGGGACGCGGAAATGGTGGAGTAATTTCTAGCTATGAAGACCGAATCATATGCGGAACATCAGTATATTTGAAACGTTGCCAATGAGACGTTACTATTTAGACGGTGAGTGTCATTTACATATTGCAGACAGCCATCTGATCTCTTGATTAACTACAGAGTATCAACTTTGTTTACGAGTTGCAACTGTCGCTGCACATCACTAAAGTGTACATTGATATTTTTCATGTAATGCCAATCATGATAGCAATGATTCTAAACTACTCAAGATCACTGAATTACAATCCTGTGACAGTTGAATAATATTATAAGTCTACAGGTTGGATTTCACCAGTGAAAAAAATGCTTTCGAATCAAACTATAGCTTGACCAATTCATGCATGACACTACCATTGTTCGCGCGGGATGAGGAGCGTAAGGCAGAGGGTGCTGAAACGTGCGGGATGGCTGTCAGGTTACCACGTTCCGCGTGAATGTTTCGAGGTATAAACTGGGCTATCTTTCAATTCTATATTGTAGAACGTAGTTTAGTTTGACTCGATCGCGGATAAGCATACAACTCTAAGTCTCATTATGTCCTTAATACCGACGTTTCTATTAGAATGAACACTTGTATGAACAATTACTAGTATCCTCCTTATCCAGCTAAGCTACATTGCTTGTGTTAGGAGTGGGTACACGTCACACAGTCGTACAGTTCGAACTTATGTCCTCACTATCTAAAGTCCGATTAGCCACAGGACCTCTCTCTGAATCAAGTACTATTGCCACTGATAACGCACTCAGAAATTCGGACTGCCTTTCACCGTATGAAGAATCGCTTGCATCGAGGCTTATAAGGCCATGGAGTCCCGTATTGTGGAAATTTCACAAATCTTGATGACCGCGTACTTCTCACCGGTAAGATTCCAAGCTAATGGAGGCTCAGCATCATCAGTCCGGTCTACAATCTCAGTTTCGGTTCAATGATGGACTGGCTCATCTTTTAGACAGAATAAAAGATTATGCTAGAATCACTGAGTAACCAAACTAAGGAGTTTGAAATATTTGCATCTGCATTTTAGTACATAAGCCACATGGAAGTGGGCAGGCCAGCCGGGGTCAACCTCACAGAACATACACTGATCAAATAAGGTATTGAAATAAAACCCGGAAAATAATCACGCTTGCTGTATTGGAGCCCCCCTTAAATATTAGTTTTATTTTAATTTAATTATTTATTTTTAAAGTAATATTCTGTGAATATTTCAAGCATCTAACTTATGCCGTTATCAATATCGAGCAAATAAGAAACCTGATGTTTTTTGCTTTCGCCTTAAATATTTATTTTATTCTGTTTTTAGCATTTTTTATTATAACAGTAACAGAAATGCATCATCTGTAAAAATTTGAACTGTCTGACTAACACGATTCCTGGTGACAAAAGGATAGACAGACGGACGGACAGCGGAGTCTTAGTAATAGGGTCCCGTTTTACCCTTTGGGTACGCCAACCCTAAAAAGGACAGGTCAAAAGCACTCATGAAAGGTTTAATGACAGGTGTATAGGAAGCTCATTGAACTCACTGACATGAATGAAACGGGCTGTTTCTGTTTACCCCGGAAGGACAAAGGCGTGAGTGAAATATATATGTATGTATGTATGAATTTTAGTTTCCTCAGAGAGCATTGCCTTGGGTATATGCCAACTGTTATTATTTTCAAGAGTCTTCTTATGAAGATTATGTCTATTATAAAAATGCAAATGTTTTCTGGATTGACCGTGATGTTCAGTATAATATATGTGTTATTGAATGTAATATTAGTCGCCCTCTGCGTTATGTCCATGAATTCTTTGTTGAAATAAATAAATAACCGATTGTATAACCGTTTTTAGGGTCCCGTTGTTGTTTTTTTTTCCACAAACCTATACAAGTCCGACTCGCACTTGGCTGCTTTTTTTTATATTCTTAGAAAACCTTAAATGACATATTATATAGTATGTAATAATTTCCAGAAATAAATGATATAATTTGTATCGAAAACGCGCTAAAACACATTTTTGACGATAAAAGACCTTTTTTTTTTTTTATCGTGCGGAAATCCTTTCGGATACCCCCCCGCCGGCCAGCGGGGGCGGTTATGTCGGGCTTGCACCGACTAAAACCGCACGCCGTCTCGGGTCTTCAGACACCGGGGTGTAAGGTTACCCATAGAGCATATCCCTCGCACCCCGGCTGACCCTGGGCCATCTCACCACTAACAGCATCGCTCATCGTGTCTCCTCTGAAAGCAGTGGAGTAGGGAGAGCGATGTGTTCCCGCCACGTTGGGTATTGGCCGACGATCAATGTCAACCCTATGAAGGGGTGAAGGGGAAGCCATTGACCGCCGCCCAGGGTGTACCGGCCGCTCCGATTCCGTTCCCCCCGGACTGCAGCGGGATCGGATTCGGAGCGACACTCGAGGAGGTTACCCAACACACACCCCACGATAAGAGACCTAAAGTTAAAAAGTAATATTAAGGAAATATGACATTGGATACAGACTTCCCGAACAGAATGATGTCCATTAGGTATCCTTCTTTTTATGCTTCCTTATACATTTTATTATATAGGTACCATTTCGGATTCGTGACGCCCCCAGTGGTTACGCACCTTTTTTTTTATTTTTTTTTTATTTAGGACACGTCAATTTGACTTCACCTCGCCTGATGGTAAGCTTAAGGTAAAGTCTCAGGAAAGAGGGTCACCATTACATACACGTATCATGTTAACAATGGTGGCACTCAGCTTGACGGCCTCATCAGAAGAGGATTATCGTCGCAGCACCGCGTGACACCCACCGGTCCCACTAGTGCTGCGACCACAATCCCCCTACCCGGCTATGCACTTGGTGACCCCTGAACGCAATCAAACCGAAATTGGATTACTATGGAGGGTTTTTCGCAATCGTGCACGGTGGTACCTACGGTACCTTTTTTTTTTCCCTCGCACCCCGGCTGACCCTGGGCCATCTCACCACTAACAGCATCGCTCATCCTGTCTCCTCTGAAAGCAGAGGAGTACGGAGAGCGATGTGTTCCCGCCACGTTGGGTATTGGCCGACGATCAATGCCAACCCTATGAAGGGGTGAAGGGGAAGCCATTGACCGCCGCCCAGGGTGTACCGGCCGCTCCGATTCCGTTCCCCCCGGACTGCAGCGGGATCGGAATTGGAGCGACACTCGAGGGGGTACCTACGGTACCTATTCTCGACGCCCTCGAGTTAAGTCATACACACACATTATTAAATATTTTAAAATTATAAAAACTCTTAATAGGTTTAATCTATATTTTTCTTAATACTACTAACTACATCAATATGCCCATGCTATTTGATAATTCACGAAGTAAATCTTACGTCAAAGCTGCAAAGTGATCTTCACAAAAACACATTAGATTAAGTCATTTATTTAGTATTGTTTTCTTGTGTAGAAAGTAAACTTATATCTTCTTATAATGAGTATTAATGTGTTATTGCTCTGAGCCACATATCACTAACACGCTTTTTATATTTAACACGTAATAAAATATTAAAATTACTGACAACTTCAATAACGGCCAAACGAAGCGGTCCAGACAGTGAATATTTTGATGTGAATTTTTGATTACAATGTTATATTTGTGCTACTACTTATACCTTAATTTTTACAGATTTTTTATTGTTAAAATAATAGCAGAATATTCTGAATATTATTCACATTTCATTATCATCTTAGCGTGGTTCCCAATTGTATCTGAGCTTTTCCCAGTGTGAAAGCCTTGCAGAAGGAGTAGAGAAGGAGAAGAGTGGACTGCTTATTTCTGCTTTAGATTGTTTGCTCCTCCTTTACATTGGCTTATGTAGCTATTATGGGAGCAACTGCTGTCTGACCTCCCAACCCCGAAAGGAAAACTTGCGCCAGATCCTCTTCAGTCCGATTGGCTTTGCCCTCAGGGTCTTGGTAAGGCCCTATACACTATAGAGTATGTGCTGTTAACAAATAATCATAATATAACTAATAAGATAACTTCACGCCTGTATCTTCGAAGGGGTAGGCAGAGGTGTATAACACACCCACGATTCGCTAGTTATGTTAAGGTCCAGATGTAATCGGGGGCGAGACTATTGCCAACTACCGGGATAATTAACAGTTATTAATGCACACATAACTACGAAAAGTCAGAGGTGTGTGCCCGGGGCGACTGGGGATCAAATAATCATCTTTCTATTATTGAATTATATGTTACAGACACTGTGAAAAGCGAAAAAACGTGTACAATACTACACAATTCGTAGGTACCCACTGTAAGCGGCAAAAGTTGTTATCGGCCACCAGCCACATAACAGGGTGGCCATCGTAAGATTACAAATTATGTATGGGTGAACAGTAGCCCTTATTTCAGACAGTAATTCAATTACAATAGGTACCTATCTTAATTATTATATATATAACAGTTACATACTATATTTCACTTTACGCTTTACTATTACGAATCGACCACCCTGCCTGTATGCCACTTATTGGCAAAGGCCTCCTCCAACCTTTTCCATCTCTCTATCCTCTATCCTTAGCAGTTCTCGGCCATGTGCCTACTGCTACAGCTTTAATTATTTTTTTTATATATTAAGGACACGTCAATTTGACATCACCCCTGAACGCAATCAAACCGAAATTGGATTACTATGGAGGGTTTTTCGCAATCGTGCACGGTGGTACCCACTCGGCCGAATTTTGTGTCAAATTTGTGTCATCAAATTTCTGCCACCAGTAAAGTATCATCCACCCATCGTCTAGGTGGTCTAACTCTTTTCCTTTTCTTGTATCTTGTGAACCAATTCGTAATCGGTGAACATACTAAAATTAATATTACTGAACATGGAACACTGAACACCTGTCTATGTCGGATATTGCTTTAAACTACAACACAATGTAAATTGTTACTGAATAAATTGAACGGTATTGACAACATGGATACTATTAGTTCCTTGTTAACTCTGTTACAAAGGAGCGAACTCAAAGGCTTTATGAATACAAAATACACTTTGAAACTGTTTAAATTAACTTCAGTTAACGGATCTTTCATTCTTAGTTCTGTGCACCTACAATAAGACTGTTTGAAGTTGTTTGGGAATCGCTGTAGATATAAAATCAGCAACTGCATAGCCAAATGAGTTCTATGTATAAAAATATTTGTATGTATTTGCAAAAAATGTATTTTTGTATTGTATTGTAATTTGTAAATGTATGTGTCGAACCCATAATACAAGCTAGTTAAGTTATGCTTACATAGATAAACTCACGCCTATATCCCCGAAGGGGTAGGCAGAGGTGCTAGCACCCACATTTCGCCAGTTTATGTTTAGGTCCCAATGTAATAGGTGGCGAGCCTATTGCCATTAACCGGGCACTTATAAACCTGCGATAAGTACACACATAACTTCGAAGAGCATCGAAAAGTCATTGGTGTGTGCCATGGTAAAACCTGGGATCGAACCCGAGACCTCGTCTCAGCAGTCCATTATCCATACCACTAGGCTACCGCGGCTTATAATGCTTAATTATGCTTACTTTGGGTCTAAATAGCGCTGTGTAGAAAGTAGTAGAGTATGTATTTATTTGTAAATCGATAAACAAATTTGAAATACATAATTACCAGACATAATCATAATTGTTTCATTATACACATCAGAAGAACTCGCTCGACCTGTTATTAATTGTATAAGTCCATTATATTTGGACAATTAAACATCATTACGTCATACGTAGTGTATTAACTGTTAAGGGCCAATAAATGGTCATTAATAAGTTTAGTGGTTCTTTTACCCGTGTCTTCATCTGCGTGAAGGTTATCGTGGAGGAAAACGTAACCGTAAAAATGTCATTAAGAACTGTTTACGTCCTACCTCCAAGCTACCAGGTTTTTGAGTTTTAGTCGATATCAATCTCATCATCTTCATAGCGATTTCCCAGGTCAAGCACTTCTCTCTGTCTGTCGAAGTTTGCACTAGAGCCTCATCCCTTGTTTAGCAGATGCACCGACTTGCAGTTGAAGTGAGCTTGGGTCTCAAAGGGGTTGAGAGGACCATATACACCCCCGTTTATATTATCTTTCCATACTTTTATAGGTGGTAGAGTCAAGCAACAGTCATTTTGGCCGTTGCATGAATGGGCCGACTCGACCGGGGAAGCACCACCCTCTCACAGTATATCGACGCCAAGTAACAGTATTTGAACTGTTGCGTTCCGTTTCGTGAGTGAGAGTGCCGGAGCCGAAACTCCTTTCCCATCCCCTCCCAAACTCCTTTCCTATCCCCTTTCTTTTACAGGGTCGGCAGCGCGAGTGTGACGCCATTGGTGTTGCACACGTCCATAGGCCGCGGTAACCGCTTCCCATCAGGTGGGCCGTGTGCTTGTCTGCCACTATAGTGGTATAATAAAATACTACTATAAAATTGTAAATTAGTTATGTAGAAAAAAACTTGTTTTTTAATGCTTCTGACCTAGAAAATATTTTTTTTGAAATTCTTGTCTTTTGTTCGCATTGAACGCTATAACTACTGAACGAATTTTGATACGACTTTTTTATTAGAAAGCCCTTGGTCAGACCTATAGTATATAATATACAAATAGAAACGTAAAACCGACATCCACGGACGGATGGAGCGGCGGGCATCAGCTAGTTTAATATTAAATTATCTTTCTTTGCACTGCGTGGAGATCGAATGTATATACTTGCATTGATATTTTAATATAATTTTTAATTTGCGTACCCATATTTGTTGTAAAAAAAAAACTAGTGTAATTCATAGTTGCGAACTTCGCAACTATGAATTACACTCAAAAAAAACAATCTGCCGTACACTTATCATGAAATTTATTTTATCGCAATTATTTGTCTGAAAGACTTTATGTTATTGCATTTTTATGGTTTTATTACGCTGGAATTGTTTTTAATGCGATGTTGGCTTTTTCCGATCTAAATTTATAACTTGTTAAGACATATTATGTCTTTCAATATTCTTCATTTTTAATCTTTGGACTACGATCTTATTAATCACAAACGATTTTATAAATTTAGATCGGAAAACGTCAACATCCAGGACAGGACTTTTTCGTGCGGAAATCCCTTCGAATACCCCCCCGCCGGCCAGCGGGGGCGGTTATGTCGGGCTTGAACCGACTAAAACCTCACGCCGTCTCGGGTCTACAGACGCCGGGGTGTAAGGTTGCCCATAGAGCATATCCCTCGCACCCCGACTGACCCTGGGCCATCTCCGGTTTCGAGATGGCCCCCTCAAACAAATGGAATGTAAAATGTAAAAATATAAAAAGCCAACATCCAGAATCTAATAAGCTAACGTTAAAATTTGCTGAATATTATTTGAAATAATGAACTCAACGGTTCCTTCTATTTTTATGCGATTGCAAGTTCTGTAGTTACAAATTATTAGAACTGGCCACTTCTAAACGAGATCGAACAAAAAAAGTTTAATATTTGAAAATGTAACTCTCATCTGACACCTTCGTTTTCTCAAGTGTCATTTTATTTTCGCAATTTTGACGGCAATTTGTAAATTAATAGTGAAAAAACGTAGTAAATTAACTTTTGAGAAGCTTTTTCTAAAATCGATTGGTTTGATGTGATCCTTCATTTCATATTGACTTGTCATTTACTTGCTCGAAAATACAGAATCACTTTTGGCTTATTGATTTAGGTAGCCTTTCTTGTTTTGTATTTTTGATTCCCGGTTTTGGTGTTAGGGCTTTGGGCTGACCGATCTTTTACCCGAATGGGTAAACTCGCAACCGGTAAAACTTTCTTTTCAATCTATATAATATTATTTTGGTGCGAGGTGGCATTTCGGATGGATTATATTATCAGCATATTTGATGTAATTAATCACGTAGTTTAAACTATGTACCTAATTCAAATATACAAAGTATTCTTAAACGACCTCCGTGGCGTTCGATCTATTTGTATACATGAATATGTATATTTGCATTAGGTTGGGTGTTTCTATGTCTAACACGTATGTATTTACAAATAAAATGTATCTAAGTATATACTCGTATTAAGACATTCTAGAACCATAAGCTAGAACCATACTATTCTAGAACCATACGCATAAGCTATTTGTAAAATGCGGTAGAATATTTTATTTATTTATTATGGGAAAACAATTGATTATGTTTTTTTATCTAAAGCGCAGGATTCAGAGCTGTGTATAAAAGGCCTAAAAATTACGAGAGCGCGGTATAGGGTAGGCCAAAGAGTGTTTCACGCCTCGCGTTCCCATATGAGGTCAAGGCGGTAGCAATTCTGCTATTGACTTCAATATCGAGGTCGTTTGACTTGCGACGAAGCTAGGCATGTAATACAATTCGACGGCCTCTGTGGCGTAGAGGTAGTGCATTCGACTGCTACGACAGGGGGCGCGGGTTCGATTCCCGCTCAGTGCAAATATTTGTATGCATGAATATGTCTATTTGAATTGGTCTGGATAATGCTATGTATAATATGAATGTATTTACAAAAAAAGTATATAAGTATGTTTATCTGCATTCTGGAACCCATAACACAAGCTTACACGCTTTACTTGTTAAACTATGCTTACTTTGGGTCTAGAAAGCGCTGTGTAGAATGTTGTACAATATTTATATTAGGCACTTGGGGAGGAACACCGTGCGGTTTTAGTCGAGACACGACATTACCACCCCCGCTGGCCAGCGGGGGGGTGTCCGAAGGGATTTCCGCACGTTTAGAATGTGACAAACATACTTATACATACTTTTTGATTGACATCAACATTGAAATACCCCGACAAATGTAATAGTTACACTGAGCGGGAATCGAACTCGAGACTTGTAACGTAGTAGTCGATCGCTCTACCACTCTATATATTTATAAACTGCTTAGCCTATGTAGCACCTTTTTTTCTTGCAGAAATCCCCTTGGATACCCCCCCACCAGCCAGCAAGGATGGTTATGTAGGGCTTGAACCGACTAAAACCGCACACCGTCTCGGGTCTTCAGACGCGGGGTGTAAAGTGCCCCATAAGGCATTTCCCTAACTATTATTTAATCAGTGGTCTAGTATTTATAACAACCCTTATAAGTGTTATTGTCGTTTGAACACAGGAGTTATTTCTAAATAAAACCATCGTTTAACCCTACGACCTACTAAAGTGGTTTTAGTCAAAGAAAGTATACCCATTTAAACAACCACTGTGTGAAAGTTTGTAGCAATATAGTATACTAATTTTCCTATATTTTAAATCGGAATTTCGGCTCTCCAGTATACGTTCAGGTAGCTTAATTGATCAGAATATTGAAGGGACTACTCGCAGGCTCAAAATAGTCCAGAATGTTGCGATTTTTATCAATTAATCCACTGCTGCATAGACCTCTTCCAATGTACGCCATAGCACCCGAGTATCTGCCTTCTGTATCCAGTCTTTACCAGCTACATTTTCAAATCGTCAATCCATCTACCTGGGGAATGTTCCACCTTCTGTTTACCAATTCATGGTCTCCAGGACTTGCTTGCTCCTTCTTTATAACAGCCAACTTTGGTTAGATGTAGTCTAGTACTACTTCAGCTTGCTAAATTTCGCTAACTAAACTGGTAACTTTAGTTCTTAGTCAGATGACTGGTTACAAATTTTAACCCTTAAAGAAACTCCCATAGTGACTCTATAGCCCGCTGTGCGTTTTTAGGGTTCCGTTGCCAAATGGCATAAAACGGAACCATTATAGATTCATCATGTCTGTCTGTCTGTCCGTCCGTTTCTCACAGACACTTTTAACGAAAATTAAATATAAAAAATAAAATTGATTTGAACGAGATAAGTAGTTTTTTTTAATACGTCATAAATCGTAAACCGCAATTTACCTTTCATACAATCAACTCAAATATAAAATTTTACTTGCTGCTACCGAACCCTTCATGGGCGAGTCCAACTGGCATTTGGCCGGTTTTTTTAGTCTGTGGATTAGTCCCAACGTGATTGTCGACGTTTCGGTTTTTCAATGTTACGAGTTTTTATGTAGATATAATTATGTAACTTAGAGTACCAATGCTCGGCAATTATATTGTTTGCCTATTTGAATTACAAGTTTTAATTGCGGGAATTAAGCAGAGGCCCTAGTTCTTGTTTACAACACATCAGGTAACAACCAGTTATATAAAATTACGTCCATTATGACATTGGAGACTTATTTATGAGAAACTGTATTATAAGACTATTTACACTGTTGATTGATGGCACTTAGTGGAACTTGCTTCACATATTGAAATAAATGTCACACTTGTAACATACATAACTTCATATAAACATAACTTCACGCCTGTAGCCCCGAAGGGGTAGGCAGAGATGTGTTCCACACCCACGATTCGCCAGTTATGGTAAGGTCCCAATGTAATAGGGGGCGAGCCGATTGCCATCTACCGGGCACAATATTAAGCGAGCGATAATTAACATTTATTAATGCACACATAACTATGAAAAGTCAGAGGTGTGTGCCCGGGGCGACTGGGGATCGAACTCGAGACCTCGTCTCAGCAGTCCGTTACGTACGCCACTGGGCTATCGCCACTTTTACTGCATTTGCTACTTTGGCTTTCTCACACTTGTACTGTATATATATCTGCGATAGATTGATTGATATATACACTAAACATTTGTAATTCAAATTTAATTAATTTTGTATTTCTGATCTAAAAAAATAATAAAAAAATAATATTTATTCTACCAAATTTTTAGGGTAAAATTTAGTGCTGGTATTACGCATTATTTCCATCTACCGACATTATCAACATTATTGTTTTGAAAGTTCTTACATCTGAGGTTCACTTTACTTAGTGACTGTAAAGTGTAAATAATTAAAAAAAAACCTTTGATAATATCGTGAGGCCAAACCGGTCAGGTGTAATTTATAAAATATAGCTGACCCGGCAGACTTCGTACTGCCTCAATCGATAGCAACTTCCATATTTATTCACCTTTTAAACCTTCTCTGGACTTCCACAAATGATTCAAGTCCAAAATTAGCCAAATCTGTCCAGCCGTTCTCGAGTTTTAGCGAGACTAACGAACAGCAATTCATTTTTATATATAAAGAAGAAGATAATAATGGAAAAGTATAAGTGATACATTCACATAAAGAATTAGTTGAGGTTTTTAGAGTTGGCAAGTTATTTCTAAAATGAATTGGACCACGGAACTCTCAAAAGGTGTTGTGGTCCAACTATTTTGAAAGTTGGACAACTGCCCCTAGTAAAGACCCATGGTCAAACTATTTGGACAGAGCAGTTGGACCACTGCCCCGGGCTCTTTATTTCAAAATATATTATAAGAGAGATATCAGTACAAACCATATAGACAAAACAAAACAAAACCAAATCAATATGACGCGATCTTCATCACCTTTATAGCGATTCCACAGTAGCGTCCAAAGTTAGCACTTTGGAGTCCAGAGTCCGCTTATTGTTTTTGATTAGTATGTCGGCTTTTCCGGGAGCAACTGCCGTCTTACTTCTTAACCCTGAGAGGAAAGGAAGACGAGATATATCGATATAATATTTTATATTTTGTGAATTCATTTGTATATTGAAACCTTAATTTGAATTTATACAAATCATTGAAATAAAACTATTTTTAACGGATTCTATCGCGGTTTATTTGATGTTATTTTATATTTTACATTGAACCCGACGTTTCGGTTGCTTTTCAGCAGCCATGGTCACGGGGAGACTAAAGATGGTTGTTGTCTTGAAGTTTGAAGTGAAAGTTATCTCAAAGTACCCGAACTATGTTGAATTGTTGGTGTTACTATTTACGCAGAATGAGCTCACAGTGTCATGAAGTCTTGTTGTATTTTGCTTTTTCTTGGAATTAATTAAGTGAATGACTGGGTCCCAAGCTGGTGGTACATTCCAACCATCTTCTCTATTAAAATTAGGATGTTTTTTAATTTCAATAGCTTCGCGGAGCATCCTAGGTAGGAATCGACTTTCTTTGGCGAGTATCTGTGGTTTATCAAACCTTAAGTAATGTTTGGTCCCCTGTTGCACGTGTTCACATACAGCAGACTTTTTTGAGCGTTGGTGTTTTATGTCAGCTATGTGTTCTTTGACGCGAGTGCCAATGCTTCGCTTGGTTTGACCAATATAAGAGAGCCCACAGTCACAATCTATTTTATAGACCCCTGCATCTTGTAGAGGTAATTGGCACTTGACAGATGGTAAAAATTGACATATCTTCGTTGGCGGCTTGTAGTATGTGTTAATTGAAGCTCGCTTCAAGATGTAGCCAATCTTGTCAGTGACCCCTCGTATGTATGGTAGGACTGCAGGCTGGCGCTCGACAGTGGCTGGCTTTTCTCGGGATCTGTGACTGATGCGCGGTTGTTTGAGCTTGTTGTCATACAGAACTTGTTTGACATGTTGTAGCTCAGCGTCCAGGTGTTTCTTGTCACAGATCCCACGGGCTCTCTGAAACAAAGACATTCCCACGGTAGCTAACTGTTTAGGGTGGTGGTGAGATTCACCGTTTAAGTACCTATCAGTATGGGTCTTTTTCCTATACACAGTATGGCTCAAAGTATTATTAGAGTTTCTGATTACAAGAACATCTAGGAAAGCTAATGAATTATTTGCCTCTAATTCCATAGTGAATTGTATGTTGTTATTAATGGAATTAAGGTGTGTTAAAAATGTATTTATACTATCTGTTGGTAGTATTGTGAAGGTGTCATCTACATACCGTTTATAAAATCTAGGTGTAATGGCAGCCGTCTGCATAGCTCGCGCCTCGAAGGCCTCCATATATATGTCAGCAACAACAGGCGATACTGGGGAGCCCATTGCCACGCCATCGATTTGTATGTAGAACTTATCATCCCACAACAGGTAGCCAGTTGTTAAGCAGTGATTTAGTATTTCTGCATATTCCTCAGGCATGGTGTTCTCTATTAACTTTCTCCTAACTATGTCTATACAGTCATGTACAGGTATGCATGTAAATAATGACTGTACATCAAAACTGACCATTGTTTCATTATTAGTGAGATGTAGGTGTTTAATTTCACTAACAAAATGGTAAGAATCTCTAACATATGCTGTTGAATTACCTCGAAGTGGTGAGAGTACCTTCGCTACGTGCTGAGCCAGTCTGTAAGTTGGTGTGTCGATCTGGCTTACAATAGGACGTAGGGGAGCATTTTCCTTGTGTATTTTCGGTAACCCATATAGTTTTGGAGGTTTTATGCACGAAGGTATTAATGTATTTACGTCGATTTGTAACTTTTCGGAGTATTTATTTATGATATCACGAGTTTGTTTCAATATCTTATTAGTAGGGTCTGTCTTGACCTGTTTATACGTGGTTTCATCCGATAAAAGATTTTCAATTTTTTGTTTATAGTCCGACGTATCCATTACTACCGTAGCGTTTCCCTTATCCGCACGGAGAACTGTGATTTCTGGCCTAGCAAATTAGCTTATACAAATCATTTTTTTAGGTAGATTTCGATGAAATCGATCTACCTATTGGTTTCTTGACTACTGTCGAATTTAAAACAATTTCTTCATAGGAGGTCTAGTTATGACCCCCTGAGTCCGAAATGACCACTGGTCAAAAAGTTTATATGATATATGATATATGATGAAAAATGTATATATGTATACACATGGTTAAACCATGGTTAAAAAAAATTAAACATGTTAAAAATGCGCTCGGCGTGGGTCATAGAGGGGCAAAAAAATATTTCTAACCGATAGGTTATTTTTTGCTCTAAAATGTCCGAAACGTTTTTTGCTCAAATTTACCGTTTTCGAGAAAAAGAAAAACAAAATAAATTAATTCACGAAATATTGTTTAAAGTCCGTAGTTCTCTATATAAAATAATATTAATTGCTTCACGAAATCTACCTGTGCGTTCCCCCTGCGGGAACAGATTTTTTTTGGTATTTTTTTTATAATGATCCCGTCAGTATGACTTCGCCTCGCCTGTTGGCAAGCTAATCAGGAATGAGGTCACCATTTTTATTAAAATTATTAAAACCAATAAAAGTAACTATTCTTTAAATTTGAACGAACATCAACAACATCAATCAAACGATTTTAAAACAAGTATACAAATGATAAAATAATAAACTACGAAATAGATTAGATTTAAAGAGCTATTAAGACTAAAAGAACAAATATTTACAACATAGCAGCACCTAAACAAGTTCTCAAATATAAATCTCTCCTAAGTCATTTAGTATTCTTACTCAGTTGGAAACTAAAGACCCCACAATTTATTCGACATTATCACCACAACTCTATATATTAGTTTACCCACGACAAAGAACTTTTATTCAATTACCCTCTTGTTAGGAGTGTTGGGGTCAGGTGACAGTTGTAATGAGATTTAGAAATACACAATGACGTAATGTTTGTCGCGTTAAGATAATATTAAGTTAAGATAGTATAGATAATGTAAGTATGGAATATTTGATGTTTGGTTTACTTCTGTAAGTCTGTCAGTACGTCATTGAAGTCTAGGAGGACTTTAGTGACGTACAGAAGATTTGTACGTGGCGAACGATGAGTTTTCATTTTCATAAAAGAGTACTGTGGTGTAATTTTGATGAAATTTCATGTGTAGTAGTTCCGTCTATTGTTTAAATGTAAATTGGATTAATTTACCTGGTAGCAGTCACTGTAAAACGAATTCTGGGATTTAAAAAAAATGTTTTTTTTTAATGGTTGATGTTTAAAATTGGAACTGGTTAGTGACGCTACAAACTGTCAGACACGACAACATCTATTGAGTCAGTGTTACCCGCAGCTCCGCCTGCGTGCAATATTAAGATAGTCTTTCCATTCCATCCATAAGATAGTCTTGATATTTTCCAATTTTCTGCAAACATTTCTTAATGGATATCTCTTAATGGATATTCAGGTCTCAAAAAAAATGAATGAAATGGTTATAGTCGTTTTCAAGTTCTGTTGTGATTAAGGGAAACAGGAATTTATTTTTATAAGTATTTAGGGATTTCTATCATTTGTACCTTACATGGTAGTTATAGAATATTCGACCATGAAAAATCAATAGGCATTAAACATTTTTTTGCTGACTGTAATATTATCCGAAATCTGTGAATGCACTTTAGTATATCTTAAAAAGTTATGGATGGTTTCCTAGGAACGCTCCTATAAGTTACCTGCTCTAACCGTCCAATCTCAGAAAAACCACCTGTATCAATATAATAAACATAAAAAAAATAGTAAGGACAGCGTTGTTTTATTGCCAGTACTAATATTTACTGGTGAAAAACGAAGCAGAAAAACAGTTCATAATTTTCTTTAGTTAGACTTACTGAACGCAGACGTGGATGCATCTTTAATTACGACCGGAAGCTTAACGTGAAATACGCTCGAGCCTGTTATCTATTGGAATTACAGTCTTTTGGGGACCGGGAAACTAATCCACAAGGCAATCCTCAAGAGTCATTCAGCTTCGGTACGAAACAGGTGTGTTTTATCTCAGATCTATTCCAACACATTTATCGTATCATGTCTGGGCGAGATGTGGTATTTGTTAAGCGTATTTTCATTCTTTTTTTTCTGTTCTGCAATGCGACGTTTGAAGACCCGAGACGGTGTGCGGTTTTCGTCGGTTCGAATCCGACATGACCACCCCTGCTGGCCGGCGATGAAATACAGGTGATGAAAGTGCAAGTGGTTTTTTTCCTCGTGAGAGTAACTTTTTTCGGTAGTTTTTTTTATATCACTTACGAGGCAGACAAGCACACGGCCCACCTAATGAGAAGCGGTCACTCGCGCTGCCAACCCTAACTTGAAACCTAGTAAAGAATTTTTGCTTTATAATTATTATAGATTGTGATATTAGATATATATATTTTTATTTTTATTTGTATTTTTCTTTACCTTTTTTATACTAAAGTGACTAAAAAAAGTGAATAAAACTCTGGGAGCAATCATTTATTTTTACATAATAACATAACCATAACTTCACGCCTGTATCCCCGAAGGGGTATTAGGCAGAGGTGTATTACACACCCACGATTCGCCAGTAATGTTAAGGTCCCGATGTAATAGGTGGCGAGACTATTGCCATCTACCGGGCCCATTATTAAGCGAGCGATAATTAACATTTATTAATGCACACATAACTACGAGAAGTCAGAGGTGTATGCCTGGGGCGACTGGGGATCGAACTCGAGACCTCGTCTCAGCGGTCCGTTACGTACGCCACTGGGCTATCGCCGCTTGAATAACAAAAAATAATAAGTGATTAAAGAAAGTAATTTAGTAAGCAAACATTAAGATGTTATTGACTATATCAATAATATCTATTGACGAGTCTGAATAATCCTTTCAAATTAAAATTTATATACTAACTTTTTCTATAAATTTGAGACTCCAAGATGTATGTACCTATAGGAGGATATCGAATATCCAGGACATGTCCAGATAGCTGAGTTGATCAGAGTTTTCGCCCGAAAGGGACTGATCGTGGGTTCAATTCCTGTATCGGATGTTAACTTTTGTCCAATCTAAAATTTTACTGCAATATCCTACTTAGCTGTATAAATAATTCAAGAGAACCCAAAACCAAAAACTACCCAAAACTGTTGAATTAGAGAAGGGTAAAACTCTCACGTTAACCTAATAATGAAGGACCGCATGTGTAACTGCAGTTAAATCATTATTTAATTTATTGTTTTAAACTAAACTCAGATCCATTTTACTGAAGAATAATTAAGTCGGGTCGCTTCACAAAACAGACAAATGAGTCGTGGTGTAGTAGATATATAAGGTGTCTAACTTTAGCTCAAAGTGTGTATGTTATTGTGTGTGTTGTGTGTGTGTGTGCTTACTTATGTATATATTTAGAAAAGGTAGCAACGTACCCCTGGGGTTATCCTTTCGAGGGCTTACCCGGGGTGCCCGGCAACGGACACTTGGGGAGGACACCGTGCGGTTTTAGTCGACACACGACATAACCACCCCCGCTGGCCAGCGGGGGGGTATCCGAAGGGATTTCCGCACGTAAAAAAAAAAAAAAAAAAAAAAAAAAAAAAAAAAAAAAAAAAAAAGGTAGCAACGTACAAATGAACACGACAAATCCAGGACCACAAAACTGAACTGAAATAGTTTAATTCAACGATTTAAGTTATAAGCTTTTGTTATTAGGTAATATTCACTAGCATATTGTTATAAAGAAAAATATTAAAATTTTATAATTATATTCAAACTAAGTAAAAACATTATATGAAAAAGTTTTTTGATCTAAGTCTATACGATTTAAAGCCTAAATCTTACTTCCATTTTTCTTCACATTCTCAAGTACTGATTCATTACATTCGTTCTAAAGAATTTTTTTTTGATCAATCACCATTATTATTGGTGGCTTGTGTAGTATACGAGTACAAGCCACCAATGAAGACAAGTAGTTTTTTTACAACCTGGCAAGATGCAGGTGTCTACTACATAGACTGTGACCACAGACTATATAGTACTCACGTTATTCATATGCTGTGACTATTTTAATGCTGCTAATATTATAAATGTGAAAGTTTATGAAAATGTTTGGATGTTTTGTACTCAATAATACTCGAACGGCTGAATGGATCTCTTCAAAGTTTGGTACAGTGAGTTTGGGGTGTGTGTTGGGTAAGGGGTGTGTGTTGGGTAACCTCCTCGACTGTCGCTCCGATTCCGATCCCGCTGCAGTCCGGGGGGAACGGAATCGGAGCGGCCGGTACACCCTGGGCGGCGGTCAATGGCTTCCCCTTCACCCCTTCATAGGGTTGGCATTGATCGTCGGCCAATACCCAACGTGGCGGGAACACATCGCTCTCCGTACTCCTCTGCTTACAGAGGAGACAGGATGAGCGATGCTGTTAGTGGTGAGATGGCCCAGGGTCAGCCGGGGTGCGAGGGATATGCTCTATGGGTAACCTTACACCCCGGCGTCTGAAGACCCGAGACGGCGTGCGGTTTTAGTCGGTGCAAGCCCGACATAACCGCCCCCGCTGACCGGCGGGGGGGTATCCGAAGGGATTTCCGCACGATAAAAAAAAAAAAAAAAAAAATGGTACAGTGAGTTTTTAGTCTGAAATATCACATGGCATCAGGCTACTTTTTATCTCAGGAATAGATTTCCATTGGATGCAGGAATGGGCCGTGGACACAATTTCTTTTATTACATTCGATTCCTCTTATATCTTACACCCGACACTTATCTAAACTAAGTTCTCCTTATACATCAACTGTTGGATAAAATGGCACGATTTAAAAGTTGTTTTCGTATGCAAATGTTAAAATATATTTTTCGACTACTTTTGGAATCGTTAGCGGTTTTGTTAATGTACTAGTTTGAAATCTAGTTTGAACTTCAGTGGTCAGGAGCATAAAGTTTTACACAATTTATTTTGGATAACGAGTACATTTATATTGTATTTGCGTGTTTAATAGATGTTAGAATCTGTATACTTTAGTACATTCTACGGTGACCGCCAGGTTACGTCAGTAATAAATGCATGGCCAGATGAACAGTTCCCATATAATATATAAATTCAAAATTTAAAAAAAACCCCGACACATATATTTGCAGATATTGGGTATTTTCCCCACTTTTACCCACAGAGTTTTTTCAGGGCTCAACCGTTTTTCATTGAACATATTATTTTGTAATGTGCTCGTGATGCGCTTTTATTTAAGACCCCACTCGATTATATTTGCAGAGATTCGGTTATTCTTCCCCACTTTCACCCTCCACAACTTTTAAACGACTCAACCGAAAAAATCTAAATTGAAATCGCTTCATCCGTTCGAAAGCTACGGAGCCTCAGACAGACAGACAGACACGTCAAACTTATAACACCATTCTTTTTGCATCGGTGCACGGGGGTTAAAAATAGTACCTATTCCTGTGGCTACCTTTTTTTTTACGTTTTAAAGTAAGTGTCCTTGGCTTACTTGTTTGAAGACATACAGGTGGAAATAAAATAAAAACAAAATTATTCTAATACTAACTAATGCTCGTGGCTCCGCCCGTGCGGAGGTCGGTAATCATTTTCTGGTGATATCTCTGGTTCTACTTCACCAATTGTAATCAAACTACGGCAGATTTTAAGCCTAATCAAGACCTTTCTAATAGAAAAAAAACTGCATCAAAATCTATTCATTTTTTTTTGCGTCCATCGCGAACAAACAGACAAAAATTGCAAAAAAAATGTGTTCAGAACCTTTCATTTAACATAACCCAAGTTTTTTTTTCACATACCTCCAATGTACAGACACAACTAAATTACAATTTTATAATAGTATACACTTGTCTCATGGTTAGAACACTCATTCGAAGAGCTAAAATGGGGACAAGAACCGCATTTCTTTCACCGACAAAACCTACATAGCTGACATATTATGCAGCTTTGTGTACTACGGCCTAGAAAACCATTTACTCTGAAGCGAGCTGAGGGACATTTTTATTTTTACGGAGAGTATACGCCAGTGATGAAATACGTCATGAAGAGGGATTCTTATTTTAGCGGTAGGTAGTGGTTTATTTTTATGAAAACTAAAATAACGTACCACTATAATTGCACTTGTTTATAACTATTGTCTCAGTGATTTTTATGCACACGCAGCCAAGGAAATAAGTATACATCTTTACAAACACCTTCACAAGTAAAGGTGTGTAATTATTTCCTTTGTTGTGTGAACCTATAAAATTCAGATGATATGAATAAATATCGGCAGCAGGCATCTCCATTCATGAATATAATTTAAGAAGTAATACCTTCGCTAATATACTGTCCCAGAATGCTCTACCTTCATATTTTTGTGTAGTAATTAAGAATTAAAAACCTAATAATATCATACTATGACACATACACCCATACACTTTTTCTTTTTTTTTAAAGAATATAAGTAACCGAAATTACTAATATTCCCCATAAACCCTCCAGCTAAGCTAAATTGCTTGTATTAGGTGTGGGTTCATGTCGGTAGTGTAATGGGCAGGATTCGAACCCGGGACCCCTCGATCGTAGGGTCGACTCCTTAACCACTAAGCTACCGACGCTTAGGTTTGCAGGGCGCTGTCAACACTTTTGAGGCCCAAGACAACGTCACCTTTAAGTCGGTGCATCTGCTAAACAACAGACGAGGCTTTAGCGCAGGCTTGCCTCCGCCGGCTCCGGTCGCCAACGCTGGCGACCGGAGCCGGTCGGGGTCTCTAGGATATCCTTGCTAGGGCACACCAGATTCCCCCAAGGCTGACGCAAGAGACACCGTGCGGTTGTAGTCGGTTCAAGTCCAACATATCTTCCCATCCCATCTTGCTATTAGGTCTGGTGGGGCGAAGCCCGTAGAGGTTTCTGCAGGTAACAAAAAGAAAAATTCTTTTCTCTCGGGGTTGGGAAGTTAGACGGCAGTCGCTCCCGAAAAATACGATAAACCAATCAAAAACATTAAGAGGTCCCCAGGCTCCAAAGTGCAATTTTGGACGCAACTGGGAAATCGCTCTGACAATAATGATGATGACACAGACCCTTTATTTTATTTTCTTTCGTTTGGAACTCCCTTCGGATACCCCCCCCCCCCTGCGAGCCAGCGGGGGTGGTTATGTCGGGCTTGAACCGTCTAAAACCACACGACGTCTCGGGTCTTAAGACGCCAGGGTGTAAGGTTACCCATAGAGCATATCCCTCGCACCCCGACTGACCCGGCCCCCTCGAGCTTGGGAACCACGGTGTCTCCGTCTTGGGGAGGGGCGCTAGTCATCCCGCCGTCCCGGCCTGCTTCTGCTGCGGTGACAGGCGGCCTCACCTGCCACCCCCAGGCCTGCGCTCTTCGAGGATGGAGGTCGTTAAGCGACCTCCGGCGCCTGAGTCACCTGCGACGCGCGGCGAGCATATTGGGGGCTCGGCGGGCTGGGAGAGTTCTAAATCTCTCCCGGGCGCGCTCCGCCATCTTCTTTGCGAGCATTACATGCTCGCAGAAGGAGGTTGCGGCGGCCCACGCGCTCGCGCTCCGCACCATTGCCACAATCATGCTGCCGAGCGAGAGGACTCCCACCCCGATGATGACACAGACCCTTTGCCTAACGCTGCACTGAGACAGAGTTTGATAATAATCTATAAAGTAGGTTATATTCGGAAAAAATCCGTGTCGTGATTATTAATCATCCCAAACGTACATTTCATCGTTCCCTCTTGCTAACGAAGCTGAAATGTCAATTAGATTTCTCATGGCCAACGGATGAGAAAAAATTGAATAATATATACATCAAATTGCTTCTCTTTATTAATGTTTTGGTTTATTTCAGATTCAAGTATAAACAACGACAAAAGTTGCTTGACACGAAAATATTTCCAAACCTTTTTAGGGTTCCGTTGCCAAATGGCAAAAAACGGAACCCTTAAAGATTCGTCATGTCTGTCTGTCTGTCCGTCCGTATGTCACAGCCACTTTTTTCCGAAGCTATAAGAACTATGCTGTTGAAACATGGTAAGTAGATGTATTCTGTGAACCGCATTAAGATTTTCACACAAAAATAGAAAAAAAAACAATTAATTTTGGGTGCTCCCCATACTTAGAACTGAAACTCAAATATTTTTTTACAACCCATTCGTGTGAGGTATCTATGGATAGGGGTGCTTGGTTGGGGGGGTGCTTGGTTGGGAACCTCCACGTGGTGCACCCTGGGCAACGAAGACAGCAGCGCCTCTCTCCTAGGGCGGGAGAGACGCTGCCGCCTACGGCCAACTCCGACCGAGGCGAGGACGGCCCTGTTGAGGGAAGCTTTCCACGTGTCCCTCTGATTAGCAGATGGCACAGTGGAGAGCAAGTAAGGGGGCCATCTCGAAACCGGAGATGGCCCAGGGTCAGTCGGGGTGCGAGGGATATGCTCTATGGGTAACCTTACACCCCGGCCTCGGTCTTAAGACCCGAGACGGCGTGCGGTTTTAGCCGGTTCAAGCCCGACATAACCGCCCCCGCTGGAGACCCTCCGCTCTCTAGCGGGGGCGGTATCCGAAGGGATTTCCGCACGAAAAAAAAAAGAAAAAAAAAGGTACCTATGGATAGGTCTTCAAAAATGATATTGAGGTTCCTAATATATTTTTTCTCTAAACTGAATAATTTTCGCGAGAGATACTTCCAAAGTGGTAAAATACGTGCCCCCCCCCCCTGTAACTTCTAAAATAAGAGAATAATAAAACTAAAAAAAATATATGTACATTAACATGTAGAGTCTGGCTAACGAAAGCTGGCCCCAGAATATTGGCGGCAAATTTAAAAAATACATGCACGACAACACTAAAATCATACTATGAGAATTGGAATAACCTACTTTGATACCTGGCAATTCATTATTAAAAATATCATATATATAGACTGTATAAGAAAATTATGTTAGGGAATATATAGGTGTTGGCATATGAGGTAAATATGGGCAGAATCCGAAAATAAATAGGGAAATAAAATACGATAATATTCCACACATAATAACTTAGTTTTATTCATCATAATCAAAATCAGATTCTAACATTTCAATGCCAAAAGATTCATCACTGTCACTAGTTTCGCTGTCTCTAACATTTATAATAAAACTTTCTAAATTTTCTTCTGTTATTTTATCACGTTCTTTATATTTATTTTCAATATGTATCACATGATCAGTCATTTTCTTCCAATCCTGAGAACTTACGTTTTCAAATGAATCTTTAATTATCTCTTCTAATGCAGCTGTAGTAACTGCAATATTTTTGCTAGCCACTTTACGTTTTGCCAAACTCCACACAAGCTCAATCGCATTTAGATCACAATGGTAGGGTGGAAGTCTCAACACCTCATGACCACATTGATTTAAAATTTCATCAGGTTCATATTTTGGATCAGGCGTATTTCGTTTTAATTGTAAAACGAAATACGCCTGATCCATTATTATATTTTATTATTATGATTATTGACACAACAGCTCTGCTTTCGTGTGGTAGTCCTCATATTGAATTCCATTATCACGAAGCCATTCTCTTATATTACTTTTACGCGTTTGTGTGTTAGGAACCTTATTTATAATTACCGAATGGTAACTAGCACTATCCATTATAATTACACTTGGTTCTTCCAAATTTGGTATAAGTTTTTCTTTAAGCCATTTATTAAAATTTTCAGCATTCATGTCATGGTGATAATCAGCATTTTTTGATTTAGTACTAAACACTAAGAAAGAGTTTGGTATGGGGCCTTTCTCTGATCCTGCATGAACTATAATGTACCTTTTCCCGGTAGAAACATTTTCAATTGCACCACTAGTTGAAGGACCTTGCCATGACTTCTTAGGCTTGTAGTTTCTATGGACATAAGTCTCATCTACATAAATGATCGGCTTGCCTTCTGCACGTTTTCCTGCTATAGTTCTTAAAAATCTATGTCTCCAAGCAGATTTGTCATAGCGTTCTATTAATACAGAACGCTCATTTTTATTCTTTTTAAATTGATAGCCATTGGCTAATAACAAGCGGCGCAGAGTTTCTCTGCATCCGTTAAAATCAATACTTTCTTTTAACTCCACCAACAGTGTCCTCAGTGTAGGAACTTGTTTTTTAACTATATAAAATTCGTTTATCTTGTTACGCATAGCATCTATGTCAAAGTTATCTAGGTTAGACACAGTAGGTTTCCGTGGACGTTTCTTCCCCGGACCCCGTGTACTCCAGACACCTTCATTTACTGCACCTACCCTTTTTACTCTTTTTAGTGTTCTGACACTCACTTCTGCAAAGAAGAAATACGAAATATGTAATTAATTCTTGGTATTAGTAAGTAAAAATGCAAAGGTTTTTTTCGGCATAATTTCAAAACATCAGTGTATAGTAAAAACTTACCAGTCATTGAAGCTATTTCTTCTAAGTACTGATTCTGGGTTATTATCCTATCTTTCTGCTCTAATTCAGTGAGATTTTCAATAGTTCTTACTATTTCATTAACTCCTTCGACATCTTGCAGATTCTCTGTTAAAGAAAGGTAATCGTTTTAAAATTAAAATTCATTATGAGTATACGTAAAACATAGGTGATGTTATTAAAATGAATTATTGGTTGACTGATGCGATATACGAATGAATATAATTAGTTTTATTCAATACATAGAGAAGCGTAGGTAACTTATTTGGAAGGATACGTAAATTATAAATCAAAATTGTATTAGGACGACTGGATAGGTAGGTGTTTAAAGTATCAAAATAATATTGTCTACTAACCTATGAAATTCAACACCACACGTAGACAATCTTGTTTTTGTTTAAACGCGGCATCACGTTGTTGTTGTATTTCGTTGAACTTGCCAATCATGCAAAACAACATATTTCGTACACCACTTTTGATAGATTTGTTCATTTTAAGCCGTAATTAGAATCACAATTTACACAAACGCATACAATTTGTAAACAGAGATACCGAACGACAACCTTGTCAAATTGACGTTGACGTTCATACAGAGTTGCTATATAAAAAGTTCGCAAATAATTCCAGGGCCTACTTTCATTAGCCAGACTTTAAACTTGCACCGAAAATTGGCTTGAACGAGATCTAGTAAGTAGTTTTTTTTTAATACGTCATAAATTGTAAAACGCAATTACCTTTCATTCAATCAACTCAAATATTAAATTTTAAAAATAGAATTATTATGTTACTTACTGCTACGGAACCCTTCATGGGCGAGTCCGACTCGCGCTTGGCCGCTTTTTTTAAATTGAATTATACAATTGTATCAGTTATATTATTTCTGTATAGTAAACGTAGTTTTATAATCCCCAGTAGACAGATATTTGATGTTTTGTTTATTATTTTAAGAGCAAAATATGTTTTTTTTGGAATTCTTCTGTTTTTTTGTTTGTTTGCGATGGACACAAAAACTACTGAACTGATTTTAATGCAGTTTTTTTCTATCAGAAAGGTTTTGGTTAGACTTAAAATCCGCTGTATGTTTGAATGCTATTGGTTAAGTAGAACCGGAGATATATATGATCAAAAAACTATAACCAACCTCCGCGCGGGCGGAGCCGCAGGTATCAGCTATTACAAAAAAAATTGTTTTCAAACCACTTTTAGTCTATAGTAAAGAGAGATCCTGCACCCAACCTGCCTAACTAAACCTTAAACGACCATCAGCGTAAAGACACTGTGATTACACCTCTTGGCTATCACTGCTACTAAAAGGTGCGCGTTCGCGCAGCGGAATTTTGTTGAATTTAAAGATTTTAATTATGCAGATATTTAGTGTATGACGTCGTGTAATTGTGTATGGTAAAAAAAAAATTGCATTCAGCCATTGTAGAGAAATTCGCTAAAAACTGCTTCCGCTGGGCGAACGTTGTCCTGGCGGAACTGTTTTTAATCCATGGACTTAGAAGAAAAAAATGTGTATAAAAATTAGTGTGTATTTGTGTGTAATTGTGTATGTATGAATAAAATTAGTGCATGCATACATATCGGAGAAATTCAAGATTCCGCTACGCGAACGTTTGGCCATTAGCTAGTTTTCATATAAAGCGCTTATATAGAGAGCTGTAGATTTTTACATACGTTGTTTTGAATTTGTTTATATTTGTTTAAAAAGATTTAGAGAAAATCGTAGGGTTTAAAAGATAAAAATATAAACGTAAAATACGCTTATTAGGTCTTAGTTCGTAAAGTATGCAGTTTGGGGTCTAGATTTTCACGTTTATACAAACCTTGTAAGAGTGTCTGCAACATTTTGCCAAGTATCAATGATGTTCCGTTAGTAATTAAAGAGTTATAGGACAATTTACCATAAATAGACAACTGTTTACAAAGCAGTCAAATATCACGATGTTCTAAAGGAATTGCATAGTAAAATGTATTCCAATAATTAGTTTATTAATTCAACTACTCACATGCAAAATTTAATCTCATTAAATTCAGTAATTAAAGAGAAACAATTAAAATACTGACAAAGCATCGAAAACCTACATAACCCGACCAAGTTCGGATGGCTACAAAAAAGCGGCCGTGCAATATATGTATTTAGGTAACATTTTAAAATTTACAGTTAGTTTAAATTCAACATTCCGCTGCGCGAACGCACACTACTAAAAGTTTCGCATCGCGTCACTAGTTTAGTGGTTAAGAAGTCCGCCTTACGATCAAGAGATACCGGGTTCGAGTCCAGGCCATGTACTATAGGCCACTACCGATGTAAAGCCACTCCTCACATAATCAATTTAGCTTAGCCGGAGGGGTTAAGGGGAATTCTAGTAATTTCGATTACCTACTGATATTCTTTATTACAAAAAAGTAGCTACTTACTTTGAATATTATTAAAAAACACATTGACATTAATTTTAAGTCAATTTTAACAAAATATTACTCGACAGGTGAGTTACGTGAAAGTTTCTTAAGAAATTATGATAAATAATTTAATGATCTCCTGACGAAGGATGCCACTTTACAATAAAGAGAAGAAATTTATGTTTTTCCAAGATACTGGCTGCCAGTAAACTGTTTTATCGATATAATATCTATTATTGTATAATAAAATTGCAAATTGGTTGTATCTGTTTAAAAAAAATCTGTTAAATGAACCATTCTGAACATTAAAGTTTTTTTTTTGATAATCTTGACTGTTCGTCTGTTTGTTCGCGATGAACGCAAAAACGCCTGCACGAATTTTGATGCGGTTTTTTGAATAGATAAGTCTAGTTCAGACTTAAAATCTGCCGTATTCTAATTGGTTAAGAAGAACCAGGGATATGACCAAGAAACGATAACCTACTTCCGCGCGGGCGGAGCCGCGGGCATCAGCTAGAATTATAATAATTTTGTCTTATTTTATTTCCACCAGTATATTTTCAAACAGGTTAGCAAAGGATTGGGGTGCGACTGGTTGGATCACCTCCAAGTTTGGTGCACCCTGGGCGATGACGCATCATTGATTGCTCCTCTGGAGTAGCTGGCGTCAACGTCAACGGCCAAGAATCTGACCAACCGGCCCTTTTCAGGGCCAGCTGACCCCATTGCACGAAGGGGTCGGGGCATGGCGGGCCTGCAAGGTCCGCGGGGGTGGGGGCCGCTCCAGGTACCCCTCTGCTGTTATCAGAGGGGACACCGAATGGCCCAGGGTCAGTCGGAGTGCGAGGGATATGCTCTATGGGTAACCTTACACCCCGGCGTCTGTAGACCCGAGACGGTGTGCGGTTTTAGTCGGTTCAAGCCCGACATAACCGCCCCCGCTGGCTGGCGGGAGGGTATCCGAAGGGATTTCCGCACAAAAAAAAAAAGTTAGCAAAGGATTTAGTCTCTTACTCTAAAAGCTAAGATAAGCCATATCAAGAGAAAAAAGTAACAGAAGGGCCCCCATGCTCCAAAGTGCTTGCAAGATTTAGTTGCAATTTAAAAAAAAAACATTGTACTTAGATGACAATATCATCATTATAATAGAAATGTTAGCCACTTTATAGTACAGATTATGCCAATCAAACAAGATAATCTTAATAGAGGACTCAATTTAAACTTGTACTATAGTTCCTTCTCTCATTAATCTTCATTATGGTGCTATGACGCTTCTCAAATTCATCCAATTAGGTCTGTGATCGGTACAGCGAGTTAATAATATATCTTTGAGAGTAGCTCCTTAAGTATTTAAGTAATTGAGGAATAATAAACATGAGTATAAAAAAATAGCCGCGGTAGCCTAGTGGTATGGGTAATGGACTGCAGGTCTCGGGTTCGATCCCAGGTTTCACCATGGCACACACCAATGACTTTTCGATGCTTTTCGAAGTTATGTGTGTATTTATCGCAGGCTTATAAGTGGCCGGTTAATGGCAATAGGCTCGCCACCTATTACATTGGGACCTAAACATAAAGTGGCGAAATGTGGGTGCTAGCACCTCTGCCTACCCCTTCGGGGATACAGGCGTGAGTTTATGTTATGTTATGTTATAAAAATACGATTAGCATTAAAATAATACAAATTCACAAGGTTTTTTACGAGTAGATAACAACACTACAATTATTAAATTTTTAAAAAACCTTATAATTATTCCGGAAACACTTAATTTACCTAAACGACTACTACTATAAAATTATGAGACAATATCCAACGATTTTCTTCAAGAGTTTTTTTTATATTTAGGACACGTCAATTTGACTTCATCTCGCCTGATGGTAAGCTGAAGGTAAAGTCACAGGAAAGAGGGTCACCATTATATACACGTAGCATGTTAAAAATGGTGGCACTCAGCTTGACGGCCTCATCAGAAGAGGATTGTCGTCGCAGCACTGCGTGACACCCAACGGTGCCACTAGTGCTGCGACCACAATCCCCCTGCCCGGCTATGCACTTGCTGACCCCTGAACGCAATCAAACCGAAATTGGATTACTATGGAGGATTCTTCGCAATCGTGCACGGTGGTACCTACCCGGTCGAATTTCGTGACAAATTTGTGTCATCAAATTTCTACCACCAGTAAAATTTTACCTTTGTAAATTAAAAAATCTGGGAATTGCGGCATCCAAAAAAAGTATTGGATCGTTAAAGTTATAAGAGAAATAATTATTTGATTTAAGATTTAGAGTGTTGTTCTTGTCAATACTTAGTTATCGTCATCAGTAGAAATTATTCGTTATCAAGTTTCGAAATCTATAGTAGACTGATGAATTAGGCATCTTGTTGTTAACAGCAAAATATGGTTCTGGAGCGATAAAAAATGGCATAATAATTGTTTTTTGTTATACCACTTAGTTGGCAGACAAACACACGATCCATTTGATGGGAAGTGGCTACCGTGGCCGGGACATGTGCAACACCTGAGGCGACACATTCGCGCTACCCACCCTTTAATGCCCTTCTTGAAGAACCCCATATTTTAGTCGCTTGGAAAAACCACAGCAGGGAGATCACTCCACAGTTGCTTTCATACCTAGTGTGCGCACCGTTGCCATGTTGCAACGTGTAAGGTTGAATTCCCTATTGGTGGCGAGCGATGCGATGATAGAATGAGGCCGAGGGCATCATCTCGAATAATTCTTCTGCACACATATCATTATATAGAACACGCACAGACAGGCAAAATCTCTACTATCGCTGAGAGGTTCCTAGACTGCCTGAAAGTACGGAATTATCGACGATCTTCAGTGCCCGTCTTTACACCGAATCAAGTCCTGTACCCGGACGAGGGTGTGATTTGACTTACCATATAGTGCTTCCACAGATGTGGAGTATTCATCCGGGCGCGTAGTCAGCAGAAGGTCCAGTACAGAGCTTCTATTCAGGTTGAAAAACCTAATAGATCAGGGCAAAGGACACCGACAGAATTGGGCCATCCCGCGGATAGCGGATATGTAAACAAAATAAAAGAGTACAATTTATCTTTTATTATGGGATAAAAATTGGTGACAATTTGGTTGTATCAAATGAATCTATATTTAAAAAGAATAAAAAAAATATTTACATTGATTTATGCCGTACAATTCATTCGAACTGCAAACAAAAAACTTGTAAGTGTTGCATCATAAAAAAAAAGTGGGTAAAAAGGCGAAATTAATAAAAAACTTTTTATTTTTAATGTCTGTGAATATGTATATGGTTAAGTTTGTAATAATATCCATACTTAAAGTAATTTATATTTCACATTTACTTATGTATTTCACAATGAATGTTCAAAAGTATAATTAATTTTTTTTACAACATTTAAGAAATCGTCGCAAATTCCTCCACGTCAAATTCAGTTTGTAAAGTCAGATAAAGTACATAATAAAAAATATTTTAAATAAATAATCTTACTAAAAACGGTAATGTGCATTGGGTAATTTATTTTCATACTCTAGCAACACTGAAATGTGTCAGGTGTCACGTCTGTGCGTTAGCGTCTGACACTCATTCATTCGCTTGCACGAGTTGAATAAAATGCGTTTTATTTATTAAAAAAAAAAAATTATAAGTGACTTGATACAAAACTAATTATATGATTGGTTTCTGCATAGCTTCAGCTACTAAATAGTAAAATTGCTGTGTCAGTAGAAAAATTTTCATGCCTTAGCGCAAGTCCCATACAAATCTGTCGGTGTCCTTTGTGAACAGCCCTTCCCGTAAATGCAGTGATCGAGGAACCCAAGCCATTCAACGTGATGAGCGTTGAAGTCCCCCAATAACATTTAGTCCTTAGTGGGGTACTGCTCAATTACCTTGTCTGCCGACCGCTGCAGGTGCTCAAACAGTTAAGTCGTGCCCAAGTTACCGCTATGAGATCATACAGATCGTATAGCGGTAACTTAGGCACGCATAGATACGGGTGTGGCCACGTGATCTATACGCACCCATAAAATAGACAAGTCCCTGTCTTCAATTTCATTAAGACGGCGGCGGCAACAATTATCGTCCCGAAACTACATGCAAACTCCTACACGCCTTTTTTTTTTTTTACGTGCGGAAATCCCTTCGGATACCCCCCCGCTGGCCAGCAGGGGTGGTTATGTCGTGTCTCGACTAAAACCGCACGGTGTCCTCCCCAAATGTCCGTTGCCGGGCACCCCGGGTAAGCCGGCGTAAGGGTTGCCGGCGGACTTTGGTCGCCACCGCGGCCTCGCCTGGTGGGGTCGGGTTTTATCCCGCTTCGGTGAGTTGGCAGGCGTGTGTAGGGCACACACGACACGCCTCCGCCACGGCCTGCTTCTGTAAGGATGGCGAGTCGGCCAACTGCCGTCCTCAGGCCCCGATCATGCAGGTCGGTAGTCCCGGGCGTAGATGAGTCTGCGGCGTCCTCGCCGCAGACTGCGAAACTCGGGGGGCAGGGTTCTCTCCCGCTCCCTCTCCGCCGTCTCTTTCGCGCGCATTACCTACTCGCAGAAAGAGGCGGCGGCGTGCCACTTGCTGCCGTCGGAGACCACGGACCTCACCATGGTCTCCAACGAGAGAACGTCCACGCCCAGGACCGCAACGAGATCCCGGCATTGACTCGCCCACGCAGGGCACTCCACCAACGTGTGGAGCGCCGTGTCTTCGCCAGGATCCTCGCAGTGCTGGCACTGCGGCGTTGTCTCCCGGTGGATGCGCCACAGATACTTACCGAAACACCCGTGTCCGGTAACCATCTGGCACATCCGGTAGGAGAGGTCCCCATGGTCCCTCTCCAACCACTCCATCATGATCGGTCTCACCGCCGCAATGGTGGATTCCCCCCACCTTGGGTGCTCAAGTCGCACCCTCCATGTCTCCATGAGTTCCTGGCGGAGCAGGGACCGCTGAGCCCTGATTTCTTGGGGCTCCGGCCTATGTCCCCGCTCCAGCGCCTCCTTGCGCCACTGGTACAGCAGTGCAAGGGCTCTCACTTCCAGGTCCCATGGAGGGGTCCCAGCTAGGAGACATGCCGCCTCGACGAAGATCATGCGATACCCCCTGATGACTCTGACGGCCATCGCTTGTAACGGGCTTAATACAGCCACGTTGCGGGCCGCAAGAGTCTCCGCCCATACTGGGGCCCCGTACAGGGCCATGCTTCGCACGATCCCCAGGTACAGTCTCCTAGTGGGGGCGTTGGGTCCCTTAACGTTGGGCATCAGACGCGATAGCGCGGCCGCAGCCCCCCTCAGTTTCGGGAACAGACTTCGGAGATGAGGTCCGAAGTCCCATCGGCTATCGAGTACGAGCCCAAGGTACTTCATCGTGGGCTCGATGCCGATGTTTACGCCCCCTACGGTTATGCTGGTACTCCGACACGCCTCAAATAATTGTGATCGGGTTTGTACCTAGGGTACATTAGGTAGGCTGTATCTGCAGAGGATGACGTTTGTATCAACTAAATAATATTAAATAAGACCGAATATGAATCGAAGACATACGAATGTAACCGTGATGTAACCATGTAACCGAGCCCAGAAAACACGCTCCATGTAACATAATAAGGCAGTAACATGGGACATTATTTCAAAAGCATTTTCGTTCAATCCACTGAATAAGCAATAATTGTGCTTCATTATTATGTAATAACGAAACGTTTGAGTTGTTGTATTACTGTTTGTATTATCTTTGAAATCAATCATAATCAAGTATACTTTCTTACTAAGGTCACAAACTAACTCTTGTATATGAAGAAATTAATGTACCTCCATTTAAATTTACAACCAGATTTGCAAGCAATAAGTAAATTATTTTTTCATTGCTTTCATTGCTCAATTACAATTAAGCTAGAACATTGTATTTTAACTAGCTATTACACCTGCTAATTCGACACACGAGGGTCGATCGCAAGCTTCCCTCTAGAGGTTAGGGGTCAGGTAAACCAAATATGGACAGAAGTAGAAGAGCAGACCCCGTGCTCTAAACCTCCTCGTACGTATTGCCGCCGGGATCCTGCCGTTTGGCAAAATATGTTTCGTCAAATTTCACTTCCTAAAAAACTTATCGCATAATTTCATTTCCCAAAAGAATCTTTAGCAAATTTATATTTCGCATTTTAATCACTTCGTCAAATATTCATTTGGCAACTTTTTACTTGCTCAATTTTTATTAAGTCAAATATACATTAAGTAAATGCTTTATTTTGTAAAAAAATGTATTCCAAAAGTAAGTTCGTTCAAAAAGCATGTCTCATTAATAATTAATTATAAATAAAGTAAAATACATTAATTTCACATAAGTTACGTAGGCTAAATCGAAACTGCCAGAAGAGTGGGTTAGGTTAGGTTATAACTGTGACCCCAACAGAACGCGAGCGCAGCAAGGGTGCCGCGGCAGCGGCCGGCGTAGCGTCGGAATTCATTTGTATAATAGCAATATAATAATTATAGTTCTTACTACAGGTATATTATTTGTTCAAGATGAAACAAACACCCATGCAGCAGTGGATTTTTTGCCATGTATGTTGCCAGCCATGCCTGGGAAAAGTATGTTATGCCAAACCATATTTGAATACTTAATACATGGTAAAATGAAACTTTGCCATGTAATTATTTGTAAAACAATAAATTGCCAAAAAATAGTATTGCTAACTGTAAAATTGCGAAAAGTTGATTTGCCAAATGTTTTTTTTGCCAAACGAAAATTTGGGAAATATACTTTGGCATGTGACACTTTGGGGAACGTTTTTTTGCCAAACATTAGTAAACCATTGCCGCCAGGTACACCAACTTGCAGGCCTGGGGGTGGCAGGTGAGGCCGCCTGTCACCCCAGCAGAAGCAGGCCGGGACGGCGGTGCGACTGGCGCCCCTTCCCTCAAACCGGGGCAAGACGGGGACACCGTGGTTCCGAAACCCGAGGGGGCCATCTCGAAACCGGAGATGGCCCAGGGTCAGTCGGGGTGCGAGGGATATGCTCCTTACACCTCGGCGTCTTAAGACCCGAGACGGCGTGCGGTTTTAGTCGGTTCAAGCCCGACATAACCGCCCCCGCTGGCCGGCGGGGGGGATCCGAAGGGATTTCCTCACGAAAAAATAAAAGGTACAACAACTTACAGGTGAGGTTGGCTTGGCAGTGAAGGCAGTCGGGCTCCATACATACTCCCACCCGATCAATCAATATATCAATATGTAATCAAAATTCACCCTTAGATTATACCCACTTAGAGTAGATTAAAATCGATAAGCATTTCTCTAATCAAAATCAGTGAGTGATGTAAGTATTTTTATCTACTAATATCATTAAATACAAAATACGCAACGTGAAACCCCAGCCACATTAATAGGTATCGGATTTTGTTCGATACGGAGATTATCGGCCTAATCTGTATCGGATGATCGGAAAATGCGGATATAGATAAGATGAAGATTAATTACAGTTACGCTGTACGGATTATCTTTAACTAGTTTTTGACGTCATGAATGTGAGGGTTGTCAGGCATATAATTAATAAAATGTAATTTTATACTAGGAATTCAGTGCAGGGTGCAACTGACATAAATTGAGCTGAGCGAGAAGGACTCTTACTTGAAAAATAAGGCATCTTACTACGGTCGCGCGAATAGCTAAGGCCGCGCGCTCGTGAAACTGATTTTCGTTGATTATTCCTCAATGGTACATTGTATTTGAACAGTTGACCCCTCTAAACACTTAGCGGTGTCTACAAATCGGTATTGTGGTTCCGGAGGAGTACAGTCTCGACCAAACGGCTTAGCCACGTATAAGAGCTTCGCTTCTCTCAGCTCAATTAATATCAATGATTTTGGCAATGAGTGTATGGGTTGGTGTGGCACTAAGACCTTCGGGGCTCAAGACAACCTCACTTGCAAGACGGTATTCCTGCTGATTAATGGATGAGGCTTTGCCGCAGGCTTTTCTCTCGGGGTTGAGAGGTCAGACGGCAGTCGCTCCCATAAAAGTCGTATAAGACAATCCAAAAGGAGGAGATAGAGTAAGCTGACTCCAGGCTCCAAGGTGGGAGCCTCGGATGCAGCTGGCCGCTGTCTGTTTCCATACTTATATATTATACGAGTTTCCTCTACAGTCATTAAACTTTAGTGCAAACCCGCCGGTTTCGAGTGTTTATTGTCCTATTTCTGGTAAACGAAACGTTCTAGAGTTACGTAAGAACTATCACGGTACCAATATTTTTGTACTTCAAAATCATTATATCCTCTGAATAAATTTCAACCATATCAACACCTTGAAAGACACAAAACAGACAGTAGACCAACTTAAATGTGTTTTTCTATAAATATACTTTCTTCTTTCATTTCTCATCTTAAGTTACAAGGATTCATTATCAATTTGAATATTGGCTAACTCCACCATAGTCCAAAGATATATGAAAATAATATTCATGGATCGAGATAAGTAGGATAGAGCGGCCATCGTTACAAAGCCGAGTTAGGCGCTATAAAAGGATTACTATGTAAATGACTTTGCTAAGTTTCTTTTGTTTTCTTTACCTAAAATAATATACCCTTAATTTTTAACATTCTAATCAATCGATTAGTCTATTCCTAAACTATCAGTTTATTCTACATGTAAGACCCTTTTTTTTTTTTTTTATCGTGCGGAAATCCCTTCGGAAACCCCCCCGCCGGCCAGCGGGGGCGGTTATGTCGGGCTTGCACCGACTAAAACCGCACGCCGTCTCGGGTCTTCAGACGCCGGGGTGTAAGGTTACCCATAGAGCATATCCCTCGCACCCCGGCTGACCCTGGGCCATCTCACCACTAACAGCATCGCTCATCCTGTCTCCTCTGAAAGCAGAGGAGTACGGAGAGCGATGTGTTCCCGCCACGTTGGGTATTGGCCGACGATCAATGCCAACCCTATGAAGGGGTGAAGGGGAAGCCATTGACCGCCGCCCAGGGTGTACCGGCCGCTCCGATTCCGTTCCCCCCGGACTGCAGCGGGATCGGAATCGGAGCGACACTCGAGGAGGTTACCCAACACACACCCCTCTACATGTAAGACCCTGCCTCACCTATGGTGCTCCGGCATGGTTTAGTATTACGGACACTAATTACAACAGGCTGTAAATTATCCAAAATATAGCTATAAAATTATCCTATAATACGCCTTTTAGAACCAATCTTAAAATCTGCACTCGAGTATTAACTATCCTTTTATAAAAAAAAGTACTAAAGATATCACGCGAATGTTATATTTTTTTATACCATTCAGGGGGCAGACTAGCTCACGGCCCATCTGATAGGAAGCGGCTACCGTGGCCTATGGACGTGTGCAACACCAGGGGCATCACCTCGCGCTGCCGATCCTGTAAAAACCTTCTAATGCCTCTCTTGAAGAAGCTCATATTGTAGTCGCTTCGGAAAACCACAGCAGGGAGATCATTCCCTTTACTGCTTCAGCTTGCTTATTCTTGAGTTGTGTCAGTAATTTTAGTTCTTTGTCAGACTTTATCCTTCAAGGCACTTTTAACTCGTGGCCCAGCCCCAAACTGAATGTTCACGTTTTGGCACAGTGAGTCATAACAGCCAGGACTCAATTTAATATTAGTTCGTCGTAATAAAATCAGATTCGTTAAAGGACGGCTATTAAATTCTCTAGTGCGGTATGCCAACAAAGCATCTCTCAATTGGTGCATCGGGATGAATGAACAATCGCTCGAATGTGGGTCGCCTTCACAATGATGGCTTGGATTCGATAAGACGGTATTCATTTGGATATGGTACTAATACGCAATTTCTTTTATTGAATTTGCTAGGGATTTAACTATGATATCCTAGAAATGAAATTAATTTTATCACAATTTGTGTGTGATTTGTGTTTCTGTTACTTTTGTGTTTGGTCGTATATTATAGCGTATTTTTCTAAGATCTTAAGTTTTATTATTATTTTCTGCATAAAAAATATTGAAACTAGGGACCTGTTCCATTTTTTTAGCAACTAGGTACGATCCAGTACTTTTATGTAAACTAAATTCATAATGTTTGAAATGAGTAGGTACACGGTGAGATATACAAAGAATAAACGTACGCATTCTATTATTCGTTCTACGCCACAAAGGTTTTGTAAAAATGTTCTCAAGATTGTTTTCATATTCTTTAACATTTTTTGACAAATCAGTAAAATATACTACAATGTATTTTTATCTTTTAGTAAACTATTATTTTTTATTTCAACCACTATAATATGTAATCTTGAGACCGTAATCTTAGCAATCCATGGATTCTCCGTGCGGGTGCCGGGTCCATCGCGTTGCTGAGTTGGGAACTCGGGACAGTGCCTGGGACTTGCGACCCAAGTGTAGGTTTAGAAGGGGCCCCTTTTGTTGATGTACATCAACACTCACCTTCACTACCCAAGTTCCCCTCCCTGCCTAACCAAATTTGATACGAACCTACTAGTGCCGCTTTAGACATTCGTCCTAGTAATGAGCTTATTTTAGCTCTCGATAGGCCTAGATCTTTAAGTAGGTTATAGAGAGATTTTGCTGGTATACCTCTCGCTCCCACTTCCACTGCATACAAATTAACCACGTAACCGGTTTTGATTAATTCGTTTGTGAGATCATAGTATTTATTTTTCTTTATTGTGTGGTCCTTCGGTATATTTGTTTCCCACGGTACAGTAAGTTCCACAAGAACCACAAGTTTTAACCTCTTCTAATATAGGAATATGTCAGGTCTAGATGACGAAACCCCAACATCCTCCGGAATTTTATAGTGCTTTTCATACGTGTCGATTAGGAGAGTCCAATCTGGGGCAGTATCTAAGATTGAATAAGGTTTGTTCCTGGGTGTTATGGATGAACCTTCAGACACAAAGTTGATATGACGTCTGTTAGTAGTCAATCCTTTTTGGGCTCTAGCTACTGCCAGACTCATTGCTTCACGTATGATGATAAGCACCTTATCGTGGCGGCGTGAGTAATGGCCTCTATCGAGAAGCACCCTACATCCTACTAATATGTGTCTAGCCGTCCCTATTGCCTCACCACAAGTACAACATTGTTTTTCTGTGGCCTTCCCCCACCTTACCAGATTACTCTGGTCTGGGAGGGTCATCTGAAAGGCGTTAAGATAAAATTTTAACAGGGCCGGCGACCAGTCATAGATCAAGGTGCGCCACTTTAAGGCCATCGGTATGCAGAACTCTCCCATTGTCAACCATTCATTTTGGATTTCCAAATTCATCGCGTGCACTCGATATTTATCATTTTCGTCTTGTTTTAGAAAGGACTTAAGTATATCCTGGTCCCTTTCTGGCTCTCGTACTCCCAACCCCACTCTGTTTGACTGGGCCCCTATCATAAATCGTTTATGGAATGGAAGTCTAGATTCAAGCTCGGACGCGTTATTATCTTTCGGGAGTGCCCTGATTGTGACATCTTGGGATTTTCCTAAGATGTGGGCTTTGGTAACTCTAAGATGTTTATAGAGCTCCGATGGTTTCTTAAGTTTCATCCCAAAATTATTTTGATCCCTAAATAGAGCAGAGGAATCAGCAGAGTGCGCTAGTCCAAGCCACGATTTTAGCGATTTTATGACAGTTGCATCTATTTTCGCCAGTAAGGTTTTACCGAATTCATACACCAGAAAAGGCCAAGTCAGACGTGATGTTAAGTAGTTGTCATATATCCAAGCTTTTTTGATATTGTTTAGTGGTATATGATCTACCTTATTTAGGTCATTTATAAACGTATCGACAACTTCATCTAAGGATGGTGTGCGTCCTTTATAGTCTATCTTTCTCCCAAGAAATTTAAATGGCACCGATTCAGCGACTATGGAAACTGGTTTACCCCCAATGAAGAGTCCCGGGTCGTAAGAGGTAAATTTGGTGTCCCGTCTACCCAGACATAGACAGTGACACTTACTGGGCTTCGTCCTCAGTCCATTTGTCCACGAACAGAACTCATCGACTTCCTTTAATAGTTCCTGACATTGTTTTGGATTGCGCGTCAGTATTGCGAGATCGTCAGCAAAAGCTAAGATGGACTCTGAGTATATGTTATTTACTTTAAACCGATAACCCCATTTCTTTTCGTGACGTATTAACTTGGTAATTAAGATATTAATTACTATGTTAAATGCTATTGGTGACAAGCAGCATCCCTGAAACAGTCCCACATTATACCGTAATGGTCCTGTGTGTACTTCTTGGAAGCTTATAGCAAATTTTAGCTGGGAGTAATACGACTCGATTATCTCTATGACCACGGGCGGAAAGTTATACCATTGCAACGCGTATACCATAAGGTAATGTATAATTGAGCCAAATGCATTTTCTAGGTCTATCCAACATACCGTTATCTGTCTTTCGTATTTTCTGGCATCTTTTAATGACGTCGTTGTAGCGTATTTTTTTGTTATTTTTCAAAACATTTATATTGTTTAAATTAATAAAATTAAACCACTAGCTTAAACTACAATAGTAGGTACCTAACCTTTGAACCATATATACCTTTAGCTCTACTTAGCAAGGGAATATATTCAGTAAAATTATCCTATAAATAAACTGTACCGCCACCTACCGGATCCAATTGTAAAAGTTCTTCGCTGTACAAGTAAAGAACTTTTCATTTAGATTTTCTATGCTTAATCCACCCAATCAGTGGGATTCTGGGAACACCTCAATATACATGCATACCCAAAGGGTTAAGCATGTATGTATAATTACCTATATTTCACCAAATATGATATTCGGTAACAATTACCATCAGTTGAGCCTATGAGCATCAACTGAGCACTCTATGATAGCCGAGCCGTTAAGTTAACTATTCGATGGAGAACTGCAGTATCTCTTAATTGTCTACTCTGAAAAAAGATGAGGTGGCCCTTGTATTCTATTTTACCGGGAACCACAGTATTGAATGAAAACACCACATCCAGGAACAATAGCTGTTGCTATGGTGTATGTTTTATGACTGGACTACAACGACACGGATGTCATGTCTACAGATAGTAAGTAAAATAATATTATCGGAACAAAATCAGCCCTCGGACTGACAACGAATAAGTACAATACGATAAAATTAAAACAGGGCTAATCAGTGCAGTACAATTGAAGTTTATAAATTCATGATTTCAGCATTAGTCCCGCTTGAATCTAAGGCTGTCCGCCTTAGAGCCCGTGGTTCACTTTTCATTTCTTTCTTTGACAGTGCAGTTACGTGTATAGAGAAATTATTAAGTTGTTCTACTTTTTACTCCGTGCAGCGTAATACAACTGTACGGCTTCTGCAAGCGTTTTTGTCGGTTTCAAATAGAATAAGCAGGGTTTGGTCTGGCCGTTATAGAAATAAGTACCTGAAAAAATCAATAATTCTTTACTTTCTAAAGATTTAAGTAATGGAAGATATAATGAAGATATTAGATCAATGTTTAAAGTAAATATAATTAATTTAAAAAAATTGTTTTTTAATAGGTATGCGTACATCCCGACTGACCCTGGGCCATCTCCGGTTTCGAGATGGCCCCCTCGGTTTTAGTCGGTTCGAGCCCGACATAACCGCCCCCGCTGGCCGGCGGGGGGTATCCGAGGGGATTTCCGCACGAAAAAAAAAAAAAAAAAAAAAAAAAAAGGTATGCGTACATCATATATACCTATGTAAGCGTACACTTCTTCTTCAATTTTAACACAAACCAGAAATTAGATTACATTATTTATAAGTCCACTACTTCATATATTAGGTCGTTACACATGAAATTGCCGTAATTTTCTTACAAATTCATGAGTTCGTTATTCCTGTAATTTAATAGCTATTTCCATTATTTATATATTGTTTGAAAGTTGATTTATTATTACTATTATTATGACTCTTGTTGTTCAATATAGTCCATGTTGGACAACAAAAGTCATAATTGACCGGTAACTATAAAAATGCGTGCGGAACGGTTTACAACGTATACCTTCTAAATATCATCCATCTGACCTGATTGATCCATCTGTGATTTATCCATTGATTATCCGTGTTGATGCATCCCTGATTGAACCATCCAAGATTCAAATATACGACCATTCAACCAAATTTTGGATTTATAATAGTAGTAAGATAAAACATACCTTTAGAGGGTATATAGACGAGGCATCTCGAAATTTGTTAGCCATAAATAGTTATAGTCGGTCCGATACCGACACGCCCACCCCATCGGTACCGACGATGGGTGAAGCCCGTGGCGGTTTCCACACGCTAAAAAAAAAGACATAAATAGTGGACGTCTTATTATTATACAGTTTGTATAAGCTATGTCGCAAGGACTATCAAAATTATTCAGGTCAGTTTCATTGTTATAAGCACATACTTGATGTTTTCGTGCTCCTCTGAAGAAAAAATAATAATAACAATTTTTGGTTTGGCAATATTTGCTTTTTTTTTCATTTCTATTCAAAAAAAATCAAGATAAGTTCTAATTAGACCGTAGAATAACTTACCGGTAAGATAATCTTTGTTAAGTAAAAGCTAGACATATTTCTCCTTGTATAAATTTGAGCCAAGTAGAAGTTTATAAGAAGTTTAATTTAAATCCTACATTACTACATTATTTTTTGTTATATTCAACATTTATTTTTGTACCCATGTCCATGTCTATTTATAGAAATGAGTATATAAAAGGAAGTTTGAAAGTAGCGCCGTCACAAAAAACTTAGAGGTGATCGCTTGTCGCTGTTTAGACAAGTAATGCAAAGATATAAAAGAAATGTCTTAAGAAAGGATGGAAAAGGAATGGATGAATAAAAACATAGAAGAAAATAAAATTATTAACTATATAATAAAAAAACTCCTAAAAGACCGAAACATGTTTGATAGAAGGCGGGACCCATTAATTTTCTTTCTGTTTATAAGTCGCAAATGTGAAAATTAAATTTTAAAGCTCTTCATTTTGATACCCGTCTCTATAAGTTTGAGTGAAAAGATTTTTTACCAACATTCATTTTATAAATGTTAATATCCATAAATCCGCCAATTTGTTTCTTTTTATATTGATATACCCAATATCACTCTCACAGTAAATACGAATCTAACGAAACCTCTCAAGCTAAAATCCATTGAGCCGTTCAGGCCGTAGAGCGTGCCTAAATAACAATTATACATACATACATAAATACGTGCATACTCTCGAAAAACATAACGCTCCTTCTGGCGCAGTACGGTAAAAAAAAGACCTAGCAGAAGATGGATGGGCGAACTGTGTAAAGGTGATATGGCTAGAAATGTAGTGAATATTATGATGACTACAAGCAAATATTAATGGAAACGACATAAATATTATCAATAAAAGTGTGGTACCTTTTTTTTTTTATTTTTCGTGCGGAAATCCCTTCGGATACCCCCCCGCGTGCCAGCGGGGGCGGTTATGTCGGTCTTGAACCGACGAAAACCGCACGCCGTCTCGGGTCTACAGATGCCGGGGTGTAAGGTTGCCCATAGAGCATATCCCTCGCACCCCGGAGCATATCCCTCGCACCCCGGAAAAGTGTGGTACCTTTTTTTTTTTTTTTTTTTTTTATCGTGCGGAAATCCCTTCGGATACCCCCCCGCGTGCCAGCGGGGGCGGTTATGTCGGGCTTGAACCGACTAAAACCGCACGCCGTCTCGGGTCTACAGACGCCGGGGTGTAAGGTTGCCCATAGAGCATATCCCTCGCACCCTGACTGACCCTGGGCCATCTCCGGTTTCGAGATGGCCCCCTCGGGTTTGGGAACCACGGTGTCCCCGTCTTGCCCCGGTTTGGGGGAGGGGCGCTAGTCGCCCCACCGTCCCGGCCTGCTTCTGCTGGGGTGACAGGTGGCCTCACCCGCCACCCCCAGGCCTGCGCTCATGGAGGACGGAGGTCGTTAAGCGACCTCCGGCGCCTGAGTTGCCTGCGACGCGCGGCGAGCAAGTTGCGGGCTCGGCGGACCGGGAGAGTTCTAAGTCTCTCCCGGGCGCGCTCCGCCACCTCCTTCGCGAGCATTACATGCTCGCAGAAGGAGGCGGCGGCGGCCCACGCGCTCGCGCTCCGCACCATTGCCGCAATCATGCTGCCGAGCGAGAGGAGTCCCACCCCGATGGCTGCCACGAGGTCACGCCTCGGCGCCTCCCACGCCGGGCAGTCCGCCAGCGTGTGCAGCCCTGAGTCCTCGCTCGCGTCGCAGTGATGACACTCAGGCGTTGGCTCCTTCCTGATCCGATGCAGGTGGTCCCCGAAGCACCCCTTCCCTGAGATCACCTGCGTCAGTCGGTAGGAGAGGCTTCCGTGTCGCCTCTCCAGCCAATCCTCCATGATGGGCCTTACCGCCGCTATTGCGGCGTGCCCTCGGAAAAGTTTGGTACCTAATTAACGTTATGTATAATTCTGATATATTGGTGATACCACAGCCAAAGTACTTTAATGAATAAAAAATAATTATAAAAACTATGGGTAATTTTAACACCAATGTTCCGGAACAAAGGCTGAACATAGTATAATAAAATAAGCAGAAGTATAATAAAATGAGACATAGTATATGACCCAAAGTAGAGAGTTGGGACTTTTACTTTTTAGTGTATACATTAATATTTTACCATCTCGTGTTAAGTTTAAAATAATAATTTTGTAGATGATTTTACAGTATTTTAAATAAACAAACACAATAAATTGGAATTAAGGAAAAATTGCTGTGGAGTGCCACAGGGTAGTGTAGGGTAGCCCTTTATTACTTCTATTATTCATTTACGACTTTAACTTAACATTTATACATTTTTAATGGTATAAATTTATTTATTTATTTACTTCTGCATAACTAAAAAGTAAACATAGGTAATAGATAAATTATATGATTTTTTTTGCTGACGACTCAACACTTTTAATTTAATTTAAACGTACTGACATATCAAATAAAACAATATTAAAATGAGTATGTAGCTTAATACATTATAATTAAGAGATGCCCTTAATTGGAAAACATTTCATAAAATAATATTCTAAATATGAAACTCTTACTAACCTTGTCCTCTGAGGATTATAAAAATACTAGTAGGTATAAAAAAATCATTTTATTGACGTATTTCAATGTGAAGATGGTTTATAAATTTGTAGCAATAAAAGTGTTTGGCACGTCTTGAAATGAACTGTGGAAAAATCGAAATCATCGAAGCGTGTTTCAATGTTTTACCGTGTGTGTTTCTTGCAGGCTTACGAATAAATGATGTTTTTCTTTTTTTCTTTCAATGCTAAAGGGCTGCACTTTCAACAGTTTATTTTCTTGTATTGCGCTCACAGTACAGTAAACCTTTTTGCATGCAGCTCCGCATGCGCTGAGATCGGTTATAGTTTTTTGGTCATAGCTGCCATCAAACAAACGGCAGATTATAAGCCTCAACAAGACCTTTCTAATACAAAAAAAACCGTATCAAAATTCTTTCAGTAGTTCTTGCGTCCATCGCGAACAAACAAATAAGCAGACAAGAAGTATTTTTTTAAATATCTACAATGTACAGACATTACTAATTTACAATTTTATAAAAGTATAGAAATGTTTCGCAAGGGCATGTATTTAAATCTACATCCCTGTATTCCTTTTTTTTCGAACAAAATATTTCCAAGTTAAAACAAAAACTTGACTTGCACACTAATTATGCAAACAAAATAAATCTAATTAGTATACTGTTTAATGGTATTTGCGGAACTGTTTGACTGAATGAATAACTATTATGTCTAACAATTCCTTAGTTCAACAAACATATTGATACCTTTTTAAGGAAAACCATCCCCTAAGTTACTTCTAGGAACATCGTTTATAATAATTCTAAGTGCAATATCACAAGTGACCTAACACGAAGGGGTATTGCGGAGGTCTCTGCGAGACCTCCGCATAAACCCTTCTAACCTATATCTATACGGATAGATATAGGTTAGAAGGGCGCGCGGTGTCCACAAGCTAGCTTCGCTCTCTCCTGTGCGGCGTGTGGTGCGGCTATAGATATCAGTTTTAGAAACTCCGTTGTAAGCTTGTAAAAATTTAGAGTGCAAGTTAGCATTTTTGATAAACAATTCGTATTTTTGTTATAAAAATCATACATTCGATGTAAAAATCACATTTTTGACGTGAATTCGATAAAAAAGGTTATTTCGTTTTGAGTGATTTTTAGTTTTTTTTGTAAGGACATGTTTAGTTAATCAATTGGTATTTTGCACAGCATTATTTTTTCAGTTATTTAGTGGAGTTATCTAGTGTGCTGAAAAATTATAACAAACTCACGCCTATATCCCCGAAGGGGTAGGCAGAGGTACTAGCACCCACGTTTCGCCAGTTTATGTTTTAGGTCCCAATGTAATAGGTGGCGAGCCTATTGCCATTAACCGGGCACTTATAAACCTGCGATAAATACACACATAACTTCGAAAAGCATCGAAAAGTCATTGGTGTGTGCCATGGTAATACCTTTTTTTTTTTTTTTTTTTTTATCGTGCGGAAATCCCTTCGGATACCCCTCCGCCGGCCAGCGGGGGCGGTTATGTCGGGCTTGCACCAATCCAATTTCAAGATCAGTTGCAGGCTTAGACGAGACTAATCTATTTACTAGATACAAAGCATTCAACAACCAGTCTAGTTTTTATGGCAGCTTAAAAATGCCACCAAAAGATTTTATAGAGTATGTACAAAATTAGAAACCTGGTGGTAGGTCTGTCAACTGGTGGTAGAAATTTGATGACACAAATTTGTCACAAAATTCGGCCGGGTAGGTACCACCGTGCACGATTGCGAAAAACCCTCCATAGTAATCCAATTTCGGTTTGATTGCGTTCAGGGGTCAGCAAGTGCATAGCCGGGCAGGGGGACTGTGATCGCAGCACTAGTGGGACCGGTAGGTGTCACGCGGTGCTGCGACGACAATCCTCTTCTGATGAGGACGTCAAGCTGAGTGCCACCATTGTTAACATGATACGTGTATGTAATGGTGACCCTCTTTCCTGAGACTTTACCTTAAGCTTACCATCAGGCGAGGTGAAGTCAAATTGACGTGTCCTAAATATAAAAACCTTTTACCTGTTACCTTTAGTATTTACTTACGTAAACCAATAAAAAGTAATCAGTAAGTAAAATATTGTTGTTTTTTTTTATGAATTTGGTTGCTAGCTCCTAGACTATAAAACGCTTATCAGCCGGTCTAAACCAACTGTGACACGTGACTCTTTCTCGAGCGAGCCTATCTCTTGGGGTGCGACTGCTTGGATCACCTCCAAGTTTGGTGCACCCAGAGCAACGTGGGCGATGACGCATCATTGATTGCTCCTCTGGAGAATCTGGCGTCATCGTCAACGGCCAAGAGTCTCGACCAACCGGCCCTTTTCAGGGCCAGCTGACCCCATTGCACGAGGGGGTTGGGGTATGGCGGGCCTTCAAGGCCCGCGGGGGTGGTCGCTCCAGGTACCCCTCTGCTACGCGGGGATCGTGCGGTCCATGGCCCTGTATGGGTGCCCAATATGGGCGGAGGCCCTGAAGGCCGGAAGTGTGTGGATGCTGCGCGCTCCGCAGCGAGTGATGGCCATCAGGGTCATCCGCGGGTACCGCACGATCTCCTTCGAGGCGGTGAGTCTCTCTGCCGGAACTCCGCCATGGGACCTGGAGGCGAGAGCCCTTTCGCAACTGTACCAGTGGCGAAAGGAGGCGCGGGAGCAGGGACGGAACCCCGAGCATCGAGAAATCGAGGCCGTGCAGTCCCAGCTCCGCCAGGCCATCGTGGTGGAGTGAAAGGAACGACTTGGGCGACCAAGCGCAGGGCACGCCGCAATAGCGGCGGTAGGGCCCATCATGTAGGATTGGCTAGAGAGGCGACACGGAAGCCTCTCGTACCGACTGACGCAGGTTATCTCCGGGAAGGGATTTCCGCACGAAAAAAAAAAAAAAGGTACCCCTCTGCTACTGCTGCTGCTCTGTTATCAGAGGGGACTCTCTATGGGTAACCTTACACCCCGGCGTCTGTAGACCCGAGACGGCGTGCGGTTTTAGTCGGTTCAAGCCCGTCATAACCGCCCCCGCTGGCCAGCGGAGGGGTATCCGAAGGGATTTCCGCGCATATAAAAAAAAAGGTACCTATCTCTTTTTGTGCACTACTGTGAAAAAGTGACGGGTGTCGTTATGTCCTGCAACGAGAGTTGCCAAACAATAAGCATAGTTGTGCTAGACGGGTACCTTATTCTGACATAGTCAATGCTTGCGCCACAGAATAGATAATAGTGCAAAGCTACCGTATCCGCTTACGATCAGGTGGACCGTACGCTCGTTTGCCACCGACGAAGTTTAAAAAAATGACAACCCTATCTTCGGCAAGGTGCGGAGTAATGTCGACCTTCGCGCCGGGCAATTGAACGATGAAGAACTCAATGACGGTGCGGCAGGCGTGCGGTCCGTTGCTAATAATAATTAATAGGCACGTAAAAAGGCGGCATTCGTGAACATCAAAACAGAGGGTCTTCTGTACTTGTACTATTATTTATTCTGTGGTAATGGTGACCCTCTTTCCTGAGACTTTACCTTCAGCTTACCATCAGGCGAAATTGACGTGTCCTAAATATATAAAAAAAAAGAAACTGACAGAATAAAACTATACGGCTAGTGTTTAGACGTATATACTAGTAATAATTATATCTTATTCATATTTATGCATTAGGTATTCTAATGATTCGAGGGGGCCCTCTCGAAAGCGAAGATGGCCCAGTCAGTCGGGGTGCGAGGAATATGCGTTATGGGCAAACTTACACCCCGGCGTCTGAAGATCTGAGACGGCGTGCGGTTTTAGTCGGTTCAAGCCCGACATAACTGCCCCCGCTGGCCGGCGGGGGGTACCCGAGGGCATTTCAGCACGAAAAAAAACGTATTCTAATGATAATTTTTATCCTAAGATAATTATCGTTAAAGGTTGTAATTAATGTGCATATCATTTAAATTCTTTATAAATTCAATTTAATTGCTTAGTGATAATTTAGAGTCACTTGAGACACATTTGAGAGATCTTGACTCTATTTTAGTTTCGTTACTCACGAGATCATATCATATTTTTTTCAGTTTCTTTACACTAGCATAACTTTATAATGCCTATACAGAATTGGATGTATGGGTTTTCATTGAAATTCTTAGATCATCCCAAATGAGGTTATAATAAATTTTTGTTTAGTTCCTTTCTTGGTGGCACTTCTGTATTTTTTAATTCTTCAAGTTGGGCAAAATTTAAAGTATCGGCGTAATACAACTTAATTGCATCGTCATACGTTATCGTTTTTTTTAAATAATATAAGCATGGTTTTATTTTTCCGTTATAGAAAAAAGTACCTGGAAATAGGAAAAAATTTTTACTTTTGAAGTCTTAAACAAAGAAAAACTTAATGACGATGTGTGGTCATTATTAATGTGAGTAAATATATCAAAACTAATATTTCAATATGGGTATACCATTAACCTATGGATATAGTTTACCTCTTTGCATATGCATTCCATGGAGTCTCGACAAACGACTCAGTTAACATTACCTTGAAAAGCAACATATTAAAAAATGAGGAACGGTTCACAATGCTGCGTGCCGTCCCAGCACATTTAAAAAACACTTAGACCCATGAATTGAACTTGGGACTTCAAACGAACGCAAATATTAACAGTAGCTAACCACACCGTTGAAATTTGATGTTATAACACATTAGTCGAACCTTTAGAGGGTTGAGGAGCTTCATCTTGAAATTTGTTACTCAGAAATAGTGGACGTCTTATTAAACAATTTTTATAAGCTATATCGCAAGGGTTATCAAAATTATGTAGGCCAGTTTCATTGTTATGTGCACATACTTGCTGTTTTCCACCTGTTCTGCAAAAAGAAAAACCAATTATTCTTTATATGGAAATTATTGATTTCTACGAGTTAAAACCCCGTTCGGCATCACATGGGGAAATTTCATAAAAAAATCAATTCCAATGTAGCATCATCGAGACTCATTAGGCACAATAATTAGCCTATACCTTTTTTTTTCGTGCGGAAATCCCTTCGGATACCCCCCCGCCGGCCAGCGGGGGCGGTTATGTCGGGCTTGAACCGACTAAAACCGCACGCCGTCTCGGGTCTACAGACGCGACCATATACATTTTGCCAGCTATATTTTTAATTTTGTCTTCATCAATCTTTTTAGTACTACTAATTTTATCTATATTACAAAGCCCGCCTGATAGTAAGCGGTTATCACGGCCTAAAATGCTTCCTACACTAAAAGTCAAACTTTAGAGGCAAAAGAGAAAGAAGGAAGGGTATGAATAGAAGATAAGTAAGACCCAAAATAACACTCAAACAAACTGTATGCAATACTGCTACTTTATAAACCGATATTAGATATTTTATATTATGGTACTTCCCGTGAAATAACCATAGCTGCCCCATATACCGATTTACACTTTAAATATAATATAATCGAAGAAGAAATAAGCAATTTAATAATCTACAATGGAGAACTAATTGAAGCCTAAGCAAATAGTTTTACATTATAAACTAGTACGTACTAACAGTAGTAATTGGGTACGTGAACAGTGTATACAAGTTTTGGTCCCATGTACGAGTATCTCTGTTCTACCCCGAAAAGGCGAACGACAAAGCGATTATATCGGAATCAAGGTTAGTCCTTTAGATATTTAGACCTATTGCCATACTTATATTTTATATTAAGAGACTATTCTTTTAATAAACTTTGATTTTATTGCCTTATTAGTTCACCATTTGAATACAAGATCTACAGACGGTCTTCTATTATTATTGTTGACTGATCTCAATTGCACTCTTGTATAATTATATATTAGAGCCAACAAAAAGTACGCGCTATGAAAAAGTCAAGGTAGTCAACTACGACCCCTGTGATTTATACAGCATCATTGTCATCGATGTGTTTCCTTATAACAACATAACATAAACATAACATAACTTCACGCCTGTATCTCAGAAGGGGTAGGCAGAGGTGTATTACACACCCACGATTCGCCAGTTATGTTAAGGTCCCAATGTAATAGGGGGCGAGCCTATTGCCATCTACCGGGCATAATATTAAGCGAGCGATAGTTACCATTTATTAATGCACACATAACTACGATAAGTCAGAGGTGTGTGCCCGGGGCGACTGGGGATCGAACTCGAGACGTCGTCTCAGCAGTCTGTTACGTACGCCACTAGGCTATTGCCACTTTTTCTTTATAAACATAAATTAAAAAATACCTTCTTTGACTACTAATGTGTTCGTAGTAAATATTGTAATCTTTACAAGCAGTGTATGTCTTCTTGCAATAATCATCATCACTTGAAGGCATCAAATTATTGTCTTGTATATCTATTATAAAAGGTTTCATCACTTCGGCCGCTATATCTCTCACTTTTATATCATATTCATTTACTTTGGCTTGTATGTTATTGAACTGATATATAACTGCGAAGAGAATGTTAAATAATGATATAACATGAAAATGGGTCTTAGAAATTACATAGTTAAATATCCTTTTATTAGATAAATCCTTTTATTCTCTTTCCTTATAATCATAGTATCTTTTTTTCTAATGTCTATTTATTTTTATTACGTAGAGATGAAAATATTGAAAAGATAAAACGATTCGTAAATGAAGCACACATCACTTTTTATTTTAAAGATTATATTTTATTAACAGGGGCAGGGGGATTGTGGTCGCAGCACTAGTGGGACCGGTGGGTGTTACGCCGTGCTGCGACGACAATCCTCTTCTGATGAGGCCGTCAAGCTGAGTGCCACCATTGTTAACATGGTACGTGTATGTAATGGTGACCCTCTTTCCTGAGACTTTACCTTCAGCTTACCATCAGACGAGGTGAAGTCAAATTGACGTGTCCTAAATATTAAAAAAAAAAACTGTATGGTTATTGACTCCGATAAGTTTAAAATGTCTGTAAACTTAGCGTACTGAAAGCTACAATAGTTTTAATTGAATTAATGAAATTTTCATTTTGAATTTGTACAGCTGTACATCTCTATGTAAGCGTGTCTGCTGTTCAAAAGATTTTGTTAACTAAATGAATGAAATATATTACCATAGTATATAATGAATATTATTGGCAATTTCCCCATCATTAAGTGTGTTGTTCTTACGTTAGTTTCCCATTGAGTTGATATAGTGTTCAATGTATCTACTGATTGGATTGATTCTTAATTAAACACGTTAATGAACTTAAAACGAAGTTAAATTCAAGGTAATTTTTAATTAGATCTTCACACTTTATATTTAGAACTTATCACATGATTTATGTTAGTAAAACTAAATGAGCTACTTAGACAATTTTTCTTGTTTAAACTGATTTAAGTAGCATTTTATGAAAAAAAAAAATCCGTTCCCGCAGGGGGAACGCACAGGTAGATTTCGTGAAGCAATTAATATTATTTTATTTTTTTGCCCCTCTATGACCTATGCTTCTTCTATGACCCACGCCGAGCGCATTTTTAACATGTTTAATTATTTTTTCTCGAAAACGGTAACTTTTAGCGAAAAACTTTTCAGACATTTATTTTAGACTTAAAATGGCCTATCGATTAAAAATGTTTCTGACGGCAAGAATGTTCAGCGGTTAGAAGTTATGATTTTTTTTTCCCGAAAAATTTTGGTTTTCCCCCCTCCACTTTTAGTTAAAGTTTTAATCTTATAGGTTTATAATTAAAAGTTGTTGGTATTCATGTATACTATGGGATAAAATTAGAACGGTTCGAATATCTTTCATGGAACGTGAAATTTTGAGGAAAAACTGATTTCACAAAAAGTGAGGCCCTACCGTCCCCTTAGGCCGGATTCCACCCGTTCACGAACTTAAACTAAGTTTACACCCAAGCAATTTTTGACCGCAGTTTGAAAGTGATCGGGGCAAAAATGCGACCGTGAGAGTGCCGCAAATTTTGGGAAGTACCATCAGTCACAAAATAGTTAAGAGGAGTGAAGTAGCAGTAGTGAAGGATAAAAACGATTTTGTCAAGTAGGCAACAAGTCTTTAAGTGGAAGAAGACCTGACGTACGATAGATGGACTGTATGAATGATAAAGCCAGGAAGGGAGTGGATATTCAGATGACTGCCAGCAAAGATGAATAGAAGAAACGTAAATGTGGGGTCAATCCTAAATAATAATGAATATTTAACCATTTTTAAATATGATCTTATATGAACCATTGCCTTAAAACTCAATTAGCTTAGCTAATAAATTAGTCACATTACAGTTAACTCGCTCTGTTAATTATCATCTGTTATTGACCTAGCGTATAAACCACCCAATCGTACATGGACCTTGATATTGAGTGCACTATGGAATACATAGTTACTTCTAATTACTTAACACTGTTTATTATTATATATAGCTTAGGTAAGATTCTTATTATTTATATATTATTAAATCCTTTAAACCGATCTTAAGTATATTGCGTGCATGGAGGAGTGTGTGTGAGATTTTGAAAGTTAAAATTTATATTCAGAAGACTGACTGAATAATATTCTTGTATATATATATTGGTCGGATTACCTCAATAGGAGCAGTCAATAGTAGTAATAACAGTTTTATTACAGCTTGTATTAGTATAATATGTCATACTACCTTCCTATTTTCTAATGGTATGGCTAATGGTCTCACTACCATGGATGCCCAAGATCGTGCGAAGTGGAGAAGAAAAGCAGAAAAGTGGACCCCAGGCTCCGAAGTGTAGGAAAGGATGCAATCGGGACACAACGCTGATGTTAATGCTTATTTAGGTGCTTATGGCACTCACTGATAAAGTGGACCCCAGACTCCGAAGTGTAGGAAAGGATGCAATCGGGACACAACGCTGATGATAATGCTTATTTAGGTACTTATGGCACTCACTGATAAAGTGGACCCCAGACTCCGAAGTGTAGGAAAGGATGCAATCGGGACACAACGCTGATGATAATGCTTATTTAGGTGCTTATGGCACTCACTGATAAAGTGGACCCCAGACTCCGAAGTGTAGGAAAGGATGCAATCGGGACACAACGCTGATGATAATGCTTATTTAGGTGCTTATGGCACTCACTGATAAAGTGGACCCCAGACTCCGAAGTGTAGGAAAGGATACAATCGGGACACAACGCTGATGATAATGCTTATTTAGGTGCTTATGGCACTCACTGATAAAGTGGACCCCAGACTCCGAAGTGTACTGTACACTGATAAAGGCGGGACACAGCAGGTTTTGCAGGTGGTCCAACGGGAATTTGTGGTGCCATGTCGCTATTTGGCCTTCCGCTTAGAGGCCACCCTCTTGAAATTTCAGTGGGTAAACCCACTTGTGGGAGGCCACTGAATTGTGCTGTTTGGTCGGTGGTGGTCGGTGGACTGGTAGGTAAATTACCAAGTTCCTAGCTCCACGGTGATCGGTTGAGTCCAGCAGGCAAAAACCAGGTCCATTGCTCAAGTAAGATCACCTCGGGGTCACCAATATTGCAGAGGTGAATTGAAATACCACAGTCGGGTAAACTGTATATTTATTAACTTATTGATTTATATAATAATAACAATATTAATCACTGTCTTATATACTAAGATTTTACATTAATTGTAGAGGGGGGATCTTTGGAAGCTGGCAACAAGTGTCACGTCTATTGATATTGCTAACTTGCATATTCTTTCATGTTTGATATTATGGCAATTTCCGCACGTTAAAAAAGAAAAAAAAGCGGACGTGATTTCCTAAATTATAACATTCTTATTTATACAATTCTATTTCCTTATAGAAATCCCGTCACGCCTTTATCAGTGACTGCCATAGTGCTCAATAGTATAAATAAAAGATTTGAGTTATCTCTTCACTTTTTAACCTTTCATTAACATTCATATAAGGGGCTGTTCTATGTGGGGTGTGTGTTGGGTAACCTCCTCGAGTGTCGCTCCGATTCCGATCCCGCTGCAGTCCGGGGGGAACGGAATCGGAGCGGCCGGTTCACCCCTTCATAGGGTTGGCATTGATCGTCGGCCAATACCCAACGTGGCGGGAACACATCGCTCTCCGTACTCCTCTGCTTTCAGAGGAGACAGGATGAGCGATGCTGTTAGTGGTGAGATGGCCCAGGGTCAGCCGGGGTGCGAGGGATATGCTATATGGGTAACCTTACAACCCGGCGTCTGAAGACCCGAGACGGCGTGCGGTTTTAGTCGGTGCAAGCCCGACATAACCGCCCCCGCTGGCCGGCGGGGGGGTATCCGAAGGGATTTCCGCACGATAAAAAAAAAAAAAAAAAAGGGGCTGTTCTATGTGTATTTAGTTAATATAAAAATTACTAAATGTAATATTATAATTTCAGTTCAAATCTACTGTTATACAGTTGATATCGATGCAAGATTATTGGCGACGTCAGATAATCCCCAGAATTTATTGATGACGTCAGAATACCCCGAAAGATCAATGACGACGTCAGATAGCCTAGATAGGTTATGGACCACAATAAGTAATACCAGGAGATTGTTAACTGAAGAATTTATTCTTAGCAGTGATACCGAAGCTTATTGTATATTTGAACACATGAAATGCTTGGACAATAAGTACGTATTTGTTTAGGTATATAAGCAAAATAAAAACAATATTTAGAGTTTTTTAAGAAACAATTTTTTTTGGTTGTTTATTCGACCTCACTACCCCAGCTTTGTGGGCTAAGACTTAACATTCTTGAAAATAATTATATCTTTCTTAGAAGTAGTGTCTACCCTTTATGTAGATATTTGATAGGCAGAAATGAAGCAATACCCATAAATTGATTGTCTAAAAATATTTTATAGTCACTAGTGGTAAGCGTTTTGTAAATTAAAATAAATAATGGTTTCAAAATACGTCAAAAATCACAAGATTCTGAAATAGAGTCATCTAAAACAATGTATAAAATTATTACAATGTCACGCATTATACTTAGAACGATGATCGTTCCATAATCGTATTTCGGTAGACAGCAGTATCTTTCAACATTTTTTTTTTTTTATATATTTAATCCGTCCAATTGACTGCACCCAGCCTGGTGGTAAGCTGAGGTAAAGTCCAAAAAGTAGTGGCCACCATTTCTAGAGATTGCCCCTAGAATGGTGGCCCCTACCTAGACGGCCTCAACAGATGTTTCTTCACGCCCCGCTTAAAGAGCCCAGGATTGTAGGTAGAAGGGAACACGTGAGTGGGTAAAACGTTCCAGTGCTTTATGGTTCGACAAAAAAAGGAGTCACCAAACCGCTTGGTTCGCGATGGTATCGATTGCACTGTATGAGGATGACACCTAAGTCCTGCACGTGTTGTTCGGGACAAGAAGGGCAAGGACATGTTCATCCATTTTTAGCATATCATGTAGATAAGATTTTAAACTATCCAAGGGCCTGTTTCCGAAACGCGTGATTTCATTTCGATTAGAAAAAAATTGTGTAAACCAAAACTTTGGTAGGCATGGCTTCTATAAAAACAAAATCTTCCTATCGTTTCGTGAGTTAAACCTTCAGAATTACTCACAATTTGATTCGTTTTCAATCAGCATTTGAAATTTTAGTTATAAATACAATTTCGTAGGTCGTGAAATCACACGGCCCAGGATGGATTTTGATAGCTTCACTGGAAGAATATTCTGCCTAGAAAGGAACTGTGATGTGGACTTTTTCCAATTTCAATTTACAAAACATATTTGATGTTTCCAAAAAAAAAATCAAATTACAAGACAATAGAGCGTGAGAAGACCTAATAATAATAATATATAAAAAGACTTTGTCCAATGACACATCATCGACCTGCGTTATTCCACCTGCGGCAATGGTTAGTTACAACACCGTAACTGCCACTAAGATAGAAATAAACAAGAGAATTTCCTCAATTAAATTTTTAAGCATTTTGTATGCTTACTCTTTCTTATAGAAATTCGCCTTAAGACGTATATAATATATCGGGGAATTTCGAATATCTGGGACGTGTCTAGGTAGCTCAGCTGGTCAGAGCGTTCCCCCTGTAAGGGACTGGTCGCGGGTTCAAGTCCCGTCCTAGATGTTCTCTTTTTCCGATCTAAATCTACTTATAAACGAGAGAATTACAAATTAAGTGAAAATAATTTACTTTACCCTCTTCATGAATTAAAAAGTGACCAACATTCTCGAATAATATAATCATTCATTGATTGGTCTTGCTTTCTATATGCAAGAACTGACAAATAAATAATTATATAACTGAAGATCCATCTTTAGTTATTAGTTATAAATGGTACCCATGCTATATACCTATCTATGTGGAAAAAACGATTTGACCCAACGTCACGTATGTACGTATTTCCAACAAATGTTAAATAAAATAAAAATATCTAAAGTAACAAAACCGTGATTTGTCCCTAGCAAGGGACTAATGGCGAGTTCAAGTCCCGATCTGGATGTTGACTTTTCTGATTTCAATTTATTGTAGTAAAATTACTTCTTCTACAGGCGGATAGGCGCAATCCACCTGCGTATTTTCACTGGTTAAATCCAGCCTAGCAATTTTCTACTTTAAGAACCCAACCCTCACGGTTCACATAATCCATCATTATAAAAATACGTTTAATGATAAGAGTATGTTTTATATAAAGTCTAGTAGGAAGATCATAAAATATAAATCATTGTTGTATCTTAAATTAATATGAATAAAATTTATTTTCAGCCCCAAATATAAATTAATAGGTACATGGGACATATTCAACTCAAAATGGAAGTTACACACTGTATGTGAAATACAAAACTCGGAATGTGTTCTTGGCAAAAGTAAAAACATGAAATTATTATTGTAAGACAACATATAGAACAAAACAATTGAAAATCATAATTAATGTTATTTGTTTACAGTGGCTTATCGTTACAACAACAGTGGATATGATACGTGGATATTAATATGAAAGAAACCACGAAGGCTTGTGTTATCACCATCAACATCCTGGGGGCTAACAAGACGCGCTTATAGCAATTCCGTTAAAATCAGCGGCGCTGAGTGAGACAGATGGAGCTTTACACCGTGTATAGCTTCCATTTCGCTCCCTCGGCTCCACTGCTACAAACTAAATTGTAATTAACGCGGCGTGGTTAGGCTGCCGACTTAGGGGCCTAGACCAAGTGACATTCTACTAGTGGAATCGCTTCGAAACGAACCTTCCAAAGTTCGAAATGTATGGGAGTGACATTATTTGTTGACATAGAATGTCACTCTGTCTACAGACCCTAGTTTCTTGATTGTATCCGAAGCTTCCACCTTAAACCCGGAGTCCACATTTCTATATTTTCTTCTCGCTCAGTACTGATATTGTATCTTGACAAAATCTAACTTCAGTTTTTTACAGCGTTAGAAACACATTATTTTATCTTCCCACCTTCCAACATTGATTTATGGTGTGTGCCATGGTAAAACCTGGGATCGAACCCGAGACCTCGTCTCAGCAGTCCATTACCCATACCACTAGGCTACCGCTTGATTTAGAATTTGGTATTATTTTATTACAGCCATAGTCACGGGCAGATAAAGATGGTGGTAACATCATAGTTTGAAATGAATTAAAATTTAAACTACCGACAATATTATGTTTTTTAATTAATTAAACTTTCAACTATGAACCATTTCACCAATTTGAACTGTCCATCGGATAAATAATTTCTACAAAATCACTACTTTACAGGACAGCGATTTAAAGTGTATTTTACGCAAAACTTGCTGTTACTTTTGCTTTATATTCTAGAGAAATTATTCTTTTACATGAACATTAAGTAAACCATTGCAACTTTATTCTTTGAATAGCACGAAATATATTTTCCAGTCCCACGTTATACGAGCTTATAACCGTCTAATGGCAATTTTTTCATGATATGTATTATGTTTACTGTCGGATGAAGAACTTAACAGCCTCATGTCTGACCGTTACGACTGGAACAGATGTATGACCCTTGTATTCTACATGGCAGAGATTCTACGCAGCACTTGCATTATGCTTAGAATTTTTTTTTGTCTTAAATTAAAAAATATATTATAGTTATAATTGTTTATCCTACTAATATTATAAACGCGAAAGTTTGTGAGGATGGATGGATGGATGGATGTTTGTTACTCTTTCACACAAATATATCGTATTGTTATGTCAATCTAAGTGTACAACACAATTTTCGAAAGACCCAGTGAGTGAACATCTAACAAAATGAACATCTTCACCGTTTATGTTCCTCTCTCTACTCTCAAACGCAGTCCCGCCTTATCTATCAACATGGTGGAAAGTAAGAAGGATCAGTTACTTTTCCAGTATTCAGGGAAATAATTAAATCTAACTGTGCCCCGCGGCCACACCCTTGACATACGACCACGGGTGATGGAAATCACCCGTGGCACAAAATTATCCCATCCCATATATATCTGTAATTTATTAGTTTTACAATAGTGTATAGATATTTACCCGATTTTTTGACATTTATGATTACTGCTCCGCTCTCCTAGATAGTAGCGTGGTGTTACATAACCTATCTCAATAAATGTTATCCAACACAAAAATATTTTTTTCTATTCGGTCCAATAATTTCTGAGATAAACGCGCTAATCTCAAAGCCAAACAAACAAACTAACAAAAACTCTTCAGCTATTAGTATAGAATATAGATAAAGCAATGCAACGACAATTTTGATTGATGTAACAATCTATCAACAACGAATAGGGCAAGAGAAGTCAAACAATTCTATAAACTCTCAATTTGTTGTTTATTGCTTCTTATTTAAACGATCACTTTCAAGCTTTAGAAGCTTGAAACTTACAAGGACCGTTTAAGTAAATCCACAATATCAATTTTATGTGTAATTGCTTAAATCAATATTACATCAGTAGGTAAGAGTAATAATAATTCCAGCAATAATAAGGCCAGTTTTATTGGAACTTTTATATTAGAATTTATGTATTAAGTTTGGGGTGCAACCCAACTCTCAAACTAACAATTTTTTTCATTCCAATATGCGCTTACTGCTATATGAAATAGATGTGAAAAGATTAACTGTGTGAAATATAGGGTACAAGCCTAGTTCAGCAGCATATTATCAACCAAAAACTGTGTTAACATGACAATTTCTATGGCTAAAAAAATTAAATAAATTATTATTATACTAAGTATTATTATACTAAGATTTATTGTACAGGAAGATTATCTGTTGACATTGTAGCCTTTCGCTTTTGTTCATGATAGAAACCACAGAGCATGAAAAATGTTTTTTTTTGTTCTGTGGTAGAAACACTATAGACTTCGATATTCTCTAGAGTTAAAAGGTACATAATTTTATATCTGCAGTTAGTACATCAAGTTGAGTAGGAATTACGTTATGCTAAAAAAGCAATACGTTGAAATCAGAACGTTGGGATACCGTCACTGTCACTTTCTTTTCGGATGAAGAATGACAAAAATGATATTGATAACAACGCCAACAACGGCATCCTATGTATATTTTTAGAAAGTCGTTTTCCGGTCGTCGCAAATTTACTCAAACTTTACTATAAACAAACATTAATTAGGGTTAATTCCCACTGAAAGAGCAGCGGCTGGCAGCGGCTTATTGAGGCAAAATATTAAAAACCATTTTGAATATTATCTACATTAGTTAAGGTTCATATTAATTCAAATGCAAAAAAGGGGTGTAGGGCACCTCGAGACATCGCGAACCTTCTTGCAACGAATTCTAGTAACAAAATCCGGCCGCCGCGCCGCTGGCCGCTGCCGGCCGGTGCTCTTTCAGTGGAAATTGACCCGTATTAATGTTTGTTTATGGTAATCTCCGGAACTACGGTACTTAAAACTACGACCATTGAAAAGGTATAGTCTGGTTGGACTTCTATATAGTAGTTAGAGTCATCCCACTAATATTATAAATGAGTTTGGATGGATGGATGTTTGTTACTCTTTTATGCAAAACCGCTAAACGGGTCTGGCTGTAATTTGGTACAGGGATTGTACTTTTAATCCCTGGAATAGGTTACCATGGGTTGCAAGAACGACTTCCACGAATTTCACGCGGCAAAAGCCGCGGGCAACAGCTAATAGATTTAAAGAACTCTTTTAATAATTATTATCAGTCTTATTTTTTGATAGGTGTACCATCAAGCCTTCAAGGTAATAAAGATTCACAGCGTCCTCCAAAGTTCTTCCCTGCCCTAAATAGTATTCACATGGCTTTTCGCTACTATTGTAAAAAAAGTTACCTGGAAAATAATATAAATATGATCAAGCAAAATTATGACAGAAAAAATAAAGACCAAAAAATTGAGTCGGCCATTTTGTAAAGAAGTAGTAAAGATATATTTCGTTTTCCACTGTTCAAAATGAAGAGGACCGTTTGATGGTGGCGAAGTCGACAGTAGACTTACTGAAATATTGAAATAGATTTATGAACATATGCACGTTGAAACAACTTACAGAATATTCAGTTGCCTTGCTGCTAGTACGTTTTTTAGCAACTGGCGGATTTTTTTTTGTTCAATTTAGGTTAATTTTTCATTAAACGCTAAGCAAGCCTCGGGTTAAAATTATTATAATTAATTCTCTCTTTAATTCATAAACGCTATTGAATAATTTAATTGAACTGAGTGAGACGAAGTCGAGCGAAAGCTCCTCATACCAGACTTCAGGATTTTCTTTGTCATAGGTCTTCTCCTAAGCTACTAATCCAATCAGAACCAAATTTGGCATGATTAAAGTGGTCAATCAGAGGAAGGTTATGGATATATTTTGAAAAAATTAATGCTACCACAGAGGAATGATCACCGTTAAAAAAAATCCAGATGGAATTACATAATAACCGCTCGAGACACTGTGACCAAACTTTACACGCTCAGAAAGTACGTCCAGAGTTGTAACTTTCAAAAAGAATTTTCAAAATCGGACTTGCCACGGAGGAATGATCACTGTTCAAAATTTTCAAAATTCAAATCACGATGTCTCACTCAGCTCAACATTGCAAGCAGCGATTCGCCTTGCAGACCTAGTGAATTGATTCATTCTACATGTATTTATTCATCACGCAATATGACTTTGGAAGACTAGGTAGCTTTATAAGAATGGTAAGAAAGAGAGGTTAAAGACAAAAAACTCCCAATGTGTACGAAATCAAGCATTCTGCTATGTTATGAATGCAACAGGAGCATTTGCATGGGGTCGTAAAGACCCAGATATTCGCAGATACTGCCACATATTCTCACATATTACTAGATATTTCTAAATATTACTAGTTCAAGCAAGTTTTGTTTGGTTTTTTTGCTTAGACATACTCAGTAGACGAACTAATTTCGATCAACTCAGGTCGTCTCTTATTACGTGAGACGAAAAAATATATGTGGTAAAATATAAATGTAATATACTACTGCCTACCCTTTGAGAATACACTGATACTTGATACCTCTCCTTGTTATTGTGAGATACTAGATTACCTGGATATATAAACAAGATATATTCTAGGACATTCTACAAAGTGCTATCTAAGTCAAAGTAAGCCTAGTTTAACTAACTTGTGTTATGGGTTTTAGAATGCAGATAAACAAACTTAAATACATTATGTTATAGATAAAAACACCCAGACAGAAGCAAATATACAATTATTCATGCATAAAAATATTTGCATTCAGCGAGAATCGAACCCGCGACGTCTGACTTAGTAGTCGAACGCTCTACCGCTACGCCGCAGAGGTCATCAAAATATGGGCTTACTGTTAAGCAAGCTGTATGTTCGTTAGCTTCTAGTTAGTTTAAAAAATACCGAAAACCGAAAATTCGTTTCATAACATACCGGGTACGTTGGCTTTCTTCGCCGTCCTCTCAGCGTCAAATAGACAATTCTGAACTAACACAGTACATTTGTTATCAAAGTCAACCAAGCCGAAATCATTATGATGAGCACACACTTCCTTTAGTGATTTGCCTCTAAAAATATAAAATAAATTATATATTTAAGTAATTTTATAGGCTTTAGATGTTTACGGGGATGGGTGAATAGCGAATACTGGGGCGTGATAAAGCATCTGTCGAGGCCGACAAGGTAGAGACCGCCTTTTTAGCATCATCAGCATCTCAGCAGTCTCGGCTGACTCACCGTCCTTACAGAAGCAGGCTAAGACGGATGCGTGTCGTGTGGTCCTACACCCGCCTGCCAACTCACCAACGCGGGATCAAACCCGACCCCATTGGTGAGGCCGCGATAGCGACCAATGTCCGCCGGTAACCCTGAGATTATCGTTTCAAGGGCTTATCCGGGGTGCTTGGCAATAGACACTAAGAACATCGTGTGGTTTTAGTCGGTTCGATTCCGACACACCCATCGCATCGTTGGCACCGATGGTGTGGAGCCAACACGTAAAAAAAGGTGGCTCAACGCTTCTGAACTTCGCCCTAGCGTCTCACCATACTGCGGGGTACAGTCAATCGAGGGACAGAATATAAAGAAAAGGTTATCTAACTCTCGTAATCAACTTGTACATAAAAAAATGGCTCTTCACTAAACTCCACTGAACTCTGTTGCCTATATTTTAGCATGTGTAGCCTTAGTTCTGGTCTATGAACAACAGGACCACCATGAAAGGTATATTCCAAGTTACGGGTAATTACCATGAAACGTATTTATGCCAGAATCGGGTCGGAAGACGCCACGTAACTCTTCGTTTGTCTTGAACCCTACCAAAAGGAACGTCTTTGGTTCGTGTTTTGTACTGATTCGAAGTTTTGAATAAATGTTCATGGTATACAGTCCATCTGGACTGAAAAATAACCTAACCTGTGATATTGGTAGCATATTGAGAGGCCAACGTAGCATACCCTTTCTGTTAGCACTAATTTTCGATTTGAAGTTGTTGTGAGTACTGGTGTGCCATCAGTAGTAGTTTCTGTTACTCTCTCACTATCATTAACGAGATTTTCATGCATGTCTTGTGACACGTACATACCAACTGAAAATAAAGTTACTTTTTAAAATAACTATAATTTTTTATAGAATATGCCTTAGTGATACAGCGGGGGCATGTGCGACTGCTATGCATCAAGTACCGGGTTCAACTTACGGGTCGTGTCTTTTAAAATCCCGGTTGCATTCAAAATTTGCTTTTCATGATTTGGGTTGGTTGGCTAACGCGGTAGCCACTGCCGACTGACCCCGAAACCCCGACAGGAAAGCCTGCGGTAGACTCTCATCTGTCAATCACCAGGTAGACCCGTTCGCAAGTGAAGTTGGATTGGGCTAGGTCTTGGTGATCCCCAATACCCAGACCTAAATTTATAGTATAAAAAACAATAGGAATTACATTAAAGTGAAAAAGTTACCGTTGAATGTCACAATTATTGTAAAATGTAAGACGTGACGCATCTTCAACTCTGCGATAATTCTCAGCCACTAATAAACACTATTATCGCAATAGATCTGAACTTAATTAAGATCGTCAACTGTTAAACAAAAATAATCCTTTGTGATTCATTAGTGTGGCTGTAAATACTTAGTCCAGGGCTGTTACTTTTAAATAAGTTATTATACATAAGAGTAGTTGACTGTCGAAGTCTGAATCATAGTTCCATTAGGTCCAAAACCATAAAGCAATCCCCATAACTTTGCAACGTGGAGGGAGATAGTTTAACCAAGGCACTGGTATGATATCTTTAAGGCACTGGATTGGACTTAAAATAAATATAATCGGTGAGCACATCTCGCATCTTCTGTGCGCCGACGACATCGTTATAAAAGAGTTACTAGAGTAGCTGGGCGAAATAATGCATATGACGCAGTCAAAATGGTGGTTCTTGACATGTTGATCGTGGACAAAACCTCTTCTTGGTAGAAACTACTTTGAGGAAGAAGGTCATCAGCGGGACCCAATTAGGTTGGGCAGCATTTGGTCAATGTATATCAAAGGGCTTGAATACTTCACTCCGTGGGTATACCATCACTCCTGGTAAAACATCAAATAGATTAAACGGGGATAATGTATGGTATCACTTGATTTGGTCTTGAGGTGTTTGCCGGTCGTGGAATTTGAAAAATAATTTATAAAAAAAAATAAGTTCAAAATAATTACACGCAAACACATTTTCGGTCAACTTGTGGAAGTGTCGAAGTCCTTAACTTTCTTTTTTTTAATCTACTTTCCTTTTCTAATATTTATTTGCAAGTAACAACGTGTAAACGTCACCCCTGGCGTTGCAAACGTGCATGTTTCACTGTAAAAAATTATCATCAGATATGTCGTGTGTTTTTAACTTTATCTAGACGCTAAGTCTAGATAAATTGAAAAAAAACTAAGAAATTATTTTGGTCAACCCTACACCATTACTACAATTCACTGCCAGTGGATTATTGGAATAGCGTAAAGTCATTTAAGTAATTGCAATTCGCTACACATTGCAGAAATAATTGCGTTGATCTCATTATTCACAATAATAGAAAATGCACTAGTCGTTGATATTGTGTTACAAGTAACTATGGGGAATCTAAATTTCCTGCTCTTTTGTTTAATTGGAGGTAATTTATTTTTATGGTTGATTTATTAGAAACTTACCGTATTCGTCCCACTAATAGTCCTATTTAACCTATCCTACTAATACTTATTATAAATGTGTAAGTTAGTGAAGATGTTTTTACGTTTGGACGTTTGGATGTTTGCGGTTTTAGTCGGTTCATGCACTACATAACCGCCCCCGCTGGCCGGCGGGAGGGTATCCGAAGGGATTTCCGCACGTAAAAAAAAACTCAATAACGCTTCTACGATTGAACAGATTTGACTGAAAATTATGGTCGGAATGTCTGGTCTAGAAATTCATTAAACACTAACTGTTGCTCGTAGAATCGTGTGTAATTCCGATCCTGTTCCCGCAGCCCATGGGAACGTATTCCTAGCCTATGTGCTACTCCAGACATCTATCTCTGTACCAAATTTCAACTAGACCTGTTAGTCATTTGAACGTGAATAAGTAATCATCTCAAACTTTCAAATTTGTAACATTAGGCAGGAAGTAGGATAATGTAAATACCACCACTCCTGGTAAAACATCAAATATATTACACGGGGATATTGTATGGTTTCACTTGATTTGGTCTTGAGGTGTTTGCCGGACGTGGAATTTGAAAAATAATTTATAAAAAAAGTAAACGCAAACAAATTTCGGTCAATACCACCACTTCATAAAAATTCGAACCTGATTTCAAATTTATAATTTTTTTTTAAAAAGAATATTATTAACCGAAATTACTAATATCCCCTCTAACCCCTCCAGCTAAGCTAAATTGCTCGTGTTAGGAGTGGGTTCAGGTCGGTAGTGTAATGGCCAGGATTCGAACCCGGGCTTAGTGGTTAAGGAGTCGATCGTAGGGTCGACTCCTTAACCACTAAGCTACCGAAGCTTATTACTTATTTTATTATTATTACTTAAGTAGAGCATCTTTGATGATCAAACAGTTTCAAAATCCCATAATACTTACTGTTCCAGTTTATTGGTGTTCAGCACAAAAAACCGATACCACTACAGAAGAAACACGCACGTTACGGGTTTGGCGAATTGACGAATTAGAGAAATATGATGAATCACAGATTTCAAAATACGAGGAATTTGACGATGGAGCACCACCGCCTAAATTCGTGGCACCCGAAGCTAAATGTTACAGAAAAAACAACATATGCTTAAATAAGTAACTAAATATTTAATTAATATATAATTCATATAATAACATCGTAACGAGGTGAAAAATGTACATTGAAAATAAAAATTAAATTGAGTATATGTGTTTTAGGAGCGATACCGTTACCGAAAATGTATGTTTTAGAATTTTTGTGTTTTTCTGTTTGTCTGTAAGTTACTATCGATGTTCGAGCATCACTTAGAAAACGCTTAACAGATTCAGCTGAAATTGTGCACGAACGTTATTCTAGGGTATGGCCATTAACTTCAGTATATATCATCACACTATTATACGTCTCATAGGAGCAGCAGAGCCAAATCGATCTAAGCAATTATTGATTATCATTTTATTATTACAAGGCAGATATTTACAATATTTTTCAGTTCTATAGTACTGTGACATGGTCAACATCTGGACAATAAATCATCACGCTATAGCTATAAGGTGATGAACAGAAAATATAAAATCTCGAAACACAACAGCGTTATCTACACATAAAAAATAGTTGATTAAGAACTCATAACATTTCATAGAATTTATTTCAACATTAGTTAATAAATAAATAAATATTGTACGACAAAGTACACAACGCCATCTAGACTTAAACTAAGCAGAGCTTGTCAGTTGGGTTCTAGAATGCGGATAAACATACTTAAATACTTTTTTTTGTAAATAAATACATATTATACATAGAAACATCCAGACCAATGCAAATATACATATTTGCACTGAGCGGGAATCGAACCCGCGACCTTTGGCTTAGCAGTCGAATGCACTACCGCTACGCCACAGAGGTCGTCACATCCAAACCTCACTATCAAGAATAAATAATTGAAAATATAACAATAAAATAACTTTATACATATTAGGATCGACACTTACTGCCGCAGTCAAAATACCTTGATCTATTCCGAACTAAATACAGACGAAGTCGCGGGGAACAGCTATTTTGAAATAAAACTAACTCTAAACTAAATAAAGTATTTGAATTTGAATTTGTATTTGAATCTGTAGCGTAGCGGTAGAACGTCGCTTGGGGTCGCTCCGGGTACCTCTCTACTGTTATCAGAGGGGACACTGCGAATGGCCCAGGGTCAGTCGGAGTGCGAGGGATATGCTCTATGTGGGGTGTGTGTTGGGTAACCTCCTCGAGTGTCGCTCCGATTCCGATCCCGCTGCAGTCCGGGGGGAACGGAATCGGAGCGGCCGGTACACCCTGGGCGGCGGTCAATGGCTTCCCCTTCACCCCTTCATAGGGTTGGCATTGATCGTCGGCCAATACCCAACGTGGCGGGAACACATCGCTCTCCGTACTCCTCTGCTTTCAGAGGAGACAGGATGAGCGATGCTGTTAGTGGTGAGATGGCCCAGGGTCAGCCGGGGTGCGAGGGATATGCTCTATGGGTAACCTTACACCCCGGCGTCTGAAGACCCTAGACGGCGTGCGGTTTTAGTCGGTGCAAGCCCGACATAACCGCCCCCGCTGGCCGGCGGGGGGGTATCCGAAGGGATTTCCGCACGATAAAAAAAAAAAAAAAAAAAAAAAAAAGGGATATGCTCTATGTGTAACCTTACACCCCGGCGTCTGTAGACCCGAGACGGCGTGCGGTTTTAGTCGGTTCAAGCCCGACATAACCGCCCCCGCTGGCCAGCGGGGGGGTATCCGAAGGGATTTCCGCACAAAAAAAAAAAAAGGGTTCCAGATACTAATATTTCTTGCGGGTGGCGGGTGAGACCACCTGTCACCCAAGCAGAAGCAGGCCGGGACGTTGGGGCGACTAGCGCCCCTCCCCCAAACCGGGGCAAGACGGGGACACCGTGGTTCCCAAACCCGAGGGGGCCATCTCGAAACCGGAGATGGCCCAGGGTCAGTCGGGGTGCGAGGGATATGCTCTATGGGCAATCTTACACCCCGGCGTCTGTAGACCCGAGACGGCGTGCGGTTTTAGTCGGTTCAAGCCCGACATAACCGCCCCCGCTGGCACCCTTGGGGGTATCCGAAGGGATTTCCGCACGATAAAAAAAAAAAAAAGATACTAATATTTCTTATTCCACGGCCACTCGCCTGGTGGGGTCGGGTTTTATCCCGCTTCGGTGAGTTGGCAGGCGTATGTAGGGTACGCCTCCACCACGGCCTGCTTCTGTAAGGACGGCGAGTCGGCCAACTGCCGTCCTCAGGCCCCGATCATGGAGGTCGGTAGTCCCGGGCGTAGATGAGTCTGCGGCGTCCTCGCCCGACTTTCGATGCTGATAAAACTTTGGCAGTTTGATCAGCATCGAAAGTCGTCATCTGGGACGAATGCACAATGGCGCTGATCTGCGCAATAACTTGAGATGTTTTGGAGGCGCAATGATTTTACTGTCTGGAGGTTTCCGCCAAACACTACCAGTAACTCCAACATCAACTGCTGCAGACGAAATAAATGCTTGCCTCAAATCATCGAATCTATGGCGCTATTTAAAGAAACTTCAGCTGACAACAAACATGAGAGTTGCATTACTGACTATCGGTAATGGTCGAGTACCTGTCGACCAATCGAGCGGATTGATTTCATTTCCTCAGAATTTCTGTAACTTTGTCTCATCAAAAGACGAACTCATCAACAAAGTATTCCCAAACATCATTACTAACCGCAAAAATAATGAATGGTTGAGTGAGCGAGCAATTTTGGCTGCTAAGAATAAAGATGTAAATGACTTAAAATTCATAATTCAGAATGAGATAATTGGTATACTGCATTCTTTCAAATCAATTGACTGTGTAACAAATGAAAATGAGGCCACCAACTATTTTTATTTTTTTTCCACGGCTCCACTCGCGTTGATGTCGGTTATTGTGGCCTTACGCACATGAAAAAATAATGATCTCAAAGAAATTCAATAAAATTTTCAAGCATTTTGTATGCTTACTTTTTTCTAAAGATTTAGATCGGAGTCATCAAAAAACAATGTTTAAAAATGACTGTAAAGTTGTTCATTGTTTCCGTAGTTCGCAATAATTACGGTAGATGGCTCCAGCGTCGCCTTAAGACGTATGTAATATATCGGAGAATTTCGTATATCTGGGACGTGTCTAGATAGCTCAGCTGGTCAGAGCATTCCCCCTGTAAGGGACTGGTCACGGGTTCAAGTCCCGTTCTAGATGTTCTCTTTTTCCGATCTAAATCTTTAGATCTCAAAGAAATCCAACCTTAATGATTCTATTTTTGGTAATATCTCCGGTTTTTCTCAACCAAATTCAATTAAACATCCGGCAATTTATAAGTCTGAACAAGCTATTTCTAATTTAAAAAAAACTGCATCTACTACTAAAGAAATTCAGTAGGTTTTGCGTCCATCACGAACAAACGGACAAACAGACAAGAATTGAAAATGAAATATAATTATGTTTGGGTTCAGAATCGTTAATTTAACAACCCGAACATTTTTTTTTAATATCTTTAATGCACAGACATAACTATTTTACAATTTTATAATAATATAGGTAATTAATTTTACAGGTATAATGCGACAAGAGGTCCAGTGTGCACTCATCTAAAAAATTATGGATTGGTGAGCTTTCCGACAGTCTGCGAAATAAATCTGAAAAACTGTTTTATTAAAGCACAGAATGAAAAACATGGAGTCAAACATAAAGAAGGTATTCACATTAAATAACTATTAAGCATCCTATGCCTTTTAGGTGTTTTTTTTTTAAACAACTGGTAGGTAAGTCACCTCTCTAAACTCAATTAAGCGCCTACGCTGCGTCGGCGTAGTGAGTGTAAATAATACTGGGCGAATTTCATGCAGATAATGCGGGCTCCCGCACGCGTGACACTTACGACGCGCGACGCAGCGCAGGCGCTTATTATGATTTTTTCATAGATTTAAGGCATTGGAGACCTGAGTATTTAATAATAGTTTTCAATTTGAAAACACTACGCGTTCCTCAGAAAAAAATCTTGATAGACAGATATGTGGAAAGACAGGCGGACAACAAAGTGATTCTATAAGGGTTTCTTCGTATCTTCTTCAAGGTACGGAACCCTAAAAAACTGACAAATAATCAATTTAATGTGTAAACTTTATTGTATTTTGCAGAAATGTTTTACTACAACCAAATAGGAAACAGCTGTGATTACTATGTAGAACAAGCGAATTCAATGAAAAATGCAATAAAACTTTATTTGTTACACGGAAAAATGAGAAAATCTTATAAACCATAAATTACAAAATCAAAGGAAAATAATAAATAATTTATTTTGGTCTGACAGTTTTTTTAGTTCATGTTTGTATTAAAATAATAGGTTTGTACGCCTTTTTTTTAACTTGCGGAAGCCCCCTCGGTGAGGTGAGGTGGGTGTGTCGGGCATAAACCAACTAAAACCACACGGTGTTTCTTACGTCAGCCATGTGGTACGGGGAATCTGGTTAGCCCTAGAAAGGAAATCACAGGAACCCCGACCGGCTCCGGCTGCCAGCGCTAGCGACCCTGACGTATTTTTGGGGATCTAAGGCGCGCCTCTCTTTAGGGGAGGAGGTTCCCTAAACAGAGGCGCGCGCGGAAATACGCCGTGCCAACACCTTGGGGCTGCTTCTGCCAGGGTGACGGCTAGCCCTGACCGTCACCCCGATACGATCTCCACCGCCCGGTGTGCCTTCTACGGCATGGGAGAAGCATCACTGCCTCGTAATAAGAGGCGGCAGTCCACAGATTCTTGCTGCTGACCATGGCCAGCACCAGGGTCTTTAGCGCGGGGTTTCCCGCTCCGACGGCTGCTTCAATAACACGGCACCATTCCATCGACTCTGGGCACTCTGCCAGTGTGTGAAGCGGCGTGCATGGAGCATCCATGGAGCAGCCCCGGCAATGGTGGCACTCGGGCGTCAGCTCCCGGCCTATACGAGGCAGGAACTCACCGAAATAGCCATGTCCGGTGAGCACCTGCGTCAGGCGGTAGGAGAAGCTACTGTGGCGCCTCTCTAGCCATTCGTCCATGAGGGGTCTTACCGCTACGCTCGTGGCGGTACGATTGCGCCACGATTTTAGGTTTGTACGCCTTGGTGTTTATTTATAGCTGTCATATTATAGTGGCTAATAGCTAATCTGTCGAACTTGCGATTGAGAGCGCAACCTCTTGAACCCGGTTCGAACCCTGGCCATTACCCTACCTACGTAAACCCACTCCCAACACAAACAATTTAACCTACCTGGGCTTGGGGGGGGGGGGGGTTAGCGGAAACGGTTAACGGTTTGTAATTACGGTTAATTCTTTATTCATGGATAATAAAATAAAATTGAGTTTTTTCCTCGCTTCGAAATGTTTTTGTTTAAGGATTCTGTATCTCAAAATGTAAAAAGCGGCCAAATACGAGTCGGACTCGCCCATTAAGGGTTCCGTAGCAGCAAGTAACATAATAACGTTTTTTTTTGTCATTGAGTTGATTGAAAGAAAGGTAAACTGCGGTTTACGATTTATGACGTATTAAAAAAAAACTACTTTCTAGATCTCGTTCAAACCAATTTTCGTTGGAAATTTACATGGTAATGTACATCATACATTTTTTTTAGGTTTTATCATTCTCTTATTTTAGAAGTTACATGGGGGGGGGGGACACATTTTACCACTTTGGAACTGTTGTAGCGAGTAGGCGAGTGCACCGGCGTAAACATGCAAGTGCACCGGTGCATCAAACGAGGCATAACATCATGCCACACTACGTCATATCGGATGATGTTAGGCCGCGCCTACGCAGGTGGCACCAACCGGTCAAACCGGTATAAGTGGGCAGCACTTCGAGATGGTAGACAAGAAACGACTGTCCTAGCGGGCCGGGAGTTGGTGCCGCCTGTTTAGTTTTATTAATAGTTGTAGTATATATAAAGCCATAATAATGTTTGTTATGATTAATCTGCTTTCTGCCTTCACTACTGTAATTACCAAATAATAAACTCATATTCTACTCGCCGCTAGTTTCCATCACGTCTACTCGCACGCAAATTGTAAGTGGTCTCATCTACCTACCTAGACCGCTTCACTGTCTCTCGCACAAACTATTCAGTTTAGAAAAAAATGAAATTAGAAACCTCAATATCATTTTTGAAGACCTATCTATAGATACCACACACGGTTCGATGAAAAAAACATTTTTGAGTTTCAGTTCTATGTATAGGGAACCCCCAAAATTTATTATCTTTTTTCTATTTTTGTGTGAAAATCTTAATGCGGTTCACAGAATACATCTACCTACCAAGTTTCAACAGCATAGATCTTATAGTTTCGGAAAAAAGTTACTGTGATATACGGACGAACAGACAGACAGATATGACGAATCTATAAGGGTTCCGTTTTTTGCCATTCGGCAACGGAACCCTAAAAAAGGAATCTGTCTGTCTGTCCGTGTGTCACCACTGATTTTATCAGGAACGGGTAGACCTAGCAACTTGAAATATTTATACCAGATACTGAGGTCTATGGGTCCCTATTAGGTGTATGAAAATCAAGGTCCTGAGTCAACATGATAAAAGAATATGGAAAAATTTATATTTTCCTGATAACTTGTAAGTACCTTAATTTTCAACTCCTTAAGTTTTTGAAATTTTCGCTTTTTTTTTAAGAATACTAGTAACCGAAATTACTAATATTTCCCCTAACCCAGCTAAGCTTAATTGCTTGTGCTAGGAGTAGGTTCACCTCGCTTTTACCAAAATTAAGAATTCTAGGTGAACCGAAAGTATCCTATAGGTTTTTGTTTTTTGTCGATAAAAACCTAGAATCATGAAATTTGCCACAAAGCAAGGTCAGCACAAATTATGGAACAATTACAAAATAATAAAAATTTGAAAATGAAGGTAAATTTTGATACTTACAATTTTTTATAGATATTGGTACAGGGGGATTGTGGTCGCAGCACTAGTAGGGACCGGTAGGTGTCACGCGGTGCTACGACGACAATCGTCTTCTGATGAGGCCGTCAAGCTGAGTGCCACCATTGTTAACATTATACGTGTATGTAATGGTGACCCTCTTTCCTGACTCTTTACCTTCAGCTTACCATCAGGCGAGGTGAAGTCAAATTGACGTGTCCCAAATATAAAAAAAAAAGGTACGAGTCCGACTCGCACGTGGCCGGTATTTTTATTCCTATCATCATCACGTGATTTTTCGGATTACAGTCCACTCAGCTAACATTTATACGACAAAGAAATCATTATTCATTCCGTTTACTTATACAAATCACTTGTAGTTAGAATCATAATCTATTAGTATCGCAATACTAATGCATGTTAACATCCTCAAAAAGTCTTCTACTAAAGAAGCAGTATCTAGTGATTAGTTTAACACGGTTACTACATTAAAAAATTTAAAGAAATAAAACTTGCATCTACAAATAAATTATTGTTACTTTGTTACTTACTTGACAAATGGTTCAAAATTAGCTGGAATAAAAGTACCTGAAATTAAGAAAACAGATGAACGTTTAGAGTTGTTTAAAAGTGTGTTATGTGAGGTTGACTTTGATACCGGGACGCCACCGCCTCCTTCTGCGAATAAATAATGCTCGAGAAGAAGGCGGCGGAGGGGATCCGGGAGAGACTCAGATCTCTGCAGAGCCCGTGAGGCGCGAAGTCGACTCAGGCGTCTGAGGTCGCTAAACGACCTCCGTCTCCTTCATGAGCGCAGGCCTAAGGGCGACAGGTGGAGCCACCATTCACCCTAGCAGAAGCAGGCCGGGGCGGCGGAGCGTTGCGCACCCTCTCTTTTCCCGGAGGCAAGAAGGGGACACCGTGATTCCCAAACCCGAGGGAGTCATCTCGAAACCAGAGATGACCCTGGGTCAGTGGGCTGCGAGGGAAATGCCTTATGCCACCTTAAACCCTGACGTCTGAAGACCCGAAACGGCGTGCTGTTTTAGTCGGTTCGTATCCGACATAACCACCCCCGCGGGCCGGCGGGGGATAACCGGGCCCCCCCCGGTTCCATACGAAAAAAAAACCTAATCCCGAAGACCTTTGTGGGTTAACTACCTGTGTGTCGATCATCCAAATCTGTTCGATTCGGTTCCAAATCGAGTAAAAGTGTATCAAACATCTTTATCATACAAACCCTGGGATTATCCTCTCGATAATTTAACCGGGGTGCCTGGCAATGGATACTTGGAGAGGACACCGTGTGATTTTAGTCGGTCCGATTTTGACACACCTATCTCATTATTGGCACAGATTGGATGGAGCTCGTGAGGGTTTCCAAACGTAAAAAAAAGGATTATTAAAATCAACTCAAATCAAGAACATACAACTATTTTCGATTACTGTAAATTTTAATTCAATTCGGATATTCATTCATTCTTGCATATTCGGAGGAAAATGTGCTGGAAAGTTGCGCAGAGGACAAACTTGAATCAGTTTATATTGTGTAATAAATGCAGTTATTTCAAGTACAAATTTCACTTAAACTTTGGCAACTGTCACAAGTGGCTCATTAGTTGCGTCTTATATCAGAAGCTTTCTTCATATGTACAAGAATATTTTCGAGAAGTTTTGGTAAACCTATTTATTTCGTTTAACCTTTTAACGAAAAGATTTTCTTTATTTGATATTAATACGTTATTTATTAAATACTTTTTGAATAATACAAAATTGCTTTTTAACCGACTTCAAAAACGAGGAGGTTCATGTTCGTCCGTATCTTTTTTGTTTTTATACATTACATCATCCAATTAGTGACTGATTGAAAATTCGTGAAATATCAAGTGCACATGGCTTTATGTACTTGAAGACAGAAACAAAAAACAGAATTGAATATGGTTCAATGAAATAGTTAAGTAAGCAATTAGTTTGCTAACTTTTTCTATAGATTTAGATCAGAAAAAAAGAACATCTATGACGAGACTTGAACCCGCGACCAGACCCTTACAGGGGGAACGCTCTGACGAACTGAACTACCCAGACACGTAATATATGTTCAGAACTCTCCGATATATTACATACGTCTAGGGGCGACGCTGAAGCCATCTACCGTAATTCTTGCAAAGTACGGAAACAATAAATGATGTTACAATCATTTTTAAACATTGTTTCTTGATTACTCCGCCGCTGTAAGGGACTGGTCGCGGGTTCACGTCTCGTCCTAGATGTTCTCTTTTTCCTATTTAAAACTTTTGAATATGGTTATCACATTACTTCATCATCATCCAAATAACGATTTCCCAGTTGCGTACAAAGTTTGCACTTGGGAGCCCGAGGTCCGTTTGTTGGTTTTGATTAGTATCTCGATTTATCCGGGAGCGACCGCCGTCTGATCCCCTAATCCTGAAAGGAAAGCCTGCGCCAGAGCCTAGTCCGTTGTTTAGCAGGTCCACCGACTTGCAGGTGAGGTTGGCTTGCGCTACAAGGATATTTGTAGGGCCCTGTACAGCCTAAAGTTATCACATAACTAATAGCACTTTAATTACAATATATATATAGAGATACGTTGATAAAATTACATTTCTAGTTTAGTTATACAAATTAATCACAAAAACAAGATTCAAGCAATAGCTGCCAGCCACAAAGTTGCTTCCACTGAAGAAATTAATAATCTCAGATTTATGTACATTAGCCAAGAGATGCCGCGTGCTCTTTATTAGTTGAATCTTTAGGAAGTTGTCTGGCGTACAGTTTATGCACACAACTCGGAACTGTAATATCTTTTATTATGACTTGGAAGTTTTAGGAGTAATTTTTTGTAATGTTTTACATAAATTTGACAGTATTAATACAGTTTGTACGAGTTACAAAATAAAGCTATTTATTTGTTGAGTGTCTTAATTTTGTATATTGATTTACTGAATTCTTCATTGTCACTGAATCAATTCAATATAACTGAAAAATATATGTTAAAAGTTTATCATTCAGAATGCTAATATGGTAATGGAATTTCCTCGGTTAGATCATAACTGCCCCCGCTGGCACGCGGGGGGGTATCCGAAGGGATTTCCGCACGAAAAAAAAAAAAAAAAAAAAAAAAAAAAAAAAAAAAAGATACTAGTTAGTTATTAATAAACCATAACAAACTCGGACAAAAGCTTTGTTTATATCTTTGTACATTATATTGACCTAAAATTATTCATTTTTTAAATGACTGGTATTCCCCCTAACTCCTACAGCTAAACTAAATTACTTGTGTTCGGAATAAGTCCATGTCGGTAGTGTTATGGCTAGAATTTGAACCTCGCACCTCTCGATCGTAAGGGCTACTCCTTAGCCACTAAGCTACCGACGCTTTAATGAAAACAGAATGGAAATAGGTAGATGGTGGAAGACATGGATCTACCAACGTACTCATAAATCCTCATAAACTTTAAAAAAAATGATCAGTCAATATTAACATTTAATTGCTCAACGCTCTATTCAGAGCAATGTGATATAACTTTTCCAATCTCGTGCCAAACCTCAAATCAACATGAAACGAGAGTATATAAACATTATAACGATGATCATTAAAAAAAGTTATTATGTAACTCATGAATATGAAACTCTTTGAGTAACATCCAAAGAGGTACGGCACGATAATATAAAACGAAGAATAATCGTATTCTGAGATTTTTCTCATTACAGTGAAGTGTAATGAGAAAAATCTCAGAATACGCATAAATTCTGAATTTTCATTTACCTGTACTCCACTGTGTTCCATTTTCTATACTTACCTGATTTTTGGGGTAATTCATATTCAAAGTATTATGCAATATTCTATTTTTTGTGGAGTGTGAACTGTTGGTATATTTGGTAAACATTAGTTAGTCTAGTTTTTTTTTTTTCTGTGACTCTTATAAGTAGTTTTAATGGCCAAAGTATTTCCAATACAATAATTAACGACTGTAATAATGAATTTTATTAGCTGTGAGATATCTAGGTTTGATAGAATTATGGACTTCATTTATATGAATAATAAAGTGAAAATATTTTCAACAATCCTGTATGTAGAGTTAAATAAAGAACAAACGCACAGCTCACCGGCTTCTGAGTTGACCTACCACCAGGATTGACACACCTGATTTTTGGGGTAATTCATATTCAAAGTATTATGCAATATCATATTTTTTGTGGAGTGTGAACTGTGGGTATATTTGGTAAACATTAGTTAGTCTAGTTTTAATTTCTTTTTTTTTCTGTGACCCTTATAAGTAGTTTTAATGGTCTTAAGAAAGTCGACAACCCCAAAAATTGTGGCGTAATACATCTTGTAAAATCTCTCTCTAAATCTAAATGTTAGTATTCAAGTGAAAATGAGCCAACCTGCTCTAGGTGGGTCTTTACACGTTAATACAATTTTTAGAGTAAATTAAATGCATCTAAAGATGACGAGAGTACGTATAGCTCTTTCGCATTCGTCATAAATACTATTCACAGATAACTGAAAAGTTTATAATTCTTTAGGCTTTCACGGCAGGCGTTGCAAGTTGAATATACTACTTCCGGGCTGTTTGGCAGTAGTCCAGGTGAAACTTGTGTTCCAAACGTTTTGTCGATCACTGCGGTCGACATTTTCAGTGGTCTTGTCTGGGCGGCGACGAGTGCGTTGAACTCTCGTCGGGTGCGACTTCTCTGCTACTGATGTAGAGCCTCGAGTCACTGGCGTATTTATAGGTGTGTTTGGCGGGGGGAATTGGTCGAGGCTTGCCAGGGGGCGCGGCCTTCCGATACCAAAGATAGTGTTGTCTCCGTCATGTTTGAACTGCGATTGCGAGCGGCTCTCAGTGCTGGGTACCAATCTCTTTAGAGATCATCTCCTTGACGAGAGTTCTACGCACTCATCGCTGCCCGGAACTGTACCACTGAAGTTGTCAACCGCAGTGATCGACGAAACGTTTGGAACACAAGCTTCATGTGGACCACAGCCAAACAGCCCGGAAGCAGTATATTCTACAAACTGAAAAGTTAAATATGTCCCTGAGTATATGGCAATTCAATCTGAGTAAAGTTTTATTGCATTGTAAGCAGTATGTTCCGTCTTCATCCTACGACTAGGCTACCAGTTAATGTAATAAGGAGACTTAAGAATTTCGAGTAAAAGGTATAAAATAATTTTCAAATTCAAAAACGTTTTTCTAGGAACCTTAAATATTATAAAGTTACTAAATCAAAATTCTATTGTTAAGGCAATGAAACCGAATTCCATTTATATTCAAAGCGGGTAAACTTGATTGCCAAAGTATTTCCAATAGAATAATTAACGACTGTAATAATGAATTTTATTAGCTGTGAGATATCTAGGTTTGATAGAATTATGGACTTCATTTATATGAATAATAAAGTGAAAATATTTTCAACAATCCTGTATGGCGAGTTAAATAAAGAACAAACGCACATGTCACCGGTTGACCTACCTCCAGGAAGAAGATTGAGAGTCCGGCTAAGATTGACTTGCTTAGGTTTTGTAGAAGATTTTCTTTTCATTGTTATCTTTTTAGAGTAGCTAAAACCAAAGCTAACACTAACGATTTCAACTGCTCCATAAAGTTTCAATTCGATGTGTGAAGAGTCATAATCGAATCAAGCGGCCTTACTCAGACTCTCAATCTTGTTTCCGATGACGACGTGCTAAATAAAAACTATTTAGACTTAAACCAGAGTGACATTGTAATAATTACGAAAGAGGACAAATAATAATTGAAGGATTGTGGTTTGCAAACTAATCATCAAAGTTGTGACGTGACGAAGACAAAGTTTTACAGCAATTAATTCCAAGCAATTTCTGTACATTGAGGATTTCTTATGATGATATTTTAACGAGTTAGTAATTGGATCGTCAATGGAGATTATGTTAAGTCAGTTGTTGGATTAATAGACATTACAATATTAGAAGGATTGTGAACACCTGCAGAGTGGAAATATTGTGTGTGTCCAGATGATTATTTCATCAATTTAAAAGATCTGACCATGATGTAAATAAACTTTCATGATTTAGTAAATGCATTCGCAAAAATACATAACATATGACAATTTTCTCAAACTTTTCTATGTCGTTTTATACATAAAGCGTTGCCGATTTTATATCAGGGTATAACCACGACGCTCTTATAGCAATTCAGTTCAATTCAGCGGCACTAACGGAGAGATATGGAGCTATACACCATACATAGCATATATGGTGTATATGCTATGTATGGAAAAAACTATGCTATGCTATATATGGGAAGAGCTGTACTCGGCGTTTCTCTGAAGGATAGGATTTGTAACGAATACATCCGACAGAGAACCAAGGTTATTGACATGGCTCAAAGAATTAGCAAGCTGAAGTGGCAGTGAGCCGGCCATATCTCGCGAAGAACCGACAACCGCTGGAGTAAACGTGTTCTTCAGTGGAGACCGCGACTCGGCAAACGTAGTGTAGGACGCTCTCCGGCCAGGTGGGATGACGATCTGCGAAGGACTACGGGCAGATGCTGGATGCGGCAAACTGAAGACAGGGCTCTATGGCGCTCATTAGGGGAGACCTATGTCCAGCAGTGGACTAGCATAGGTAGACGATGATATATACATAGCTCCATCTCTCTCCTTCAGCTCGGCTGCCCAAAACTGAATTATTATTGGCATATCGTGGATAGTATGCAGGTTAATGACAGAATAATCATCTGGACACTCTTGACGTTTCCACCCTATCGCTTAATTATACAAGTTGCTTGATTACGCGTTTAGAGACAATAGTTATATTCAGTAAAAGCAATATTTGTTGGAGTCAATTACCAGTTTAGAATGTCACTGTACGCATTATTCTGATTTTACTCTTTTTTTACTATTTTTAATGAATTACAGTAATAATACGTAACAGTAAAATACCGGAGTTGGTAACATCAGATGAAGTTGGTAATGTTTGAGAAGTCAATTCTATTCGATTGCTGATATGAAGGATATATTCACAGAACCTGGCACGCTGAAACATTTCTGAACAATGCTTTGTTGCAACGTTTGAATGTGCAGTGTGTGTATTAAATCACTATCAATGCATATTACAAAACAAAGTCCTCCATCGCGTCTGTCGGTCTGTCTGTTTGCGATAAACTCAAAAACTATAGCACCAATTTTCATGCTGTCTTCATTAATCGATAGAGTGGTTCTCGAGGAAGGTTTTAGTATATTATTTATCAAGGTTTTGTATACATTGGCTGAAATATAATGATATTTGTTGGTGGTGTCGGAAAAAAAAAGCGATCTGAGAGCTTTCCACGAAAACATTGCCTAAACCCATTGAGATATAACATAATGATGTATGGTGGGAGTTGTGTATCTTTTATAGTTTGGGGTGGTGGAATAGGGCCACATGGGTAGCAGAAACTGGATTAGAATTCCACGTGGGCGAAGCCGCGGGCAACAGTTAGAATAACAATAAAATAAGGTGATTTTTTTTGGTAATATTATTCTAGATTATCTACCACTCTCCCGGATGGTTAAGATAGACGGGCACGAAGAAGAAATATCTTTTTTTTTTCCAATTTGTCATAATAGCAAGACTTATGATTTGGCAGTAGATATTCTACAGCTGCGCCGCAGAGCTCATCGTTGGAGACGGCAGCGGTCTTTGCTTAGTTCTGGTTGTTTCTATATATAATATGAGAAACTTGAAAAAATATATCTGAATATGTTTATCTACATTCTAAGAAACATAAACAGTCTGGATTAACTATGCTCACTTAGGGTCTAGATAGGACCGTTTAGTATGTCGTTTCCACACATTACACCAAAACATACACTTTAAACCTAAACTATAAAAAAATATGTCCTAAATATATAAAAAAAAAACCCTAACTGGGGCAAGCCAACAGTACATTATCATTTATTTGCATATACTCTGATATTCTAATTCAAATACACTTTGTGCAGTCCTATTTTCTATTCTGATGTACATATACAAATACCTACTCTATAGAGAGCAGGATCATGCTTTGGTTACCGCTTAATCTATATCCATTTATTACTTATGAAAATTGTCCATGCAATTTCTACATCTGTTTTGTAGGTACTATAGTTCTACTTTCCCTAGCACAAATGGGCCGACACCGCCCTCTCTGACCTAACCGCTCTTGAATTGGGACTCAATTGGTTTGTTTTAACAACTCTCATTTATTTGGCGAAAAGTTTGTTTTTTAGTCTCTTAAACAACAATCATTTATTTATTCCTTTTTCTCTCTGCCTCGCTTTCTCATTATGGGTGTGGCAAGTATTCATAGGCCTCGGTGTCCGAAACCAAAATTATCTACAAGCACTTATTTTACATTTTAATTGAATTAAATAAGCCGAAAGCCGTAAGCGCTAAAATGAAAATTGTAAATTCTCTTTCGAGAAATTATTCAAAAAACTGAGCATCGCTCACGCTGCGGTTTTGTCCGAAACTAATAATAAATTTGTTGAACGAAACTTTGCACATTCCTTTAGTGGATCTCGGTAAATGGAACTTTATTATAGCTTTGCGAAATAACAACTTCTTCTCAAGTCTGGTCTTCTTGTCTAGTATTCGTATGTGGTGGGATTTACAACAACTTATCAAGATATCTTAGGAATCTTTACAATTTCATAATCTGGTAATAATGAAAAAAGTTTAACATCTCTGTTTTGTGAACTTTTTTTCCTCTTGACGGATGTGAAACCAATCAAGAAAAGATAAATCCATAGATAAGCTCCTGGTGTAAAGTTATTACATTGTATGTTATCAACGATGTTATTTATCTTTTTTTGATTTGAGTGTATTTTCGCGGCTATTGCAATGAGTAAGGAAGTGGATAGGCTGATATCTCCGCGAAAGTACCAGTTTCTTGCGTAACATCGACGTAAAACAAACTTAGAACTGAAGATCCTATTTCCTACTACTGTTACAAAGCTAGCTATTCCCCGCGACTTCGTCCGCGTTAAGTTCGGAATAGATCAAGGTATGTTTACTTCTGCAGTCTCCGTCTCAGTTTTAAGTTATTTCAATGCTTTTTTTTGTCAATTATTTAAGTATTACGAAGAAAATGCCTTATTAGATTAGTGGAGTTAAACTACTGAAGCTAGAACTGTGAATTTAAGATAATGGGTTCATTTTCTGGTCCCTTTTTCATCGGTGAAAACCTTATAAACATTATGAAACACGTGTATCAGCCAAGATGCTAATATTTTATGTTATAAGTTTCTTGGTGTCAGCATTTAACTAAATTCTCCATTTAAGGAATTGTTTAAAGTAGTAAAACTTTTAAACAGAAAACCAAGTGCTTAAATCCTAACGACCGGCCATTTAAAAAACAGCAAATAATATAGTTGTGATAAACAAAATGTAAGAAATCAAATAAAGATGTTTCCTAGGTGAAAGATAAACGGGAATACTAATCTAAAAAACGTGGGCAACCTGGCAGCCTGGGCAACTGGAGCGCTAATGCATCTCTTTCATTCTCTGGTAGAGGCGTTGTTGCTTCCACTTAATGTATTGCTTAAGGTACAAGTGACCCAAATTATGGGCTACTCGGTTTCCCCACATGTATACCACACTAATATGCTTGGAATGGCTGTTCGCTGCAAACTAAATAATAAAAACTACATTAAGAGCGTCATCAAAACAGCTTCTCGAAAACTCGGAGTTCTGAACACGGTGGGACTGGTTTTCACACCGGCGCAGCAGTGTCTTTTGTACAAGATACAAATTTACTCTTTCGTGGAATACTGCTCTCATCTCTGGGATGACTCTGCACAGTATTTATAAGATGCTCTTGACAGATTGCAGCGGCATGCCATCCGTATCATTGGGAGTCCTGGGGTAACTAATACCTGAGAACCTCTGCAGTTGCGTTGAGACGTTGCCTCTCTGGCTATATTTTACCACCTCTAGAGTGTGTGCTGGCGAGTGTGGGCGAGTGTTCTGATAAGCTTTTCGATTAATCCCACCGCCTCCTTTCTGATCCAGAACAATACGTGATGGACTACGATGCTACCTGCACGCGGGAGATAATACCGTAAAGAACTCGGCAGATCAGTGCTTCCTTTATTTGTCGCACGATAAAGAGCTGAAATGCTCTACCTTTGCACGTGAAAAAGGATCAGGACCAGTTTAGGATCGTCAGCGTCTGGGATAGTGGTCCATATCTTCTGGATTTCAGCCTAGCTGCTCACCGTCCAGCGGGGTGCAGTCAGTTGAAGGACTAAAATAAAAAATAATATATCTTCGGGTCTGCGAGGAAGAAACCTTTATTAAAATGTGCTATACTGGGTAGCTCGTCACTTTATTAACGGGCTAGTGTGGTAGAGCTGATGCGGCGGTTTCTCACAGTTGTTAAAAACCGGTCAAGTGCGAGTCGGATTCGCGCACTGAAAGTAGTCCACAAACTGGTCTGGCCACATCTGCCGATGGACCGATGGCCCCAAGCGTGTCCTAGAGTGGAGATCTCGAATCAATAACTAAAAAGGTAGGAAAACTAAACAGGAAAGGTGCACCGACGGCCTGAAAAAAATCTGTAGGCAAATACTGGATACCCTATATATTTTGATTATCTTGCAAAGTGTCTAAATATAAATCGAGTGGGGCGGAAATCACACAGTGATTGTCAAACTTCCGGCCAAACTTAGATATTTTTGTTGCAGTATTTTTATTCAAAATTACAGACCTTAGGCTTCATGCATATTATTCGACGTGTCTTTATATATTGAGCAATAAATATGAAGAAAATGAAATCAAATCAAACGTCTTCGACGTCAAAAACACAACAAAATGATTTTATATAGAATTAGATCGGAAAAAGAGAACATCTAGGACGGGACTTGAACCCGCGACCAGTCCCTTACAGGGGGAATGCTCTGACCAACTGAGCCACCTAGACACGTCCCAGATATTCGAAATTCTCCGATACATTATTACGTCTTAAGGATGATTTTATATTTCAGTTTCTTTCAGAGTCTGGTTGTTTTATGTAAATATACAATATAGGTACGTATTGTCATTGTCACTCAAATGTCAAAGTCAAATACGCGTTACTCTGATAACTTGAAAGAAACTCACTTGTAAAAGTTTTTTAGGGACAATTTGTATGGTAGGTACCCGAAACCTTGAATGTACAAAACCCAAAATCTAATTTGTTCTTCCCATTAACCAAACAAGATGATTGGCGAAAGAATTTTTTAAATCGAATAAGTGGTTCTTGAGTTATTGCGTAAACAGACCAACAGACAGACCGACAAAAAAATTTTTTTTGCTTAATTTGACTTAGAATCATGTGAAACGTCGAGAAAAGTGATAAAAAGTGGGTGTAAGATTTTGATTTTTTTTTGCGTGATTTTAAGACTTTGGTGTCCACCTGGTTGGTGGCCCGAAGTAATAACTGTATCTTTGTAATGGTATTGATATAGAAATTTGATTTTTGACAGCTTCAAGAGGTTGCAGACTTGAGTATTTGATGTTCACTTGACACATACCGATACTTGTCTGGATCTGCTGATAGGTCAGTCTTTTGTCAGTCTCTATCATACGCCGCACAAAACAGATGTTGCTAACTGAAGATCAGTTCTCGCCATAGAAGGCCGTCCCTCACGCAGATCATCGGTGAGATTAGTGGGACCACGAATAAACCCGTTAAACCAGTTGTTAACAGTGGAAGGTGATGGAACTTAATCGTTTAATCGAAGTCTATCATAACTTTCTTGTTGACTTATAATATCGAAAGTCATAAAAAATTATTGCACGAAAATTTTCTAGCCTTAAATTCATGTTGACGTGACACAGACAAATTTCAACTTGCCATCAAATCGTAAGACAAGTAATAAATGAATGAAATACATACACAATAATATTGACAAAGAGTTCCATTTCCAAAATTTGAACTATTTTTTTAATATATCGTTTACAAGTGGCCAGTGTTTAGCAACATTTAGTGTCACCCTCGTAAGTATAGATTGTGAAAGTTTGTGAAGATATTTGTTACTCAATCACACTCAAACGGCTGAACGGATCTGGCTGAAACTTGGTACAGGAATAAATTATAGTCTGGAATAATACATAGTCTACTTTTTGCCTGGAATAGGTTTTCAAGGATTACAAGAACCGGGTCAGATTCCCACGCGGGCGAAGCCGCAGACAGCAGCTTGTAAAAATAAAATGAAATATTTTCTTATAACTACTTTGGAATGCAATCACACATACAACCTCCACACAAGCATAATGGATTATTTATTTACTTCATCAAAGAAAAATTACACCGATCATTAATTTTCTATCCCTGATCTGTATTTACGAACGAACAAAAGCCTTACCGCATACCACATGAGAAATGGGCACAGATATTAAATCGCACAAATGCTCACAACAACACACAAAGGATGTATTCATGACATTCGAAGTTTGAAACGTAATGAGAAAAATATGAGGTGCATGTCAGGAAAAAATGGTAACACTTTCTGTTCTCGGTTTGTTTCGAAATTTGGCGATAGTTTAAAATAACAAAAAGTATTAAGTATAGTTTTAAAAATTACTTGAGTCATAATAAATTATTATACCTACTGTGTGTATATTTGGTATGGTCTTTCGATTAGGTACATACATCAATAAATGTATGTCATACATCAATTTTTATATTTATTAAACAAAAAACAAGTAGGTACATGTTATAACGATGGCTACGCAAAAGGTTTATATTTGATTGAAAAATGGTTAAATATCCAAATCATTTTGTTTTTCCACTATATTCGGTTGTATGTATTCACTTCTTAAATATCATGTTGTTTTGTATTACAAAAGTTATAAATTGATTATTGTTTTGAGAATTGGTCAAATACACAAAAAATAAGACAAAACATACGTGTCGTGCCTGTTCAGGCTTCATGTTACCATAAGTCAGAAAAGGAGGGAGGGAGGGAAAGATCATGACGATTAAAAAATATACGTAATTGTACAAGTTTTCACTCCTGTCAGTACTGCCGGAGTGCCATTGTTTTTTTTTTGTGCCGGAATCCCCCTGATGCCCCCCCCCCCCGCCAGCCAGCAAGGGTGGTTACGTTGGACTGGAACCGACAAATACCGCACGCCATCTTAGTTCTTCAGATGCCGTGGTGTAACACCTTACAGTCTGAACACGTATAAAGACCCGAGGCAGCGAGGGAAATTCCTTATGGGCAGTGGCCCTCCCCGGCTGATGGGAACCACAGTGGCCCCGTCTTGCCTCCGGTAAAGGGCCACTCCCGCTCTCCTACTCCTTGTTTCCATATTAGTATATCATGGCCCTTACGGGAGCGTACCGTCGTCTAACCCCTCAACCCCAAGAAGAGGAAAGAATGAAAGAGATCTCCAAGAAAGACTTGGGCCCTACGATATTGTTGGGGCCCCGTATTTTAATATTATAAATACGTAGTTCTGAATTCAAGCAAATTTTTTTTTATTAAATATAATAATAACTAATAAATTTATTTATTGCAGGTACTGAGTCCCATATTTAAATAGACACATAATCATTTTATTTGTATGCCTCGCATCGCAGCTATATTTATGATCATAGACAAGAAAAAGTACCTATGTGGAAATAACATGTCCCAGACGGCCTAAAATATTAATGACGCATACGAACTTTGTTCTACTACAAGAAACAAATTGTGGGTTAATGGACGAAACGCTTTCGTAAGCTTTTGACCTCTGAAATTTACTCTCGTGACCTTACAGAGAAAAATGAAAGTTAAAGATACCAGTGGAGTATATTAGTCTTAGTTACGACTGGAAATGTGTCAATATTGATGCAAGTAATACATCATTTATAGCAAACCAGTACAATATAGAAATTTAAAACTTATAAATTTAAATCTCAGAATGTCGACATTCAGAGCGGGCCTGAACCCGCGACCAGTCTCTTTCCCTTCAGACCCACTGTACCACCGACCATACCCCTGGTGGTACAGTGGGTAATTTAAAATTGAACGGTACCATTCTAATAATCTGACCAACTGAGCTACCTGGACATCCGAAATTCTCGTATTCATACGTCTCAGGGCGATGCTGGAGGCATCTACATGAACCAAAATTTAAATAAATTATATGAAAATATGAATTGTGAAATAAGCAATGAGAACTGAATTTAATAAAATTTGATTCAGGACAAGATCAGCTAGAATATTTTCGTGGTATAACGTGATACTACTGTTGTCTTAAACTTCTTGCCATCTCGTGATACAGGTACTGCAAAATCCCTAGGGTCAGTCGGGGTGCGAGGGATATAATCCATGGGCAACCTTACACCCCGGCGTCTTAAGTCCCGAGACGGCGTGCGGTTTTAGTCGGTTCAAGCCCGACATAACCGCCCCCGCTGGCCGGCGGGGGGGTATCCGAAGGGATTTACGCACGAAAAAAAAAGGTACTGCAAAATTATTAGTCAAGATTAAGTGCAAATGAATAATGGTACGAAGACTGACATTTAATCTTCTCACGTTATGAAAAGCGCTTCGCTATTTCTTTAAGTAAGACAACAATAAGACAAATAAATGATAAAATATATGAATAGCAAATATTCTAGGGCATTTAACACACTGCTATTTAGACCCAAATGGGAAAATTGATACATGAAAATTCTTCTAGGGCATGGTCATAAACTGCGCTATATATCATCACGCTAAAATCGGTTTTAACTATTTATTGATAACAACTTTATTATTACAAAGTAGATTTTTACAAAATTTTGTAGTTCAGCACAACTCAAACATGGTCAAAATCTGGACTATAACTCATCACTCACCTTATAGATCAACGTTTCCAAAAGTGGGCGATAACGTCCCCTTGTGGGCGCTGCAGGCCTAAAGGGGGCGGTAAGAGACCCAGAAAAAAAATGGGGGCGTTGTGTAGACTTCAGGGGGCGATTTGTAATTTCATCTAGCTAGGAGGACTCTTAGACACCGACAGAGCTGTCGACTCTCGGCTACAACTTGTGAACATCAACTAATATTAATTAAGAGATTGCTCAAACTCGGTTCGATATTTCTCTCCGCGTAGTTCATGTATCTGTCCTGTTTATTCAATAAATAGAAGAAAAATCATGTCAATCGGTCGCTCCGTTTCGAAATGAAAGTAGACACAAACAAACAAATAAAAAGTTAATAGACACACTTTCGCATTTTAATAGTTATTAGTATTCCTAGATAGATAATTTTCGTAGATAATAGACCGCGGGCAATCATGTTTTAACAAGTTTTTGTTAAATAACCAGATTTGTGCATTCTTGTATCAATCGGCTGATTCATAGAATACTTGTTCTTACTTGTTGAGTACAATTGAGCGTCGAATGAGCGAGTTTATGCATGTTTGTCTTATTAATGTCGGTGCGTGCTGCTTATGCAATCCTATTTATACAACAGAATATTTATTTTATTTTCATTTGCGGTTTCGCGCGTAATAGATAAGCAGTACTTAAGTTCAACACTTACTTACGTATTTCTTAAAACAAAACAACGTCGGAAGTAAAAAAGAAGAGACGGCAATACTCTGTGGAATATATTAAATTCGGATTCATTGAAAATCCCACAAACCCATCGTCGCCTCAGTGCCTTCTATGTCTAAAAACATTTTCGAATGAAGCAATGAAGCCTTCAAGACTGCAAGATCATTTGAATAAAATGCATCCAGATAAGAAAGACAAGAATGTAGCTTATTTTGAAGACCTAGAGATGAAGCATAGTACTCTGCCAAGTGTAGTAAAACTATTTTCGGCAGCTGCTAAGCAAGATGACGACGGACTTCGAACTTCGTACAATATCTCTTTGTTAATTGCTCAAAAAGGCAAACCACACAACATCGGAGAAGAGTTAATTTTGCTAGCAATAAAGGAAGTAATAACTACTGTGCTTCATAAACCGGCCGCAGATATTATCCGAAAAATTCCTTTGAGTAATAATTCTGTGCAAAGACGAATTGATGAAATGGCTGAAAACATTGAAGGATCATTGTGCAATCATCAGAAGACTAGTCAATTCTCAATTCAGCTCGATGAGTCCACTGTACCTACTAATGAAGCATTGTTGCTGTCTTACGTGAGGTTTATTAAACATGAGAAAATATGTGAAGAACTATTGTTTGCTAGAAATTTAGAGACCGATACAAAAGGCGAAACCATATTCAATACATTGGAAAAGTTTTGTGATGAGAAAGAGATTCCCTTGAAAAATATTATATCAGTTGAACAACTATTTCAATCGCTGCAATATGTCATCAAAGCAATCAATAAAATCCGTACCAGCTCTTTAAATGATAGATTATTTCATCAGCTTTGTGTTACTAATGACGAAGATTCCAACCGTTTGTTGCTTCATACTGGGGTTCGTTGGCTATCAAGAGGCAATTGTCTGACTCGATTTTACAACCTGTTTGACTCTGTGATAGAGTTCTTGGAAACTAAAGATACAGAATTGCGCAACAAGCTCATTACATCAAAAATGATATAGCTTACATGACAGACCTGTATAAATTGTTCAACGACATGAATCTCCAAATGCAAGGCGATGAACTAAATTTAATTAAAACAAAAAATGTCGTTGCTGCTTTCGCAGCCAAACTGCTTCTACACAAAAAGAATATGGGCAGACGTGAGTTTCACAATTTGCCGAATTTATCAGTATCCTGCAGTAACGACGACTTGTTTCCCTAATGCCAACATTTGGAAAACCTCCACATTGACTTCACCGAACGATACCAGGACATTTTGAACTTGTAGACACCAGGCTGGGTGTTAGATCCGTTTTCAAATGTCAACACAGCAATCTTACCTCAGCTGGAAGAAGAACTTATAGAATTGACAACAAACGAGGAAATAAAAATCAAGTTCAAAACTGGCTATAAAGAATTTTGGCTACAAAAACCGATCCCGCAATTGTACCCTGGATTGTGGTCAATCGTTCAACGATTCTTGATAGCATTCCCATCGTCATATTTGTGAACGTGGATTTAGTGCTGTGGCAACGCTGCTTACTAAAAAGAGAAATCGTTTGCATGTTACCGAACGTGGCGACTTGCGGCTGTTCTTGAGTAAATTGGAATCTGATATCAACAAACTTATTAAACAGCATCAGATTCATCCTTCACATTCGTTTTTATGTAAGAATCGATTATGCTTGTTTTATTTTGAATAAAAGATACTCTGTCTGAATACTATAAAGTTGCGTTTCAATAATCATTCTCATTGGCAGGTGTAGCCCGTAAGAGTTAACTTGAGACCTGAGCGTCGTTATGTACTCAGGTCTCAAGTTAACTCATGCGGATTATAGTAAAAGTCTATTTTAGAATGAATGTTTAATCTCCGCTAATATAGCTCACAACAATTAATTAATTTAATTTGAAGTCATAGTGGTTTTTAAGTAGGTAAAAAAATGGGGGCGCTAAAAATTAATTTAGTCTTAAAGTGGGCAGTAGACAAAATAAGTTTGGAAACCTCTGTTATAGATAATGAGCAGTAAAATAAAAATCTCGAAACTCCACAGAGTTACACACGTATAAAATAAAGATGATTAGCGACGCATAAAAATTTCATAATGAATAATAATTATGAAATTTTCGATTCCTTATTATCATAGAATGATGATATCATTATGCTATTATATTGAGGAATCGAGCAGAATTGATTTCGATGTTACATATTTGATGATGTTTTCGAACGAATTGTCAATGTAATTCGAGTGTACTAAATCATCTCATCCGGCCCATTAAATAAAATAACTTAATACTTACGTGTTAGAATCGAGACTGCAGAAATAAACACACCTTGTGCTATTCCGAACTTAACGCGTACGAAGTCGCGGGCAACAGCTAGTGATACATAAATAAACCTTAATAAATATATTTTTGGGCCTTAAATTGCACCTAACGTTGTCTATGCTGTTTGTTGTCGACAAAAAAAGTTGATTAACACTAAACTATATGAATCTTTTTTACATTGGAAAAAATTGTATTTGTCATTGTAACATACCGTATTTCGAGCAATCAATGATTTATTATTATTATATATTATTATTATAAGTTAATATATTTCATGTTTTGTTTATTACTTTATGAAAGGTTTAATACCTAAGGTGATTAATAATTAGAATTTTGAGCTACTTTTAATCTTAATTGTACATTTTACTTTCCTAGGATTTTTTATCGGTCTGCCTACTGTACAGTAATTAGCAACTTTTTATCATGGAAAAATTTATTCCTCTCACAGAACTGGTCCCTTAATATTTTTTTATTTTAGGTCAGACCTTTAACAATTGTTCTAAATAATATTATGTGTTCAGACGACTTCATTCCGCGTATGCTCAGCTCAAACTGTAGAATGACCCGCTTCACGTCAGGGTGTGTAGTTTGTGTTTTTTTTACCTCTAAGATGGCAGACATGTACAAAAAAAAACATGAAGTTTTGAGTACTTCATTGCAAAATTTATTGTACATAAATCCACAGCTTTTCATATTTCGACCCTAATATTGGGCGTATCGTGAGGCAAGAATCCAAAGTGTTTATGGAAATTTCGTGGGAAGGCGGGTAACGAAAATTGCAAGTTAAAGGATAATTGGCTGGCCCGTTGGGTGCAGAAAAACAAATTACTGGATCAACAGGCTTAGCTGAGGCTTCTACTATGGTGGTGAAATTCTAGTTATTTTCGGTGATTATTTTGCTTAATATTCACAACTAGCTGATGCTCGCGACTCCGCCCGCGTGGATGTCGGTTTTCGCGACTTTTGGTCATATCTCCGGTTCTAATCAACCGATTGCGATAAAAAATTCGGCAGATATTGAGTCTAAACCAGAACTTTTTAAAAAAACAAACGGCGTTGAAATCCGTTCTGTAGTTTTTGTGACCATCGCAAACGAATATGCAAACAGACAATAATTCAAAAAAATAACTTTTTGGGTTTAGAATCGTTAATTTAACAGAACCCAAGTATTTTTTAATACTTATCTCTCATGTACAGACAAATAATTTACAATTTTATAATAGTATAAATAAACATTTCATTTGACTGTCCCATCGAACTTTACAAATTTTTTAAGTATATAGGTACAATAGTATGTAGGTATTATTAAATTCCCCCGCTGGCCGGCGCAAAAAGAAAAAAAAAAGGTATTATTAAATTCTAATTTAGTAAATTTTTGGATTTTTTTACTATAATATGAGTCAAATTATTTGGACGTTTTATTTCTAAGCCATCAAGCTAGTTATAAAATAATAACTTTGTAATACATGTACAAAGAGTATATCAAGCAATTTCGTTTAGAAGTCACTTCGTACTTTGGCGTGGATTGATCGTGTTAATAATACTTAGGCCAAGAGTGCCAAGACACTTCAAGTGACGTGTAAAGATTATATGAATAGGGTTGTCTGAAGTCAACTGGTCTGGACGTAGAACCAATATCAGTCTAAGAATGCTTGCTATGTGCACATATTGCATTTCAAGCTGTTTGCTGTTCAGTGCTTTTCTGAAATCTAAGAACATCACTAGATTTTTAGTTTCATATCTCGAATTAGATTTTATCATGATTTATTAGTAATTTTATGAGTATATTTTGACCGTAATTTAAGACACTACACAGTGCTATCTAGATCATCACTAAATATAACTTCAGACCAATATAAATATTTGCAGAAATATTCATGCATATTATGAATATTGCTGTGAAGTGCATTCTTCCTTGAAAAGCGATGTAGTGGGATCCAAGTGGGATACCAAGTACTCACACTAGGAACTTGTCTCGTGTATACATACGTATATATTTTTATAAAATATACCTTTTTTACGGTACACCCTGGAGTCTGACGGCCAGAGACGGCTTGCGGTTTAGTTGGTTCGAATCCGATATTACGATCCCCGTTGCCGGTGTGGGGAGGGGGGTATCCAGGGGATTGCCGCACGGAAAAAAAGGTCTTTTATGCTATCGCGTATATTCAATAAAAAACAGATCCCCTTACTCTTCCTCCTTACTTTACTTTATCCTCCTTTTGGTTTGGCTTGTTTGGCTTTTATGGGAACAACTGCCGCCTGACCTTCTGATTTCAACAGAAAAGCCGTGCGTGCTATCACATCGTGCATATATCAGCAGGTATAACGGCTGGCAGGTGAGCTTGGCTTAGCCCCAAATTTCTTGGTGAAACCAATTGATCACCATATTTCACGTATTGTGAAAAATCTATATACATATAATTATCTACTAATATTATAAAGAGAGGCCGAATTTTGTGAGTTTGTTTATGTTATCGGAAAAATTCTTTCACCTTTTGAAAGGTACATTATCGCTGGCCTGGGGGTGAGAGATGAGGCCACCTGTCACCCCAGCAGAAGCAGGCCGAGACGGTGGGGCGACTAGCGCCCCTCCCCTAAACCGGGGCAAGACGGGGACACCGTGGTTCCCAAATCCGAGGGGGCCATCTCGCAAGTGGAGATGGCCCAGGGTCAGTCGGGGTGCGAGGGATATGCTCTAAGGGCAACCTTACACTCCGGCGTCTGTAGACCCGAGACGGCGTGCGGTTTTAGTCGGTTCAAGCCCGACATAACCGCCCCCGCTGACCGGCGGGGGGGGGGGGGTATCCGAAGGGATTTCCGCACGAAAAAAAAAGATGTACATTATCGCTGATGGATATATAATGTGCCTTAAGTTAAAAAAACTCATATGAAATGAAGCGAAGTGAGGGTGGGGTGCTGGTCAGAAATATATATTGTTCCAAAATAAGAAAAATATTTCAGATCAGAGACTTTAAATGTTCATTTGCACAAAATATTCAACAGTTTTATACAACTAGGTTGAACAGACACATGGACTGTTTGTACAAGGTGTATGAAATTATACGGCAAAACTGCAGCATCCAGACAATGAGTTGCTGATGCTTTTCTACACACCACAATATATGAGCTCTACTTCTATTTAACAAACTGCGAAATGTAAACACATTGTAAGTTGTTTCATTTGTTGTTAGTTGATGTTAAATTATGGTGTATCATGGCTATGTGGGTATTATAAAGTGTGTTTTTGACTGGGGAATCCTGAAACCATAACATAACTTTTTTTTGGAGGGTAGCTGTTGAAGTGTCAGTACCAAATAAAAAAGCTCTTGCATATTTTTTAATTTAAAATTCAAAAACTTAACATTTAATGCTACATATTATTTAAAAATCTTCTCTATCCTCTATTGCACCCTCTCACATATTAAAAATCTTATTTATTATTACATAATTGCACTATAATTTATAAAAATCAAAATGGACTTATATACAAACTTATTTAACTGCATGGAGGAGCTGTCAACAACTTTCACAAGGCGCATGGCACAGTACGAGGAAGATTTGAAGAATGCTGGGGGTGAGTCAACCATCCATAAGAGTGTAGCTAGCTTATCTAGAGACTTCACTGAACTCAAAGGCCTTATATGGAAAACCTTGGGTGCCCTTTTTTTTTTTTTTTTATCGTGCGGAAATCCCTTCGGATACCCCCCCGCCGGTCAGCGGGGGCGGTTATGTCGGGCTTGCACCGACTAAAACCGCACGCCGTCTCGGGTCTTCAGACGCCGGGGTGTAAGGTTACCCATAGAGCATATCCCTCGCACCCCGGCTGACCCTGGGCCATCTCACCACTAACAGCATCGCTCATCCTGTCTCCTCTGAAAGCAGAGGAGTACGGAGAGCGATGTGTTCCCGCCACGTTGGGTATTGGCCGACGATCAATGCCAACCCTATAAAGGGGTGAAGGGGAAGCCATTGACCGCCGCCCAGGGTGTACCGGCCGCTCCGATTCCGTTCCCCCCGGACTGCAGCGGGATCGGAATCGGAGTGACACTCGAGGAGGTTACCCAACACACACCCCCGGTTACCCAACACACACCCCAACCTTGGGTGCCCTAAAGTCTCAGATGGAGTTGCTGGTGAAGGGCTTGGACCGGCATGAGATGGCATCAAGAGCCAAAGTTCTTCTTCTGCATGGCTTCTCTGAGGATGATACAGGAGACCTCACGGGCAGAGTCATTAAAGTGTTCTCGGATAAAATGAATATTACGAGTGTCTCATCTAAGGACATAGCTGTCTGCCATCGTCTGGGGAGTGACACCAGTAAACCTCGCCCACTGTTAGTGAGGTTTGAAAATCGTGCGACTCGTAGTGAAGTATGGCGTAATAAATCCAAACTTAAAGGCATTGGCCTAACATTGTCAGAGTTCCTCACTAAGCCCAGACACGATCTTTTTGTATGTGCTAGGAGGCATTATGGTGTAAGACAGTGCTGGACCTCCGATGGAAAGATAATTGTCCAGGTCACGGATAACTCTCGACATAAAATCGAGACGGCGGCTGAACTGCAACATCTTTTAAGGACATTTCCTGTTGCCGAATCGAAATCTGCTAGTACATCCACTACGGGCACAGTTTTGCATAAGAAACCATGCAAGTAGATAAAATCACGAATTCCTGTTAATACTACTGTTTTCTTTTTATTTAGATTTTATATTGTCGGTCAGTTTTACATAAATCAACTTTTGTATATTTGACTTTGACGTACCTAATTCAGCGTATTGACTAATGTGTCACTCGTTCGGAAACATCAATAATGTATGTTTGAAAACTAGTATTTTTATCAACATTGTGCATGCTAGCGAGTGCATAGAGGACTGGAGAGGAAAGAATATTTTATTTTTTATTTTTTTTTGAGTTAAAATTTTAGTATTGTAATTTTTTAAATTATATTATTTTATATATATTTTATATTATAGTTATTTATTTATGTTTGTAGGTTCAGATGATAGTTTTATATCTTGTTCTTCTTCTGTTGCGTCTAGTGACAGTTTTGATAGTGCACATAGTGATGGCGACTCCGTACAGCTCTGTGACAAACTGTCCTCTATTTTTTCACCCTTTCCTCATTTTTTCAATGTTGTGCATTTAAATGCTCAGAGCATTCCTGCACACTATTCTGATCTTCTAGCTTCTTTCAATGCTAAGAACGTTCACGCTATCCTTGTCTCTGAATCTTTTCTTAAGCCTGTACTCCCTTCGACCCAATATTCACTTCCTGGGTATAAGCTTGTGCGTGTTGATAGAACGGGTAAAGCATGTGGCGGGGTTGCCGTGTATCTTCGTGGAGATATCTCTTATAAAGTTGTTGACCAGTCCCCAGGTGTATACTCAAATTTTACAGAATATCTCTTTATTGAAATTGATTTTAAGCACACTAAAACACTACTAGGCGTTTATTACAGCCCTTGTAGTAATATTAATTATTTCGCCGCTTTTGAAATGCAACTTGAAAATCTATCGTCACTGTATGAACATAGAATTATCCTCGGGGACTTCAACACTTGTCTTCTCAAAAATGATTCACGCAGCCGTCAACTCTGCTCTCTTGTCTCTTCTGTAGATATGCATATTCTTCCCCTAAATGCCACACACAAGGTTCCTAATACTAAGCCTTCTCTACTTGACCTTATTCTAGTTTCTAATCTTCATAAGGTGGCTTCACATGGACAGCTGTCTGCTCCCTTTTCATACCACGACCTTCTATACCTTTCCTATAAACTGCGTCCTCCGAAACGCAAGAGTAAAGTTCTAGTTCTTCGTAATTTTAAAGATATTGATCTGGAGCGTTTGGGGGGTGACATAGATGGTATTGATTGGTCATCTGTTTATGACTGCAACAACCTGGATGAGAAGGTGTCTATTTTTACAAGCACGTTGTTGGCCATCTATGATGTACATGCCCCTCTTAAAAAGGTAAGAGTTAGACACCATCCTGCGCCATGGCTTTCTCCAGCCATCAAAAATATTATGTCGAAGCGAGATAAGGCCAAGCGTAAACATGTTAAATGTCCGTCTGAGGAGAGCTGGGATCTGTACAAGAGGCTACGTAATCGCTGCAATCGTATGTGTAGGGATGCGAGACGAGACCACATTCATAATTCTATGAAAAATCTTAACACTTCTCAACAATGGCAGTTTCTTAAATCTTTGGGTATTGGTAAGGTCGTTCATGACAACCTTACCGATATGGACCTCAATGCATTGAATGCCCATTTCTCTGCGCCTCCCACTACTATTCCTTGTGATGTTAAGTCCTCTACTCTAAATTTCCTCTCTTCTCTTCCACTACCTTCAAATACTTCTTTCTCATTTCAGCCGGTCTCAGAAGTAGATGTTAAGAAACATTTGCAAACCATATCTTCTAGGGCTGTCGGTGACGATGGCCTTCAACTTCAAATGCTTCTTCCCATCCTGAATCAAATTCTTCCTATCCTTACCCACATGATAAACTACTCCTTATATTCTAACTGCTTCCCTTCATCATGGAAGAAAGCTTCTGTTAAACCTCTGCCCAAAGTATCCAATCCTGCAACGCACTCTCAATTCCGACCCATTTCGATCCTTCCCATCTTGTCCAAAGTACTCGAGACTGTTGTTCACGATCAACTGTCCTATTACCTCTCCTCTAATAACCTGCTAAGTCCATTCCAATCTGGCTTCCGCCGCGGCCATAGTACTGTTTCAGCTCTAGTTAAAGTAACAGACGATATAAGATTGGCCATGGAGAACAAACAACTGACAGTTCTGGTTTTATTGGACTTCAGCAGTGCCTTCAATTCGGTTGACTTTGACATCCTCTTAGGAATTCTATCATCTTTTAACGTTTCTACTTCTGCAACTGCCTGGTTTAAATCCTATCTTGAGGGACGCTCACAATCAGTTCGAATGAACGAGGCCTCCTCCGATTGGTGCAACTTAGTGGTGGGCGTTCCTCAGGGTGGCGTTCTTTCTCCTCTCCTCTTCTCTGTCTTTATAAACGCCGTCACTAAGGTCGTAACCTCAAATTATCATCTCTACGCAGACGACTTGCAGCTATATCGACATTTCAAAGCCGATGAACTAGCTAGGGCTGTAGCTGCCATCAATAATGACCTTGAGAACATTAATGCTTGGGCTAAATCTTTTGGATTGTTAGTCAACCCAAAAAAATCTCAAGCACTCATTGTCGGTGGCAGATATATGCTCGGCCTCCTGGATCATGAGTCTCTACCTCCAGTTAAGTACGAGTCTGTGGCCATTGAATATTCCAAGAGTGCAAGAAATTTAGGAGTGCACATCGACTCCAAGCTTGCCTGGGATGTTCACATTGCGGAGGTAAGCAGGAGGGTATACTGCGCATTTCAATCTCTCAAACGTCTCCAGAAACTCCTACCTCTTCAGACTAAAGTTACTCTTGCGCAATCTCTTCTACTCTCAATATTAGACTATGCTGATGTCTGCTTTCTCGATGCTTCGGAGGAACTACTGAATAAACTGGAACGCTTGCAGAATTTGGGGATTCGCTTCGTATTTGGCCTTCGTAAATACGACCATGTTAGTGAATTTCGTAAAAGACTGAACTGGCTCCCTATTCGGCAGCGCCGTAACACTCATATCCTATCTCTTCTCTACTCTATACTACAAAATCCTAATTCTCCGTCATATCTGCGGGAACGTTTTGAATATCTTGTACCTAGGGGCAAACCCTGTCGTGTTTCTTCCTCTCTTCTGCTTCATACTCCTGCACACTGTTCTAGTTGCTATGACGGATCCTTCACGGTGCAAGCTGTTCGTCTCTGGAACTCACTCCCTCATACCATTCGGAGTAGTACCAGTCTGGACATCTTCAGAAGAAGAATTAAAGAATTTTTCCTTTCTCCATAATTTAGTGTGTATATATCTAACCTACGAATATATTTATGTATGTATGTATGTGTGTGTATATATGTATTCATTTTTTATTATAAGTATTGTAGCATGTTTCTCTTTTCTTTTTGTCTTGTAAACACTTCACAGCCTTTCGTAAACTATTCTTCCTCTATTACTCAAAGGTTTGCTGGGAGAGAACTCATATTGAGTTAAGCTCGCCTTTGTACATTTTTTTATGAAATGTTATTGTTACTATCATTTTCTTGTGTGTGCAAAAATAATAAAATAAAATAAAAAATAAACCATAGGAGATTTATGGCAACTTTCATCTGACTTTCATATTTCGACACAACGAAATTGATCAAAATGACCCATTTTTAGCGTTCCGTTGCCAACTGGCAAATATTCCGGTATTTGCCAGTTCGCAACGGAACCCTAAAAATGAGTCATTATAGATTCGTCATGTCTGTCTGTCTGTCTGTCACTTTTTTTCCGAAACTACAAGAACTATGCTGTTGAAACTTGGTAAGTAGATGTATTCTGTGAACCGCATTAAGATTTTCACACAAAAATAGAAAAAAAAACAATAAATTTTGGGGGTTTCCCCATACTTAGAACCGAAAAAAAAAAACATCAAACCCATACGTGTACCCGTATGAATAAATATTTATAAATGATATTGAGATTTCTAATATCTATTTTTTCTAAACTGAATAGTTTGCGCGAGAGACACTTCCAAAGTAGTAAAAAGTGTGAGCCCAGCCCCCCTTTATCTTCTGAAATAAGAGAATGATAAAACTAAAAAAAAATATGATATACATTACAATGTAAACTTCCACCGAAAATTGGTTTGGACGAGATCTAGTAAGTAGTTTTTTTTTAATACGTCATAAATCGTAAACCGCAATTTACCTTTCATTCAATCAACTCAAATATAAACATTTTACTTGCTGCGACGGAACCCTTCATGGGGGAGTCCGACTCGCACTTGGCCGGTTTTTAAGGAGAGTTCATGCTCCACAAGAAAGTATGTACGCCGAAATTCTGTTTACGAAAAAGCAGCGAATTGTTCTTAACATAGGTTTCTTGTAATATATCTCTTATTGTTTTCGATCTTTTTAAAGGTATAAAAAAATACATTGTTTACGTTATCAAAAGAAGATACTTTTGACTGAAATTTTAGCTGGTAAAAAGTACATCGTAGATCTTTTTACCACTCATATTTCCTCGTGAAGTGTCACAAGTCATCATCATCATCATCCTCATAGCGATTACCCGGTTGCTCCCAAAGTGTTGGTTTTTCCGGAAGCGACTGCCATCTGACCAGCCAACCTCAAGACTAAAGCCGTCAGGCTTTAGTCTCATCCATTTTTTAGAAGAGTAGGGCCCTGCACACCACACAGTCACAGGTATCCTGGCACAAAGGACGTGATATCTACATTTATGAAGAAAAAAAATTCTTGGCACTCGTTATAAATTTCTGTTAAATTTTTATAAAAGACAATGTATCTAAAATATTCAAATTTATTCTCTCATTATCAAAACATCGTAGGAAGCACTAATGACAAACGACTTTTATAAAAAGAATCTTTACTATTATAACATTCTAAATTAGTTGTGTCTGTACATTTTAGATATTTAAAAAAAACTTGACTATGTTAAAATATCGATTCTGAACACAATTATTTTGTTTATTTCTTTTCTGTTTGTTCGCGATGGACGCAAAATCAACTGAACAGATTTTGATGCAGTTTTTTTAATTAGAAAGGTCTTGGTCAGACTTAAAATTTGTCGTATGTTTGATTGCAATTGGTTAAGTATAATCGGAGATATGACCGATAACCAAACCGAAAATGATAAGCGACACTAGGTAGCGAACTAGTAGGCTATCTCGAAACTGGAGATGGTCCAGGGTCAGTCGGGATGCGAGGGATATGCTCTATAGGCAACCTTTCACTGTAGACTGTCTGTAAACCCGAGACGGCGTGCGGTTTTAGTCGGTTCAAGCCCGACATAACCACCCCCGCTGGCTGGCGGGGGGGGGGTATCTAGCGAACTAGTAATAGAATTAAAATTATAGCATTATCGTTATTGAAGTAAGTTCTACGTAGTTTAAAATCAGATCAGACCCAGTGATATAATTCTTAGATCATAATTCATACAGTTGAGTAATAAAAGCGCTGTATTTAGCGAATAATAGTTCGCTAGGGACGCCATAGCGTACACTGTGATGCGGGGCATTATGTGAGGAATGTCCCACATACTATATGAATAACTCATGGCGCTTTATTAAACCATGCAATCGCTTAAGTATTATAAATACTTACTCCATTTGTTGTTACGAAACATACTTGACATATTTATGAAAATGTTATATAATTCTGCAATATATATGATGGTTATAATGGCGTCATTTAATTAAATAAAATTGAAGTCTGTATAGTTAAAATAACAGCTTTTCAATGAACAATGAACGCGGTACTTATAATAAAAAACCGGCCCAGTGCTAGTTGGACTCGCCCATGAAGGGTTCCGGAGCAGCAAGTAAAATTTTTATATTTGAGTTTATTGAATGAAAGATAAATTGCGGTTTACGATTTATGACGTATTAAAAAAAACTACTTACCATATCTCGTTCAAACCAATTTTCGGTGGAAGTTTACATGGTAATGTACATCATAGATGTTATTTTTAAACTATCGCGGTGTAAATTCATACTTTTTATAACGTCTCGGGACCTTTTTTTTGTGCGGAAATCCCTTCGGATGAACCCCCCCCCCCATATGTCGGGCTTGAACCGACTAAAACCGCACGCCGTCTCGGGTCTACAGACGCGGGGGTAAGGTTACCCATAGAGCATATCCCTCGCACTCCGACTGACCCTGGGCCATTCGCAGTGTCCCCTCTGATAACAGGGGTACCTGGAGCGACCCCGATCCCCTCGTGCAATGGGGTCAGCTGACCCTGAAAAGGGCCCGTTGGTCAGACTCTTGGCCGTTGACGTTGACGCCAGCTACTCCAGAGGAGCATAATCAATGATGCGTCATTGCCCACGTTGCCCAGGGTGCACCAAACTTGGAGGTGATCCAACCAGTCGCAACCCAACGTCTCGGGACCTATCGCGATTAATATAGAACTTACTTTTGCCGACGTTCCGGATGCGTTGCAGCACCCGTGGTCACGGCTTGACCACGGGACATCAATGTGACCGTCGGATTGCCGACGCATCCGAAACGTAGGCAAAAGTAATTTCTATATTACACGTATGAGTGTGATGAAAAAAAAATTTTTGAGTTACAGTTCTAAGTATGGGGACCCCCAAAATTTATTGTTTTTTTTCTATTTTTGTATGAAAATCTTCATGCGGTTCACAGAATACACCTACTTACCAAGTTTCAACAGCATAGTTCTTATAGTTTCGGAAAAAAGTGGCTGTGACATACGGACGGAAAGACAGACAGGCATGGCGAATCTATAAGGGTTCCGATTTTTGCCATTTGGCAACGGAACCCTAAACACCATATTCTAAAACTGTTTTCTGTCTGTCCCTCTGGATGTGTGTTCCGGTTAATCTCTGAAGCGGTTGGGCCGATTTTGACGAAATTTTCACTGGGTGTATTATTTTGGTTTTTTTTCCGAGATATACGACTTCAAATATGTACAGTTAAATAATGTAGGAAAAGCATTTTTTCGTTCGTATTTTTATACGAATGGAAGTATGGGGTTTTATTAACTGCTACCTGATAGCTGGTATACCTGCAGATCAACGGACGAGACTGTAGCGCAGGGTAACCTCTAGGTGCAGCCAGCAGTTACCTGGAGGGCAGACAACAACTAGTCAAAAGAAATGGGAAGTGGACCCCGGCCTCCCGAATTCAGAGATGAAACTAGGAGCATCACCAAGATGATGATGATATATCTTCGTTGCTTGCATGAAGGTTGTATATCATAGAGACACCCAAACCAATGTAAATTTGTACACATATTCATACATACAAATATATGTACTGAGCGGGAATCGAATCTGCGAACACTATACTAGCAGTAGAACACTCAACCGCCACAGAGGTCACGAAAACATCCATATAAATTTTCTTGCATTTGTCATTAAACCTATCATTTGATCTTAACCCTTGAAGTACTTACCTAGTTTCAAACGAAGTAAGTATACAATTATAATCGGATAAGTGGTTCAGATTATATTTTGAAGAGTTATGAAGTAGCAGAAGAGCCTCTATTGACACTGCCAAGTACATACAAGTGCACAATTGCTTCCTTATGTCTTGGCAATAACAAACAACGACAACCCAAATTTGAGACACACGATGATTGCATGCAGTGTTGTGTCAGTCTGCTATTACTCCCAGAAAAATAACAAGTGGGGATGGTACTCTGCTGGGGGCGTCACTACTGGCGTACTTTGTGACAACCCTGGTGATAAAAGTATGATTTATCCTTCATATTTGGCCATAATGGAGTACTGCGCGTATAGATTTTTTCATCACTCGTTTGACGCACCGGTTGGACATAACATAACATAACTTCACGCCTGTATCCCCGAAGGGGTAGACCGAGGTGTATTACACACCCACGATTCGCCAGTTATGTTTAGGTCCCAATGTAATATTGGGTGAGCCTATTGCCATCTACCGGGAACATTATTAAGCAAGCGATAATTAATTTTTTTTAATATACACATAACTACGAAAAGTCAGAGGTGTGCCCGGCGCGACTGGGGATCGAACTCGAACTCGTCTCGGTAGTTTGTTATGTACGCCACTGGGCTATCGCCGCTTTTTTATCGGTTGGAAACCTATGTTAAAGTGAATTAAACTGTAAACCTACCAAAGACATATTTGGCTATACCAAATATGTCTCCGTTGGGCTGAACGTTGTTACCTGTCTTACTTTGGTCTTACTAGTTAAGAGTTTTAACAGCAACATTACACGTCAATCAGTCAATCAATAAGCCTATCGCAGTCCACTGCTGGACATAGGCCTGTCCCATGCATCATAGCACCCAAACCTCCGCCTTCCGCATTTAGTCTATCCCAGCCACCCTTTTCAAATCGTCCATCTGGCTGGGGGCGTCATAGCTTTCGTTTACCGATTCGCGGTCCCCACTTCAGGAGGCTTGCTCTAACGGGTATCGATCCTGCGGCAGATGTGGCCAGCCCATTGATATTTTAGTTTGCTTATTTTGCGAGTTATATCGGTAACTTTGTTGAATGACATCATTACGCATTTTATACTTTAAAGAGACTCCAAGCATAGGTCGCTCGCTCCATAGCCCGCTGAGAGAATTCATATTTTTTTGACTATATATATGACTCTTTTTAGTTAAATTCTTTTAATTTAAAGTGTATTTATTTTCCCGATGCGCTAAAACGAGGTCAAATTAAACAGCACTCAGTAAGTCTGTATATACAGCGTCTCCTTCATAATCTATTGTCGACTTGGGAAGTACTTCTAAATGTAGCGTTGGTAGCTTAATGGTTAAGGAGTCGGTGTTACAATGGAAAGGTTACAGGTTCGAGTGAACTCAAGCAATTTAGCTTAGCTAGAGGGGTTGGAGCAGGTTAGACTAGTAGTACGGCGGGTGACACTGTACCGGGCGGATGGCGGCAGTCGGCCACCGCCAGAGGAGATTCGCGGGTGGCGTGAAGCCGCCCGCATTAAGATAATGGACAGGTGGTCGTCCCGGCTGGAGGCTCCACGCGCTGGCTTTGCCACCGTGGAGGCGCTCTAGCCTGTCATTGTTGAGTGAGCAGGGCTGCAGCACGGGACCCTTTCCTTCCGACTGACACAGGTGCTTTCCGGGCACGGCTGCTTCGGAAAGTACCTGTTTAAAGTTGCTAGGAAGGAATCGAGTCCCGCCTGCCACCACTGTGACTGCTGAGGAATCGGCGCAACACACGCTTTCGGTCTGCCCAGCTTGGGAAACGCAACGCCGGGTTCTCACTGCAGTCATAGGGAGAGATCTCTCGCTGGCGGCCATCATTCAATGCATGGCCGCCAGTGACAGCCGCGGTCGCAACCTTCTGCGAGGACGTCATCTCGCAGAAGGAAGGCGCGGAGCGGATCAGGGAGGGAGATCCCCTTGCTGATCCGATCCGCCGCCGGCGAACCGGGCGGCGGAGGCGCGAATATTTGCGCCTAATGCCACCCTGAGTGTGGCTGCGGGTGGAAGGGACGGGGTTAGCCCTCCACCCACTGTTCTAGCCACCCGCGAAGAGGCGACGTCCGTGTGTGCCTGGATGTTGCCTAATTGAGAGTTGTGTGATGAAGGTGCCCGTGACACACTGCGGGCACGCGCTAGGGGGGGTCGCCATGGAAGTATTCGTGTATAGTTTCAGCCCCCCCCCCCCCCCCGAGAAAGCGCAGAGTATGGCACACCGCAGGGTTATTGTGTGAGAGCCACACATAACCGCGCGGCCTCCCCGCGTCGCGCGGTATGCCGTGGGACATTTCCCCTGACGAAACAAAAAAAAAAAGGTTAGACTAGTAGTAGTAGGAATACTAGTACCTAATTTGTTTACTATTTTTTTTTGTTTTAAGAGCCTCTAATTGTATAGTGTTGTGCTTCTGCTGGAAAGTAAGGTTATAATTTCATTTGTTAAATATGAACTTGTAAGTACTTTGGCGTTTTGTAAATATCGTTATTGACGTTTTCTAAGTAGCTACTGTTAGTAAGATCTGTACTGTATAATCGATTTATGACTTTATCACATAAAAAGTTATAGCCTGCATACTAAATTTGATCTTAAATTCACGATTAAAATTAGGAAAATAAATTCACAAGCAATATCGTATCAGAATTCAAAATGGCTATTTAGCTGAAGAATTGGTTTTAGATTACGTTGGTTCGATCAAGTTAGATTAATTCTGTAGCAGAATAACATTTAAGAGCATAAACTATGCATGAGATTTGGTTAGTATACAATAAATGGTGTTAATATACATTTAAATATAAACATCAATGCATTTACTTAATCAGATTCATACTTATTTTATAGATAAACTAAACTAACGTTTACCCACTAATTCGCTTCGTAGCGGTTATCGGCTTTTGTTAACCTGTCGCTTACGAGTACAATGTATCATACATCTATACTACTAATCATAATGTTCAAGAGTTTGTTTCGAAGAAGCGCTAATCTCTGGAACTATAAATAAAAAATCTTTTTGGAATTGATAGCCCAGTGGTTGGAAAGGTTAAAGGATATATGTATTATAACATCACGCGGCAACACTTACGAGCCGAGCAATAAGAAAAAAAGAAAGGACGGGCGGGCAATACAACGCGGTGGAAGAGAACAAGTACGGCGGGCGAAACCGTGGGGCAAAGCTAGTAATATGAATAATTTTAGTTTTTCAGGTCTTGAGTTTAGTATTCATTCCATTCGTAAAATTGATTGAGCAAGTGTAGTACTTCTTCTATAAAATTATAAAACTAAAACTAAAATATATTTTTTCAATCGTATTTAGAGGAAGTAAACTCCTTCGCAAATAGTAAACTAAAGCTCTGAAAATATACCTACCAAAAATACTTTTTCTACAAAATATAACAACATAATACAAGAATTTTTATAATACCACAAACCTTGAAATTGTATCGATTTTTTTTGGAAGATGACTTATGGTTTTGGAAGATGGCAGACGCTTCACGGAAAACATCGAAGTCCAGCCGTTCGAAGTTAGACTGAAAGACGATCACAACTAAGTTGAGAAAAGGCTCGGAGGAACACATATTGCTCACGCACAAAAAAGCCTACCATCTATATATATATATATATATATACCCATCTTCTAAATATAAATAATACGAAATAGTTCAAAACTTCACGCTGTCTCTCATAACTTAACACATCTCGCGAGCCAATAAAGACTCGAATATCTGTTTGATAGTTACTCGCCCTCTCATGTGAATAGATAGTACCCTCCTAAACGCACTAACTATTATCATCATAGCGATCTCCCGGTCGTGTCCAAAGTTTGCACTCTGGAGCCCGAGTTACGTTAGTAAACATAACATAACATAAACTCACGCCTATATCCCCGAAGGGGTAGGCAGAGTGCTAGCACCCACATTTCGCCAGTTTATGTTTAGGTCCCAATGTAATAGGTGGCGAGCCTATTGTTATTAACCGGGCACTTATAAACCTGCGATAAATACACACATAACTTCGAAAAGCATCGAAAAGTCATTGGTGTGTGCCATGGTAAAACGTGGGATCGAACCCGAGACCTCATCTCAGCAGTCCATTACCCAGTCCGGAAGTGACTGCGGTTTGGCCTCTCAAGCCAAGAGGAAAACCCACGCCAGAGCCTCGTCCGTAAGTGGCAGGCCGCCGCATCTTCCTACGAGCAGGTAATTCACGCGAAAGAGGCGGCGGAGAGAGAGCGGGAGAAAACCTTGACCCCCGAGTTCCGCAGTCTGCGTTCGGGACTACTGACCTCCATAATCGGGGTATGTGGACGGCAGTCGGTCGGCTAGCCATCCTTACAGAAGCAGGCCAAGACGGAGGCGTCTCTTGTGGTCCTACACACGCCCGCAAACTCACCGACGCGGGATCAAACCCGACCTTAAAGGCGAGGCTACGAAGGCGGCCGAAGTCCACCGGAAACCCTAGGGTTATCTTTTCGAGAGCGTACCCGGGGTGCCTGGCAATGGGCGCTTGGGCAGGACACCGTGCGGTTTTAGTCGGTTCGATTCCGAGATACCCACCTCATCGCTGGTACCGGTAGGGTGAAGCCCATGGGGGTTACCACACTTAAAAAAAATAAAAATAAAAAAGAGCCTCGTCCGTTGTCTAGTACGTGCACGCTTGCAAGTGAGGTTGATACCCTACTAGTTTCGAACTACCATTATAGTCACTATTAGCATCATAAAATAATATAAGTTCACACTTAACACCAGGATCGAGTCTAAGGTTGCCGTATGAAAACTCGGATATCATAAAATGATTTAATTTATTCTGTACTGCCGCGTATGTTTACGCAAATATTTGTATTTTGTACGCAGTTAAGCTAACAAGCTTGCCATATTGGGAGTGATGTTTGTTAAATAAACTCAAATGTTTTTGTGTATAATGCAACGTTATTTATTGACGATTTGTTTGTATAAATACAGCAATCTACAATCTATACTATTATAAAATTGTAAATTAGTTGTGTCTGTACTTAGGACATATTAAAAAAAAACTTGGGCTTTATAAAGTAAAACGTAACTTTTTTTTAAGAATAATAGTAACTTAACTATTTATATCCCCCTAACCCCTCCAGCTAAGCTAAATTGCTTGTGTTAGGAGTGGGTTCACGTCGGTAGTGTAATGGCCAGGATTCACACCCGGGACATGACCATCATAAGGTCGACTCCTTAACCAGTAAGTTAAAAGATTCTGAACACATAATTTTTTTTTTGGAAATCTTGTTTCTTTGTTTTTTTTTTGGAAATCTTGTCTCTTTGTCTGCTTTTCTGTTTGTTCGCAATTGACGCAAAGTTTTTGTATTAGAAAGGTCTTGGTCAGACTTAAAATCTGCCGTATGTTTGATTGCACTTGGATAAGTAGAACCGTGGATATGACACAAAAAACGATAACTGACCTCCGCGCGGGCGCAGCCGTGGAGCCTAATCTATACTAATATTATAAAGAGGAAAGATTTGTATGTAAGTATATTTGTGACGAATCGGCTCAAAAAGTACTAGGGCGATTTAAAAAATTATTTTACCATTATAATGCTACATTATCCCTGAGCGGCATAGGCTACTTTTCATCCCGATATTCCAACAGGATCAAGACTTACGCCGGTGGAACGCGTGGCGATGCTAGTTTATCATACAATCATAATAATCATATCATCATCATTACGAATTCTCAATTGCATCCAAAGTTTCAACTTTGGAGCCCGGGGCCCGCTTATTGTTGTATTTACTTATTTATTTATTTGTTTAGAGACTTAACAGCTATGATACATATCTCGTGGGTAAATTAAGAAATACATTGGATTCTTAGCCAATAACAAAGTTTCCCGACAAGTAAAATTGCATGCACCATATCAATATGCAATATCTATGTATTTATAAATATTCTTACTATCTTATTCTAACAGTTCTTATACAATCTTTATTCGAGCAAGTTTGATTGTAACTTTAATTCTTTTCTTAAAAACACTTTTTGAGCGGTGGAAGATGTCAATGTCATCAAAGTTGTCATTGTAACAACTAGGTAAGCATGTGAAAACTGCATTTTTACAGTAGTTAGCGCGATGCAGAGGAACACTGAAAAGGCAGGTATGTCTAGTCCGAGTTTTGGGTGTATTTAAATTTATATTAGAGAGAAGGTCCATACTATAAATTTCGCCACTTATAAATATAAATGGCAAATAAAAAATCTATGTCTAGTAACACGCGCCTGCTAGACAGAGAGGAGAGACCCCGACAGAGAGGACCCCGAGAGGAGAGCGTGCGTCAAAGCCTCTTCCGTTGTGTAGCAAGTGTATCGACTAACAGATGTAACCGATTTTGTTAAATTTTTCGTAGATATAGCCTAAAAGCTGGCGAAGAATATGAGATAACACGTGGGTAGAGCGGTGGCTAATTGCTAGTGTTCTCTAAATAATTCATAATAAGTATTAGGGAAGAAATTTTACCACGCACTATAGGATTAATTAATAAAAATGATGGCAACAGCAGGGCACTATTTAGGAGATTGTGCACAAATTGTAGTGTTTTCAATTATTAAAAAGTCAAATACCACAATGGAACCCTACACAATTTAAAACGGACTATGAAAACGCCATGATGATGGCTATAAAGTCAGTTTTTTTCCGGAAATATGCGAAGCAGGTGTTATTATCATTATTATGAGAGTCTGAAGAGGAAACCCTTTGCAAATTGTTGCCACTTTTGCCCAACTACAAGTCATCATACTGTTTGATGTTAAAAATTAATAAAATTGCAACATAAAAACCGTCTTCAAGCAACAAAAAGAGGCACTCAAATGTGAAGAATAACTAAATTTACAGATCTAATACAAAAGACATCTCAGATTGGCTGCATCATAAAACAAGATTTAAGAAGCCTTAAGCAAAATATGTTTGAAAGCAAAACGCGCATAATCTGCGCCCGCGCATTCAGGGTCGGAATCATTGAGCGCTTGTTACCGACACAATTGTAAACGAACATTATCTTACGTAATGTTGGCATCTGTGTGTCATTTTCGTTTCGTACTCTTCCATCATGTTTATTGCAGTGCGAATAAAATTATTTGCCTTGATTTTAATCAGTGCCTAATTACTTCTAAAAGTATTATATTCTTTTTTTTTTTAACTTGAATGCACGGGGCCCTGCAATCACCTTTGGATCCCAAGCCAACATCACCTGCTATTTGGTAGTGCACCTGTTAAATAAAACATGAGACTCCGGCGCAGGCTTGCCTCTTGTGTTCGGGAGGTCAGATGGCAGTCACTCCCGGAAAAGCCATCATACCAATTAAAAACAATAAGCGGACCCCTAAGGGAACCACTTAGAAGATGATGATGACTTTTTAACTATGCTTACGTCAATATTGCAAAAACAGTTTTTTATAATAATAACGCGTCAGGTTATAAACTATCGAAACATTGTCAACAAAGAGGAAGATGTCACGTTTTGCTATTTCACGACCTTCGGCTTCAAGGACCCACTAAGCAGACCCATCAGTGGGTCTCAGAATACTGACATGTCTCCAAAGGCCCACTAGTGGGTCACGTACACATTTTTTCGATTTTCATCAATATAAAAAAAAGCAACGTGTGGCTGACGACATAACATAGATCTAAGATGCAATACAATATACGCAGTTTTTTTTTAATATTTTACATTTTTTATGTACGTTTCATTGCAAAACACGATAGCTATTGACAATATTTTCACATTTTATTATCTGATCAATGAGTTATATTATTTAAAAAAACGCTTCCATTAATTACCGTTGACACATAATTGTCTGGAATTAATTTGCAGTAGATTACACAAATAGTTGTACTAACACTTAACGCAATGGCAATTAGCACGGCACTTACACTAACTACGTAATCCATACCACTACAATTATCTGAACATTTCAAGCATTACTTTTGGAATGCATTAATGTTTTTCTTGTTCTCCGCCTCTGGTGGTCTCTGCTCTTTTTCCGATCTAAATTGATGGGTGTTTTACACATTGAGAGAGTCCTATGTCTAGAAGTAGATGCAAAAAATTGATTGATTTATGCCTGTCAGGTGGTATTTCGAAAGGTACGCGCGTAACTTTCGAATCACTGCACTAAATTGAATGATTATTTTTAGGGTTCCGTATCCAAATTGTGAAATGGGACCCTATTACTAAGACTCCGTTGTCCGTCAACTGTCCGTCTGTCCGAATGTCACCAGGTTGCATTTCATGAACTATGAAGTTAGACAGTTGAAATTTTCACAGATGATGTATTTCTGTATTCGCTGTAATAATAAAAACTAAAAAACTAAATAAAATAAATATTTAAGGGGGCTCCCATATAACAAACGTGAATTTTTTTACTCGTTTTTGCTCGATATTGATAACGGTAACAGGAAGACGCTTGTAATATTCTCAGAAGATTTAGTTAAACATTCACTTTAAAAATAAATACCTTTATTAAAAGAAAACAAAATGTTTTAGGGGGCTCCCTACAGCGTAATTTTTTTGTCGATTTTATAAATAGTGGTACGGAACCCTTCTTTCGCGAGTGCGACTCGCACTTGGCTGGATTTTTTGTGTTCGTTATTGTTAGGACAAGGTATGGTGTATGTAAGAAAATTTTTGGAAGTCCACGGGCTTTAATTGCACCGGGGCGAAGCCAGAGCCCAGTAAATCAAATTCAAAATTTAAAATTAAATCAAATAGTTGAATCTATATCCGCCGAATGCCACCTGATAAGTGGGTTCATTTGGTTACACCCTGGAAGCCAGAAGATCAGTGTTTACTTCAAAATTTGTGTTGTCATTGTAGACATATTGAATTACCGCCAAGTGCGTACAGTCAGCATGCGCTCCGGATTAATCAATCAATCAAATCAGTCTATCGTAGTCCACAATCAACAACTGTAGACCTCGCCGCTCTGTCCTAATTTAGGCTTCCCGTATCTGAATCCCAGCGATATAGGGCTCGAGAAAACTTTTAACCTAGATTCTTAGTCGTTTTTCTTTGTTTTATTTTTTAAATAAACAAATTTATCTATTAGTTAGTGCCAATATATTAGTAATATTTTACTAGTCTTGTTTTGTATGTATCGTACTAGTTTAAATGTGTGCGTTAAATTTATTTTAATGTGCCCGGTAGATGGTAATAGGCTCGCCCCCTATTACATTAGGACCTAACATAATATATCTATTAGACAAGACATGTAAAATAATACTAATTTGCCAATATATTAGTATTATTTTACTTGTCTTGTTTTGTATGTATTGTACTAGTTGAAATGTGTGTGTTAAATTTATTTTAATGTGCCCGGTAGATGGCAATAGGCTCGCCCCCTATTACATTAGGACCTAATCAAAACTGGCGAATCGTGGGTGTGTAATGTACCTATGCCTACCCCTTCGAGGATACAGGCGTGAAGTTATGTTATGTTATGTTAAATTCCAATTTGAAAATTATTAGTATACAGATGATGTACGTTAATATGATAAGTTGATATACGAGTATAATTACGCTTTGATGAACAAATTAATTTGAATAATTCTAAAATGATGTATCCATAGTAATAGAAAAATAAAAATTACAAGTTACATCATATATTAGGTCGTTACATATGAAATTGCCGTTTTTCTTGAAGAAATTGGAGGAAACCCAATTTTCAGTACTATCATTTTTGCAATGTTTTAGAAATGACAAATCCAAATTTTATGATTTTTTTTTGTCTGAATGAGACAACTTTAAGCTAACAAACAGCAACTTTTCTTACATTTTTGAAAAGTGACAGCTGTTAAGTAATACGAAATTTATCATCAAAATAGATAGCATTTAGGAAGTACTGTTTTTGAAGTTCGAATTAATTTATCAAGCGGCCAATAAAAACAAAATTTTATACAGAGTTGTAAAATCTTGAAATCAACTTTCAAACAAAATATAAGTAATGGAAATAGCTATTAATTAAATAAAAGGGCATGGGAAATAAAATATAAAAATATCAAAACTCCACAGAGTAACCTATGTATAAAAAATAGTTTGATTTAGAGACTAATAAACGTTTCTTAATTAACATCATCACGCTATTTTATAAAAGTGGTAGAGTCAAGCAATAGTCATTTTGGCTGTTGCATGAATGGGCCAACTCGACAGGGGAAGCTCCACCCTCTCACAGAATATCGACGCCAAGTAACAGTATTTGAACTGTTGCGTTCCGTTTGGTGAGTGAGAGTGCCGGAGTCCAAACTCCTTTCCCATCCCCTCCCAAACTCCTTTCCCAGCCCCTTCCCTTTACAGGGTCGGCAGCGCGAGTGTGACGCCACTGGTGTTGCACACGTCCATAGGCCGCGGTAACCGCTTCCCATCAGGTGGGCCGTGTGCTTGTCTGCCACCTTAGTGGTATAAAAAAATAATAATTAAAGAACCAAACATACTTTATTTCGATGTTACATTTAGACTTCTCATCTGTCAAAAAATTTATTTGACAATAAAACGAAGCAATAACTTACAGATGTTCGAATCGATACCTATTGTACAAGTAAACATAAGTACCTACCTTGATCTTTTCCGAACTTAACGCGGACGAAATCGCAGGCAACACCTAGCTCATAAATATAAATAAACTCATTAAGGGCAAGGCCTATGTCCTTTCTGAATGAATGCATATTTTACAAATCTTTTGTTTTTTAACGTCCTCTGTTCATTTGTTAGTTAGTATGTGTCAAATCTTGGAAGCCCAATTAAAACCATTTCCTCACGTTAGATTGGATTCAAATTTGGTATAGATACTTGTGTATCTTCGGTGACAATGCAATATGTGGTACAATGAAGCTGGCCTGATGATGGATTCGGAAGGTGTCCATAGGAACATATAACTAAATAAGGTAAACCAATCGAGTTTGGGCTCATTTGTTTTATCTCGGCAAATACTCTGATGCTACATGATATCCAGGGTCTGAATATGGAGACAGTAGGTGGTCATAGGAACTTCTGAACTAAACGACAACAAACAACCTGTTTGGGCTTATTTGATTTGTAATGTAATGCTCTTACTAGAAAGCTTCTTTAAAAAAAGGTTTCTTATGATATTGTCGGAAGTTTACGCGAATGTCACACATTGAAATTAAACCTCGTGACCATGGCTATTGAAAAGCAACCGAAACGTCGGGATCAATGTAAAATATAAAATAACATTAAATAAATCGCGATAAAATCCGTTAAAAATAGTTTCATTACAAAGGCTTTTTATATTCATAATTTATTAATATTACAGATTTTTACTACAGTGTTTTCTTACGACTTGTATGCATTATTATTTTTATTTGTAAAGTATTTATTTATTCATCGTGATCTAAGAACTAAGTATATACTTATGTATGTTGATATTAAGAACATATATATAATACATACATAAAATAAACTGCTTCTACTCTATAATATCCAAATATAGACGAGCCTATTCTAAGACAAATTGCTCAAATACACGCAATTATGGAACAAAAACCAATCATTTACCTGACAAAAGACCAAAAACCCGTCTTTATCTGGGCATATAACGGTAGTTATTTATACAATAATTACCTTAATTGTATAGTACTAAACAAATCCTTTAAACCCATATTAATAGTCATCATCCTGTGAACCTTTTCCCAACTCAATTGGGGTCAGCTTTTTGATCTAACTACGAAGTGGCCCAACTTCAATCATTTCCGTGAAGCGACTGCCATCTTTTTTTTTCTTAAAAAGAATATTAGTAACCGAAATTACTAATATTCCCCCTAACCCCTCCAGCTGAGCTAAATTGCTTGTTAGGAGTGGGTTCACGTCGGTAGTGTAATGGCCAGGAGTCGAACCCGGGACCTCTATATCGTAAGATCGACTCCTTAACCACTAAGCTACCGACGCTTATCTAAATCTGACCTCCAAAAACCATTGGCGATATGAAAGTTCTGTAGTTAGATAAGTTGTTGAAGCTCAGATTACTCGTAATGAGTGTCATAGATGTTCGTATGGCAACCGAGAGCGACGGCTTAACGTGCTCTCTGAGGCACAAAGGAATCTCAATGTGTTAAGAATGGTCACTCATCCTAATACTGACCTGGTCAGTATTGTTCAGCCTTGCAATGTGAGACCCTCTCCAGCACTAATAAATGTTATAAAATAGCGCCCTGTCTTCAGCTTGCCGCATCCAGCCAGTATCTGCCCGCAATCTTTCGTGCTATGGCGCTCATTAGGGGAGACCTATGTCCAGCAGTGGACTAGCATAGGTTGATGATGATGATAAAATAAAATAGAGACACACATAACATCTAAATATTCAACCAAGTCCCCTTGCCATGTGAAACTTCAAACATAATCTTCAAACTATATTTTTCTGCAGGTCCAGTCGCTCTAAAACCTTTCGTGAAATGATGAACAAAATATAAAATATGATATTAAGCTTATGCTCTTAAAAATTCAAACATACTTTATTTTGTCAGAATATTAGTAATTGAAATTACCAGTAGTTAAATGCTATCTCTTCTCTACTCTATACCTTTTTTTTTTCGTGCGGAAATCCCTTCGGATAGCCCCCCCCCCCCGCGGGGTATTGTGGTCGCAGCACTAGTGGGACCGGTGGGTGTCACGCGGTGCTGCGACGACAATCCTCTTCTGATGAGGCCGTCAAGCTGAGTTTCACCATTGTTAACATGGTACGTGTATGTAATGGTAACCCTCTTTCCTGAGACTTTACCTTCAGCTTACCATCAGGCGAGGTGAAGTCAAATTGACGTGTCCTAAATATTAAAAAAAAAACACGGCGGTTGTATAGTGGCGAGGATGTGAACTCGGGACCTATCGGTCGTATGGCCGACTCCTTAACTACTAAACTACCGCCTGAGCAATTAGCTATTATTAAATGGTCAATCGAAGCCAAACACCCTTTAGGTCTGCAAATGTCAACGTGGGAAGCAACACGGTAGAATAGATACTATATAATTAGGAAGTTGTTATATTTTGATAGCACTGTATGTTTTTGTAATTCTCGATCCATTACACTATAAAAAATTCTTACTTGAGTCATTCTAAATAATAATTGTTGTTTTGATATTTCGTCTACACTCAACTTAGTCAAGGAAGGTTTGAACAAAAACCGAAGAGAATATAAATAATAATAATAATGTTCTAGGACAATCAACACAGCTCTCTCTAGACCCAATGTGAGTAAAGCTTAATTAGCTTGTATTAAACACACTAAGATACTTTTTTTAAATACATACATATTATACAAAAAGAAACTCCTAGACCAATGCAAATAAACACATCCATGTATACAAATATTTACGCTAAGTGAGAATCAAACACGTAACTTAACAGCTAAAGGCTCACAACCACGCCGAAGAGGTCTTAATATATTTTGTATTGAACCAAAACCGTAGGGACCATAAATATTTAACCATGCGACCACAGTATTATTGCTCGGCTATACTATTATAAAATGGTAAATTAGTTGTGTCTGTGCATTGGAGACTTGCATTACGTTAAATGAACGATTTTGAAAACGAAAACTTTTTTCATTAAATTCTTGTCTGCTTGTTCACGATGGATGCAAAAACTTCTGATTATAATGCGGCGTTTTCTATTAGAAAAGTCTCGGTCAGACTCAAAATCTGCCGTATGTTTGATTACAATTGGTTTAGTAGAACCGGAGATAAGACGATAAAACGATAAACCTCCGCGCGGGCGGAGCCGCGGGCATCAGCTAGTTTATGAATATAATTGTACAATATTTCGTGATATACCCGCATCACACTGACAGCTCATAAACCGCGGATCTGTTATGTCTGAATCCAACTTGACATCGAGGATTTCTGATATTACATGTTCATGCTCCGGTAGGCTTCAATAATTTATAAACAAATTATGTTAAATTACTCATTTAATTTACCGAGCTTTGCTTAGTTTTTTATTCCGACGTATTCTAAATATTAAACCTAGCTAGATCGATTTATCGCCCCCGAAATAGTAGGTATATAGTACCTATATAAATAAAGCGTCGGTAGCTTAGTGGTTAAGGAGTCAACCTTACGATCGAGAGGTCCCAGGTTCGAATCCTGGCCATTACACTACCGACGTGAACCCACTCCTAACACAAGCAATTTAGCTTAGCTAGAGGGGTTAGGGGGGATATTAGTAATTTCGGTTACTAATATTCTTTAAAAAAAAAAGAATGAATAACATACATACATATATTCACGCCTTTTTCCCTCCGGGGTAGTCAGAGACAACAGCCCGCCATCTGCTTCTGTCCTTACGTACTTCACGAGCTTCCTCTACTATCATTAAACCTTTCATGCAAGCGCGCCGGTTTCGAGTGCTTTTGACCTGCCCTTTTTTCAATACCTCATTAATTTGTTCAGTGTATGCTCTGCGAGGTCGACCCCGGCTTGCCTGCCCACTTACATCTGCCTTATATACTTGGTGTGTCATTCGCTCAGTACTCATTCGTTCCAAGTGCCCAAACCACCTTAGCATACCCTTTTCAATTCTTGTAACAATATTATTTTTCACGCCTCACCGCATATATACCGCATACAAAATTTCATGAAAATCGTTGGAATCGTTACCGAGATTCAGAATATATATTATATAGCAGTCGATCGCACTACCGCTATGCCACAAAGGTCGTCCATATATATATACATACACATACATATATATATGAGATGATATATATATATATATAAGCGGCGATAGCCCAGTGGCGTACGTAACGGACTGCTGAGACGAGGTCTTGAGTTCGATCCCCAGTCGCCCCGGGTACACACCTCCTTTTCGTAGTTATGTGCGTATTGATAAATGTTAATTATCGCAATAGGGCAATAGGCTCGCCCCCTATTACATTGGGACCTTAACATAACTGGCGAATCGTGGGTGTGTAATACACCTCAGCCTACCCCTTCACATATACAGGCGTGAAGTTATGTTATGTTATGTTATATTATGTTAATTTATACATATATATATATACAAGAATTGCTCGTTTAGGGGTATTAGATATGACTTTATTTTATGAATTCTGAACCAGTAGGTTCACGTCGTTAAATTGCTTGTATAAGGAGTGTTTAACACAAGTAATTTAGCTTAGCTGGAGGGGTTAGGGGAATACTAGTATTTTTATGTTAAAATATCCATAAAAAAATGGTACTGTTTATGTATTACAGAAATGCCTTGCAGCAGACTGGCGAGAGGAAGTCGTGAACAAGAAAAGGAAGTAAAATAAAGTTTAATAGTACGAAAGTAATTATTTCATCGATATAATAACAAGTTTATGAAATTAGGTTGAAAACTAACTGTATAACAAGACCAGTATATAAATAAATACTTTACGACATTATACACAGCGCTGTCTAGATCCAAAGTAAGCATAGCTTAATTAGCTTGTGTTATAGGGTCTATGCGGATGAACATACTTAAATATATTTTTTGTTAATACATACATATTATAAATGGAACTCAGACCAAAGCAAATAGACATATTCATATTTGCACTGAGCGGGAACCGAACCCGTGACCTCCGACGTAGCAGTCTGGCGCTTTCTAAATATGAGCCTACTAAAGACCATACCTAATTCAATGCGGTTCCGTTTCGTAGAGTTATTGCTTACCTCTCAATTTTTCCATCAAACCTAAACTATCATGTTGACGGCCACAGGCTAGTTCCCAATTAGATACGGATTATTAATTTAGTTCGAGAAATACAGGCTTTAATTTTTCGTTATTGTATTCATGTGACATATTATATATACGTAATATATTATCTAACGATACGTGAAGTACTTTACATCCCTTTTTACGAAAATTGCGCGGTCGGAGATGTGTGAGATTTGGCATAGTTATAACCTATATGGAGGAGAAGTGTCGAATGCTAATATTTAAAAAAAATATGCATAAAAATACACTAAATCAATAAATAAAACGTTACACACACTAGCATACATTTGGAATACACACACCCATCTTACATACGTAAGTTTATACCGCCATTGTCAAAAACGTATTTTGACATATATTTGAATAATGTTAACAGCTGATGTATATAGTAAAATTAAAAAAGAAAGGCACTAAGTTTGCCATTCTGACAACCTTAAGTAAAAGCGGCCAAGTGCGAGTCGGACTCGCCCATTAAGGGTTCCGTAGCAGCAAGTAACATAATAATGTTTCTTTATTTAATTTTTATATTTGAGTTGATTGAATGAAATGGAAATTGCGGTTTACGATTTATGACTTATTAAATATAAACTACTTACTAGATCTCGTTCAAACTAATTTTCGGTGGAAGTTTACATGGTAATGTACATCATATATTTTTTTTAGTTTTATCATTCTCTTATTTTAGAAGTTACAAGGGGGGGGGGGACACATTTTACCACTTTGGAAGTGTCTCTCACGCAAACTATTCAGTTTAGAAAAAAATTATATTAGACACCTCAATATCATTTTTGAAAACCTATCCATAGATACCACACACGTATGGGTTTGATGAAAAAAAAAATTTGAGTTTCAGTTCTAAGTATGGGGACCCCCAAAATTTATTGTTTTTTTTTCTATTTTTGTGTGAAAATCTGAATGCGGTTCACAGAATACATCTATTTACCAAGTTTCAATAGCATAGATCTTATAGTTTCGGAAAAAAGTGGCTGTTAAATACGGACGGACAGACAGACAGACATGACGAATCTTTAAGGGTTCCGTTTTTTGCCATTTTTTCCCACGTAGTCACTTGACTAGTCTACTTAGATATGTCTCGCATGATTTACATCAACAATTAACGAACACAAAATAATATGTATGGGGCCCCACCAAGATGTTCGGGTCCCAAGCCAACCTACGACCACGACCTCCGTCTCACACCTATGCGGGGGGATTTCCGGAAGAAAAAAAAATAGGAGCCCAACCCAACCTTACCTGCAAGCCAGAGCATCTGCTGATTGACGGACTGGGCTCTACTGCAGGTTTACGGGATCAGTATTTCACTTGGATGTAACCGCGGGCAATAGCTATTAGTGTATAATATAGAAGTACAGTACTTTTTTTTTCTTTTTCGTGCGGAAATCCCTTCGGATACCCCCCCGCCGGCCAGCGGGGGTCTCGGGTCTTCAGACGCCGGGGTGTAAGGTTGCCCATAGAGCATATCCCTCGGACCCCGACTGAACCTGGGCCATCTCCGGTTTCGAGATGGCCCCCTCGGGTTTGGAAACCACCGTGTCCCCGTCTTGCCCCCGTTTGGGGGAGGGACGCTAGTCGCCCCACCGTTTCGGCCTGCTTCTGCTGGGGTGACAGGCGGCCTCACCTGCCACCCCCAGGCCTGCGCTCATGGAGGACGGAGGTCGTTATGCGACCTCCGGCGCCTGAGTCGCCTGCGACGCGCGGCGAGCATGTAGGGGGCTTGGCGGGCCGGCAGAGTTCTAAATCTCTCCCGGGCGCGCTCCGCCATCTCCTTCGCGAACATTACATGCTCGCAGAAGGAGGTGGCGGCGGCCCACGCGCTCGCGAGAAGTACAGTACCTAGCGTTTAGGTTGGCACGTCATCGTTCTCCCTATCGCACATCAGCCTGACAGTTTGATTATAAAGGTATCAAACTGTCAAACCGATGTACGACACAGAGACCGCTCTACAAAACTCTCCGGACTCTCTCTCTTCTTCTTAACGTGCCAACGCAAGTGCCGGTACCTGAATATCGTCATTCCATTTCTTTCAAGTCAGATTTAAAATAAAACACAACTTCATTAAATAAACATGAAACAATTCATAAAAGAAAGAAGTTTAAATACTTTACCTTGCGGTTTTACCTTTTTGTTAAGTTAGATTGTTTTGTGTAGACAAACATGTGAAAATGTTAAATGACGAACAAAAATTGTGACGTTAGGGATAAAACGACACAAACAAATATGACACGTTCCACTTGAGCGACGTAATGACAAAAATTGTTAGACAATGTGTGGTTGAGTGTGGTGCGAGTTACAAGACGTAATTATTGTGGTATTTGATGTAAATATATATTTTTAAGTCAGTAGCCATTCATCATCATCCTAGTATTCAAAGATGGCACTTAACAGCACGGAGTCCGCTCTCCTAGACTACCATACCTGACTGGTTTATTTATTTATTAAACTTTATTCACAAGTACATAGGCGGACTTTGCGCGGGTTCGATTCCCGCTCAGTGCAAATATTTGTATGCATGAATATGTCTATTTGCATTGGTCTAGGTGTTTCTATGTATAATATGTATGTATTTACAAAAAAAAAATGTTTATAAGTATGTTTATCCGCATTCTGGAACCCATAACACAAGCTAGTTAAAACTATGTTTACCTTGGGTCTTGAAAGCGCTGTGTAGAATGTCGTAGAATATTTATTTATTTATTATTATTACTTAATGCCACAGGTATTCTCTACCAGTCAACCAAAGGTGGTGCAGAGAAACTCAGTGGGTGCATTATTGAGAGCAAAATTTATTGATTAAATACAACTATAAATATACTGCCTTCTAACCTCCCAATATCGACATTAATCAGTATAAGTGCCGACAAACATCTTGAACAAAAGACAGAAGGTAGGTTCACGCATGTGCACTATACTGACCAACCATAAAAGACTGATCTGATTGCAAGTACTATTTCTGTGCAGCTAGAGTGCATTGTCAAGTTGTATGTCATCAATATACTGTTAGTAGGTATATGGGACTACGGCTTGGGCCTCGAAGAACTTGGAAGTGTCTCATACTTACATCTGACATTCCAAGCAATACCAAAAAATGATGTTTCGTAAATATCCTAGAAAGTTAAAGTTTAAATGTAAGTACATGAATCATAGCTATTGAAGTTTATTTTAGGTTAATGTAAACTTTGTAAGTGTGTATCTCTTCCTAACAAAAGTATTTTATTGAAGTTTTCCATTTATGTTACTAAGATGGTAATAACACGCGGTTAAACTGTTGCAAATAGTTTCCGAGATTACAGGCTAGGCTGAAAATGTAAATAGATTCGATATCCAGCAATACAAGTTAGGAACTTGCTCTTGGCTTGGACGGAATATAGAGTCTATTTGCATAAAAAGTATAGGCTTATTCAATATAGAATATTATTTTCTTGATAGGAGGTACGGGGTATTGGGGTGCGACTGGTTGGATCACCTCCAAGTTTGGTGCACCCTGGGCTACGTGGGCGATGACGCATCATTGATTGCTCCTCTAGAGTAGCTGGCGTCAACGTCAACGGCCAAGAGTCTGACGAACCGGCCCTTTGCAGGGCCAGCTGACCCCATTGCACGAGGGGGTCGGGGTATGGTGGACCTGCAAGGCCCGCGGGGGGGGCGTGGTCGCTCCAGGTACCCCTCTGCTGTTATCAGAGGGGACACTGCGAATGGCCCAGGGTCAGTCGGAGTGCGAGGGATATGCTCTATGGGTACTCCTTACACCCCGGCGTCTGTAGACCCGAGACGGCGTGCAATTTTAGTCGGTTCAAGCCCGACATAACCACCTCCGTTCCGTTCCGCCAGCGGAGGCGATCCGAAGGGATTTCCGCACAAAAAAAAAATAAAAAAAAAAGGTACGGGGTATTATGTGATAATACCTAATTTAGGTGTGATAGAGATAATGTCACTCTAACTTGTTAGGTGATTATGATTTTGTGAGCCGTTTGCGGTTGACACGTTGGGGTCATGAGGTCCAAGTATCGGTTTTGTCTTCATAGATTTGGCAAAGTAGCTGATCGAATATCAAATAATTAGGCTTGTAACCCCTTGCTGCTGTAAAAAAATCTAACTTCTATGTCAACGACATCAAAACATACATACGTTTATGCAACATATTCAGACAATCACAACTACTAGAATCATGAAGTTTGACACGAAGCAAGGTCTTATTATAATACAAGTGAAGGGAAAGGTCCGAAAAACACAAAATAAGCGATTAAAAACATTTTAACCTATCGAAGTCTAATGTTACTACTCGGTAGGTAGAACTGCAACCTAGTTACAGGATTTTCTTTACGAATTTAATCTGAGTGAATCCGGGTCGTGCTATTAGTATGTGACATAAAGATTGGTTAGGACCGTTCGTTTCACAAATGAATAACGTGATTTGAAGGCATTTTAAAAAACCACAGTGTAATATAATAAAATTAATATTTATTTTATTATTATTTAATATTATTATTCTACAATTATTGTCATGAGTGACTATTGCAGTGTACATAAAATGTAAATTTAAATGAACAACAACACAGTTAACTGTATAAAATCACTAACGGTGATTACTAATTAACGTATTGGTACCGATTCTGTTGCGCGTCACACTAAACTATACCAAATGTTTTTATTTAAATTTCGACACTTTATTCTATTTGACATCGGATTTGACATTCACATCTGATACAATGCCATTAAAGTTTTTTTTTTACTTTAGTTAGGTTATTAAATCTCCGAAGGGCCTGGTTAGGGAGACCTAAGAATTACTGGTTTGACGTGGTAAGGGAAGATATGCGTGCCACTCTCTGCGAGGGATACCTGAGACCGTGCGAAATGGAGGAGGAACAGTCGGAAAGCGCACCCAGGGCTCCGAGGTGACGCTGAGATAATGATGATGACATAGCATTCAACGTGAATTTTGATATACGCAAGGCCAAGGAAATATCTATCCAGACTTCCATGTTTATTTGTAGTGTGACCTGCCAGGGTAACTCTTTGATCGTGTATATTTATATTATATATACTTTGACAGTAGGCACTAAACACAATTTTAGTAATTTTAGTCTACTTTATAGAGGATAATAACTGCAGAATTGGCACAATTATCTACTCGCCTATTATAAACCTCGAATTCAAATGAATTTTGATACAGTGGTTCGAACACAATTATCGATATCAAACAAGCCTATAGATTTATTGAACTCATGGACGGCTGTTTAGTGAATTTGAAATATACTGAGAAACAAAATGGATTTTGCTTAATTTACTGTTGAAACTTTTGCCGGGGTTGCCTTATCTGAAACATCACTCACAGCTTATAGAAGCAAGTAATGGACAATGGAGACACTTATTTCTCACATAAACATCAATTTGATGATGAAACAGAACTAAAAATTGGAAAAACAAATGAAGTCGTTAAAAAATTACAGCACTAAGAAATATTTCTAAAACTCCAATTAACAACTACGGCTATTTTCACTAACTATTTTTGAAGGAATTGGTTCATCGATTAATCAGATTTTCAGACCCGGGTTTCTTCTTTCAGAGGCTGCCAATAGAATAGTATCCTAATATTTAGTAGAATAGGAGCGGCTCTGCTAAGGGTTGACCTTCGCCAATTAATTCTAGAATTTTATTTATAGTGGATGTTCTAATGATAACTATCTAAAGAATCTAAGATCATTCTAGTAAATTTCAATAGTGTAAAGTCAGAGGTGTACATTTAGAATTAAATTTAATATAAGTTTTATATATTGTTATGATTATGTTTACATGTGGTGATCAATAGGTCTAGGGTTCGATTTCAGATTCAGTAGCAGCACAAATTCTAATATTGTGTAGTTATACCACAGATTACATAATATTATTCTAGTTATACATAGATCAGAATTTCAGCTACCCGGGACAAATTTAGGTAGCTTCGTTGGCAAAGAGTTCATCGTAGAAAAGGACCTTTACCGGATCAAATTCCGTTCTGCGCCTCGCCAGGACAAGTCAAGTCAAGGGCAGCACACGGGCACGCATTCCTTCTGCCGACTCCTTCAAAGTAATGCTCGAGAAGGCGGTGGCGAAGCGGATCCGGGAAAGATTCAGGTCTCTCCAGATCCGCAGGATCCGCGTGGCGCGCAGGTGATTTATTCGTCGGAGGTCGCTAAACGACCTCCGCGCTCCATAAGCGCAGGCCTGAGGGTGACCGGTGGAGCCACCTGTCACCCTAACAGAAGCAGGCCAGCAGACAGACACCGTGGTTCCCAAACCCGACGGGGCCATCTCGAAACCGGAGATGGTCCTGGGTCAACCGGGGTGCGAGGCAAAAGCCTTATGGAACACCTTCCACCCCGTCGTCTGAGGACCCGAGACGGCGTGCGGTTTCAGTCGATTCGAATCCACCATAACCACCCCCGCTGACCGGCGGGTTTATAGGGGGTATTTCCGCAAAGAAAAAAAAGGACACTACCTTCCTTTTCTTCTGCTATAATTTTCCAGATTTAATAGTAGCTTATGCTTCTAACTTAAGCCAAACATCGTCTAAATTATTTATAACCATGGCTGTCAGTGGCACGTTCCTGACACATTGTATAAGCGGCGGCAGACTTTTGTCTCCGATCATTGTCATGAGACCAATGGGGTTTTCTACCTATGTCACTGTTCTAAATGTTTGTAGCGACACCATGTTTTGTTGTCGTTGGAAAAATGTACAAGATAATCCAATTTGTTGTAAAGCTTTTTACTGTGGTCTACCATTTTCGTATCCATTGTACTTTAGATTAATTTATCTTATTGTGTACAAACATTTTTCATTAAAACATTTAAACAGTCGAAGAAAATTCAGACCAAATTAGAGAGATATATTTATGCAAACAAATAATTACACTGAGCGGGATGACTTAAATATCGCACGCACTGCTGCTATGGCATACAGACATGAGCCACCTGAATGGTTGTTTTTAAAAATGAACTTACCTGTAACTTATAAAATTATTATTGGTAAAATAACACTATGTGTCACAAAGTATTATCTACTACATAAACATAGCTAAAACGTTAAATCTGTCTATACCATTGTAAAATTAGTTGTCTGCATATTTGAAAAAAAAAAAACTAGGGTTATATTAAATTTACGATTCTGAACTTAATTTCGCATTTTCAATTCTCGTCTGTGTGCGAATACGCAAAAACTACTGAACGGGTTTTAATGCGATTTTTTTAATTACAAAGGATATATTATAGTAATGTTTCTTTGTGATTAAATATTTATGAATGTATGTGTTGTTTTTTAACATGAACACCTACTAGAACCTAACCGTTGCTTTTGAAAAAAACCAAGCAAGTACGAATCGGTTCGGACACCAAAGTTTCCTTACCAGATATATTGTACAACTTTTTTACCTTTTTTTAAAAAACCAGTGTTAATGCATACGACGGGCAACTTTATTATCTCCTCAAGGATGGCGCGAATTGCGTTTTGCGTCTGGCAACATTCACTCTCGCACCGTGCTCTCGGGCCGACGCCTGGTCACGCAAGCTTTAATGGACGACGACTTACTTTTCATAATTACAAGAAACTTTATTTAATGTAACTGAGTTAACAATAAACGATGTAATACAACCCATTCTCGTGAAATCATTGAAGGACACACAATACCAAACAAGTTCTGGTCGCATCGAGCCAAATTTTGTATCGGCGTCTGCGCCTGTAACAACGTGGTGCAAATCATTCAAGCTGTTACTTCAAGAAAGTCTAAGAAGAAAGATCAAGAAAATCCAAATGAGATCAATGCAATGTTGTGAGTTCGTTCCATTTTCTTCTAAACTGTCCCAAAAATATCTAACCTAGTACGATGCTACGTACAACAAAATGTCAGCGTCATTTTCCCTCCATTTTTCGATATAATATGAACATGTAGGTGGGCACAGAGTTAAAATTCGCATTATTAATTCCTATCCCGCATTCCAGCAATCAATCGGCTTGCAATTCAGAGCTTCTATGGCATAGGCGCATGTACCTGTGACCGCAATAAAAGGTCAACGCACGACCGGCTGTTTGGCAACCTACCTACTTAGCTTCTCCGCTTACCGGCGCTTACAGATCTGCACGCATACGCATTTAAGTATTCCTTTTTTCACTTTATAACTTACTATTGCATTTTGAACATAATTTCTGTGCATACTTGTTTCCAGGCTGTCGCACTTGTGAATGTTTTGGTAATTCATTTAACCTTTTATACTTTCAACTTTAACTCAAACATAATTCACTCAAAATGTCCCTTTCAATTAAAGATTTAAAAAGGAAACGCTCTTCTTATAAAGCTAAACTCACTCAGTTTAAAAATTTCGTAGAACGGGTTTCACTTTGCACTAAGCTCAATAGCACCCAAGTAGCTGAACTCAATTTAAGATTAGCAAGGGTTGAGGAAATGTACAATGAATATGATTGTGTACAGCTTGATATAGAAAATCAAACGGATATTTCAGATGAGGAGAATTCACCAGAATATCAAGAACGCGAACAGTTTGAAAATAGCTACTTTTCAATCGTTGCTAGTGCCAGAGATTTGTTGAACAGGAACACCTCAGCGGAGCTCGGCAGTGAAACTCCTTCAGTGACAGGTTCAGTGCAGGCAGCAGGTGGGCCAAGCTTAAAGTTACCTATTATTCATTTACCTACCTTTTCTGGGCGGTACCAAGATTGGTTGGAATTCCATGATACCTTTGTATCATTAATTCATACAAATAATAGCATACCTAAAATAAATAAATTTCATTATCTCAGGTCTGCGTTGAAAGATAGTGCAAGGCAAGTCATCAGTTTACTAGATTTCTCCACCAGTAATTATGATGTTGCATGGCAATTATTGTGTGAACGTTACCACAATGACAAACTATTAATTAGTAACCATATCCAAGCTTTATTCGAAATAGAATCAATCTCAAAGGAGTCCGCTGTTGTGTTGCGATCATTAATTGATACAATCAATAAAAACCTACGAGCATTAAACACTTTAAACATAAATACAGACAATTGGGACATTCTAATAATTCATTTAGTAGCTCAGCGGTTAGATGCCACTACAAGTAGAAAGTGGAAAGAACACATTAACCTATCAAAAGACTTACCTACATTAGAGCAGTTTACTAACTTCCTGACAGGGTATGCAGAGTTATTAGAATCAGTTGAACACAACAATGTGAAACGGAGGCACAGCGAACCTCATTCAACTCGCCCAAAAACAATCATTAGTCACAATTCAAAGGGAACATCATTCATTAGTAATAGTTTAAAGGGAAGCTCAACATATAAGTGTCCATTCTGTAAGCAAGATCATCCCATCTATCATTGCATTAAATTCAAATTGTTATCTCATCATGCAAAGATGCAGAAAATTAAGGAAATGAACTTATGTGTAAATTGCTTACGCCATGGTCATAACTTAAACCAATGCAAGCTAGGCCCTTGTAAAATTTGTGCAAAGTTGCACAATACTATATTGCATTCAGATGATAAGCCTCAGGCCTCAGCATCCTCTTCGAAGGAGGAGCAGGTAGTACTGACCACAAATCAGTTTGGTAATCAATCCAACGAGACTCATGATGTATCTGATCACATTATACTGTCTTCTAATTCAAATCATAGTCATGTTCTCCTTTCAACTGCACTCATAGATGTGCTTGATTATACTGGTTCAAAGCACACAATACGTGCTTTGCTGGATAATGGGAGCACTACCAACTTTATCACAGAAAAGTTAAGCAAACAGCTCAAAATACCTATTCAATCGGCATCAGTCACGGTTGAAGGTTTAGGGCGTAATTCAATCTCTTTAAATAAACACTCGTTAGTGACATTAAGCTCACGTACACAAAAATTTGTGAAACAAGTTGATTGTTTCATAGTACCCAAAATCACTCAAATGTTACCAACCACCCTCATTGATATTTCGTCGTTAAATATTCCGTCTAACATTACATTGGCGGATCCGAGATTTCATACCCCAGCTGAGATAGACATACTATTAAGTGCAGAGGTGTTTTGGGATGTGTTAGGTAATCAGCGTATCTCTTTAGGTAAAACTAAACCAACTCTTAATGAAACTAAATTCGGATGGCTTGTGTCAGGAACTGTCACAACAGCTAAAAACTATTCATTAACACATAATAATACAGTCCATTGCCATTTCTCTAATGATATTCAGATTCAAAGTCAACTTAACAAGTTTTTTGAACTAGAATCCATCTCTTCTTCCCGAAAGACAACGAAGGAAGAAGAAGAATGCGAACAACATTATTTGAAAACAACAAAGCGCCAACCAGATGGTACATTTGTTGTTAAAATTCCATTAAAACAATCACCAGAGGCTTTAGGTGATTCTTATCAGCAAGCATTAAACAGGTTCCTTGCTTTAGAAAGGCGTTTCTTGCGTGATCCATCTTTCAAAGAAAAATACCATGAATTCATGAAAGAATATATAGAATTAGGTCATATGTCTCCAAACACAGACAACAATGACAGCTATACATACATATTACCACATCACGGTATATTAAAAGAATCAAATCTCACAACCAAACTGCGTACTGTTTTTGATGGGTCAGCAGCAACTTCATCAGGTCTTTCGTTCAATGACATACAGTATGTGGGTCCTGTTGTACAAGATGAATTAATCAACATCTTGATTAGGTTTAGGCAACACAAATTCGTAGTGACATCTGATTGTGAAAAGATGTACCGCTGTGTATATGTTTCAGAAGAACAGCGCTGTTTACAGCAAGTTCTATGGAGATTTGATTCATCTAAACCAATAGAACTTTTTAAATTAAACACAGTTACCTATGGGACTGCATCAGCTCCTTATTTAGCTACTCGATGCTTAACTCAATTAGGCCATGAGTGTACAAACCCCCTTGTACGGCAAACCATTCTCATGGACACGTATGTTGATGACTATTGCAGCGGACATGATGATGAAAATGAGCTAATACGCATCTGTCAAGGTGTCATTCATCAGCTCAAGCTAGGGCAGTTTAGACTTAGGAAGTGGCGCTCTAATAGTCAGCTTGTTTTACAAAACATACAGGGTGATGATCAGGATCACTTATTAAAAATCACAGATGACAATGTTAAAAATTTAGGTCTTAGGTGGTCATGTGCATCAGATACATTATTTTTCTCAGTAAATATAAATTGTGATCTTAACCATATAACTAAAAGAACTATTCTATCATCCATAGGTCAAGTTTTTGATCCCTTGGGACTAATTACTCCATGCATTCTTCAAGCTAAGATCATCATGCAGAAGCTATGGGCCTACAAACTCTCATGGGATGACAAGCTCCCAGATGAGACCGAGGCACAGTGGTTATCATTCATAAACTCTATTTCATTATTAAATGAAATTATCATTCCACGCCATGTGCTATGTGATTCATATACACATGTCGAAATTCACGCATTTAGTGATGCATCAATGCAAGCTTATAGCGCTTGTATTTATCTACGATCAATATCATCAAATGGCAGCATTACAGTAAATTTAATTGCAGCAAAAGGTCGAGTAGCCCCTTTGAAAAACATTACCATACCTCGTCTTGAGCTTTGTGGCGCTCTTCTAGCTGTAAGACTAGTTGAGAAGGTAAAAAGCGCATTAAGATTGCACATAAATAATAATTATTTTTGGTGTGACTCAATGGTGGTTTTGGGGTGGATTAGGACTCCTAAATCAAGTCTTAAATTGTTTGTTTTGAACAGAATTAATGAAATTTCAGAGACCACAGATTGTAAACAATGGAATTATGTACCTACTAGATTAAATCCAGCCGACATAGGATCTCGCGGTTGTAACGCAAACCAATTAAAGAGTTCGCTACTGTGGTGGTCTGGTCCTACCTTTTTAGCACAGTCAGAAATCCATTGGCCTAGACAACCAGTAAAAATTGACAATAATTTACCTGAAATAAAATTGCAGTGTAATCTAACATCGGAACCCAATGACTTTATCTTAAGATTTTCGAATTATGGAAAACTACAAAGGGTAGTAGCATATATGCTCCGATTTGCTCACAACTGCAGACATCTCAGTTATCGATTTACTCAACATTTAAAGGTCAAAGAGCTAATTGCGGCTAATTTAACTTTATGCAGAATTGTACAAATTGATAAATTTAACAAAGAATATAGTAGTCTCCTCAATAAATCTCAACTTCCAAATAAATCTCCGTTGCGTAATCTCAACCCATTTATGGCACCGGAACGCATTATCAGAGTTGGTGGTAGATTAAGTAATTCCAATTATGATTATGATACCAAGCATCCTATTCTCTTACATTCAATACATCATATCACTTTATTATTATTTAGGCAGTACCATAGAACTTTAATGCATGCCGGACCTCAGCTCCTGTTGTCGATTGCGCGTCATAAATACTGGACAGTTGGAGGTAGAAATCTAGCTAGAAAAGTGACTCATGAATGTCTAACTTGTTGTAGATTTTCAGGGAAGTCTATTCAGCCAATAATGAGCAGTCTGCCTAAAGAACGTCTTCATGCTGAATATCCGTTCAGCAATGTAGCAGTAGATTATGCAGGTCCAATCATTCTTGCCGACAGAAAGGGTAGGGGTTGCAAACTGATCAAAGCTTATGTTTGCATCTTTGTTTGCTTGGCTGTAAAGGCAGTGCACATTGAGCTTGTCACTGAATTGAGTACAGAGGCCTTTATTGCCGCCTTAAACCGGTTTATAGCCCGCAGAGGAAAACCTCTCAACATTTTCTCTGATAATGGGACAAATTTTATTGGGACTTATAATGAATTATCAAAATTTCTTAACTCAAAATGCAATGGTATAAGTGCTTATGCGTCGGACCAGTTAATTAATTTCAAATTTATCCCTGCTTATACCCCCCATTTTAATGGCCTTGCAGAAAGTTCTGTAAAATCTGTAAAATATCATATGAAGAGAATTCTCTCTCTTACTCATTTAACGTATGAAGAAATGACCACAGTTCTCATTCAAATTGAAGGAATTCTCAACTCGAGACCCTTAACTCCATTGTCGTCAGACCCTAACGATTTCGTTTGTCTTACTCCATCTCATTTTCTTCTGGGACGAACTATCTCAATGTTGCCATCTGCTCAAGATCACATGGATGAAGGAAGACCCATTCATACTTTAACAAGATACAACAGAGCCCGAGTGTTGGCAAATCATTTCTGGAATCGATTTTATCGAGAATACATTTCGGAGCTTCAGAAACGCGTCAAGTGGCAGAAGGGTGATGGACGAACCCTTAAGGTTGGAGACATGGTAGTACTCAAGGACGATCGCCTACCACCCAATCGCTGGCTGCTCGGTCGAATTGCACATCTGTATCCTGGAGCCGACGGCTGTATTCGTGTCGTTGATGTCAACACCGCTGCTGGGATTCAAAAACGGGCATATAATAGGATCTGCCTATTACCAACTGCTTCTGTGGAACGGGACGTTCCACCCGGGGGAGCCTGTTAATGCATACGACGGGCAACTTTATTATCTCCTCAAGGATGGCGCGAATTGCGTTTTGCGTCTGGCAACATTCACTCTCGCACCGTGCTCTCGGGCCGACGCCTGGTCACGCAAGCTTTAATGGACGACGACTTACTTTTCATAATTACAAGAAACTTTATTTAATGTAACTGAGTTAACAATAAACGATGTAATACAACCCATTCTCGTGAAATCATTGAAGGACACACAATACCAAACAACCAGAGAGGTGCTATGACAATATATAGTTCCTTTTCAGTTTTTTTTTTCCACCAAACGAAGTCAGCAATCAACAAGACATATATTTATACCTTAATACATTTTAGTCATAAGGAAAAATGCAGCTTTTGATTATTATTAAACAAACACATTATTCTATGCAAACAGAAGATTATTTAAAGCACAGGAAGTTAAAAGATTACGATGTTAATCGGGTTCCAAATATAATTAACTAAGTACGTACCAAAATTTCAGAAGTAGCTATCATAAGTAAACAGTTGTTTTTAGATAAATACATACCTCTAAAAACTGAGTTCTTAGTTTAATTTGTTATAAGTACAACTAAAGTATAACTACCTACAACGATTTAAATAGTTGTACACAACCCAAAGCCAATTCCGTCGATGAGGCTTTATCTGCTCTTCAGCACGACTTCGCCGCAATGGGTGTGTACTTTGGGGGGTTTGCTGGATTGTGGATGTCGTCGTGGTGCTGTACTTAAGCGGAACACTTATTATGGGTAGCCTCGAAGAGTACTTGAATTTTCCAGAATTAAAGAGAGATTTTTTCATGTATCTTCATTTATTCCTTGTGAAGAGGAGAGAGCACTTCTCGCTTGATGTTCTAGTTGCCGACTGAGGTGTCGAGTTAAATTATAGCGGTTTTTTATACTCTTAATCCAATTAATTCGATTTTTCTAATTGGCCGATCGAACTTTCGCGGCTCGTTAGTGACACCGCGGCTTAACGACTTTTCGCGGATATACCCTAATGGTCGATCGGTCAATCTTACAATTATGTGTTTATTTTCTATTTACAATGATTTATATACCGTATTATGTATTCTAATAGGTAGTAGAAATAAGGTGACACGAAATAAGATACAATTTAATTTGTTTTGACGACCTCCGTGGCGTGGCGGTAGTGAACGCGACTGCTACGCAGGAGGCGCGGGTTCGATCCCCGCTCAGTGCAAATATTTGTGTGCATGAATATGAATATTTGCATTGGTCTGGGTGTTTCTATGTATAATATGTATGTATTTACAAAAAAAAAAAAAAGTATCTAAGTATGTTTATCCGCATTCTAGAAACCATAACACAAGCTAGTTAAGCTATGCTTACCATGGGTCTAGTTGGCGTTGTGTAGATTGTCCTAGAATATTTATTTATTATTATTTAATTTACACTTATAGATCGGGAAACAATGACGATTTCTTCGTCGCAAACTTATAACTATTATACAAGATTATTCCTATAGTTTTTGTTAAATCAGTTTAATTATATACACTATCACTTATGTACTAACAAAATAAGCTTATATACTAGTTGTTCTGCACAATAGTGCTACAATAATAATAACAAAAAATAAAGTCTTACTAAACTAAATTGGAAAAGTACATCATATACGTGCCTATCTATTAAAAATACAAAAAAAGATAAACAAATTTCAGTGTGAAATACATTATTGAATTTTTAAAATATATTTTGATCATATTACCAGTAATTAAAAGTAATAAATTTGTAAGTAATAAAACTCATAGTAGATATAAACTTTACCATAACTGCAAACAAAATATTCAATACGTTATTTAATTACAAACTTGATGATATGGATACTCTTTAAAGATAACATAAAATTAATAAAATAACTTTATAATTATCAATTAAAGTTTGAATTATTAATTGAATAGAATATAAATATATAATAAGACATTTTAATACTTACTATAAAGTTAAATTATATTAATACAAATTTATTTTCTATTCGAATTTACTATCAAATATTTTAAATTTACATAGAATAAATATAGACAAACTTTAGATCTGACAAAAATACGCTTTCATTCTTTTATTTAAGTAACTTATTTCTTATATACTTACGTATAACAAATGCGTAGTATCTATATTTCACTTACCTCATTTTCGTAGTATTTTGAAGCAAAGCATCTTAGTACCTTTTTTTTCGTGCGGAAATCCATTCGGATTCTACCCTCCTCCCCCACCCCGCCGGCCAGCGGAGGCGGTTATGTCGGGCTTAAACCGCACGCCGTCTCGGGTCTACACACGCCGGGGTGTAAGGTTGCCCATAGAGCATATCCCTCGCACCCCGACTGACCCTGGGCCATCTCCGGTTTCGAGATGGCCCCCTCGGGTTTGGGAACCACGGTGTCCCGTGTTGCCCCGGTTTGGGGGAGGGGTGCTAGTCTTCCCATCGTCCCGGCATACTTCTGCTGGGGTGACAGGCGGCCTCACCTGCCACCCCCAGGCCTGCGCTTAGTATCTATTATTCCCATCAACAAATAACTCGGAATATACTGACAGAAAAACTTGAAATCACTTGACCCAACCCGTAGGTACCCCAGAACCTGTAGATACAGCCTACAATCGTTCTGTCGCTACTGCACTATAGTCTAGTGTAGCAAATCTATAAGCTAAGGAGTTAGTTTGTTTGGTTGAACGCGCTAATCTCAGGAACTGCAGTTTCGAATTGAAAAAATATTTTTGTGTAGGATAGCCTTTTATCGAGGGAGGCTATAGGCTATAAATCATCACGCCACTTCACAGGAGAGCGGAGCAGTAATCATATATGTCAACAAATCGGACAAGTTCCCATACATTATTGTGAAACTAATAAATTACTGGTATATAGGTATGAGTTAAATAGGTGCCGGGGGATGAACTATGCCACGGGCGAAGTCGTAGGGCACAGCTAGTTAAATTATTTTTTGTTTTTTTATATTTAGGACACGTCAATTTGACTTCACCTCGCCTGATGGTAAGCTGAAGGTAAAGTCTCAGGAAAGAGGGTCACCATTACATACACGTACCATGTTAACAATGGTAGCACTCAGCTTGACGGCCTCATCAGAAGAGGATTGTCGTCGTAGCACCGCGTGACACCCACCGGTCCCACTAGTGCTGCGACCACAATCCCCCTGCCCGGCTATGCACTTGCTGACCCCTGAATGCAATCAAACCGAAATTTGATTACTATGGGGGGTTTTTCGCAATCGTGCACGGTGGTACCTACCCGGCCGAATTTTGTGACAAATTTGTGTCACCAAATTTCTACTACCAGTAGATTTACGACTTTATGATATCAAAGAGTTGTTTTTGATCTTCTCTTGAGTTGTGTCGTAGGAGATTTAGGGATTGTTCCGTATCACCTATGTGGTCCTATGGTAAGTGCCTTTGTAATTTTGCCTTCGACATTCAAATCACGTCAAAGATCAATCTTGTCTTTGTAGCCATCGACTGAGGTAATTTGCTTAGTCACTGGCGTCGTACTGGGTAAACGTACGGAACTAGATAAAGGCGTGTGTCATATGCCATCAATATTCATGTACTGTACCGTTTGTTAGGTACATACATTACGACTTCGTCTTGATACGCACAAATTTAGAAAAACCGAGAGTGTAGGGATTTAAATCTCATAACTTCTCAGCAGGTGAGGCAAATGATGATGACGTCTAACCCTCCTTCGCCTTATGTAAACTTAGAATTTTTATATTGGAAATTTTTTGCAAGCTTGTCATTTGTATGTAACATTCGTATATATTTCGTAGAAAATATATTTTTAATTTTATATACTAATATTTAATTCAATAATTATATTATTTAATTAAATATTAGTATATAAAATTAATTTATATTGACATAAATTTATATTCATATTAACTAATACTTGAATAAATTAAAGCCTAAAGTGCGAAGGAGGTTATGTCGGGCTTGAACCGACTAAAACCGCAGGCTACCGGCCAGCGGGGGGTTTTATGTGGGTGCAAGGTATTTCCCTCGCAGCCCGACTGACCCAGGGACCCAGAGACCCAATCTCCAGTTTCGAGATGGCCCCGCGGGTTTGGAAACCACGGTGTCCCCGTCTTGCCCTCGGAAAAAGGGAGGGCACGCAACGCGCTGCCGCCCTGGCCTGCTTCGGCTTTCTTTCTTTCTTTCTTTGACAAAGTTCTTTAAAATGTTATTTCCATTTAATAGTTAATATATATTTTGTTTTGTTAATATTACAATATTTTGTTTTACGATGTTCTACCTACCAAATATTCAAAAGTAATAATATTAATCATATACAATCATTCCAACTATTTCGGAGGTGTGTGGGTCAAACACCGTGATTTAATATATATAGTATATATCTCATATTCCCCAAACCGCAGTATCTAACATGTGTGATGTATTCGAAGTTGATTATTCGTTTCATAATTTATACCAAAACATGTTGTTTAACACGTGAGTATGCACGTTTTAGCAAATCTTCCGAACCAGTTTTCAGATTTAACAACATAATTAGTTAAAGAGTGATTTATATACTAGAACCAATTTTTGTTCACGGTTTTCTAGCTCACCGTTAAAAATAAATGTTTTTTGTTAATACAACATGTTTACTGGATTTTATCACGATTTTTGGTCATCATCATAACAGTGTTGTGTCCCTATTGCATCCGAGGCCTTCACCTCGTACCCCGGGGTCCGCCTTCCGGCTTTTCCCTCCTCCACTTTGCACGGTCTTTGGTGTTCCTGGTCGCGATCATTTATCGTACATTGATATCGATATTTTTACATCCAGCACCCCACATTTCAGTTGCTTTTCAACAGCCAGCAGTTAAATTACAAATCATAACATAACATAACTTTACGCCTGTATCCCCGAAGGGGTAGGCAGAGGTGTATTACCCACGATTTGCCAGTTATGTTAAGGTCCCAATGTAATAGGGGGCGAGTCTATCGCCATCTACCGGGCACATTGTTAAGCGAACGATAATTAACATTTATTAATACACACATAACTACGAAAAGCTAGAGGTGTGTGCCCGGGGCGACTGGGGATCGAACTCGAGACCTCGTCTCAGCAGTCCGTTACGTACGCCACCGGGCTATCAGCAGTTAAATGTCCCCTTGTATTTTTATATCTTATGATAAAAATAATTTTAGGCTTATGATATAGTGCTTTTTACACAAAACACAAGTTGGTAAAGATTGTGTGATGGTTTACTCTCGATATTTTTTTTAAAGAGTAACTGAAATTATATAATACCAGGAATAATATATTATTATATATAATTATATATATATTGTATTATATTATCTTTATATATATATTTATTGTGTTCGTGTGTATGTCACTGAACTCCTCCTAGACGGCTGGACCGATTTTGATGAAATTTTTTGTATGAGTCCAAGGGGATTCGAGGATGGTTTAGATTCACAATTTGGTCCACAAAAAATTAGGGTTCCGCGCAAAAGAACCAAAACCATAAAAATCGAAATCCACGCGGACGAAGTCGCGGGCACAGCTAGTATTATATATTATTCTAATAATTCTGGAAATAACACTACCGACGAGAACTCACTTCTAACATAAGCAATTGCTTATATTAGAAGTGAGTTCTCGCCGGTAGTGTTATGGCCAGAATTGGAACCCGGGACCTCTCTACCAACGCTTTAGCTTAGTAGTTAAGGAGTCGGCCTTATGATCGAGAGGTAATTTAAGATTATAATCTCAAAGTGATCTCAGTTCATGCTTTGCTAATGCTATGCAATGCTATGCAACATTGCAAGTGACTGATGCCTAAGCTAGACTCAAGGCCTGTGTTTCAGGTCATCAAGTCTCCACCTCTTTATTATTAATTGTGTACAATTTAGTTATACTGTCATGCATATTATGCAGTAAGACAATTCAAATATGTAGGTTTTTCAATTTTTCGAAGGTATAAAAACTATTTCAAAAATACAGAATATTAAAAATTAATATAAAATGAGAATAAGAAATGAATAGGGTTAGTATATGCGCGTGTGTGTACGTACAAATGTATTTGCGTTTGTATGTATGTGTGAGTATTCTAATTCAGTATTTTTTTAAATTTTATATCTTCATGCTTTACGCCATTGGCTATAAAATACTGAACAAAAAGGGGTCAATATTGGGATATAAACTAGTCTTTATTTAGTGCGACAGCAAAAAAATATCATCACATAACATCAACATCAATATCACATGTTTGTTTGGTAATTACCAAGTAAAAAGTTATGAGAACTGCGATTTAGTTAATTTTTCCGTCGAGAACAGTTGTAAAATTTCGACTGTTGTTCTAATAGAATTTAATTTGTTTTATTGGACGAACTTAAATAGCATGAATGTGTTTGTTTTTAATTTAAAATGTTTGCTAGATGTTGACTTTCCGATTCATTAAATACTAGTTGTTGCCTGTGGCTCCGCCCAAAATTGTGTGTCCAAAATGTGTTCAATATTGTTTTTTCAAAACAATATTGAACACAAAAAAAAGAATTATTCAATAACGAATTGAATAATTCTTTTTTTTGTGTTCAATATATAGTCATTCGGAAGCTATGCGCGTACATTCGGTTCAGGGATTCATTTTTATTCATATAAATTACTAGCGGTTGCCCGCGGCTTCACCCGCATGGAATTCTGACCCCGTTTCCGTAGCCTATGTGTTATTCCAGACTAAAATCTATCCCTGTACCAAATTTGAGTCTGATCCTTTCAGCCGTTTGAGCGTGATTGAGTAACAAACATCCAAAAATCTTCACAAACTTTCACATTTATAATATAAATAGTAGAATAGTAGAATAGTAGGATTGGTAAAGCATGTTCATGCAATTGGCATGGGATGACCCATAATTAAGCGTAGCGAGCCGAAGGCGAGCGAAGCGTCTTTGGTTTCAAAGTTGCATTTCAAACAAATGGTACTCCTCCGAGACCGTTTGACCGATCTCGACCAAATTTGCCACGGTGATCAAGTAGACATTACTGAGTTTCGTAAGGGGTTGAATGTCCAGATCGGTCTTACCATCGAGGAATAATCACAGAAAAACCAAATCAATGGAAAAAGTCGACCGGTCACGTTGACCTATTGTTGGATAGGCAAATCTCGCTACGCTTAAGTTTGGGTTGATTGCCAAGCTGGCAACCGTCCTAGTTCAATTTAAATTTAAATTCTAAGAATTTAATAACGTTTCAACAAATCAGTTAACCAACACCAGTTAAAATTTTTGGTACAAAATTAATATTTTTTCCAAGAGTGGCCAGAATAGTGGTTAATACAGAGTAAGTATAGTCATGTAAATTTGACTGACCAGTCAGAACCACGTCGAAAGGCGCAAGCAGCCAAAAACGCTCTTCACAAACGCATTCACAACAATATGAATGTACATTTTTAAATATTTATTAATACCGTGTAGTTTTAAAGATGACAACTATATTATGTGTGAAGTTTGAACATTGTAGTAGTGAAGGATTCTCTGGGGTAAGAAGGTAGTTTCGTCCTTCCATAATTCGGTTTTATTTTGTCTTTTACGGTAGCGAGTACCTTCTGACACCTCAACCGTAAAGTGAAGAATTAAAATTCAGTTTCGAATCTCAAGAACCGGAATTATCGTTCAATAACCTGAAAATATATTGAATGTGATGTTAGGCCAAAAGAGAAGTAACCTCACACGTTCTTGCAATCACTGATGTGACGATACATCTTTCGTCACGACACATCATCGAATAAGTCCTAACAATTATGTATGGCATAGGGGGCGTTCCCGTTTATTAGCAGTGCCCAGTGGCCGAACTAATTTGTTGGCTAAAGCTCCAATAACGCGCACCCTACAAATACTCAATGAAGCGGCAGACAAAATAGATCTTTTAACTTGTTCTCTGAATGCCTTCACGAAAATACCAATGTATACTATAATAATAATAATAAATAACAAAACATATTTATTTTCTCACCACAATATAGGTTTCAAACATTTGAGTTGACTTGAACATACTGTACAATTATTTATGTGGGAGACTGGTGCCTAAACTATGTAGGATCCTGTATTTCAGGTCACCAGCACAATCCCCATCTAGGATACTGAACAATATCTACTAAATTTTGCGCTGCAACCTCTGAGTAGATAGGTAAGTACATTTATAATATTATAGGAATCAAAGTACAACTGTAATACTACAATATTATTCTTGATAATGTCGGGGTTAGTGTGTGTGTGTTTGTGGTGTGTGTTTATGTGTGTGTATGTGCGTGCGTGTATGTATGTGTGTGCGTGCGTGTGTCTGTGCGTGTATGTGTTCGTATGCGTGTGTGCATATTTGTGTATGTCACCTCATACGGGTACTGTTAGGAGACATTCTATACTCTCATAGTCTAACCTTATAAACAATGTATGTAATATGTTCTAATATTTAAGGATAATATTTGTATTAGGTTAAGCCCGTAATAGTGCTTTGAAGAAATAAATAAATATTAATTATATTATAAATGTAAAAGTACTTGAGGATGGGGTGTGAATATGATGAATGGGTGGTGATCATGAATAATAACAAACTTTGTCATGCAAAAACGGCTAAACGGTTCAGGATAAAATTTAGCACAAATGTCTGAAATAACACAAAGATCACTTTTTATGTGGGTTGCAGCAACGGGATCAATATTTCACGGTAAAACCCGGAGTATCAGCGAGTGATTTAAAAAATTGAAAAGAAAAAAATGCTAGAATAACGAAAGGCTATATTGCAGCTAGAAAAATATAGCCCGATATACATAACATACAGCAGACAAAGGGGCCATGGCTAAGTGGTAAACGAGTAAGATAATACATTGCAAAGTTAAGCAATACTAACAAGATCCATCTTAGGATGGGTAACCGTTCTTAACACATTGAGACCCCTTAAGAGACACGTTAATCTGTCGGTCCCTGTTGCCTATCTATGTCTATCGTAACGGGTATTTGGAACCCTAAAAAGTCTGACAACTGGTCTAACTAAAAAATTTCGATAACACCACTGGGCCTGTAGACAAAGTCACATTCTACTAGTGGAATCGCTTCGAAGCGAACCTTCAAATGTTCAATATGTATGGGAGTGACATTATTTGTTACACGTGACATGTCGACAAATATTGTCTCTCCCATACATTTCGGTCTTTTGAAGGTTCACTTCGTTGCGATTCCACTAGTAGAATGTGACTTTGTCTACAGGCCCTGGGTTGTGGAGGACCCTTTAAAACCTATTTACTATATTACAGGCAACTTACAATCAATGACCTAATAAGTGGAATTTGATTACATAGGTAAGTAGGTACAATAGGGTTGTTCAGATCAGGTGAAAGCCGCTTCACGGACTTGAACGAAAAGCCAAACCCAACTCAGTCCTCTCAAAAAAAAAAAATGCTAGTCTGTGTAAGGCTAGGTTAATGATTGCAAAAATAAGTAGTGGAATCCACTACTAGTGGATATCATTATGTTTACATCCTCGTCTTGATACTACATTTCAATTCCAAGCACGTAACGCAACACTATTATTGTAACGTGTAGATACCGTTCAGTCATAACTTTTTATTGGCTATCTAAATGTAATCATAGGGTTTTCGTAATATAGAGACCTATTGTTCAAAGTAATCTTTAGTTTTCTATTATTAGATTTTTATACGTGTGGAATCCCACACGGGCTCCACTCCATCTGTGCCAACGAAAAAACGACAGGGGAGGACCCCAAGTGTCCATTGCCAGGCACCGGGTAAGCCCTCACCGGCCGAATTTGGGCGCCATCGCGACCTCGCCTGTGGGGTCGGGTTTGATCCCGTGTCGGTGAGTTGGCAGGCGTGTGTAGAACACACGACACGCCTCCGTCTTGGCCTGCTTCTGTAAGGACGACGAGTCGGCAGACTACCGTCCTCAGGTCTCGATCATGGAGGTCGGTGGTCCTGTGCGTTTCTATTAATAGATAAAGTATCAGAATGAATTGCACTATAGAACTGTCAATGCGCATTGCCATGATACCTTTTAAAATCTTTACGGGTATCTGAAAGCTGCCTATATCTGCCCGGGTGGGTGGTCAAAGTCGAAACAGGGATAAGCAAGATCTAGTAAGGACCATCTAAGTGGGATAGTCTCCCTCCAATACTATCTATCCTTGGCTACAAGATGGCAGGAGTTTAGTGAAACCTGGTTTCCATCTCATCTAGGCAATAGGCTCACAACTTATTACGTGGGACAGAATATGACTGATGAAATGTGGGCTCTATCTATCTCTATATCTAAATATCTATCTCTTCGTACTCCTTTAGGAATATAGGCGTGAGTATATGTATGTGTATTTATGGGTATATCCCTTGAGGGATTTATACGAATTGACAAAGTGGCGGTTGATAGGCAAAAGAGTGTATACGACAACGACATTAAGTTGTCAGGAAAATCACTAATTTACAACCGGTTTGTGATTTGGCACTTCGGGAAAAAGAGTGAGAGTCCGACGAAGTTCGGCTTCCTTCAGTTTTTAGAGCGTTCTCTTTATCGTACATCGCATGTCTACAACTGGATAGCTTTAAGTTATACCGAAGTTAGTTTTAATATCTTACAAATGTTTTAAACAATGTGAAATTTCTAAGTAATTAGTATGCTCACTTTTACTATAGATTTAGATTTTGAATTGACTTGAACCCGCAACCGGTCCCTTATAGAAGAATGCTCTGATCAACTGAGCTACCTAGACACGTCCCAGATATTCAAAATTCTCCGATATATTATATACGTCTCTTTCATTGAATTAATGTGGCGGAGTAATCAAAAAACAATGTTTAAAAATTTCAATTTCAATTTCATTGTTTCCGTAGTTTTTAAGAATTATGGTAAGTGGCTCCAGGGTCGCCCTTAGACGTATATCGGAGAATTTCGAATATCTGGGAAGTGTCTGGGTAGCTCAGTTGGTTTTAACAACTCTATTAAGTTATCAAACTGTCAGTGCGATGTTTCTAAACCGAAGCTCGAAGCTCTAAGTGTCCTAAACCGAAGCTCGAAGTGTCTTAGCCGAACTCTCGCTCTTCTTCCCGACAGTAATGTGTCAAATCAAATACTGGGTCTTTTGAGAACATATCTCTTTGAAAAAACGATGTCGCTTCCACCATTTTGATTCTCAACCGTCGATATACATTAAAACATTAACCTCAATCTGAATACAAAAGAAAAATCACAGAGAAACTTAAAAAGAAAACAATTTACATTAACAAATTGTTTCCCAAATATTTTAACTATAATTACCTTCAAAAAAGTTCCGCCGTTTTAAATAGTACAAGTACTTGGGGCTATGTATTACGTGACTGAGTACATTGACCGTACCTCTGAGAGTACGTTAAGGCCGGTCCCAGTTGACATACGAATATATATGGCAGTCATAATCGGTAGATGCAGTCCTAAAAAGTCTGATAATGATTGGTCTAACTACAAAACTTCAATATCGCCAATGGGTTGTGGACGTCAGGTTGCAGTAAATTCACGGAAAATATCGAAGTCCGATCGCTTCGTACTTAGACTGAAAAAGCCGACTTCAATTAAGTTGGAAATGGGCTCGGAGGATGATGATGATGATGAGTACATTGACCCACGGAGTAAATCGATATGGAATACTGACATACAAACGTTTGACTTCTCATTACTCGCTGCGGTCACGTATTAATTAAGAACAAATAATTGTGCATCGGTCGTACTATTCTATATATATGTATGATAATGTTATGCAAAAGCACGTAGTACATTTCAATACTGAATTATTTATTGGAGAGCTATAGATAACAGCATAAATCGTTTATTTATTTATGAGATACTAGCTGCTCCCCGCGGTTCGGCTTGCGTGAAATACTGCTCACTACCCCCAGGACCCAGTACCCGGGATAAAGAGTAGCCTTTGTGTTATTTCAAACTACTATCAACCCCTGTGTGAAATTTCATCATGATCCGTTTAGTCATTTTACGTGAAAGCGTTTGTTACTCTTCATCACATTCACACTCACAAACATACATTGATCCTAAAAACTTTTAAATTTATAATATTAGTAGAATAGGATAATATTAGGAAAACGATTAAATGAATCTGGCTAAAATCCGGTACAGGAATAGATTCAAGTCTTTTTTTTGTGTGGAAACCCCTACGTGTTCCACCCCACCGGTGCCAGCGATATGTTGGGTATGTCGAAATCATACCAACTAAAACGTTGCAGCGTCCCCAAGTGTCCATTGCCGGGCACACCGGGTACGTCCTCGTAAGGATAACCCCAGGGTTCCCGGCATACTTCGGCCCCGCCACCACGGCCCGACTTTGTTGGTCGGGTTTGATTCCGCGTCAGTGTGTTGGCAGGCATGTGTAGGACACACACGACACGCCTCCGTCTTGGCCTGCTTCTGTAAAGAGGGCTAGTCGGCCGACTGCCGTCCTCAGGCTCCGATCATGGAGGTCGGTAGTCCTGGGCGTAGACAAAACGACGAGGACGCCGCTGACTGCGGAACTCAGGAAACTAGATTCTGATCTGGAATAACTATAGGTTACTTTTTATCATTGGAATAGTTTCCCATACCACTAGGTTACGGGAACGGGATCAGAATTCAACGCGAGCGGAGCCACGTGCAAGAGCTACTACACAAAATACATAGTGTGTAAACACTGATATCATAAGGAGGGTAATTTACATTCAATCCCGGGCACGGACCTCTGTCTTTGAGAATGTCATAAGCGTATTAGAAATAACTTATCCCTTTGATGGCGAACCCGAAACCATACTAAGAGAACCTGCATTGCCTTTAACATTTGAATGTGAAAATTAATGCATCAATACATACATATATCCAGTCACGTCTTTTCCCATTAGGGTAGGCAGAAACAACATCTTTTTAACGGGTTAGAAATGTTTGTAAGTCTATGCCCTTATATAGTGGGACCATAATACGACTAGAGTTTGTGTATTTTTTATATCTAATACCTTCAAACGAGCAATACTTGTATATATATACATATTTAATCTGACTCTCGGAAACGGCTCCGATTTTCATGAAATGTAATATACAGGGGGTTTCAGAGGGTGGCGGGTATTATGGGGGGATTTCCGCATGAAGAAAAAAAAAGAAAGGGGGGTTTCGGTTGCGATACATTTTCCAGTTACGTCTGAAGTTTACACTTTGGAGCCTGGGATCCGCTTATTATTTTTTTATTGATTTGTTGGCTTTTACGACTAGAGCCCTGTAAACCCTGTTGGTAGGGCCTTGTACACTATCATGACTTTCAAACTGATTGATTAAAAAACCTTCAAAAGGAGTGGGTATAGAACAATGCCCATAAATATATGGGCATTGTTCTATACCCACTCCTTATTTCTATGATATTATACACACGCGCATAGCATTATGCTATTTCCATTTCTCTATCCATTATTGATTACACCCTATTGTACACGATAGCAATACCACTACTATTATGAATGAAGGGTAACTGACACTTGCACAGATAAGACAAGGTAATAAATGGTTTTGTGGGACGTGTATTGAGTCTATTTCGAATCTTTTGACAGGTCGATGCGTCAATTATACGTAGAATTGACGTATCTAGTGATTTGAATTCTACTTCAATATTGGGATTTATAATTTACCTATAATCACAGAATAGATAATAGTACTGACGTCTACAGGTGGCCTATTATCATCTCTTAAAACAATATTATTTATTTTATCTTTCATAGTGTGAATCGTACTTTGACCGTCGTCGTCCATCATGATATTTGTGTTCTGTGTCTTGTAAATCCATTGTAAATTTAACAAATCGAATAAAGTAAATATATCCAACATATAATATATCCTGTTGGACCCAGTTTGACTACATAACACTAGTATCCTGATAAACGCCGATGGTTCAATTCATATTAGTCACGAAGTAAGACTGAAATAATATTGTTGGAGTTGATTGTAACCCGCCAGTACTATAATATTATAATCGTAATACTATTTTTTGATATTTATATATATATATAATCATAAAACATTTTTGTTACTTGGGACTTGCAATTATTATGTACGTAACGGACTGCCGAGACGAGGTCTCGAGTTCGATCCCCAGTCGCCCCAGGCACACACCTCTTTCTTTTCGTAGTTATGTGGGTATTGTAAAAATGTTGATTATCGCTCGCTTAGTAATGTGTCCGGTAGATGGCAATAGGCTCGCCCCCTATTACATTGGGACCTAAACATAACTGGCGAATTGTGGGTGTGACACATACACCTCTGCCTACCCCTTCGGGGATACAGGAGTGAAGTTATGTTTATGTATGTCATAATTTCGTGGAATGGATGCCCAAGGGTCCTACCAAACTCCTTGAGACCCAAGCCAACCTCACCTGCAAGTCGGTGCACCTGTTAAACAACGACGAGGCTCTGGCGCAAGCCTTCTTCTCAGGTTCGGGGGGACAGGCGGCAGTCGAAGCAAAAGCGCAAACTTTTGTTGCTACTGCGAAATCGCTATGAGGATGATGATGAGAATTTCATGGAATGGAAAATTCGACTGACATACTGAATTTAAACGGCTATGCTTGGGGTTTCTTTGAAGGATGAAATTTGAAATGAGGCCATCCGACAAAGAACTAAAGTCACCGACATAGCTCGCAGAATAAGCAAGCTGAAGTGGCAATGGGCTGACCACATCTGCCGAAGGACCGATGGCCGATGGAGCAAACGAGTCCTAGAGTGAAGACCACGAACCGGTAAACGGAAGGTAGGTCGTCCCCCAGCAAGATGGACGGACGACCTGAAAAAGGTAGCTGGGATAGACTGGATGCGCAAGGCCGAGGATCGGGTGCTATGGCGTAAAAATGGGAGAGGCCTCTGTCCAGCAGTGGACTGCAATAGGCGAATTGATTGATTGATTGATGCTGAATTTTGAACTTCAAAATAGCGGTGAACTGAGCCCTAAAGTACCGAAACGCGACTCACGTTAGTCCGAAAATACGCCACATAGATACACATCAATTCGAATGTTTTCCAACGCGATGCACGTTAGTGTAAAAATATTCCACATCGGTTCACACATTGTCAAATGTATACCAGTGCGATGCACGTTAGTGCGATGCACGTTAGTGCGATGCACGTTAGTGCGAAAGTTCGGATGAATAACATAAAATGTATTTTCTATAAAGACTCATAGAATAAGGTTATTGGCACCCTAATCACCATAGAATATTGTACATTAGGTTTGTATTAGTGGGGATTACCGGTTTCATTAGAAACATATTTAGGTAATATAAATAAGCAGGTCTTAAAATAACACTTCTCTTGTTGTACTCTTAAACATATTACAATGAAATTTAAACAAAATATTACTTGTTTAACATTCTATCTATATTAATAACATCATAATTTGAAACAAAGTGTTACCCTCAATGCCCAACAATCAACAATCTTATATTAAAAAATCCGTTCCCGCAGGGGGAACGCACAGGTAGATTTCGTGAAGCAATTAATATTATTTTATATAGAGAACTACGGACTTTAAACAGTTTAATTTTTTTTTTCTCGAAAACGGTAACTTTTTGTGAAAAACTTTTCAGACATTTATTTTAGACTTAAAAATGGCCTATCGATTCAAAATGTTTCCGACTGCAAGAATGTTCACCGGTTAGAAGTTATGTTTTTTTTCCCGAAAATTTTTGGTTTTTCCCCCCTCCACTTTTAGTTAAAGTTTTAATCTTATAGGTTTATAATTAAAAGTTGTTGGTATTCATGTATACTATGGGATAAAATTAGAACGGTTCGAATATCTTTCATGGAACGTGAAATTTTGAGGAAAAACTGATTTCACAAAAAGTGAGGCCCTACCGTCCCCTTAGGCCGGATTCCACCCGTTCACGAACTTAAACTAAGTTTACACCCAAGCAATTTTTGACCGCAGTTTGAAAGCAATCGGGGCTAAAATGCCACCGTGAGAGTGCCGCAAATTTTGGGAAGTGGAACCATACATACATATATATATATAATATATAAACTTTTTGACCAGCAAGCTCATTCTGTAAAATACAAATAAATTGTCGAGTCTCACTCATATGATAGGCCTCCCTTCGAATAAGAATATTCTTAATCTTGATTTGGCATGCTGATTTGCACTTGCGAAGTGAGGTGAGCTTCAAATCATAGCCCGTCGGTCTAGAGATAAGCATATTTAGAAAAACTAAGTCGAGGAACCTCGACTACTTTTTCTAAATATGCTTATCTTATCTTTTTTAACATTATACGTATTGTTTTGTGTCTTACTTAATAATCTTTCGCTTCATTGCCATAAAACTGCAATTCTTATAAATAATTACATATTATAAGTTGAAATTAGCGGCGTTTTAATTTGAACTAGGCTCTACCGTGTGAGCGTCTTTGTCATAGACAACGTGTTTTATGACGAAGTTTGCTTAGAACTTTTAAATTGACAGATTGAACTGAATTTTCGTTCTAATTATATCGCAAAAAGTTCCTAGTGTTGAAATTAACATAATTAAACATTAAAACATAAAGTAAGTTATTATTATGTTACTTAAGAAATTCTTTGGTTCATGTCATCTACTTAAAACTTAGCTTTACAATGTTTTCTTTTTATTGTAGTATTAAAGGACGAGTGGTATCTCGGGCTCTAATTTTGAACAATATTCAACCTTGGCCAAGGCTTTCAAAAGCAGCTACTGTGAGAGATGCAAATAGAAAAATGTAGGAGAACCTATCTCTTTGGAAGACTGTAAAAATGTGGACAACGGTTTGTTTATCTTTCGATTTTACAATACATACCTATAGGTAAACAATTTCAAGCTTTAAACAGTTTCAAATAAAAGGGAGCTTTACGATTTTGCACATGAAACAAGACTCGTGATGGAGCAGAAGTAGTGGAATTATCTGACCTTGAAGAAAAAACATAACATAAACATAAACTCACGCCTTTATCCCCGAAGGGGTAGGCAGAGGTGCTAGCACCCACATTTCGCCAGTTTATGTTTAGGTCCCAATGTAGAAAATATATTGGCGATAATAAGTGTTTAGTTTTATTAATATTTGCTTTCATCAGTTTGTAGGGCAAGATAATATGTACCTATACCTGTTATACTTATTTATATACCTCTACATAGCGAATTATGAAAACTAAATTGTCCAAGTGTTGTATGCACAGCATACAACTGGTTTAAAGTCATGTTAAAAACTCATATGTTATACATACACTAAATAATAATATTGGTTCTAGGAGTCACAAAGTTCCTGCCAAGAACCCTGACTCAATCCCAGAGTTGGTGCCCAAAGAAACTTAGTTGATGACTATCTACACCCATTGCTTCATTTGCTAAATGTACCTTGATCGCTACTGGTATCTCTAACACTTCATCATCCCGTGTTAACATGCCATGTAAGTCTATATAATTTGTTGAATATTAATAGATTATTCACAACAATAAATATTATTTTAATCCTGCACAATGTGTTGTGCAACATTGTGGTACTTGTGTGTATAGTTAGTTTTTGAGATAAAATTTGTAAATCCAGTTGGTATATTTGTGATCTTTTGTTCTAAATATTTATATTTTAGAAGATTGGTCACACTGATGTTACAAAATGTTTTGAAACATTATTGCACATTAGCTAACAGTATGAGTTTAGTAAATGAGTGTGTAAGAGTTGCTCCCATAAGAGCCAAACAAACTGAATTTAGATTTTTGGTCTTGTGATTGACCCTTGGTGACCTTAGTAAATGTGACATTCATCTTCACAGTGGTTTCCCAGTTAAAAGTAGAAAATAAAGAAAAAGCATGCACAAACAAAAAAAGGTTTAGTGGGAGTAATTACAGTCCGACCACCACCCAACCCAACTCAAACATGTTACCCCGTGAATGTGTTATTATAGTTCATTCCAAATAATGTTCATAATGCATTTGTTATTGTTGTAGCAACTGCCAGTCGTGGAAGCAGAACTAGGAGAGTCTTGTCACCACCACCGCAACAGCAGTCCTACTTATCTAGTCTGTAAAGAGGTTGAAGAACAATATTCTGCGCCATAATTACTCGATTATGGACACCTACATACACAATAATGCCGAAAGAGCCCGCTCGGGGCATTCGAGATAGGCTGAAGTTATTGGCAGATCCATTAATAAAATAAAATATTTATTTGTAAACTGTATTTTAATTTATTTAGTCATACAGAGGGGGATATTTATTTTAGAAATAACATATGAACTGGAAACAAAATTATATAAACTAAAATATTAACATTCTAAAAAAGGGGATGGAGTAGGTATGTACAAAGTAAAAGGTAAAGCACCTAAACTTACTTTGTAAAAAAAAATGTACAAAGTAAGTTTAGGTGTCAAAGACTTTATCCCCATCGATGTCGACTGGTAACATACCCAAAAGCCTATCATTGCTACGTTGGATGGCAATGGCAATCTTAGAAGATGAGAAGACGCTCGTTGCGTTCCACACCAAAGGCCTATCCATCTTCCGAGGTACAAAATATACCGTCTGATCACTTATCATCCTCACGCACCAAACCTGCAGGTTCAAGCACAGCCGGAACACCGGCGGTGACAAGAGCCCGGCAGATAATATCGTTTATTATCATTTCGTAAAGATTCATTTTTATATGTTTTGATTTTGCCATTTACACAACCATCTAACTAGAATGTAGGTACTTGTATTTCTTTCCATCCTAAGGTTGCCTGGAAAAGATGCCTCTTAGCGATAAGGCTTCCCTTGTACTTCTTCATTCGAGCTCCAATCCCAGTCGCACTTTGGGGCAGGGGTTCCACTCTCCTTTTATTGGTTTCTTTTGGCTTTTGGGAGCGACTGCCATCTAACCTCCAAACCCCATGAAGATAGTCTGCTCCAGGCGCATCTCATCCATCAATCAGCCTAAACGCATTCTGTGAGAACATTTTGTCATCTTCGCACTTAGTTAATGACGTCACATTGTCGAGCGTCTAGTTGTAAGGTGAACCCAGTGATGAGTGAACCTCATGTGTGAGTTTTTGACACTTAAAGTACGTTCGTGGCATGCTGTACGCAAATTTCCGCCTCGAATATCGAGTAACGACACTGTCGAAGAACGAATTCATTTGTCATTTTGAAAGTTAAACAAAATCTATCGAGATTTGTGTGAACTAGATTTATGAGGGTGTAACAATTAAATGTTTTAGAGTTTTTGAGTTAAATTTAGGAATATTACCATAATGAACATTTTGCAGGCGTTATATTAATACCTATATATAAAGACCAACTATGCACTTAGTTAATTAATTTACGTAAATTTAGTTAGATAGGTAGGTACCTAGTTCTTTCCATGACTGTATTTAATTGCAAGAAGCATCTTCATCATCATCTTAGCGTAGCTACCGGTTGCATCCGAACCTTTCATAGCGGAGCCCAGGGTCCGCTTCCTCTTTCTCCTCCTTTTAGTTTGGTTTATACGGCTTTTATGGAAGCGACTACCGGCTGACCTTCCAACCCTCAGCGGAAAGCCTGCGCTTGAGTGTCGTCCATTAGTCAGCTGGTGTATCGGTTTGCAGATTAGGTTGGCTTGGGCCCCGATGATCTTATTGGGGCCCCAAAAACATTCATAGCGTAGTATATTCCATAGATAGCATAGATCTAGATCTTCATTATACACCAACGGTTAACACAGACGCAATGAATATGGGGCTCCATCAAGATCTACAGGGATCAAGCCAAGCTCACCTGCAAGCCGATATACCTACGAGACGTACCGTACCGGCGTAACGTACGAGAAACCCTGCGCTCTGGTGCAAGCTTTCCTCATAGTGTTGGGAGATCAGACGCCAGCCGCTCCCATAAAAGCCAAAACAAACCATCCCACAGTGCGAACCTTAGATGTGACTGACATTGTAACTCAAATGAAGAAGCACAATGGGAAGCCTTATCGCTAGGAGCCATCTTCCAGGCAACCTTAGGATGGAAAGAAATACAAGTACCTACATTCTAGTTACAAGGTGGTTTAGATGTCAAAATCAAAACATAAAAGAAATTATATGTATGACTTAATAAATTAAAATACAGTTGACAAATAAATAATTTATTTTATTTTATTAACACATCTGCCAGTAACATCAGCCTATCCTGAATGCCTCGAGCGGGCTCTTTCAGCATTATTCTGTATGCAGGGTGTCCATAAATAATCCAGTAATTATAATGCTTATATATAAATTATATGTATGACTAAATAAATTAAAATACAGTTGACAAATAAATAATTTATTTTATTTTATTAACACATCTGCCAGTAACATCAGCCTATCCTGAATGCCTCGAGCGGGCTCTTTCAGCATTATTGTGTATGCAGGGTGTCCATAAATAATCCAGTAATTATAATGCAGAATATCGGTCCACTTGTTCTTCAACCTCTTTACAGACTAGATAAGTAGGACTGCAGTTGCAGTGGTGGTGACAAGACTCTCCTAGTTCTGCTTCCACGACTGGCAGTTGCTACAACAATAACAAATGCATTATGAACATTATTTGGAATGAACTATAATAACACATTCACGGGGTAACATGTTTGAGTTGGGTTGGGTGGTGGTCGGACTGTAATTACTCCCACTAAACCTTTTTTTGTTTGTGCATGCTTTTTCTTTATTTTCTACTTTTAACTGGGAAACCACTGTGAAGATGAATGTCACATTTACTAAGGTCACCAAGGGTCAATCACAAGACCAAAAATCTAAATTCAGTTTGTTTGGCTCTTATGGGAGCAACTCTTACACACTCATTTACTAAACTCATACTGTTAGCTAATGTGCAATAATGTTTCAAAACATTTTGTAACATCAGTGTGACCAATCTTCTAAAATATAAATATTTAGAACAAAAGATCACAAATATACCAACTGGATTTACAAATTTTATCTCAAAAACTAACTATACACACAAGTACCACAATGTTGCACAACACATTGTGCAGGTTTAAAATAATATTTATTGTTGTGAATAATCTATTAATATTCAACAAATTATATAGACTTACATGGCATGTTAACACGGGATGATGAAGTGTTAGAGATACCAGTAGCGATCAAGGTACATTTAGCAAATGAAGCAATGGGTGTAGATAGTCATCAACTAAGTTTCTTTGGGCACCAACTCTGGGATTGAGTCAGGGTTCTTGGCAGGAACTTTGTGACTCCTAGAACCAATATTATTATTTAGTGTATGTATAACATATGAGTTTTTAACATGACTTTAAACCAGTTGTATGCTGTGCATACAACACTTGGACAATTTAGTTTTCATAATTCGCTATGTAGAGGTATATATATATTTTTTTAATTCTATGACATTATACATAGCTCTTTCTAGACTCAAAGTAAGCATAGTTTGACTAGCTTGTGTTATGGGTTCCAGAATGCGGATAAGCATACTTATACACTTTTTTTATAAATACATACAAATTATATATATAAACATGTATAAAATAGATATAGGTACATATTATCTTGCCCTACAAACTGATGAAAGCCAATATTAATAAAACTTTCTTCAAGGTCAGATAATTCCCCTACTTCTGATCGTTTTACAGTCTTGTTCATGTGCGAAAGCGTAAAGTTCAGTTTCAAATAAGTTACCTTTTATTTGAAACTGTCTAAAGCTTGAAATTGTTTACCTATATGTATCGTAAAATAGAAGATAAATAAACCTTTGTCCACATTTTTACACAGTCTTCCATAGAGATAGGTTCTCCTACATTTTTCTATTTGCACCTCTCGCAGTAGCTCCTTTTGAAACTTTTGGCCAAGTTTGAATTTCTTTTTAAGTTCCATTGTTCAATTTGAACCCAAAATGGATGACACTCGTCCCATGGTACTACGAAAAAAACAATACATTGTAAAGTAAAGTACGATGACATGAACGAAATATTTTTTAAATAATATATAATAACTTACTTCATGTTTTAATATTTAATTATGATTATTTCAATACTATTTCTTTTCGCGATCTAAAATAATAACAAAAATTCAGCTTTATCTGTCATGTCAAATCTCAAATCAAAAGTTAGAACAAATTTGACAAATTTCATCTTAAAAAATGTTGTACCTGTGGCAAAGACGTTCACACGTAGAGCCTAGATTAAAATAAAAGGCCGCTATTTTCAACTTATGAATATGGAATTATTTTTAAGAACTGCAGTTTTATAGTAATTTAGCAAAATATTATTAAATAAGACACAAAACAATACGTATAATGAGAAAAAAAGGAAAGTCAGAAAATCTTGACTTAGTTTTTCTAAATATGGTTATCTCTAGTCAAACGAGCTTTGATTCGAATCTCACTTTGCTTCGACAGTGCGAATTCGATGTTTAAAGCATGCCAAATGAAGGTCAAGAATGTTCTTGTTCGAAGGGAGATCTATGGACTGAGTGAGATAGGGCTTTGCACTGGCGATGATTTTAGTCTACGGAGATTATTCACCGGTTTTCAATAATGTCCGGTAATTGTTCGGAGAATTACCGGAGATTTTACGACCTAAATAGTACGTCTTAAAATGAAAATGTATTGTTTAATGAATACTAGGGAATTAAACGTTATTAATATCACATCTCAAACATAAATTCATATTTTGTAAATCAACAAAATATTACAGTTTATTAAGCATTTACAAAAAATATTGTATAGAAGCAGTAATTATTACTGATGTCAATAAAATTGATTCAATAATAACTAATGAACATTAGGCACACCGGTAAACATTAAAAATAAGTAAAGTAAAAATTAGGTATTTGAATAAGATTACAGATATTCATTTAAGAAAACAAGTGATTGTGGTTCAAAAGATATAGCAATTTAATTTAGCGCACAGACGTTCTATACCTACTTTTTGACCACTCACACTATTCAGTGGTTTCAAATGATTATATTGGAAATATGGTCTCAAAATTACAGAGACTAAAATTGCCATAAATGAATATTGTGTTAATGTATTTTGTTTTCGTTACACTTACTAAAATCATCGTCTAATAAATTATTGTATTTTATTTAGAATAAATGAAATGAACACCTGACTTTTATTTAACTGGATAACAAAATTCCGGAGATTAAGAAAAAACCCGGTGATTCGCAAATATGCCGTAATCTCCGGAGATTCTCCGATTAATTAATTAAGTGCATAGTTGATTTTTATATAGGTATTTATGTAATGCAATAACGCCCCCACGGTATTTAATACAGTTATATTACTAAATTTAACTCGAAACCACCGGCTTTAGTTGTTACACCCACTCACATCACTAGTTCATCACAAATCTCGATAACTTTCGTTCAACTCATAAAATGACAATTATATTCGTTCTTCAACAGTGCGGAAATTTGATATTCGAGGCGAGAATTTACTTACAGCATATCCATACATTATATGTCAAAAAACTCACGCATGACTTTCACCTTACAACGGCGCTCGACCATGTTACATCACCAAATTTACAGAATGCGAAATTGAAATCTCACCGCGAATTCAGCTGTCGATATAGTGAAATGTTCTTACAGAATGCGCTTGCAGTGGTCATTTCGGACTCAGGGGGTCATAACTAGACCTCCTATGAAGATTTTTTTTTAAATTCGACAGTAGTCAAGAAACCAATAAATAGATCGATTTCATCGAAATCTACCTAAAAGAGGTAGATTTGATATTAGCTTAAAAATAATCACTCAAAACTAGGATAATTCACTAACCTCAACGCAAGCTCGAATGTAAGAGGACATGTTTATTTTTTATATTCATTCCGTCAATTGTCTGCACTCCGCTGGATGATAAGAAGCTAGGGAGAAGTTCAGAAGATACTGGCCACCATTCCATATGCTGATGATCCTAAAATTGTGGTCCTTCAACCTCAGCAGATGCTTTTTCACGCCCCGCTTAGCAGATGGAAACGCGTGTGCTGGTAGAGCATTCCCTTCTTCATCGTGCTGTACTGTCATGCAACGCGATACATTTTTGACATTGCAATGGAATTGCCATAATATATCTTTTTTTGTGGTGCGAAAATCTCCACGGATACCCTCTCCCATCGGCGGTCGTGACTCATAAATCATAAAACGGCTATTCTAAATAATGACTTGTTTTCATGTAAATATAGTTATTAAAGTATTTTTTGTAATGCGTCTTCTAAATACTTATTTCTTCTTTGGTTGGGGTTAATTACCACTCTGGTAATGTTATGTTGACCTGTTGAGCTAATCGCATTTTGAACTTAATTGGTTGTGAACACTAGGAAATGTCAGAAATCAGTGTTTTCTGATTTAACAGTAACTGGTTATTTAATACAATATTCACACTCTCATACCAAGCTCATTAACTAGAACCATCTCCATCTATCGAGTTTGACCTTAAACTTTTTATATAATTAAATTGAAGCCATCTACAGTGGCCCAGGGTCAGTCGGAGTACGAGGGATATGCTCTATGGGCAACCTTACACCCCGGCGTCTGTAGACCCGAGACGGCGTGCGGTTCGGTCCCGAGTCGGTTGAAGCCCGAGTCGGTTCAAGCCCGACATAACCGCCCCCGCTGTCCGGTGGGAAGGTATACGAAGGGATTTCCGCACGGAAAAAAAAAGTATGTAGCAACGACGGATTAGTAGTTGATTCGTACGAATTAAACTGGAATGAATTGTGCAAATGGCAACTTTTTAATAATATTATTTTTCACACGACATATCAACGACTCGTACGAAGGTAGTTATTTGCGTAGGAATCGACAACTTCATGAATTTGTGGTAGCAAAGTTGTTCCTACTTTGCTACTACAAATTATAAATTTTTTATTATATATGTTAAGATATTATTATTTTGTTTTTGTACTTTTTTCCGTGCACCCATCTGAAGTGAAATGAAAAATACAATATTTGAGAAATAAGTTTCATGTGCTTAGTCAATGGTTTAGGTCATTTTTTTTTCAATTATTATATTTTTGACCGCATGTCTAATTGATCCAGGTAACATTCGTCAAGTCCACCAGTTGCATAATCTGAATAATTTTTAACTCCGATGTTGTTCTAAGTTGATAAATTAAAATAATAATAGGTCTTTACCTATGAAATTGCCGAAATTTTCTTACAAATTCATAAGTTCGTTATTCCTGTAATTTAATAGCTATTTCCAGTATATATATTTTGTTTGAAAGTTGATTTCAAGATTTTACAACTCTGTAATAAATTTTGTTTTTATTGGCCGCTGGATAAATTAATTCGATCTTCAAAAACAGTACTTCCTAAATGCTATCCATTTTGATGATGAATTTCGTATTACTTAACAGCTGTCACTTTTCAAAAATGTAAAAAAAAAATCTGTTTGTTTGCTTAATGTTGTCTCATTCATACACAAAAAAAATCATAAAATTTGTATTTGTCATTCCTAAAAAAAATGCAAAAATGTTAGTACTGAAAATTGGGTTTCCTTCAATTTCTTCAAGAAAAACGGCAATTTCATATGTAACGACCTAATATAAGCATAGTTCAGTGAAAAACGAATAACTTAAACGTGTAGAATGAATAATTCAGAAGTAGAAACCAGTTTTCAATTCTTCTGAAGTTCACTCAACTTGCTACCACGAGATTTTAATTGATGGCAAACAAACATGCGGCGTGCAACAGAAAAGAAATTACAATTCAATATTCACCTTCGCTTATGCAGATATCCACAGTTCTGCTGATCCTGAAATCAAGAAAACAATCATATTAACAAGAATGATTTGCACATTCCTATGTCATCCTAACTGAGAATAGATTGAATGGTGGATGTCGTAATCACTGACCGTAATCGGGACATACCACATAAGTAATTTTCTCGGTCTAGCAGTGTCTGACGCTAATACACTGATAATAACTTCAGTAGATATATACTAGACCCATTAATTTCGAGAGACATATGTTGGATTATTGGAATATCGATTGAAAGATTGTGCGAATAGAGTTTATTGCGAAACAACTTTTTGTCGCCAAACCCTGCTTCAACTGAACGATTCTTCGAATATTTATCAATCGATGGACTGATGTTTCGAATGTTAAATTCAAAACATTGTTTGTAGACATCTCGTTACATAGGAAGCACTGTACACAGAGATCTCGCTTCATAGATAGCACTTCTTGCCATAAACTTTCCGGATACTAGTGGTTTCGGTTTTCGTTCGACTCTGTTGGGGTCACAGTTCTAACCTAACCTAACCTACTTTACTTATTTTTGGAATATAAGAGCGAAACAAGCGAGGCAAGAAGTGCGAAACATTAGTCAATCCAATGATAAATATTCGAAGAATCGTTCAGTCGAAGCAGCGTTTGGCGTCAAAAAGTTGTTTCGCAATAAACTCTATTCGCACAATCTTTGGTTGATATTCCAATAATCTAACATATGTCTCTCGAAATTAAGTTACGGAGCTTCTTGAATGTTCAGTCATAAGTGATAAGGAAATGTTGTGGTATGGTGGAAGTTGTAGTAACCAAAATAGGGATAGGGATGCTTATTTGATTTCGACACACAGAGCTGATGGTCGAAAGAAGATTGACGAAATAGATTTATAAAGCTAAAGTTAATGGGCAAATCGGTATGAGGTCACCTGTGCGTACGTATGTCAATCAGATCAATTCATCTTCATCTAAGCTTATGATCGGGTCAATGGCAGTACTCGCAGTCAAATTGACAGACCAAATATATAAATAAACGTTTATCTTACTTTAAACTATGCTTACATTGGGTCTAGATAGCGCTGTGTAGAATATATATTACTAGCGACCCGCACCGGCTTTGGATGTTATTATACATATAACCTTCGTCTTCAATCACTCTATTAAAAAAACCGCATCATAATCCGTTGCGCGTAGTTTTAAAGATTTAAGCATACATAGGGACAGAGAAAGCGACTTTGTTTTATACTATGTAGTGATTATTATTGTGTCCGTCTGCACCTGAGCCCCACAACGCACTTGCAGCTGGCCGCATCCGGCTGGCTGTATGTCTACTTTTATATGAAACCGCACCGCATGCGGCCAGCAGTTTCAATTTTAGCCGCAAGTGCGGTGTGCCTCTAAGTACCGACGTATATCTATGTGTACCGGCACATAGCTTTAATATTTAAACGATGAAACAACATAAATTATAGATATAGCGGCACGCTCTATTTAATACAGTTGATTCACTGATTGTTTTAATTGCTACAGTTGCAACCAGTAGAAAATTATGTTTGTTTCAAGAATAAATATAAAATAACTCTGAACGGAATATTTAAATGGTAGTTTATTATGAAATTTAAGGATTATGGATGCAATTTTTATTGAACTAATTTTGTAAAGATTCCTTCAATGCTGTCCACGAGTGCCTCCGCGTTTTGTCGGTTATAGATCAGTGTGTTTTTTCTTCTGCTGTCTCGACTCCAACTCATATTAAGTCACTCCATGTTCTCCCCGATATTTCTATACTAATATTATAAGGAGGAAGGTGTTTACCGCTGCTTGGCCACATGACTTGCCCATAAGTGTAGAGCCAAAGCTATCGAAGTTTAAAACACGTAAAAGACAGTATTATGGTATATTCAACCTTTATGGGTTGACCCATACCATACAGATGAATTAAGACATTGTAGCATTCCTAATTAAAAGTATTTATTAGTATTTATTAAAATTTATCAGTAACAGGTAAAATACGTCCGGATCTAGTACTGAATGAATAGATACATAACAAAAATAACAACATTTTCTTCAATGTCAACACAGTCTTATTGTTGAAGCGATCCACTGCATAACCATCCATACAGTCGTTTTAGTTATTCAACGACATGGTATTCAAAGAAAATAATGACAGATACAAATATTAAATTTGGCAAGAGCGTTTGAAAATAGACTAAAACGATAAATATTAAATTAAATTTATCATTCATAAAAAAAGTCTCTAAACAACAGAAGAACAATTTTAAGTAGACATAAAATATACACAGAATACTAAACATTGTCTTGTTATAAAATAATAATGTAACAAAACTTTGTATCATTGTATTGTCCTTAATTTGTTCTGCAATCATTGAACCTTTCTGCACCAGACGCGCTGCTTATTTTGTAAAAATGACTAATTGTTTTCTTTTATGTACATAATTATGATTACTTCATATTAGTCTCACAAATACAGCATAATTGTGAAAATTTGCAACTTCTTATGTTGACTTGTTTACACAACTAAGGCAGCCAGCAAGGAAGGGAGATTTTTTTAGATTTTATGACAAATCTATATATGTATACATATGTTAGTGGAATAGAGATAAAATTAAAATTTTTGTATAATTTTAGACAGACGATGTAAATTACCCTAGTTAATTTTCTGTCCTTTATTATCTACACACAACATGGAAATAACTTGATAACGTTTTAATGAAACTTAAAATGGGATGCTACTAATCAAGTACGTCTAAAAGAGTCCTTCTCGTTTCATACCACGGCAAGGATATTTAAGTCAAAAACAATACAAAAACAAACAAATTATGACAAAATATGAATAAACATTGGTCAAAACAAGTATAATAACTACACATTACCATCTGCGGCTCGTGCCTGTTGCCAAAATTTAAATCACTCGCCTCTTGTGCAAACAATGTGCCAGTTACCTACCAAATACTCAGTCTAGATAAAAATGTTTCTATCGTGATGAAAAGAAATAATTTAGTTCAACATTTTAATAAATTACATTAATGAGACGAAACTACACGTCAGCACTATAGTCAATAAATAATCAAAATAGTAACTCATAAAAAATAAGTAACGAGTTTCTCCAAAATAAAATAACTAATCTAGATAGTCGTATAAATCATAAAAAACTGCGCGACTACAACAAAATAAGACGGTACCTAATATTTTTAGCTCCATTACCCTCTTATATAATAGATGACCATTGATCAAAAAAGGGTAAAACTATAATTTTACCTAAATATTCAGCCTAATGTACAAATAATAGACCGCTGCATAAGAATTTACCTTCCTACACTCGCTTCATATAATTTAATCTTTTTACCCTGCACGGTGTGTTGACTATGGAAATGGCCAAACATTCGAATCCCACCTTGTATGCCACCGATATGAATGCAGACTGTTAGGTTAGGTTAGGAAGGAAGCAAAGTAGTTTAACTGGAGGGGTTAACCGACAATTTTAGTATTTTGGTTACTAGTATTCATAAAAAGAGAAAAACATTTGCGTACTGGACTGGTCTGTACTTGACGACGCTTTATGCAGCTACCAAAGAGCACAAAACACCGGCATTTTTCATTAAAAAGTAAATAGTGCAAAAAGGAATATAGTCATCGCCCTAGCAGTAGCAGGCCCATTGTAGCGTTGTGTCTTTGGGGTCGGCTCTATAGAGAGCCGGCACGAGGGGGGATTTGTTCCCAAACAACGGGTTGGGGTCAACAGCGTTGGCGATTAAAGTCGGTCGGGCTCTTAGGGATATCCTTTCTAGGGTGTATTAGGTTTCCCGGCAAAGGAGACAGATGTGACGAAACACCGTGTGGTTTTAGTCGCTTCAAAACCGACATATCAACTTCATCGTTTACCCACCTTATAACTGGCACCGGTGGGGTGCAGCCCGAGGGGGCTTTCCACAGGTGAAAAAAAAGTTTCGTTGAAGCGAACCCTTTATAACCCGTTAACATCGGTCTGACAGACAAATGTATGTTTACAATTAAGTTTCAGTTTTTTTTTATTGTTATAGTTAACATAAAACATATTGGACTAACCTAAAGCATTGAATTTCCTTGATCAACTGTAATTTTTATATGTCTATTTTCCGTGTAATTACATAGAAGTCGAACTCACTAAAACCATAATGATCTGTCTAAAACTTTTATCGTGTACGGGTTGTCACCATTCCTTACATATAGAATCTGTAATTGGAATACTGTAATTAATGACGATTGATTTTTAAAAGGAGGCAGGTCATTACGAGCTTTCCCGTTCGAATTTGGAAGCATCCAAATAGGAAGGTATTAAAACCCTACAGAAAACCGCATTTAAAACCACACTACTTGCTTAGTATTAACTTTATAATGGTAAATAGGTTCAGAGCTTTTGGGGTAGAAGACAGGACTGCGTGAGAGATGCCCCTGGTGTTTCAAGCGTTAGTAGACAACGGTAACTACTTAACATAATGTGTTCTGTTAGCAGGATTGGTAGTTGATAACTCGAGTTTCATTTCCATTTAAGTCCTTTGTTAACTGCGATAGACTCGTAACCGTAAGTAGGATCGAAAATAAATACGGCAAAATGAAAGCGTCAATATAACTCTAACTCTGCTAACCTATTTTGGATATACAGGCGTGTATACATAAAAATATTTCAAAAGAGTGGACTTGATAATTTGACAATTTTTTTTTCTTATCTATATTGAAATGCTCAAATCATAGCTATCTGGAAGCAATCATACCATTATTTGTAATAAATTTGGTAAATACAGACATTTATATTTAAATTACATTACGAAACAACTTAGCAGCTGAAATAAAGCAGATAATACGGCTATTGAATATCTCAACGTGGCACGATATTTATTTACCAAAAGGTCTCTATTGATTTTGTACACTCAACTTAATAAGCTTAGGGGACGAGCACCCGGAAAAATTGTCAAGAAAGTCAAAGTTTCGAATGGATAACATCTATAAAGGGACTGGATTAAGCTATCGAAAATCCAAAGGAGAATAGGCAATAGCAATCCCAACGGACAATTCGATCCCTAACGCTGATGACGTGCCAATGTCTTTGGATTAGTAATGAACTTTTCCTTCCGTACTACCCTTTAACGAGCCTAATATTATATCGGACTGATTGGGAAAAACTCATTTATACTTGCTGGGTAAGGTTTGTGTTTCTGACACTCTGCGAGATAATTAAACCGCGAGTTACGAGTAATAGGATAAGATTTATGAACGTTGCTTTGCAATTAATTTTTGAGGTTAAATCAATTTCCGTAATTATATAACGAAAACTTAAACGAAACTTCGCCAAATGGTTTCTGCTAAAAATAAATAATAGTTTAAAAAAACGAAAACACACGCTTTTTATAGAAAACCTAACTAAAAAAATAGAAAATAAGTTTTTATAAATTGAAATTAAGTATAGTGTTAAAATTTTCAATAAATATAAATAGCTTTTGCCCGCGGCTCCGCCCGCGTAGATGTCGGTTATCGCGACAAAACATAGCCTTTGTCCTTTCGTAACGTCTAATCTACTCCTGTACCAAATTTCAGCAAAATCGGTTCAGTGGTTTAGGCGTGAAAGCGTAACAGACCGACAGACAGACAGACAGAGTTACTTTCACATTTATAATATTAAGTAAGGATAATAGTGTAAATAAAAAAAATGTATTTCATTTTTAAAAAAGCGTGGGGTGCATGGGTCAATAATAGATATAAATATTTTATTGACAGACATGAGTAGAGTGATTATCATTTTGATAATATGTTAAATAGCACCCCACGCTTTTTTTTGTTTATTTTTACTTTTTTAGTATTTTTAAACTATTATATGCTTTGTTGAATTAAAAATTCTCTTTGGTGTTCGAAAATTTGTTAATATTAGATAAATCGGCTAAAGATAATAGATGGAAATTAAAATTTCTGCCTTATTGACTATAGATGAAAGTTATATAAATTAATAAAAATCTGATTTTGCAAATTGAAAAATGGAATAATTTTATCAAATTAGTGTATTGTCATCGGTCCTCGATAAAACTACAAAGTGTGAACGAAATCTGGCCGTTTAAAGTGGGTCAAAATCGCACCCAAAGGAGTCGGTTACACACAAACATACAAACATACAGGTGAAGCTAATAAAAAGCGTATAAAAATGGTATTAATGATTGAGATTAACTTGATGTCGTGCGCAGCATACAATTAGAGAGTAAAGCGATAATAATTGCTGTAGAAAGAATATATTTACTGTTAATATTTAACACAATGATTAAATTGTATATACGTAGTTCTGATCTTATTAGAAGCACTTTACTTGTAATGAGAATTTAATAAAAATGTAGTTAATAAATTATCTTCGCCAACGAAATAGACCAAGAATATAAACGCCGCTGGTTAAATTTAACATTAATAGAATTTAACATAGAAATTTAACAAATTAATAGAATGATACTGTTGTTGATAAAAAAAACATCTTTTTGTTAACCGTTACTTTTAATTACTAAGTCCTATTTTTCCGGACTAGCACCCAGAACAAGTTATGAAATGTAATTCTTTCATTGAAATGAATATTTTCTTTGTTTTGGTTTTAACATCACCAATCACTAGAGTGTCTGATCAAATCAGATAATATAAAATCAATGAATTCTTTTCTATATTTGTAATATGATTTCGGGAAAAATGGAAATTATTTTTTTCAATCATGTATAATGCTCTTTTGGCTTTAATGTAAGACATCAGTGCGTGACTCTTCACGAAGTGATTAGACCAAATATTGTTTATATGTCTTGCAATCGTATGATACCGAGTCTACATCCAAACTCCTTTCTCATCCCCTCCCAAATTTCTTTCCCATCGCCTTTCCTTTACAAGGTCGGCGGCGAGAGTGTTACACCACTGGTGTTGCACACGTCCATAGGCCGCGGTAACCGCTTCCCATCAGGTGGGCCGTGTGCTTGTCAGCCACCTTAGTGGTATAAAAAATAAAAAAAAACATCAAGTAAACGATGAAGGATAACGACGGCTACTGATCGAATGCGAACTAACTGCTTAAGAATAGAATAGAAATAAACTTTGTTACTTCAATCAATAGATGTATACTTGGAATACACAGTCCTCATCATGGAATACATAATGTGCAAATGGCGCCCTTATCGCTAAGAGTAATTTCTTGCAGTCAATCTTTGGATGTCAACCTGTTCAGTTGGTGGAGACAGCTATCAAAGTTCGTATTTTTTTAATATGAAAATCGCTTTATTTAGGCCTACATGTTGTACAGCTATAGCTTTAATGGATTTCAAAAAGTTGGAAGTCTCAATAATTAACGATTTTGTATTTAGGACACGTCAATTTGACTTCACCTCGTCTGATGGTAAGCTGAAGGTAAAGTCTCAGGAAAGAGGGTCACCATTACATACACGTACCATGTTAACAATGGTGGCACTCCGCTTGACGGCCTCATCAAAAGAGGATTGTCGTCGCAACACCGCGTGCCACCCACCGGTCCCACTAGTGCTGCGACCATAATCCCCCTGCCCGGCTATGCACTTGCTGACCCCTGAACGCAATCAAACCGAAATTGGATTACTATGAAGGGTTTTTCGCAATCGTGCACGGTGGTACCCACCCGGCCGAATTTTGTGACAACTTTGTGTCATCAAATTTCTACCACCAGGATTATATGTTCTGAAGACAGTTTCCTTCACTACCGATACTAATAAGATCGCAATCATATGTTATTACTGAAAGCTACCTGTAAAAGAATTCATGCAAATGTTATGAACCTGATTAGACTTCTCAAGTTTTGGCACGCACCGCGCAAACACTTAGATATTCGCTGAAACACACACCATTTCGTATAATGCGCATCGGCTATTGACTAAGCTATCATTATATCTACCATAAGTGCTAATAAAATTCAATGGGCACTTGTGGTCGTGAACCGTAACAATTATACATATCTGAATAGAGCGGACAACGGTACGTTTGTTATTGTCGTAAATATTATGCACAATCACATGTATGCAAAATAAAATGTGTGGAAGACTTAAACATAGAGATGTTTACGTAACCAAATGGTCTCAATACCTTGGATGCCCAATACCGTGCGAAGTGAAAGATTAAAAGCCTCGCATGCAGCCGGAGGACCAATTCTAGTAATAAAAAGATGTTCAAGATTTTCAATATTTTCAACAAAATTTTGTTATGAGGACACATTTTTGACATTTGGGAGATCGACACTAGATTAAGACTGAATTTTAAACATCTTTTTGTAACGAAAATTGGCCTTCATTCGTCCAATGCGAAGATGACGATGATTTTTACATAACAAACCGAAGTTAATGTGGTTTGAAAAATAACGGGGCTCACTTTACACCGATCATGGTCATCAGTTTTTTATAACGATCTCTCGTATCATTGAAGTATTCCTTCTTAAAAGATAAGACAATGCAGATAAGCAAATACGAAATGAGATTACATTGCTACATAAAATTTGGAGCTTTGCAAACATTTGAATACATTTTTGTATGAAATAACCGCAAATAAGGATGAGTTTTCATGTTTATTTTATCGTGAAAAAGTTTACAATTTGAGACCACCGCGGCATCGCGCAGGACAAAAAGAATGATTATAAATTTTATTTTAAATTACAAGAATTTAAATTATCTCTAGGACCAGGTTAAACTTAAATTCAGTAAAAACTTCTTCTTTCTTAAGGCTTTGAAAAAAAAAGCTTTTGACACGGTGTAAGCACCGCTCCTGCTGAAGATGACAGAAAAAAACTGAATCCGTCGTAATCTGAAGTTGCACGCGCGCGCACATCATTCATCACAAGTGTATATGAGTGCGTAGTGATATATGGTGTCAGCTCAATACTCAATACTCAATACCTTTATTGCATTCCATAATGTTATACAGTTGTTAAATTAAAAATTAGGATAGGATACATATTATTATAAGTACAATCTTAAAATTATTTTTATGCTTTATTAATTTTATTAATGTCATTGTAACACATGCACATACTTACGCACTAGAGTAGATAAATTGTATGTAAATGTCAATATAAAACTTATATCAATTTCATACACAAAATTTACAGTAAAACATAAAATGGTGTTCATTCAATACAAATATATATATACACACACACATACATACATGTCTATATACATACACATATATACACACACACACAAGCATATATATATACATATTTTTTTGTATATTTCATGTATGTCCGTTTAATATAAAATGTCATTTTTAATACATAGGTAGTTCGAATTAATTATTTATTTAATGAATTTTTAGTATGATTTTTGTTTCAATAGAGGTTTATTTGGATAAAAATAAATATTTAATAATTAGGTATTTTATGTCAAAGGTATGTATTTAGTTTTTATCGTCAAAGTATTCTTGTATGCTGTAATAGCTTTTACTTATTAGGAAGTTTTTTAGTTTGTTTACAAAAATGTTAAAATTTTCTTCTTTTTTTATGGGCTCAGGTAACTTGTTGTATACTTTTATTGACATGACCAAGGGACCCGAAAAATGCATTGTCAGCTATGTAAATCTAGGTTATCACCACACTCATACGTACAAATTTATACTAGTTATCACATACTCCAGCACTCCCACATACAGAAAATCACTTGTACATTTATTTTAGTATTCTCTTCATTTTCTTTGCACGCTGTTTTTTCTAATTTAATTATGCGTTTATTTTGCAATCGGTTTTTTTTTAAGAATATTAGTAACCGAAATTACTAATATCCCCCCTAACCTCTCCAGCTAAGCTAAATTGCTTGTGTTAGGAGTGGGTTCACGTCGGTGGTGTAATGGCCAGGATCCGAACCCAGGACCTCTCGATCGTAAGGTTGACTCCTTAACCACTAAGCTACCGACGCTTCACGCTTCGGTTTGGTTAATCTAAGTACATACATACAAGAGAAAACAATTCTCAAGTCTATTATCATTACTATGAATTTTTGTTATCATGACAACTAAGAGATTACGTAACAAGTTCATCTTTGTAAAGATTATAATAGATTTTACAATAGTTTGTTTAACTGTTATATTGATTAATTCACAAAAAAAATGATGTACTCTTACAATATCAATTTAAAAAAACATTTTTTTTATTGAAATTATTTATTACCCCTCACAGTACGTGCGAGAAAAGTGAACTTCCTTCTTGGCATTGGAGTATAAAAAAATAAAACAGATTAGATAATAAAACATTTCAGCTGTTCTTATATTTTGCTAGTTTACGTCAACATGTTTAACGTCAACAAAATTTCTTCGCTTTTGCTTTTTGTCACTGAGAACAATTTGATTATAATATTATCTCACCCAAAGTACAAAATCAGTGAAGGGAACTCGGTTATGATAATGCACGAAATGGGTCACTGACCTTTCGTTTCATATACCCCTGACGTTACTTTAAATAAAGGTGTCGATATAAGTATATAAACAGTTTGAAAAATAAATACTTTTTGTAAATACATTGTGAACGTAATATATGTTAATGTTAAGTCAATAACATGGTTAAATGACGTTTCGTTAGTGCATCTGGTTTATTTTTTATCTTTTTTGTTTTAATAACTAAAATAATTATAAGTTACGTTTTGAATTGCATTTTTTAGAAATGAAAATTTCAAGAAACTTTTCTAGTACATAAAAGGCATCACGTGTCAAAATTTTAAGTTTATAGTTTATATTCCAAGTGGCTTGGTAAATTACTAATTTTGGGTTGTTTATTATGGAAATGTACAGATGTATAGATGATGGCATAATGGCAAGTCTTTTCTGTGTCCAACCTATGTTCCCAAATCATCTGGGGTCGAGTCTCCCTGTACATCAGCGCCAGGGCATTCTCTTCTGCGATGCTTGGGTGCTAAGGTGGTCGGGTATATTCACATCTCTTAACGAGAGCTAAGGTAACTTAATTTAAATCACGCAAAGTGCGAATTCACTTATGCTATCGATATCGATGGAAACCCTGCCATGATTACGTTATTTATATATGTTTTCTATTATGCGATAGATCAGCGATCATTGAAGCTAACAAACTGAAATACGAATTCACAGTCTTCGCTCTATGAGTAGAATAAGAAGTCGCTGGACATCGGTATAATATGATGTATGTAGGCCACCGAGTGATACCAATTAGAAGAAGGTAGCTAGATTGAATGCAGAAGGAGAATGAGGTTTACGTCAAAAATTGGATCAGGTATAGCGCGGCAATATGTCGAGTAATGGAGACTGATTAAATAATTCTCTTGGATGTTAATATATTAGGCTCGCCCCCTATTACATTGGGATCTCAACATAACTGGTAAATCGTGGGCGTGTAATACACTTCTGCCTACGTTCGGCGATACAGGCGTGAAGTTATGTTAAATTAATATATTATCATGTTTCTATACTTCATACTTTTTAATGGTAGCAATGGTGCTACCATTAAAAAATCAAAAATCAAATAAACCTTCAAACTGATTTCTCCTTGATTGGGAGATTTGATTTATTAATACTGGTCGTAAAACGGTAACTTATAGGATGATTTTGCCGTAAAAAACTACACGAAAACCTATGTAAGATATTTCTAATTAAATCTTAAAATAATATAATCTTAAAATATATCGGAGAATTTCGAATATCTGGGATATGTCTAGGTAGCTCCGTTGGTCCGAGTATTCCTCCAGTAAGTACTGGTCGCGGATTCAAGTCCCGTCCTAAATGTTCTCTTTTTCCGATCTAAATCTATAGGAAACGCTAGCATAATAATTGCTTAATACTTTCATTGAATTAAAATAATCATTACCTTCATATTAGCAGAACAAAAAAACTTACAAACATAAAGTAAGCATAAAGCTTCACAATTGTACTAACCTCATTATTTTCATTGATGTTAATACTAAGTAATTTTAAGGACTTTAGTTCTTTATGTAGGTATAAGGTATAAGATCATACGATAAATCGAAATCCAACGAAATAGTTTTTATTCTAAGATCACATAACATAACACATAATTTCACGCCTGTAGCCCCGAAGGGGTAGGCAGAGGTGTATTACACACCCACGATTCGCCAGTTATGTTTAGGTCCCAATGTAATAGGGGGCGAGCCTATTGCCATCTACCGGGCACATTACTAAGCGAGCGATAATCAACATTTTTAATACGCACATAACTACGAAAAGTCAGAGGTGCCCGACTGCCCGAGAGAGGGCCCGGGGCGACTGGGGATCGAACTCGAGACCTCGTCTCGGCAGTCCGTTACGTACACCACTAGGCTATCGCCGCTTTTCTATTCTAAGATCCTGAGTTATAATCCTCTCCGCTGATGATCAACTAAGCGCTGTTCCCGATTGCATCTGAGGTTTTCACTCTGGAGTCCTGGGGTCTTTACTCCTTCTCCTGTTCTTGCTTTGTCTCAGGTTGACCTCCTAACGCTGAGAGAAAAGCCTTCGTCCGTCAATCAGAAGTGCACTAGCTTGCAGGTGAGGTTGGCTTAGTCCTTAGCCTTAGTGTACTATTCCTCTAACAATGCTGAATTCAATGCACTTTATAAAGTTGGAATTCATCAACACTCAATTACAAGTCCAGGGCCATCGTTTTGAGGTGGCCCCCTTGGGTTTGGGAACCACTGTGTCCCCGTCTTGCCCCGGTTTGGGGAAACTAAAATTACAATAATATTTTATACCTGCATCTGTTCTTCCATAATAGCATCAACAGTGACGAAATACTCAAAATTGTTTTGATCGCATACGTCTCAATATAAAATATTTATTTATAGCGCTATTTCGTAGTTTTTAGATTTATTGCCGACGAAATAAAATATTTGGTTTGGTCTACAGTCGCCATCTTGTCTTCAGATGAAAAAATGAGCAGAGATTAATTATGATGACAAAATTTAACTGGAATAACATTAAACACTGGTGAAATTTATGCAAAAGTTGGTTCAAAGCGATGTATTCAAATATTTTTTCATCGCGAAATTACCTATTTATATTATAAAGATTTAGATCGGAATAAGAGAACATCTAGAACGGGACTTGAACCCGCGACCAGTCCCTTTTTTTTTTTTGTCGTGCGGAAATCCCTTCGGATACCCCCCCGCTGGCCAGCGGGGGCGGTTATGTCGGGCTTGAACCGACTAAAACCGCACGCCGTCTCGGGTCTTCAGACGCCGGGGTGTAAGGTTACCCATAGAGCATATCCCTCGCAGCCCGACTGACCCTGGGCCATCTCACCACTAACAGCATCGCTCATCCTGTCTCCTCTGAAAGCAGAGGAGTACGGAGAGCGATGCGTTCCCACCACGTTGGGTATTGGCCGACGATCAATGCCAACCCTATGAAGGGGAAGCCATTGACCACCGCCCAGGGTGTACCGACCGCTCCGATTCCGTTCCCCCCGGACTGCAGCGGGATCGGAATCGGAGCGACACTCGAGGAGGTTACCCAACACACACCCCCCGCGACCAGTCCCTTACAGGGGGAATGCTCTGACCAGCTAAGCTATCTAGACACGTCCCAGATATTCGAAATTCTCCGATATATTATATATGTCTTAAGGCGACGCTGGAGCCATCTACAGTAATTCTGGCGAACTGCGGAAACAATGAATAACTTTACAGTCATTTTTAAACATTGTTTTTTGATGACTCCGCCTAATTAATTCAATTAAATTTTTAAGCATTTTGAATACTTACTTTTTCTAAAGATTTAGATCGGAAAAAGAGAACATCTAGAACGGGATTTGGACCCGCTACCAGTCCCTTACAGGGGGAATGCTCTGACCAGCTGAGCTATCTAGACACGTCCCAGATATTCGAAATTCTACATGTTCTCTTTTTCCGATCTAAATCTTTAGAAAAAGTAAGCATACAAAATGCTTAAACATTTAATTGAATTATTTATATTCTAGTTTTAATTTCACGCTTATAGCGAGCTAGGTAGACAGAATAAACTCAACAACTCATACATAACAAGTAAAGAGTAAAGTTCCTCGTTTGTTCCCTTCTAAACCCAGCCAAGTGAGAGAACTATACTGATTTTGAATAGTCTTGTTAGTCAATAATATTAGAAAGTTCAAAATTATCCCTACATTACAAACAACCAAATAAAAACTTACTCTCTTTATAATATTTGTATAGATAATACATTCATCATTTTGGAATTTGCCTCCATATTTGGTACCCCCGAATTCAGATTTATCAATGTATCTTTACACCACTTATGAGGATTTTGTGATCGTATAAATTTTAGACTTGACCTATTGAAGTCAATTTATCCCATAGAAATGTTTTATCGATACAATAATAAAATTAAAGCTTACTAATCGAACTCTACGAGTACGATCCACAATAATATATTGTAACTTCAACCAGGATAAAATCGCATGGCACAAGTATTCCTAGTATAAAATTATACTTGGAACAATACACGACTAGACTTCGTCAGAAGAGACAATCATAATCTTTGGTATTTGTTACATTGTGTTACGTTCTCGAGATCGTATCCTAGTAATTTGTTCTATTGTTTGGGAATAAATAAGTGTGTTTACACGCTACATTGTAGTAATAAAATAACAATAATAAGATCTGCAAATAGTACTATTTCTCAGAAAATCTGATTTCCGATTGCTTCACTTTGCAGTTGAAGCTGGGATACAACAGGAATATTTTCTCTTCTTTCAATTTTTTTATATTCTGTCCCTTTTTTCTCCTTCCTAAGTTAGTAATACAGGAGTAATGTCAAGTGATACCCAATGATCTCATGGCTGTATGCAATAGTTTTGGTGCGCTAAACGACTTGCCCCCTTGTAACCACGTACCTACCTCATCGACTCGTAAGTTTATAACTTTTTTTCTTAGCACGTTGCACATCCCTGGGGTTATCCTTTCGAGGGCTTACCCGAGGTGCCCGGCAATTGACACTATCCGAAGGGATTTCCGCACGTAAAAAAAAGCGCGTTGCACATGCATTGTAGTATAATTTGATCACATTGGCCGCCAAGAAAAGAAAAGATGCGTAATACCTTTGGCAACACTTATCAAACACTTATTATACACATAAATGAAAATACTGTATTAACAATTATAGGAATTATTGCCTTGATAATCTTATAATATAAGAATAATGCAGCTGAACCGATTTCGCTTGCATGAATGGGCCGACTCGACCGGGGAAGCACGACCCTCTCACAGAATATCGACGCCAAGTAACAGTATTTGAACTGTTGCGTTCCGTTTGGTGAGTGAAAGTGCCGGAGCCCAAACTCCTTTCCCATCCCCTTTCCTTTACAGGGTCGGCAGCGCGAGTGTGACGCCACTGGTGTTGCACACGTCCATAGGCCGCGGTTACCGCTTCCCATCAGTTGGGCCGTGTGCTTGTCTGCCACCTTAGTGGTATAAAAAAAAATTGTAGTAATGAGAACCATTTAAGTAATCCAACATACGTCCCTGCCCAAGTTTGGAGTCCAATTACGCCACGTTTACAAACGCATGACATGGAACTGAAATGCCGTACTTTAAAAAGACATAAACAATAAACCGTTAATACAAACGATATTGCAGACGTTAACCTCTCTTTGCACAAATTCAAATTTTTATAATCGTTTTATATACAGCGCCCATGTGTTTCTCTAGTAAATGTAAAATAAATTCGAATTGGATACTATGAATGCCAATAATACAAAAGTAATCCGCCCTTTGTTATACGAATATCAAATAATACGTAATACTAGACGTAGAAAATAACAAAATATCGAAAAGAATACGAGCATAAAATATACGAAACTAACAAAAAATATTGGACTATGAGCAATTTTATACATAAAATACAAGTGTGTATAATATTTTCGGAAGGAAGATGAACAATATGAGTATGATATCGTATTGGTAGAACAAGAAAAGTACCTTTTTTGTGCGGAAATCCCCTCGGATACACGCCCACCCCTCCTCCGCCGGCCAGCGGGGGTGGACCCTGGGCCATCTCCGGTTTCGAGATGGCCCCCTCGGGTTTGGGAACCACGGTGTCCCCGTCTTGTCCCGGTTTGGGGGAGGGGCACTAGTCGCCCCACCGCACCGTCCCGGCCTGTTTCTGCTGGGGTGACGCTCATGGAGAACGGAAGTCTTTAAGCGACCTCCGGCGCCTGAGTCAGCATGTTGCGGGCTCGGCCGGCCGGGAGAGTTCTCGCGCTCCGCACCATTGCCGCAATCATGCTGCCGAGCGAGAGGACTCGCACCCCGATGGCTGCCACGAGGTTACGCCTCGGCGCCTCCCACGCCGGGCAGTCCGCCAGCGTGTGCAGCCCTGAGTCCTCGCTCGCGTCGCAGTGATGACACTCAGGCGTTGGCTCCTTCCTGATCCGATGCAGGTGGTCCCCGAAGCTCCCCTTCCCAGAGATCACCTGCGTCAGTCGGTACGAGAGGCTTCCGTGTCGACTCTCTAGCCAATCCTCCATGATGGGCCTTACCGCCGTTATTGCGGCGTGCCCTTCTCTAAAAGTATCTACAATATATTATGGTTCAAAACATTTGGACTACCTGAAAATAATTACGTTCGAGTTCAACATACTAGAGTTTTATGTGATAACATAGTTTAATTTGATTTGATCGCAGTTCTAACCATTGGTGAAATCTGCTCTTATTCTATATTACATTGTTGTGTCATATTTGTATTGCTCCTGGTTGCTACTTTACTTCTTTGTGTTCTTTTCTTCTTCGTTACTTCTATAGTGTTTGCTACGTCCTGGTAATCAATTCTATACCTGCGTAATATTGACGGCCTTGTGGCGTAACGGTAGTGCATTAGACTGCTACGACAGGGGGCGCGGGTTCGATTCCCGTTCAGTGCAAATATTTGTGTTCATGAATATGTCTTTTTGCATTGGTCTGGGTGTTTCTATGCATATTATGTATGTATTTACAAAAAAATATATAAGTATGTTTATTCATATTCTAGAACCCATACATAAGCTCGTTAAACTATGCTAACTTTGGGTCTAGAAAGCGCTGAATAGAATGTCGTAGAATATTTATTTATTATTTATAATAAAATAATTAATGGAATATTCACTGGAAATCTTTCTATGACGAAATAGAAGTATATAAAATTCAATATTCTGTATGCACGCTCGACATTGTACAGGAGTATTTTACTTTGATATAAATATTCTGTTTTGTATGAAATATAATGAAAAAATATCCTCTGCAAAAATATTATGTGATCGTGTTGCGACACATCTCATTTCTTCCTTTACAGTAAGTTAAGGACTTGATAGTACTAAATATATACCACTTTTTCAAAATACTCTATAAGTAATCCTTTGTTCTTTTAAGGTAAGGATTTTATTCCGGGTCCAACCTTTTTAAAGGTAGCCTCTTTTTTATCCCTTTCATTGAGCAAGATGTGTCTGTCATTCGTTTTATAAAAAGGTATCGAAAAATAAGAGGTTGTTTGCGGCAGGACATTGAGTCGTTAGATTTAAATGGCTCAATCAAACAAATGGACTGTAATTGTTCGTTTTATGTGGGGCCCCATGTTGATAGCTAAATAAACCAATAATGTTATTATCTAGTTAAACGTTTGACCAGCAGTTTAGTGTTGGTAAGATGTTTAAGTATCGTAATCGTTTTTCCCAAATATGGGTAATTAACAAGTAATGGTGAAACATTTACTCAAATGTGATTAAACTTGATGTTAGCTTTCTTGTTTCTATTTCCAGAAATTTTGATAATGAAATACTCGTTAACATATTCTTAAAATAAATGAAAAAAATAGTATAAAGACAAGACTTGAAATTTTATTTTTATTAGTTACTAAAATTTAGTTCTAAACTTAGGTCATAACATGGGTAACAGTATTTCGATATAGAAACATTTCGGCGGCTCTGATAGTAGTTTTTCACACCTCACTTAAAGGACCACTTAAACAGCGGCGATAGCCTAGTGGTGTACGTAACGGACTGCCGAGACGAGGTCTTGAGTTCGATCCCCAGTCGCCCCGGGCGTGTGTACCTCTCTGACTTTTCGTAGTTATGTGTGTATTAAAAATGTTGATTATCGCTCGCTTAGTAATGTGTCCGGTAAATGGCAATTGGCTCGCCCCCTATTACTTTGAGACCTAAACATAACTGGCGAATCGTGGGTGTGTAATACACCTCTGCCTACCCATTCGGGGATACAGGCATGAAGTTATGTATGTATGTAAAGGACCTTTTTTTTTTTTTTTTTATCGTGCGGAAATCCCTTCGGATACCCCCCCGCGTGCCAGCGGGGGCGGTTATGTCGGGCTTGAACCGACTAAAACCGCACGCCGTCTCGGGTCTACAGACGCCGGGGTGTAAGGTTGCCCATAGAGCATATCCCTCGCACCCCGACTGACCCTGGGCCATCTCCGGTTTCGAGATGGCCCCCTCGGGTTTGGGAACCACGGTGTCCCCGTCTTGCCCCGGTTTGGGGGAGGGGCGCTAGTCGCCCCACCGTCCCGGCCTGCTTCTGCTGGGGTGACAGGTGGCCTCACCCGCCACCCCCAGGCCTGCGCTCATGGAGGACGGAGGTCGTTAAGCGACCTCCGGCGCCTCAGTTGCCTGCGACGCGCGGCGAGCAAGTTGCGGGCTCGGCGGACCGGGAGAGTTCTAAATCTCTCCCGGGCGCACTCCGCCACCTCTTTCGCGAGCATTACATGCTCGCAGAAGGAGGCGGCGGCGGCCCACGCGCTCGCGCTCCGCACCATTGCCGCAATCATGCTGCCGAGCGAGAGGACTCCCACCCCAATGGCTGCCACGAGGTCACGCCTCGGCGCCTCCCACGCCGGGCAGTCCGCCAGCGTGTGCAGCCCTGAGTCCTCGCTCGCGTCGCAGTGATGACACTCAGGCGTTGGCTCCTTCCTGATCCGATGCAGGTGGTCCCCGAAGCACCCCTTCCCTGAGATCACCTGCGTCAGTCGGTAGGAGAGGCTTCCGTGTCGCCTCTCCAGCCAATCCTCCATGATGGGCCTTACCGCCGCTATTGCGGCGTGCCCTGCGCTTGGTTGCCCAAGTCGTTCCTTCCACTCCACCACGATGGCCTGGCGGAGCTGGGACTGCACGGCCTCGATTTCTCGAGGCTCGGGGTTCCATCCCTGCTCCCGCGCCTCCTTTCGCCACTGGTACAGTTGCGAAAGGGCTCTCGCTTCCAGGTCCCATGGCGGAGTTCCGGCAAGGAGACTCGCCGCCTCGAAGGAGATCGTGCGGTACCCTCGGATGACCCTGATGGCCAGAACTCGCTGCGGAGCGCGCAGCATCCGCACAGTTCTGGTCCTCAGGGCCTCCGCCCATATTGGGCACCCATACAGGGCCATGGACCGCACGATCCCCGCGTAGAGTCTCCTGCAGGAGTCATCGGGCCCCCTCATGTTGGGCAACAGCCGAGCCAGAGCAAGAGCTGTGCCCTTCAATTTGGGGGCCAGACTTCGGATGTGCTCTCCGAAGTCCCATCGGCCGTCGAGCACGAGCCCCAAATATTTCATTTGGGGCTTGATGCCGATGCGATTTCCTCCCACGATGAGACTGGATCCCTCGGGTGGCCTGCTCCGAGGCCCATGGAAGAACAGGGCCTCGGTTTTATGCAGGACCACCTCGAGACCCAGCCGCCGGATCCGCCTAACGACTTGGGCAACCGCGGTCGTGGCCTTTCGGGTCGCTTCGCGGTACGTCGCCCCGCACGCCGTCACGAGCGTGTCGTCCGCGTAGCACGTGACGGCGGCACCGCCTACGAGCAACCTACCTCGTCGAGCAACACTATGGGCGGCGAGTCCGCCGGGCGCCCCTCCTTTCGGATGAGGTCCAGTTTCCCCGTCTTCCACAATTTCGGAAACTGGCCCCGCTCCAAACATGCGCTGAGAAGCCCTCTCAGTCGGGGCTCGAGAGCGTCGTCGACTAGAGCTAGGACCCACGCTCGGCCTGGAATGCCGTCGGGTCCCGGGGCTGTGTTTGGCTCTTAGCCTTCTCACCGCCAGCTCTATTTCTACCCAAGTGACCTCACGTGGCACGTCGTCGTCTTCCACGTCGGGCGCCATGCGCAACCGAGGCGGAGTCATCTGCGGTGGAACATGTTCTACCGCCCGCGCTGGGAACAGGGAGCCAACAACTCCTCCGAGCAGATCCGGCTGGTGTATGTAAAGGACCTGGGATTTTAGGAAGACGTAAACACGTGTGTGGAAAAGAACGCAAAGTCTGCATAGATCAGCAAAGAAAAGAGGTGCTATAGGAAGGAATGAAACCCAGAATGACACGTACGAGTTTCTGCTCACGCCACTGGATCAAGAAGATAGTTTGGATTCACGAAGTACTTACATTTACGGAACATAGTAACGCTATCTGAAATAGCATAACATTTACAACGGTTTTATGGTTTTCCATTGTGCTAAGGTGTGTTTTTCTCAATATCTTTACAAAGTAGAACTATGATTCTATAATAAGTGTAACTGTAAATAATTCACTGGTGTGCAGAGAGAATGCTTTTGTCGCAAGTAATGAGGTGGTTGAATTTGATTGTGTATGGTTTTATTAGCCTGAAAATGTTATTTCGACTTGCGTAAAAGAAAGTTGAACTCTATTAGAATCCACATCGAAGTTAATATTTAGTAGATAGATAGATAGATAGATAGATTATTATTATTATTATTTCCAACGGGGACTAATTAGAAATTAGAAAATTCAATATCATTTTTGAAGATGTATCCATAGATACCCACGCATGGGTTTGATGAAAAAAAATTTTTGAGTTTCAGTAAGTATGGGGAACCCCCAAAATTTAATGTTTCTTTTCTATTTTTGTGTGAAAACCTTAATGCGGTTCACAGAATACATCTACTTACCAAGTTTCAACAGCATAGTTCTATATAATAGTTACGGAAAAAAGTGGCTGTGACATACGGACGGACAGACAGACATGACATGACATCTATAAGGGTTCCGTTATTTGCTATTTGGCAACGGAACCCTAAAAAGATTCCGAAGAATTAAGAAGCTTCCTCCTTTTTAGAAGTCGGGTAAGACTGTATGAAAAGCACACTTTTCAATACCCACTCTTTTCTCCATCTGAGCGCTAAACCTTGTTACATCCACAGTTTATACTTTAGGGTGTGGGCATCGAGCATATAACTGGAATATGCTCGATGGGTGTGGGTATAGGTTTTTTACAATTCCATTCTTCTTTATCTGAGCGCCAATCCTGAATGTATCAAATGTTTGCACTTTAAAGTCCGAGGTGCACTCTCCTGCAACTCTACTCTCCGAAAAATCTGCATGGAAATGGCTATTATACTGTAATCATAAGTAAGAATTCAGTGCAGGGTACGACTGAAATAAATTGAGCTGAGCGAGCAGGACTCTTACTTGAAAATAAAACATCTTACTACGGTCGCGCGCTTAGCTAAGGCCGCGCGCTCGTGAAACTGTTTTTCGGTGATTATTCCTCAATGGTACATCGGACATGAACCATCTCGCTTCAAAACACTCCTCAGTGTCCACACTATCACCGTGGTAAATTTGGTCAAGATCGCGGGAGTGGTTACGGAGGAGTTCAGTCACGAACAAACGGCTAAGCCGGGTATAAGAGCTATTACACGAGCTATTGCTACCTGTCCCCTTAACTCTGAGAGCAAAGCCGGCCCCCGAACCTCGTCTTTCAATCAGCAGGTGTACCGACTTGCAAATGAGGTTGACTTAGACCCCAGCAATCTTGATGGGGCCTATACACCCTTTTTAGTGAACAATCAAAGTCAGAGTTCATTTATGCTGTATAGACCATTAAAACGGACCTTAAAATTTACTATTTTTTAGCAAATGGACCACCGGTCCAAAACGCGTTCCTGTCCTGAGAAGACTGGCAAGAAACTCAGCGGGCTGATTTTTTTCGTCCCTCATCCCTCGTTGTTAATATAATTTTATGGTGTACCTCTTCATTGTTAGCAATTTTGAGAAGGGTACCTTTATATTAATATTGTTACAACGATCGTCGATATCTCGGAAACTACTGATCGAATCTTCTAGAAATTAAAACGCATTGTTAATGTCGAAGTACTCTATCGATCCGTTTAGAAAAATCCAGAAAAGTCAATACAAAATCACACGCCCTTTTGTCTACCTATACCAACTTTACCTACAAATCGCGATAAAAAGGGCATTCACCTCTATCGTCGGCACGACTGTGTAGGTACTTATTTTCTCGAACGCCCCAGTAAATACCTACTATTCTCGAACGCTCTAGTATATTCTACCCCGCTTATTAAGAGCTATAAAAGGACGCCCGGCTATCGACACGAGTCAGTTAATTTTCGAAAGCGAAAGTGAACACATCTTACCGAAGTGAACCAAGAGAGTTATACCTGCGACTTAAGCAACGATTGTGGACTACTGTGAACTGCTGAGCGACTGGAACTGTTGAAGAGTACTGTGTGTGCTAGTTATTTAGTTGTCTAGTTTGTGGTGAGCGAATAAACCTCTTTGTTGTGTAAACGGCATTTAATTTGTACCCCGCGCACGTAACAACTGGTGTCAGAAGTGCGATGCCGTTATTACCACGTGAAGACGAAGGGCGTACTCCACGGACCAGACGTCAAGTGGAAATGGATGCTGCACGTCAACGGAGCCTTGAAGAGGAAGGGCGTCAGGCCGATCCTGCTATCTCAGCGGTAACTACGGCAGCACCAGATGGAACCTCGTCCGATATCAACATGATGACGCTATTGGCTTCTATACAGCAGATGATGCAGGCCAACCAAGAGGCTAGTCGACAGACGATGCAAGCCTCCTTGCAAGAAATGCAGGCCAACCAAGATGCTAGTCGACAGACGATGCAAGCCTCCTTGCAAGAAATGCAGGCCAACCAAGATGCTAGTCGACAGACGATGCAGGCCTCCATGCAAGAGATGATACAGGCCAACCAGGAAGCTGTCATGGGTAAAATCGATGCAGGCATCCATGCACTGGGAGATAAAGTGAAGAACCTCGAAGACGGCTTGCAAATGCTGAGTAAGGAAGTGGCTTCGAAGACTGGGACCATTGACGACTGCTTGCAAATGCTCAGTAAGGAAGTGGCTTTGAAGACTGGGACCATGGACGGCCGCTTACAAGAGCTCGAAAGAGAGATTGTCAGGCTAAAAACCTGCGGACCTGTTGTCGCGACCTCACCATCATCAGCGAAGTTCGACCTACCACACTTCGATGGAACCTCCTCATGGACAGCCTTCAAGTATCAATTTGAGATATTGGTAAAAACTAAAGGCTGGAGCAACGAGGAGTCTTTTATGGCCTTGACACTTGCATTACGAGGAGATGCCTTAGTAATACTGGAAAACCTGCCACCTGAAGGAAGGACACTGGAGTCCCTGATGGAAGCATTAGACACACGCTACGGCGACAAGCACCTGGAGAATGTCTACCGAGCGCAGCTACGCGAGAGGAAACAAAAAGCTGGTGAAAGCCTCCAGGAATGGGCTGTAGAGGTTGAAAGGCTCGTTCGTCGGGCCTACTCATCGACACCCGTGATGATCGAGACCACTCTACTGGAGGCCTTCCTAAACGGTATACGGGACGCAGAAGTGAAAACTAGTGTACAGTTGCGTCACCACCAGACCTTAAAAGAAGCACTGGCTTATGCCCTTGAGGTGGAAACCGTACGGCAGAACGCCGGGATAAGTAAGGTCAAGGAGGTAGTTGCAGAGGCGAGGAAGCCGCGGTATGTCCCAACGTGTTATTCCTGTAGAAGAAGGGGCCATATCCAGTTAGAGTGCCCTTCGAGGAAACGGAGGAGGGTCACGGACTCATGGACCCAAGTGGAACATGGAGTCAGGGAGGTCAAGGAAGTATTTGCAGAGGAGAGGAAACCGTGGTATGTCCCAACGTGTCATTTCTGTAGAGGAAGGGGCCATATCCAGTTAGAGTGTCCTTCTAGGAAACGGAGAAGGGTCACGGACTCCTGGACCCAAGTGGATCAAGATGTTCCGTTAAAACTAAATGTCGCCAGGGCCGCAGGGCGTGCGCTGTCTGGTCGATATGAGGCCCCAACCATCACTACAACTCAAGTTGGCAATGCTGATGCTTTGTCACGAAGGCCGTGTGTCGAAGATCGCAAGCATTGTCGGAGGAACGAAGCCCGAGAAGAGATTAAAGTCACAAAGGTGAATGGACTTGACGACGAATGGAGTGGACGCAGTATGAAGAAGGCGCAAGAAGATGATGATGATCTACAACCTATACTGCACTGGAAACAACTTGGAAGCAAACCCCGATGGAGTGATGTATCTGCTTACAGTTCAACTACCAAAAGCTATTGGGCCCAGTGGGACAGCTTAGCACTGGTAGAGGATATCCTGTATAGGAAATGGGAGTCTAACGACGGTAAGGAAGTAACCATGCAAGTAGTGGTACCACGAAGCAAGGTGGCCCCACTCTTACGGCACATCCACGATGGTGTTTCTGGCGGGCATCTCGGAGTCAAGAAAACCCTGGTTAAAGTGCGACAGCGGTTTTACTGGCTTCGTTGTCGGGAAGATGTCGAGGATTGGTGCCGTAGATGCACTGCATGTGCTTCGGTTAAAGGACCGCCGACAAGAAGCAAAGGAAAATTGAAGCTGTACAACGTTGGAGCACCGTGGGAACGTATCGCCATTGATGTTGCTGGACCTTTTCCAACGACTGATGAGGGTAACAAATACATCGTAGTAGTGCAAGACTACTTCACTAAGTGGCCGGAAGTATTTGCGACACCCAACCAGGAAGCAGTCACTGTAGCCAAGAAACTGGTTCAGGAAGTAGTCAGTCGATACGGCGCACCTATGGAGATCCACTCCGACCAAGGACGGAACTTCGAGTCTGCTCTGTTTCAAGAAATGTGCAAACTCCTCGGTATAAACAAGACCCGTACGACTCCAGCGCACCCGCAGTCAGACGGAATGGTCGAGAGGTTTAACCAGACGTTGGAAAATCACTTGGCTAAAGTTGTCGACGAACACCAAAGAGATTGGGACCAGTACATCCCACTGTTCCTGATGTCCTATCGATCTGCGGTGCATGACAGTACGGGACACACCCCAGCTAAAGTAAATTTTGGTCGAGAGATAAGGCTACCAGTGGATGCAATAACCGGCACGCCACCCGAAAGTCCTAAGCCCGTAACGGATTACGTGAGTGAACTTCAAAACCGGCTGGTCGAGGTGCACAGAATGGTACGGGAAAACAATTTGAAGACAGGTATAAGGATGAAAACCCGGTACGATAGAAATGCAAACACCAACGGTTTTGAAGAAGGAACACTGGTATGGTTTCACAATCCGCTACGCAGAAAAGGAAAATCTCCAAAACTTCAAGCTCGCTGGGAAGGACCCTATACGGTTGTTACAAAAATCAATGACATCACCTACCGCATTAAGAAGGGGCTTAGGGGAAAACCAAAGGTAGTCCATGTGGATAGGTTGACGCGATATCATGGAACAAATGATGCTCGGGACGAGCATGATTAAGAGGGGGGTAATGTTACAACGATCGTCGATATCTCGGAAACTACTGATCGAATCTTCTAGAAATTAAAACGCATTGTTAATGTCGAAGTACTCTATCGATCCGTTTAGAAAAATCCAGAAAAGTCAATACAAAATCACACGCCCTTTTGTCTACCTATACCAACTTTACCTACAAATCGCGATAAAAAGGGCATTCACCTCTATCGTCGGCACGACTGTGTAGGTACTTATTTTCTCGAACGCCCCAGTAAATACCTACTATTCTCGAACGCTCTAGTATATTCTACCCCGCTTATTAAGAGCTATAAAAGGACGCCCGGCTATCGACACGAGTCAGTTAATTTTCGAAAGCGAAAGTGAACACATCTTACCGAAGTGAACCAAGAGAGTTATACCTGCGACTTAAGCAACGATTGTGGACTACTGTGAACTGCTGAGCGACTGGAACTGTTGAAGAGTACTGTGTGTGCTAGTTATTTAGTTGTCTAGTTTGTGGTGAGCGAATAAACCTCTTTGTTGTGTAAACGGCATTTAATTTGTACCCCGCGCACGTAACAATATAAATATATGTTTCAAAACATAAATGTACATTAGAATCAATTGAAGTACGTAGTTATTCAAATACATAACAGCTGATTCAAAACATCTGTTTTTGTAATTCTATAGGCCACTAGGTATCTTGTTCGTATAATATTGATACTCCACCTTTTGCTTCGATTTTATGTTATGAAAAGAAGAATGAGCATGAATGGCTTGATTTGTATTAGGTACTTTTAAAAACATATTTGAAATAAAATATGATACTTATTTATGATGATGTACGTCGAGTACTACCATTTTTAGGGTTCCGTTGCCAAATGGCTAAAAACGGCACCCTTATAAATTCGTCATGTCTGTCTGTCGGTCCGTCCGTATGTCACAGCCACTTTTTTCCTAAGCTATAAGATATATGCTGTTAACTGGTAACTTGGTAAGTAGATGTATTCTGTGAACCGCATTAAGATTTTCATACAAAAATAGAAAAAAAGCAATAAATTTTGGGGTCCCCATACTTAGAACTGAAACTCAAAAAAATGTATTCATCAAACCCATACATGTGTGGTATTTATGGATAGGTCTTCAAAATGATATTGAGGTTTGTAATATCATTTTTTTCTAAACTGAATAGTTTGCACGAGAGACACTTCCAAAGTGGTAAAGTGTGTGTCCCCCCCCCTGTAACTTCTAAAATAAGAGAATGATAAATCTAAAAAAATATATGATGTACATTACCATGTAAACTTCCAACGATAATTAGTTTGAACGAGATCTAGTATTTAGTTTTTTGTAATACGTCATAAATCGTAAACTGCAATTTACCTTTCATTCAATCAACTCAAATATAAAATTAAAAAAAAAACATTATTATGTTACTTGCTGCTACGGAACCCTTAATGGGCGAGTCCGACTCGCACTTGGCTGCTTTTTTAAATACGAGGCACTTGTTGATGGGCTTATTTCACATTTACCTCTGTATTCCACACCCTCGTACAACCCTCTTAGTCAATTGGTAGCGCTCAAAAAAGTTTGATATAGATTCGAAAAATTTCCAGTCCAATCAAATCTGTTACAATCACGGACTTTTTTAAATTTCGATAAAGATTTTAAAAATTTTATAACTAATAGTCCAGTCAAAATAGACAAAAAGAAGTCATAACTAAGGAATAATTCGCATAGAGCTGAAATTTGGCAGAGACGTACAATACATCGTTATAAATAAAATGTCAAAAATCCCCATCGATCCTACTTCTGCAAAAAAAATTATTCAAGATCAAATGTAAAAAATTAAGGGTTTTTCCATATTTCTCGAAAACAGTAAGTTTTATCGTAAAAATAGGTCAGACAAAGTTGTAGATCATACAATTCTCTACAAAAATGGTCCAGTCACCTTTTCTCTTACGACTCACCATTCGTGAGATATCGCAGTTTTAATAATTAGAAAATTAATATTTTACATACAAGTAATATACACTTAAACGCAGCCTGTACACGTCATCGGAAGTTTAATATAAATGTAAATAAGAAACTATTGGTTTGTGTTTGTCACAATAAAACTTGTATAAATTGAATGAGTATTTTAAAATAAACTAATGAATTTTCTAATTATTAAAACCGCGATATCTCACGAACGGTGAGTCGTAAGAGAAAAAGTGACGGACCATTTTTGTGGAGAATTGTATGATCTATACCTTATTCTGACCTATTTTCACGATAAAACTTACCGTTTTTGAGAAAAATGGAAAAAAATAATAATTTGTACGTTTGACCTTGAATAATTTTTTTTGCAGATGTGGTATCGATGGGGATTTTTGACATTATTTATAACGATGTATTTAACGTATCTGCCAATTTTCAGCTCTATGCGAATTATTCCTTAGTCAAATGTCTATTTTGACTGGACTATAAGCTGATGCTTAGCGTAGTATTTTTCAATTTGTGCATGCTTATAATATCTTAACTTTCGTTGTATAAATGAAAGAATAGATAGATTGGGGGCCTCTGTGGCGTAGCGGTAGTACATTCGACTGGTGAGACAGGGGGCGCGGGTTCGACTCCCGCTCAGTGCAAATATTTGTATGCATAAATATGTCTATTTGCATTGGTCTGGGTGTTTCTATTTATAATATGTATGTAATTACAAGAAAAAAGTATATAAGTATGTTTATCCGCATTCTGGCACCCATAACACAAGTTAGTTAAACTATGCTTACATTGGGTCTAAAAAGCGCTGTGTAGAATGTCGTACAATACCTATTTATTTTTATTTATGTTTATAATCCTTAAAATCTATTTTCACTTACTTTCCAAAGACAGAAATGTTAGGTCGTTACATAGGAAATTTCCGTTTTCCTTGAAGAAATTGGAGGAAACCCAATTTTCAGTAGGTACTAACATTTTTGCATTTTTTTTAGGAATGACAAATCCAAGTTTTATGGTTTTTTTGTGTACGAATAGCCGCGGTAGCCTAGTGGTATGGGTAATGGACTGCTGAGACGAGGTCTCGGGTTCGATCCCAGGTTTTACCATGGCACACACCAATGACTTTTCGATGCGTTTCGAAGTTATGTGTGTATTTATCGCAGGTTTTTATGTGCCCGGTTAATGGCAATAGGCTCGCCACCTATTACATTGGGACCTAAACATAAACTGGCGAAATGTGGGTGCTAGCACCTATGCCTACCCCTTCGGGGATATAGGCGTGAGTTTATGTTTATGTTATATTATGTTATGTTATGTTATGTTTTGAATGAGACAACATTAAGCTAACAAACAGCAACTTTTATTACATTTTTAAAAAGTGACGGCTGTTAAGTAATACAAAATTTATCATCAAAATGGATAGCATTTAGGAAGTACTGTTTTGGAAGATCGAATTAATTTAGCAAGCGGCCAATAAAAACAAAATTTAATACAGAGTTGTAAAATCTTGAAATCGACTTTCAAACAAAATATAAATAATGGAAATAGCTATTAAATTACAGGAATTTCATAGGTAAACAAATGTTTAACAAATGATCGTGTATTAAAAAAAATGATCAAAAAATAAAACCGACTTAAAAAAACAAAAAAGCACTGAAAACAGCATCTGAAAATAAAAATTAATTACAGTTTTTTAATTCAAAAGACAAAAATACGCGTAAGACTTTTCTGTTTGAAGTCGGTGTCAAGTCAAATAGGTATTAGGAAAGTATTTAGGGTGCTTCCTAGCACCAACGGCACCGATTTCATCTTAAAAATCTAACGCGTATTTTCATCTTTTGAATTAAATCTGTAATTATTTTTTTTAGTACCTGTTTTCACTGCTTTTTTGGATTTCGCTGTTGGTTTTATTTTTTTGTTCAAATTTTACTAATTTCTCCCTTTTTAGTGAATGTAAACATACCACCAAACATGTATACTAAACTGATAACCCATATAGAGGATATAGGCGCTGTTATGTTATATTACATTATAGCATAAACAGTCCCTAGATATGCGACACCAGCAATTACGGTTAATTTGTCTCCGAAACTGCAGATCTTTGCGATATTTAATCGATAAGTATACCTATTAAAACATAAAATAATTTTTCAATTCGGTACAGACGTCATCGAGTAATCGGTGAAAATTCATTAAAAAAATAATTCCGATGAACTGAGAACTATCCTCCTTTTTGGAAGTCGGTGAAAAATGTATTGAAAACACACTTTAATTTATCAATAAAGTAAATGGAACTGAAAGTACTTTGGAAAAGTAATAGACATTTAATAAATAATAAGTGTAGCTGGCTAGCATAGCTCCCTATGAAGAGAAATCTTCTTCACAAGATCGGATACAAACCGGTAAAATAAAATAAAATCAAATTTAGGAAGGGTGGAAAACTTCAAGGTTAAAAGGGGCTCGTAAAGTACCAAATTGAATTTATGCAACCTCTCTTCTGCTATAACATGATTAACACCATTCCGATCATAAGAATGAACATTTTCCTTATTCATATTTCACTACTAAATTGTTCAATATAATGCGAAATCATAGAATAATTATTCCACGGAGACATAGATGTGAAATCGAGCTACATAGAGTGCGTTTAGATGCATATAATAAAATAAATAAAATAAAAAGCCTTTATTGGATCCTTTAAACTAAGTAACATTTTGTTTAGTGACATAACATAATATAACTTCACGCCTGTTTCCCCGAAGGGGTAGGCAGAGGTGTATTACAGACCCACGATTCGCCAGTTATGTTAAGGACCCAATGTAATAGAGGGCGAGCCTATTGCCATCTACCGGGCACAATATTAAGCGACCGATAATTACCATTTATAATGCACACATAACTACGAAAAGTCAGAGGTGTGTGCCCGGGGCGACTGGGGATCGAACTCGAGACCTCGTCTCAGCAGTCTGTTACGTACGCCACTGGGCTATCGCCGCTTTTGTTTAGTGGATTAGTAATTATAATGAAATAAAGTAATGTTTGTTAGTATTTATTAGTTAAGGTAATATTTATTTGATTTCTTCCATAGGAACCCCCGTGAGGCTGAAGGTCTCCTCCAGGTGGTGCCATTTATCACTATCTTGTGCCAATCCGAACCAGTGTTTGCCTGCGGTCTCGCGTATTTCATCTGACCAGCGTTTGAGCGAATGACCTTGTTTGCGCTTTCCACTTCCTGGTCCTTTCCACTCTGTGACCACTTTCGTCCAACGCCCATCCTCAAGTCTCGCTACATGACCGGCCCACTTCCATTTTAGTCTTCTGATATGTTGTATAGCATCTCTAACTTTTGTACGTTTCACGAATTTCTTCATTTCTGACCCTGTCTTTAAGTTTTATCCCTAGGAGACTTCTCTCCATCGCTCTTTGGCATACCGACAGTCTATTTGCGTTAGCTTCAGTTAAAGACCAGATCTGGCTGCCATAGGTTTGTGTTGATAGAATGATAGAGTCCATGAGTTTCCGTTTGTGAACAATAGGTACCTTAGATTTAAGATTTTTCTGGGACCAGTATCGTTTTCATGCCAGCGCCATTCGTCTGTCTATTTCCTCCGAGTCAATCTCTCTGAACGAAGCCAGTTTGCTTATATATATATGTACTCTTCAACGTACTCTATTTATTCGCCTTCAACGCTGAGAGTAGGAGTTTAGATGCATATAGACCTGTTAATTTTATACGAGAAGGGTATCATGACATCATCATCCTAGCGATTTCTCACTTGCGTCCACAATTTACACTTTGAACCCCAAGGACAGCTTATTATTTTTGATTAGTTTGTTGACTTTTATGGGAGCGACGGACATCTGACCTCCCAGTACCGAGAGGAAAGCCAGCACCCGAGCCTCCTCTATTACTTAGCAGGTGCACCGAATAGCAGGTGAGATTGGCTTGGGCTCCGAAGGTATTGGTAAGGCATCTGTACATTCTGTATAATGTTATGTATGAATAATATTATTAGTCCTATTGACATATAGTTCACCTCGTTGGTAGCTGATTAGTCACCCCTTTCGCCTCCTTTCGCCTTCTCTGTTCCTTCACGTATGTAATAACTGTCAAAATGTCGTAACTGTTCCTAAGCTACGGTAACCAGTTACCATTAGATGGATAATAATCTATAGTCTAGTAGTCACACAAACTTGAAAAAGTCGCATAATATACATGACCGAGGAACCTAAGCCGACTGCGTGAAAACAACAAAAACTGATTACAGTTACTGACAGATTTTATCAGCAACGAATAAAATGCGGACTCAATCAGAAAAACGATACATTTTCATTTATATACGAATCTTGTGTTTCTGTTTTCGCAAAATATGTCTTTTTTTTTTCGCTATATAATGGATAATCAATCTCAGATTAGTATTTTACATAAATATAATCAACCATCATCCTCGAGGCAGTTTGTCAAAAAAAATGTTAAGTTAAAAAAGTTAAGTGAAGCAATTAATGAAGATACGCTAGTATATTAAAAAGACTAGATTATCACAAATAATATTACTAAGACTAAAAAAAGCTTCTATTATTAGTGGTGATTAATTTTTGTGACAAGCTAGTTTATTTGTAAAAAAATTATCTGTCACATTTTTTACTTAACTTAGGATCAAAAAAATATTTTTGAAAATATATTTTTGTATTCGGTGCTTACGTAGAATTCTTTAAGGAGAAACATTCTTTGAGGAACATTTTTGTTATTTATTCCGAGATATTTTTAAATAAGAATACTACATTTTATATCCCGTATTCAGTAAAATGACGTTTACCAATAATGCCAGACAGAGAGGGTAGCATCGAACAATTTGGTCGGCCATTGGAAGGAAGAGAAATATGAATTACCGTTTGATCAGTCATCGGCATTTAGATGTGACACGGTTTAAGTTTGAAAACATTTTTTCTTAAATTATATTCAGACTGTAATTGATGAGGATTGAGTGTGATTAACCCAAGGGCTTACACCACGATTCGAGAGATTGATTTATTACAAGGGAAATATCGCAAAGCCCTCCCAATAATAATTATTAGGAGGGCTTTCCGATATGTTAGCCACCAGATTAGCCGAAAATCAACCAAATGAAGCGAACAGCTACCTAGCAAGTAGTATAGGCACCACCATAGTATTACCACCATATAGTTATTTATTGTACCAGCTCATAATAATAATGTTCATCAAAACCATACGAGCACCTACTTCAATTTATCTCTGCATCACCCCATAGTAGACTGGTAGATAATGCCTTTGGCATTAAGTCCACCTTTGTACATCCCCATGTGCATAAAGTTTTAAATAAATAAATAGATTGAGTAACAAACATCCTTCCAAACATCCATCCATCCAAATTTTCACATTTATGATATTAGTGGGATTACAAATAAAACCAAAGTATTAGAAGACTTCCAGTTCCGCAATTTCTGCTTTAAAAAGTAACAAACTACCCACCCATACATCTATCCACCCACATATCCTCACAAACTTTCACGTAAAAGGATATTCTATTAATCGTAAGCAATACCAACCTTAAAGGTGTGAAAAAGATCATCGTCATAGTTTTTTGCATTCACCCTCCAATTTACCTAAGATGAGGTATTAACACGCATATCCGAATGTTTTGAATGTTGATGCACCTCTGCCTAGCCCATCGAGGATGTATCTATAGTCGTGAGTGGATGTTTTAACTAATTCCTTCCAAGTAATCAAGAAGGGATTTTAACATAATTATAGTTTGCCCATCAGTATGTACACTGCGCTTAAACTTTACTACAAAATTAAATTAAGTTACTTAGGCTATATTGTGTCTAATTACAAATGGACTAAAACCTTACAGTATCCCTTAAAATTATATAATGTCCGTCCCTGCACGTACGTAATATTTGAAGTGCAAAGTTGAGTAGTTGGTTGATGGGAAACTGATAGTATTGAAAGGTTTCATAAGGCTAAAAGGTTTTGCAAAGATTAAGCAATATTTACAAAATATCAGATTCCGAGTAATCTTTTATTATGATTTTTTTTCATTAATGACAATTGATGTCATTTTGGGGTTACCTTAAATAAGTTGCAAAGCGTGGGGTACAGCAGAGCTAATTTTTAAAGTTAACCCTCGACCCGTCACCTGGGGTCTTTAAAAGCTCAGCACTTACAAACGTAAAATAACTTCTTTTTCTTTTTAAATATTCCCTCTGCTCTCTAACTTTGAGTAAATTTCTAAAAAATGTTTATCTTGACGCTCACATCGGTAAGACTCAGCTCATGTGCTCAAACCATTAGATACAGACATCTATTTCAGCGCAATAAAAGAAAAAACTAACGATATATTAGAGCGAAAATAAAAGACCTATGCGTCTTTATATTATTTTTTGTTAAATCACAAAGATTATAGTCTGTGGGAAGTGGAAACGGGAACAGAATCGCTTGTTTAATTATAATCTGGGGATATATTAATACAATGATATTTTTAAATTTAGATCGAAAAGAAAAAAGAGAACGTCCATCCCGTCCTGGATGTTTCCTTCTTCCGATCTAAATCTATTGGAATATATTGTTTAACTGTTACGTAAAAAAAATATTCGTATAATGAAAGGTAACATACGAATTTCCTGTGGTTTATATTTCGGATGTGACGAATCGCGTTACAAAATACGCTCGACGGGTCAAGGGTTAAAAAAATACTTAAGATGCACTGACCTGATCTACTGATCAGGTCAGTGCATCTCAAGTATTTTTTAAGGTTTTATCTCGTCTTATTAAATGTTTAATTGGAATACAAAAAGTAACTTCTCACTCGAGCTATAAGTCATATTGATTGTAAGATTACATTTTGTCCTTAAAATTCATTCGGTAAAGTTTAAAGCACCCGTTTAAAGCAGCTATCAATTTACTTACAAATTTTGTGGCCTATCATTTGATATTTTATATTATTACTAAAGCTCTTTTATATGCAAGGAAAGTCATACTCACTCAAATGTTAATCAATGGATTGTGGTCGCATTGAGGACCGGGTTGTTACTTTGATATACCTATTGTCATGTCATTGTAATCTCATTTTATAGATTGTGATGTCACCTGAAGTAGCAACTGCTGCTTGATGTGACATCATGGCCTCATAAGTTTAATTAAAGTGTTACACATTGAGAGTATCATTTAAAAGAGGATATTTAAGAGTAAAAAGTTACAATATGAACGTTCGCAACACTGATGGTATCATCAGCACAGTTGGCAAGAAGGATTATGTGTAAAATTGTCTTTTTCAATTTTACACATGGTCCTACTCGCAAAATGTCATATCTACCATTATTTTTTCACAGTTTAGCTAGCCAGTTATTATATTCAGCTTTTATTTGAGCTTCTACTGTTATAGATCAATCTGAAAAGTATTTTAATACGAAGTTAAGTCTAGTTAAATCTAAGAATCCAGGGAATCTATGTCTATATTTTTACGAATCCAGTCTAGAAATTTTATAAGAACTCGTAAAACGTAGACTTGAAATAAATTTTCCGTCGTATTGTGTCTTTTCCCTACTTAATATCGGAACCCATAATTCAGTCTACTCGCAAATACTTGCACGTAACTTTTCCTAAATACGTGAGCGTGCTTTAATGAAACGTTGTTCCCTTTTAAGCTTGAAATAGGGGTCAGATAACCATGTACAGTATCTACTTATTAATGGTCCGAGGTTTTGGTTCCCGTAAAAATAATAGTCGTTTAAGGGCTCACTACTGATATCTATATAACATTTATAAAACAAAGTTGTGTTGTGATGACCGTTTATAACTCGAGAACGGGTGGACTGATTTTTATAAGTTTTGATTTTTTAGATTTGTCTCCGCCTAAAGTGTGCCGTTTTGGGGTTTTCTTTTGCCAGGAGGGGGGGGGGGCGTTATATCGGTCTCGAACCGACCAAAACCGAACGCTGTCTCGGGTTTTTAATGTAGGGGTGCGAGGAGATATTCACAAAATATTTTCAGCCGATAAGGTAACCAACATAACTTGATTCTGAGGTGGAACGAAGTTAGCTAGTGTGAGATATATTGTAAATAGTTTTTAAACAAAATGTTAGATTAGGATATTTCACTGCAACAACCGGCAAGGTTTTTTAATTTTATGACTATCGAGGATATTTATGACTAAATCTCCTTTCAAATCAACTACAAGCCACACCTCCAGTAGTCCAGATTGCTCTTCGCCGAATGCATATTCGATGAAGAATCGAAAAGCTAGCAGAGCCGATGAGATTCAGGTAGTTAACAGAAGATGATTACACCATAGTCCACCTGGAGTCGGCATCCTAACAAGCCTTGTTGTCAAATAACCTTCATTTTTACGACGCTTCATTGTGTTGTTAATTTATATGTTGGGAGGATCCAGTTTTTAAATTTAATTAGGGTATTATTTCCTAAAATAATATGTAATTGGTTCCATTTTATTCCACATTACATTTTTCAAAGTATTTCAGACTAGCGGCGCCAGGCAGTTTTGCCCGCGGAAGTCCTGATTCCATCAGAATATCGGGAAAAAGGGTAGCTTATGCTACTCAGGAATAATGTAGCATTCTAATAGTGAAGGATTTAAAAAATCGGTTCTGTCGTTCAGAGTTATCGATTAATAATAAGAATGTCCTATCTTATGTTAACAATATTTTCAGTCAGTCAGTTTTCACTATTCAGATACGAGTAGGTGTCTTTAGTGTCCATTTTGTCCTTCAAAATAATAGTTGTTGTAAATTATAGATCTATGCTACAAAAAGAGACAGTTCCCATTAATAACTCATTGTCACATCAGGACAAATGAAGCAATTAGTTTTACTACTGAAATAAATCAATATTTAAACCATGAAGATCGCTATGCATCACACTTACACTCGATGTCATTGTATCATCTTTTATCGACAAAACGTCAGTATTGGAGCGAAAGGGACAGATGTAACAAATTTAGTATCTGTAAGGTGCTCTTTTAATAAAAAAATAAGCAAACAAGTCCTAGCATTGAGCACGTGAATCGGCAAATGGACCGGCAATGTGTCAGATTTGCAGAAGGGTATCCGTGATAGACTGGGTGCGGCAGGCGGTTGATTAAATGATTTTTCAGACTTAACAAAGTAAATATCTGCATGAAAATTGAAATTTTATTTAATATTGAAAAAAAAAAAATAGAATTGTATATTATTTCTATAGAGCCTATTAATTAGTTTAACAGTAAGTAATTTCAAAAAGCTTAAAATTATTATCCACTTTTGACGCTGACTAAACGTATTTCAACTATCTAGTACCACCATCCTGGATGATGACTTTATCAATAATTATTTTTTTAAATATAATTACTTATCATTTGTATTTAAAACTTGTCACTTAGACAAGACAACGTCAAAAATGTCAGTATAATAGTTTGTTTTTATAAGAAATGCAGTTGCTAATAAAAGAGCTAGGCTCTGACAAATTGTACGTTTCATTATGGTACCACGGTAGCGACCAAGACTAATGGAAGAACAAAATGAAATACTTTGACCATGGAACAAAATAGTACAGCGACTAAGTTGATGTCGTGGTATTGTGTGACAAAAATCGAAAAGTATTTTATTCGTGTTGATATGATGTCTACAACATATTAAAGTTCCAAGACTTCTTATGAATTGAATTGTTCATCATTCCTTTATTCATTCTTAGCTACTATAATGAAGAAAATAAATTATAAATGGTTTTTAAATTCTTAATATCAGGCATTATTCTTAGTCTTTTAATTGTATCTAGCTAATTTGTCATACCATCTGATTCTGTGAATCTGTTAACTGATATTTCAGATAAAGCGAGGACAAGGAAATATATAACATTATGATATATTACTAGCGGATGCCTGCGGCTCCACCCGCGTGGAAAACTGCTCCCATTCCCATTACCTATGGGAAGCTATTCTTGGGATAAATAGCCTATGTGTTATTCCAGACTATAACCTATCCTTGTGCCAAATTTCAGCCAGATCCGTTCATTCGTAAGAGCGTGATTGATTACAAACATCCAAACATCTCCACCAACTTTCACATTTATAATATTATTAGTAAATTTGTAAGTATTAGTAATTAGTATTAGTATAATCGTACAATATAATTAGAAGCACTAGATTTGAGAATTCATAATGTGATAGACACAAAAAATATGAAATATTTAACCTGACAGAGGGAAAGACTGTCAGTAACGATTCAATCTTATATGTCGTAAACGATAATGGTACGATATCGTTATATGATTTCTATTGATAACTATACGAAACTAAAAAATAATAATTGTAATTGGGAAGAAATACGGAAGAAAATAAAGGACCAAAGAGACCAACAACAATTTAAGTAGTATACGTTTGTTCAATAGTGAAATTGCAGCATCGTTAAATGATATCATCTATTTGAACGAAGAGGTTGATCTAAATAGCAATAAATGGCAAAGATCTGAATTGAATAGAATTCAACTATCAACAAAGAGTCATTCAATGTTATTTCAACTGTGGTGTAATAGTGAACTACTAATCTACCATTTATTCACAGCCAGTAAGGCAAAACTTGATTGCCGAGCAGTTTAATATTAACTTTGGTCTTTTACCAGCAGCGCTCTTTATAACCGCGGCTTAAAACAACACTTTATTTCGCTGCTAAGCTTTCCTTTAGTCTAAGTGGTCTCAGTAAAATGTCTTTCGTAAGACGACATTTTACGAAACTAAAAATGTAATATAGGAAACTTGGCATAGATACGATAAAGATTACTAGGTAGATTTGTGTACTGGACTACAACTCGATCTAATATTATAATAAAAAAAAATGTGTCACAGTATTTGTCGTTGACAGTCGTGGAACTTCTCCGAAACGGCTAGACTGATTTTTATGGAGCCGTCCACCACCATCCATTTCCATCCTACCACCATAACCTATTTTTAATAGAGATTTTTGTATGAACAATGTCATCATTCGTTGTAATGAAGTTAATTACTAGAAGTGTCATACCCATCGGCACGTACACATCCTGCATTTATATCTTTATTGTTGAACGTAAACATGCATATTTCACTCGACTAATATGTAAAATAAGTTTGAAATAAAAAGATTCATTTGGTTTAACTTTACTTACAGTAACACATTTTTTGTGCAAGTTTTTATGGTTTGTAAGTTAATTTCACCCTACTTGATGGGAAACTATCAGTGACGTCCAAAGAATAAAGATTACTATTAATTAGAACCGAATTATGGTAGAAAGTTCATCATCAATTTTATGGCCTCCAGAGATGCCTTTTCACAGCCGTTTATGAAACCAGGATTATAGAAGGTCTAATTCAAAGTCTCTCTGGTGTAAGCATTTTTTTCCTTCCTTTAGCTGTGCCACTACAGTCTTGCACGTGTTATTTTGGAGAAGAAAAGAAATTAGAGCCTAAGATTAATTAGAAAACTCATCAGAACTCACGCCATGGAAAAAGCGGCACAAGACCGCCAAAGAGGCAATATTTCCTTTAGTTCCTTCAGAACTCCAAATTTGGCAGACACTACATCTTTTCAATCCTGTTATTGCTGTAGCAAAATTAATGGTAAATTATTTACTTAAAGTACTCCGATTAAAGACTGTATCACAAAATATATGCTTTAGCTTAATTTCACTACCGAAGTCCATACGTCTATCGATAAATCTCCGAATGTTTCGAGTTTCTTTAGTAAAATATATTATATCCATTTAGTCACCAATAAATAAGTAGATAAAAATTCTAGGGCATTCTACACAACGCCATCTAAACCCAAAGTAAGCATAGCTTAAATAGCTTGTTTTATGAGTTCCAGACTGCGGATAAACATACTTAAATATATTAGTCTTCTGTAAATGTTGTTAAAACTTTTCAATCTACCCTAATACCTAAGATTCGGGGTATTGGGGTGATTTTGTATTATAACCAAATTAAGGCCCCGACTGATATCCGATATACTTTATATAATATTTTTTACTGTTGAGGTGGCTTAGTCGTTAACTACTACAGAAATAAAAATATTCCTTCTTTGACACTTTAATGTGTTCAATAAGATTTGATAATATAAGTAAAACAAAATAAACTACAAGACTATATCTGAAATAATTACTTTATAACAAAAATTAAAACATGTGAATCACAAATAATAATAATCTTTATTTCTTCACCAATAAACATTTACATAAAATATATTTGTCGAGGACTACAAATATAGTAAAAGTTGATATTATTACCCAAATAATGTTACCTAAATTGCCTCTGTTCTCCCAAAGAACCTTCAAGGATACATATTAGACTGACGCTATTGCCAAACATGTTTACCATAGAACTATTGTAAATATTTTAATGCCAATTGTAAGTCGGCAACATTTAAGCGTGTTAAAATTTCTCATGAGTGAATAAAATGGTTTAAACTTGATCTCGTGGGATGAATTTTACGAGCAACAAATCTCTGTGTTTTAGAACCTTTTTGTTTAATTTATTCCGTTTATTTCAAACGGCCCGTGACCGAGCGCTTACTGCGTAGACCAAATGTCACAACAAGTGCTCTTTATCCAAAAATAAAATATAACATTGAATAATTTAGAACAAGTCCTTTCCCATCCCCTTTCCTTTACAGGGTCGGCAGCGCGAGTGTGACGCCACTGGTGTTGCACACGTCCATAGGCCGCTGTAACCGCTTCCCATCAGGTGGGCCGTGTGCCTGTCACCCACCTTAGTGGTATAAAAAAAAAAGTCCGAGTCTTAGGTATTCATGTTAACACACTATAATATAGTTTGTATTGTAGCAATTGGTGTAAGGTAAGTATAAGCTCATCTAAATTTTAAATCATATCCTGCAGCTGCTGATATCAAAGAAAAACAAATTATGATCATTAAGTATGGCGTGGTTGGGTTTAGCTTATTAAACAAAAAAATCGACGGCTTGCACTATGGGAGTGCCGGCAGAAGTGAAAACTTGAATATTAACGTTGTGCATTTTTGATATTTTGGAATGATTAGGGAATAATTTTGCACGAATTGCTTTAATTATCAGTATAAAAGTACTATCATTCATGTGGTACCATACAGTATTCATTTATTGCGCTATCGTACACAAACATGACAATTTATATTACATTAAACATTTAACACTGCAGTACTATTACAATTATTTTACATTAAAAAGTTTATCTCTCAGAAAAATCAACTTCCATCCATAATTTCAACGACTTTTTTAACATCATTATTACCAGAACCATCATCGCCAATATATTTATAAAGTACTCACTCATTTTCTTTCGCTATTTCTTCGTCACTTTTTAGGGTTCCGTTGCCAAATGGCAAAAAACGGAACCCTTATAGATTCGTCATGTCTGTCTATCTGTCCGTCCGTATGTCACAGCCACTTTTTTCCGAAACTATAAGAACTATGCTGTTGAAACTTGGTGAGTAGATGTATTCTGTGAACCGTTAAAATCTTAAATTTTAACACAAAAATAGAAAAAAAAACAATAAATTTTGGGGGCTCCCCATACTTAGAACTGAAACTCAAATTATTTTTTTTCATCTAACCCATACGTGTGAGGTATCTATGGATAGGTCTTCAAAAATGATATTGAGGTTTCTAATATCATTTTTTTTCTAAACTGAATTGTTTGCGCGAGAGACACTTCCAAAGTGGTAAAATGCGTCCCCCCCCCCCTGTAATTTCTAAAATAAGAGAGTGATAAAACTAAAGAAAATATATGATGTACACCACAAGTATACATATATTTCCACCGATAATTGGTTTGAACCAGATCTAGGGAGTAGTTTTTTTTTAATACGTCTTAAATCGTAAACTGCAATTTACTTTCATTTAAACAATTCAAATATAAAATTTTACTTGCTGGTACGGCACCCTTCGTGGGCGAGTCCGACTCGCACTTGGCCGGTTTTTTTTCATTAATAGATGCACTTTGTTTAATTTCCATTTTATATCAATAGATTTATGGCACAAAATAGAATAAATATTACAAAAAGTTATATAGACAAAAAGTGTTTCTTGGGCCTCGGTCGGAATCGATATCAGTTTTGACGAAGTCAACGACCACTCATTAGACGAACGCACCACTAAGGTTGTTAAGTACAGTGTGAAATTAGCGCTTCTATATTTGTTGTCTTACGATTTTTACGTGACGCGAGTTTAACCTTTTTTACCCATTACAAAAAAAGTGCACAACGCCGCTAAAGAAGTTTTCGCTCCAAAAAGGCAGTGGCACTTCGGGAGTGCGTACAGAAGTGAAAACTTGAACAATCACGTATTTTGGATCGTCATCATCCATCCCACCTTCCCTCTCTCTACTCCCTCCTACTCTCCATGTCTCTCCCACTCCCTCCCTCGCTCACTACCTCCAATCCCCTCCATTCCTACCTACCTCCCTCGCTCCGTCCACCATCCCTCCCTCGCTCCCTCGCTCCCTCGATACTCCCTCCCTCCGTCCTGCCCTTCCTCCATCCTGCCTTTCCTCCCTCCAACCCTCCCTCCTTCCATCCATCCATCCAACCAGTAACAAAAAGATATTTATGTAAAAAGAAATATATGTATGGAAATCATCTAGCGTGACGACGATGATATCAAAGTGACGTGACGATTAAAAAATTCGCGAGTTTCATGATTTTTGTTCACCCAAAAAGTATCAACGCGCCTAAAGAAAATTTCACTTCAAGAAATGATGTACTGTTATCTCTTGCTAGTGCGATCTGACTAAGCTGTTAGTGATAGAGCTATAATTTTCCAAGCATGGTTCAGCTTAATCGCGATATTACCACTCTTCTACTTAATTTTCAAATCAATTATACAAATGCTGTATTACGTTTGGTTTATAATTGTGCCGGAGTTCTTACCTCCCTTTTCTTTTTCTCTAGCCAATTCCCTTTTCTTTAAACTCAAGTCATATTTATAAAGATGCAAGTGTTCCTATGCCAGTTCCTTGCCTTAGCAAATTATTCTGTTATACAAGTTATATTATCTCTTATTTAGTAAAATAAGTGACAACACTATTAAATTAGATAAATCGTTATTTTACCTCAAATTTGTATGACTAGGGATACGACGTCATTTTGAAATATAACCCAAGAGAATACCATTGCAGCCCTGAGAAATGCTCCTTGGTGTGTTATAACTTATAACAATAGCTGAAACAGTATTTTATTGGATTGCCGTTTTACTGTTATTCACCTTATTTTCTAGCCTGTATCTATTGAATGTGTGAACCGATAAATTATTACTCTTTTTTTTTAATTTTTATTAGTAGTAGTCTAGTGAAACTTTTATTGTGTGGTGTTTTTTGTTATATTGATATTTACTGTTATCTACTATTTTCATATATACCTACTGCATCTTGTTACCACAAACATTTTTAACTCATACATTTACAAAAAGTAAATGATTGTTTATAGTTTTTTATTATAATGGCTGGTAAATACAACCTCATCAAAGGTATTACCTGTTCCTGTAATTAGTTGCGAATATAATATATACTTGTCATAATTGCTGTAATACGCCAGTATTTGAATTGAATACAAACAGTTTTTATTGTTTATACAAATATTTATTGACGGAAAATGAAATTATCTGATTGTTTATTTTAGACAAATAGTCTAGAATAATTAATCAAATATCTATAGTTTAAAATGAGTAGTTAGGAAGCTCACGTAAGAAAATCGATGCATAATCTAGCGATTCAGTTTGGCGTACAGGGGATACTTTGAGTTCTGTGGAGTACTCTCGCCCATAATTATAGCTTTAATGAATTATTACAATTACAAAAGTAAGGTTTATGAAGAATCCTTACACAAAAAAAGCGGCCAAGTGCGAGTCGGACTCGCCCATGAAGGGTTCCGTAGCAGCAAGCAACATAATATTTTATTTTTTTAATTTTTATATTTGAGTTGATTGAATGAAAGGTAAATTGCGGTTTACGACGTATTAAAAACAAACTATATAGTAGATCTCGTTCAAACCAATTATCGGTAGCAGTTTACATGGTAATGTACATCATATTATATTTTTTTTTAGTTTTATCATTCTATTATTTTAGAAGTTACAGGGACACACACACACACACATTTTACTACTTTGGAAGTCTCTCTTGCAAACTATTCAGTTTAGAAAAAAATAATATTAGAAACCTCAATATCATTTTTGAAGACCTATCTATAGATACCACACACGTAAGGGTTTGATGATAAAAAAAAATTTTGAGTTTCAGTTCTATGTATACCCCCAAAATTTTATGTATTTTTCTATTTTTGTATGAAAATCTTAATGCGGTTCACAGGATACATCTACTTAGTAAGTTTCAACAGCATAGTTCTTATAGTTTCGGAAAAAAGTGGCTGTGACATACATTTCCCATTTGGCAACGGAACCCTAAAAATGGTACCAATTCTGTTACGCATATCCCTGAGCTATCTCTTAAATTATTCTATTTGAATTTCGAAACTTTATTCCATGTAAATTCGAAATAAATTTTGATTGTAAAGAGATAACATTACTTGTAGAACTTCAATGTATTTATATTATACTTTGTCGTATCATATTAAATAGAATAGGCTCCATTATTGTTTATTTTTTGCTCATTAACCCATCGAGCTGTGCTAGGAGTGAAATATTGGAAGAATAGAGAGACTTCGATTATAATAGGAGTAGAGATATTCTAAAATCATTGTAAATCTAGCTACGTAAACCTTACTTACATAATGGCCTTAGAGATTATTTCAGATTTAGCAATAATAGGAGAAATATAATATATTTCGATCTAAATTTAGGAGCATGATTATCGCCAAGATAATTTGTCTTGACTGTCAAAATTATATGGATACGTAGTCTTGGCAGCAAATAGATCAAATGATTGTGAAAACACTCAACAAGAACAAATTCTTGCTTTGAAAATTTATAAAACTTTGTCACAAAATTCGGCCGGGTGGGTACCACCGTGCACGATTGCGAAAAACCCTCCATAGTAATCCAATTTCGGTTTGATTGCGTTCAGGGGTCAGCAAGTGCATAGCCGGGCAGGGGGATTGTGGTCGCAGCACTAGTGGGACCGGTGGGTGTCACGCGGTGCTGCGACGACAATCCTCTTTTAATGAGGCCGTCAAGCTGAGTGCCACCATTGTTAACATGGTACGTGTATGTAATGGTGACCCTCTTTCCTGAGACCTTACCTTCAGCTTACCATCAGGCGAGGTGAAGTCAAACAACCTTTTTATCATAATTATTTTCGATAACAGACCCTTCTATGTTATTTGAGGGTACGCAAACTCGTGATATACTTTATTAGCTGTTTTTCAAGTACTTACTTAACTTTCGTAGTACTCGTACACGTACTCCTACTTTCAAGTATCTTCATATTAAAAAGAATTAGGGAAGTATGTTTTTGTACTACGGAGTTAGCATATAAGTTCAAAATCCACCTCCAATCCACCTCCTGTAAATGCTTGGAATACATCACACTATGCTGTTTGGGAACTAGGCCATTACCATGCCCGCCTGAAACAGTTCAGTTTCGGAGTGGGAGAGAGATAGAGTATATACCGTGTATAGCTCCAGCTGTCTCCCTCAGCTGCACTGCTTTGATGTGATGTAAATGCAATATAACTTAATTATGGAAGAATAAAAGAAAAAGAAACAAAAGTCCACTTATGTCACTTAAAAAGTGTGAGAGAAAAGTGGGGATTAAAATAGGAAAGGTTTGACCCCTCAGAACTCTCACAAACCGTACGAAATGTTGCTTACTAATAAGTGGATCTCAAATGAGAGGGTGGTACTTTTCCTATTGCATCCGCTTCTTTATGGGATGGTAATAGGAAAAATATGATTCTAGCAGATACGAGTAACAAGTAACCACCATTTTTGTGTTAATCATTACTGTTACTTAAAAATATCGCCTTCAATCCTTAGACTTGGCAATATACATATAATATAGTTCAACAGAAAAGTCTTACGCGTATTTTTGTCTTTGGAATTAAATTTGAAATTCAGTTGTTTTTCTTTTTTTTAAGTGCGCGTATTAGTGGTTTTTGAAGTCGGTATTATTATCTTAATTAAAATTTTACTCATTTTTTACTGAACGTAACTTAATTTATATGGCACTCCGAGAGCTAAAAAGGTTATGAATGACGGATTCAATATGTTTGGTATATATTTGATACCAAACATGTATCCCATTTAGGGAATATGACTCTTAGATGTGCAGTCAATCACGGTTGAGTTGCCGGTATTTATTGAAGAGTTCCAATGTCTGTCTCCGAAACGAATTATCAAATCTTCATGAAATTTACCCTTTGAAATAAAATAAGAATTTTCTAAATCGGTTCAGGCATCTTCGAGTAAACGGAGAACATACATAAAAAATAAATAAAAAGTATCCGACGAATTGAGAACATTCCTCCTTTTTGGAAGTTGTTTTAAAAAAAAGAGAACGGTCTACAGAGAGATTTCGTCACAAATCGCTGGTGGAGTAAAATTCCGCACCTTTTCATAAAGTCATTGCCTTGTAAGGCTTCGTAGGGAATCTGGCTGATAGAAACAGGCAATAAAAATTCATTGCCATTTTTTCCTGTATATAAATTTTTTAACAGCAAGTGAGATAGTCTTTTACCTGTGACAAAACAACAAATAAAGACTTATGTACCGATCTGAAAATCTTCAGATTTTGGATTAGATTCATTATAAGCTTTTGAGTATTTGTAAGATAAAACGTTGAAAGTAAACAGAGCCTTTTTTTTTTTTTTTTTACGTGCGGAAATCCCTTCGGATACCCCCCCGCCGGCCTGCGGGGGTGGTTATGTCGTGTCTCGACTAAAACCGCACGGTGTCCTCCCCAAGTGTCCGTTGCCGGGCACCCCGGGTAAGCCCTCGAAAGGATAACCCCAGGGTTGCCGGCGGACTTTGGCCGCCACCGCGGCCTCGCCTGGTGGGGTCGGGTTTTATCCCGCTTCGGTGAGTTGGCAGGCGTGTGTAGGGCACACACGACACGCCTCCGCCTATACACACAACAGACGTACGTAAACAGAGCCTATAGAAACTTATTGTCTGGATATTTTAATTATCAATGTTTTTAAATCTAAATTTCACTATCTATGGTATTCAGCCATTCATTGGAGAGCGTCCGTGTTCCTATGTTAATTATTCGGTAAATATGGAAGCCAACACAAGGTATCATTGGATATAATTATAAAAAAAAAATGTCTTTATCCAAACTGTTGAGACTAAAAAAGTTCCCTGTATTTTAAAGTTAACAAAAACAAAATATGTATGCTTCCTAAAGTACCGCAGTTGGGGTTTTTAGTTTTCGCAATTTATTTAGAGTAGTTTGCAGTTGATGTCGATTTTAACTGGCAACACAGCTGCGACCATTAGTGATGATAGTAAAATCTTCTCCAATGAGGTCGATTAATGGTAATTTTGATGTTTTGAAACACTTAGTAACTACTATGCAGTGTGTAGTTGTAATGGTTTAAGTAGTTAGCTTACCTACTGCAAATTGACTAAATATGGAAGGAGTAAGAGGGCAAACTACGGGCTTCAAAGTGCAAGCTTTACATGCAATAGGGATTGGCACTTGGATTAAGAGAGATCTAGCACAAATTTTATATGTCAGATATCCAAAGTTTACATAGTAAGTTGAGTTTACATAATATGCTGAACCAGCTTAATCGTATTTTTCAGTTACACTACTAGTACTGCTTCTCCTTTTTTCTGTACGGAAATTTGACGTTGGCAGCTCACGAATAATATTTTAGGGAAGTGATATCTTTTTCTTTAGCGTGTGGAAACCCCCACGGGCTTCACCCCATGATATCTTAGTAAATATGCTTGTTATGCTTTTGCTGGCAAAAAAAAACTTTGGAATATTTGTTACCCGTTTTAAAATTCTTTGCTGTAATATAAAACCGCATAGCGATTCTGTTCAGTTTTTATTCCAAGAATTAATGGGGATTACATTATGATGTATAATGAAATAAACATTTATTTATTAATACAGATATTGAATATGGAAAAGTATACTTCATAGATGCTTAAAATCATGAAACCTCTGTTCCAATATTCCTTGTGCACAAACCGTGAAATAAAAAAATCTTGCAAATTTCTCAGGAGGTTGAGCATAACGAGATTACACCCTTTTGAATTAGAATCACTCGACTGTTTTTGAATCTGCCTGTAACCATTAGTTATTTGGCGTAGGTAATGTGTGCTCCTTTACCACCTTGCCAAAAACAATATTTTTAATAAATTATACGATTAAAGGGTACTTATCACTGCGTTTTATATAGCTATACCATTATAAAATTATAAATTAATTGTATATTATGTATGTGTAAAATCTGCCGTAGGTATGATTTGAACAATTTTTTTTTTTTTGAATTCTTGACTGTTCGCGATGGACCCAAAACTACTGAACGAATTTTGATGCATTTTTTTCTATTAGAAAGGTCTTGGTCAGACTTAAAATCTGCCGTACTGTATATGCAATTGGTTTAGTGGAACTGGATAAATGATCAAAAAACGAGTACTGACCTCCGCCCGGGCGGAGCCTTGGGCATCAGCTAGTATGCTTTATGCGTATAGCTTGCACTTGCATTTCGAAGCGCGGGGTCCGAGTCCGGAGTCGATTCTATTATTGGTTTATTTTAGATTTTACGGCACCGACGTCCGCCTGACTCTCAACCCCAAGAGGAAAACCGGCGCTAGGACCTCGTTCGTTAATTGGTAGTTGAGTACCAGTTAGCAGGTGAGGTTGACTCGGGCCTCGAAGATCACGAACGAATTAATCAAACTATGAATGTGTAGACTATTGCTTCGACATGAACAGCCAGATTCTCAGGGCAATAGGTAAAGCCTATGTGAAAGTTAGACCAATCACAGCCACTATTTCCTAATCACCAGTAATTACTATCATTTTGTTTATCTAGGTATCCTTGTAATGTGTAAAACTGGCGAAACGTGGGTGCTAGCACCTCTGCCTACCCCTTCGGGGATATAGGCGTGAGTTTATGTTATGTTATGTAATGTATATTTTAAGCCACATTGACTGTTTACCATTACAAGGACCAAGGAGTAATGTGGTTTGCCACCTTGGTGAGAATAAAAAAAGATGTCGACTATATTACGTTAAAACTCACTTTTAGTATACCATAAAGCAAACCCATAAAACCATAGAACTAACAATAAGAAGATAAAAACTAATAACAATAATTTAGTTCTGTGCATAAAACACAAGACAATGAAGATTTTCACAGAATGAAATGCAAAAATCTTTGCGTATTCTCATCACCAGTCGTAAAATTCCACACTCAAATATTCATCTTAAATTTGGACGTCTCAGAGAATAATTATTATGATCAATATTATTCATATCCCAGTATCTATTAAATACTAAAATAAAAAATACGAAAGAAAATCGGTTCCTGTAATTAAGTCTGCCAACTTTTGATATTGCGTCATATGCAACACAATAATTTTATTAAACTTAGCTTTTATTAATAAAAAATTGAACATTATAACATTTTGATACTAATTAAATCTCCCGCAAATACGTTTAATTAAAATAGTTTCATATTGTATACACTACGCAAAAATGTTATCTATTATTCATTTAGATACTTAAAAAATAATAAAAAAGCAATTTGTTTATAATTACTTACCCTTTAGTCTTCGTCTGGGAAAAAAATCAGAGAATCACAATTAAAAAAACTCCATCACATTCACATCACGATACACTATAAAAGAAATGGAAGTACACTGTCACACACTATATTAATTTATCCCTCACAAATAAATTGTCTAAATATACATTTTCAGTCACGGCTACGAGAATAGTGCTCCCGAAGAGCGAATTTTACTATTTTGGTAACGTAAAACGGCGACGTGCGTACGATGCGATGATCCGCGAGCGACTGGCCTGGCCCTGGGGCTTGGCACTTCGCATATAGAAAAGCGCGGGAAATGTAAGCGAAAACCCGCGAATTTCGCACCCACTTATGGCCGATGTTTTATTTTTATTTTTTTGCAGAATTCTGTCGTCTATGCTTTTAGTTCGGACCTTTCATACCTTTTTTTTCTAATTCAGTCTAAGCCATGGCAAACGCAAAATTTAAAATATTTGTAACTAAACAAAATTATTCAAATAGTTTTCTCTGAGTCGACCTCTGAAATTATTATTTAGAATAAGATTTCTGTTATGAAGTTTCATTTATTTGTAACATAATCAAGTTAAGTGCATTCTATTACATTTCAATGTCTGGAAGCCTTTAAGTTGCTTCTACCGATTTTGGGACAAGTTTTTTTTCTATTATTTAAAAGCCTACAACCTCCATTATTCAGTTCAGTCTAAAATTGTGTTAAGTGTTTACTTCAAATTGTTTTGAAGTAAATAACTTTTAGTGTTAATTTAATTTTGTGTATTAAATAAAAAAAAAAATTTTAATTGTAAATATTAATTTGTAAACATTTCATTTGAATCAACATAATTTCTTGCGATTGTAGTACTTTGAAATAAATACGCATATTCATTTTAAAATACTTTAGAATCAATTTTAGTTGACTATTTATGTTCTATAAGAGTGTTGTATCGATGGACGGGAGCCAACGCAGCCTGTTTGAGAAAAAAAAGGAATTTGAAGCAGCTCAGATTCTTTTTATATGTTTACTTAATAATTAAAATTATATTTTTTACAATTATTGAAGATCGATATATTTTTCTTGACTACAATTTTACTTCTATTGGTTCTCAGTAAAAGTAAAAAAAAGCGGCCAAGTGCGTTGATTTCTAGTACTAATAATTTCCATATAACTTCTAGTATTTTTCTTGTTTTACGAACGAAATTAATATAGATAAACTTGAAAAAAAAATCGGCCAAGTGCGTGTCATGTGATAATAATGTTTTTTTTTTAATTTTTATATTTGAGTTGATTGAATGAAAGTTTAAAATTACAGTTTACGATTTATGACGTATTAAAAAAAACTACTTACTAGATCTCGTTCAAACCAATTTGCGTTGTAAGTTTACATGGTATATATATTTTTTTAAATTTTATCATTCTCTTATTTTAGAAGTTACAGGGCATACATTTTACCACTTTGGAAGTGTCTCTCACGCAAACTTATCAGTTTAGAAAAAAATGATATTAGAAACCTCAATATCATTTTTGAAGACCTATCCATAAATACCACACACGTATGGGTTTGATAACAAAAAATTTTTGAGTTTCAGTTCTTAGTATGGGTACCCCCAAAATTTATTGCTTCTTTTCTATTTTCTTATGAAAATCTTAATGCGGTTCACAGAATACATTTACTCACCAAGTTCCAACAGCATAGATATTATAGTTTCGGAAAAAAGTGGCTGTGACATACGGACGAACAGACAGACATGACGAATCTATAAGGGTTCCGTTTTTTGCCATTTGGCAACGGAACCCTAAAAAATATATTTATAAATATTAAAAATATATAAGTTAATATGACATTAGAAAAAAAAATCTATTATTCACTTTACTTATTTAAATTAATTACATTTTGGTTTTCATAAAAGTCGAGGTGAAAATAATGTTTAATGTCTTTCACATTGTATTCCCATTATAATTAAGGTGGCACTTCTTAATTTATTGTACTACTAGCGGAACCGGCAAACTTCGTTCCGCCTTAGGATCAAGTTATGTTGGTTACTGTATCGTCTAAATTTATTTTGTGAAATTCTCAAAAGGTTTAATACCCCATTTGCTAGTTTTTTTTTTTTTTTTATACCACTAAGGTGGCAGACAAGCACGCGGCCCAACTGATGGGAAGCGGTTACCGCGGCCCATGGACGTGTGCAACACCAGTGGCGTCACACTCGCTCTGCCGACCCTGTAAAGGAAAGAGGATGGGAAAGGAGTTTGGGAGGGGGTGGGAAAGGAGTTTGGGAGGAGATGGGAAAGGAGTTTGGGAGTGGATGGGAAAGGAGTTTGGGCTCCGGCACTCTCACTCACCGAACGGAACGCAACAGTTCAAATACTGTTACTTGGCGTCGATATTCTGTGAGAGAGTGGTGCTTCCCCGGTCGAGTCGGCCCATTCATGCAACGGCCAAAATGACTGTTGCTTGACTCTACCACTCACACTACACACTAATATAGGCTGAGTATCCCGAGAGGTCCATCTCAAAGCGTAATGGCCCAGGGTCAGCTGAGGTGCGAGGCAATTGCCTTATTGAGCCAGCTTACACCCCGGCATTAGAGACCCGAGACGGCGTGCGGTTTTGGTCGGTTCGAGTCCGACATATCCATCCCCGCTGGCTGAAAGAGCATCCGCAGAAACTTCCTCACAAAAAAAAATTCAGAGATCATGAAAATTTGTCCGTTCTCAAGTTATAAAGGGTATCACTAGCCTAACTTTGTTTTATGTATTTAGATTTTCAGAAATGTCGTTCAGTATATACCCTGTATATACTTAAATGATATTACTCGAATTACAATATTTGCAATGTTTTTGAAATAACTCATCAACTTATTGAACATTTAGGCTGGATTTCATCGATGAGTATAAACGCGTTTATTAAAGCAACTGAAATTACATTTGCATTGAGTAAAATATCAAAGCTTAGTTTAGTCGTATTCATGGATTCGTTCATTCATTAATTTATTTTTACATACATGGTTACAGTTCAATTGTTACATTGTTTTGTTTTACGAATAGATAGCCATTTGTAAAACAAAAAAATGTAACAATTGACAAACGTTAACAAAGTTAAGTAACGTTGGCACATGTACAAATATAGCATACGAGTATGTATCACATGTCCATTTGTAACATAAAATACCTGTTAAAGTAAATTTTAAGGTACCACACTTATGCAGTTTATGCATGCTCAGTTTGCTTGTGATTTTAAAACTTTTTTACACTTAATTTTTGTCGCCCAAGTTTAGAACGTTCTTATTACGGAATCGTATCTTGCGTACCTACGTATTTTGTGATCGGGGAAGTACTCAGAAAGCTTAAAGTGAGAGCTGAAGTTTTTAACTTTATTGGCACGCTAAATTGATGAACAATATAGTTGTTTCGTTATTCTGCAGCTTTTGTAGATGTTTTTAGGGTTCCGTAGCCGAAGGGTACCTTTTGTTTTCGTGCGGTAATCCCCTCGGATTCCCCCCTACCGGCCAGCGGGAGAAGTTATGTCGGGCTTGAACGGGTACCTTTTTTTTTTTTTTTTTCCGCACGCCGTCTCGGGTCTTCAGACGCCGGGGTGTAAGGTTACCCATAGAGCATATCCCTCGCACCCCGGCTGACCCTGGGCCATCTCACCACTAACAGCATCGCTCATCCTGTCTCCTCTGAAAGCAGAGGAGTGCGGAGAGCGATGTGTTCCCGTCAGGTTGGGTATTGGCCGATGATCAATGCCAACCCTATGAAGGGGTGAAGGGGAAGCCATTGACCGCCGCCCAGGGTGTACCGGCCGCTCCGATTCCGTTCCCCCCGGACTGCAGCGGGATCGGAATCGGAGCGACACTCGAGGAGGTTACCCAACACACACCCCAGCTTGAACGGGTACCTAACTAACGCAACCCTATTACTAAGACTCCGATATAGGACTATCTGTTAGTGAGTTGTATCTCATAAACCACAACAGGAACACAGCTGAATGAGTTATTACTGTCCATTTAACAAAAATAATTAAATTTAAAAAAACATTAGCACTCCTGGAGTGCCGAAAGAATTGAAAACTTGCACATTTTAAGCTTCCAAACGAGTTCATCTACTACAATAAAGATTGCGTTGTTTTTATAAATAAAGAAGAGGTCAATATATATGTTTTTCAAATGGAAAGCGTTCGCTGACGGTGACGGTGATGAAGATGTTGACGACGAAGCGAGTTTCATGTTTTTTGTTCACCTGAAAAGTGCTCAAAACACCTAAAGAAGTTTTCACTGCAAAAAAAATTGTTATGTCAACACTCTTGTTTCTTTTAGAAAAGGATAAAAAAGAAGATAAAAAGTACGATGTTGCGGAATCCTTCGTGTGCGCACTGAACTTTTTATCATAATGACTGCTCGATTATTGCGTAAAATTGTTGACTTTCCAACCAACAAAGACTCACAACTTATAATGATACCACTACATCGATTGTTGGATGTTTGGTCACACAACTTCAAGGGATCGCCTTTCGAACTGCTGTGTATCAAGTGCTTTGGGTTCATTTTCACCTAGGATAGTTTTATTTGTGTGTTTCACAAATCTCTTTATGTATTACTAGCTGATGCTTTGCCCGCGTGGAATTCTCCACCGTTGCCCATGGGGATCGATTCTTGGGATGAAAAGTAGCAAGTAAGCAGTAGAAAAGCCATTATTCGAATCAATAACCATAAGCGGGTGGGCTCTAAAGTGCAAACATTGAACGCAACTCGGAAATCACTACGAGAATGTAAGTGTTTAAATTAAAATAACATTATTTAAACTACACGTTAATAGATATACGAGTACCTTTATATTGGTTAAATATCGGAGAATCTAGTACGTGTCCAGGTAGCTCAGTTGGTCAGAGTATTCCCCCTGTAAGGGGCTGGTCGCAGGTTGAAACCCGTCCTGCTTCCTTTTTTCTCCTCGTCCTCGTCCTTTTTCCTTTCCTGCTGGGCTTCCTAATTAAATAATAAAAAAGGTACTTAGAGGAAGAAGGCTTTTCTTCCCTTAAGTACCTTTTTATTCGTGCTAAAAAAAAGGTACTTTTAAGGTAGGTAAAAAAAAACATGAACAGTCGACCTTGTTTCGAGTTGACCAGTCGAGTTTGCCTCTGTCTTTACACACTTCACAATTTTCTAGGGTGAACAAAGTGGAAATTGTAGTGTCCTCATATCACTTCAGAATCATTTCACCTGGGTGAAACAATTCGACATTTTAGGTGGCATTTGTTCACCTTGAACTTGATACACCTTGGTGAACAAAGTGGAATATACAATTCTGTGCTGTCATTCATTAAACCTTTCATGTATGTTTTGAAATCATCCGTGACTCCAAAACTGTCCGCGATAGAGCGGAGCTAATGAAATAAAATGACAAGAATATGACCACCAGAAGTTGCTGATCCGTCTTCTGATCCGGAACCCATATTATTTGTATGCTAGGGTACCTAGCTAAATACGTTGTTTATTGATATATTTATATACTACATTACTGGTGTAGTCCCAACCCGTTTATAATCCGCAACCAGGATCCGATGCTCAACTGGTCACGGTCGTATTCTGTGGCGATACCACATATACCCAGCGCCATCTAGCGACAACAAGTTGAACTACTTCGATACTACTACGTCACTACCAATCCTGAATAGCGAAAGTGAAGTTCACGCGCTGGTATAATATATGTACAACATCCCAACGACAACCGTTGGGCCGCGGCCAGTCAGGCGTGATCACCTTGCCTGGTCAGAGGATCCTCCCTTTATGTTGGAGGAACATCACACCCCGTTCCTCCACATTGCCTCTCGTCCGGTGGTAGAATACACAACACACAGGTAGAAGGTTCGTAGGGAATATAATTGACCCGCATCATTTTTATTAATAGCCATGATTGCATCCAGTAATAGTGAACGTTGCACGGCCGGTCTGCAGCAGCTCTCAACCGAATCTGTACGTACTAAGCATCGTCCGTGCGACGAGAGTGCGAGCAACTACCCACTTCCCAATATTTATTACTAAACAATGTAAGTCCGTCGACTTAGAGCGACTTTCACCAATAATAGGAACTGCGGTCAAGGCAAATTAAATTGACTAGTTAAACGGCCCTTGCATCGACAATTGTCCAATAGAAATCCGTAAGACCACTTCGAGTTTGATCCATCAAAGTTTGAGTGCCTGGGTTCGCTAGTTTCCAGAATAAGCTCTCAAGTTTCTAATGACCCATTATCTAGTGGATACGTTTCTAAGGACAACCTTTGTTTTTTATCCGATTAATAAATATCATAGAATATCTCTAACTAATCTCAATTTCCGATTGATTTTATTGTTTGAATGAGTTGATTGAAATCAGCAAAAAAAAGCGGCCAAGTGCGAGTCGGACTCGCCCATTAAGGGTTCCGTAGCAGCAAGTAACAAAGAATTTGAGTTGAATGAATGAAAGGTAAATTGCGTTTTACGATCTATGACGTATTATAAAAAAACTACTTACTAGATCTCGTTCAATCCAATTTTTGGTGGAAGTTTACATGGTAATGTACATTATATATTTTTTTTAGTTTTATCATTCTCTTATTTTAGAAGTTACAGGGGGGGGGGGGGTTACCCACTTTTTGCCACTTTGGAAGTGTCTCTCTTCCAAACTATTCAGTTTAGAAATAAATGTTATTAGAAATCTCAATATCATTTTTGAAGACCTATCCATAAATAATACCACACACGTATAGGTTTGATGAAAAAAATTTTTTTGAGTTTCAGATCTAAGTATGGGGAAACCCCTAAAATTTAATGTTTTTTTTCTAATTTTGTGTGAAAATCTTAATGCGTTTCACAGAATATGTATTACGTAAGTACTATGCTGATAAAACTTGGTAAGTAGATGTCTACTTACCAAGTTTTAACAGCATAGTACTTACAGTTTCGGAGAAAAGTGGCTGTGACTAATAACGAACAGACAGACAGACATGACGGATCTATAAGGGTTCCGTTTTTTGTCATTTGGCAACGGAACCCTAAAAAGGATTAATTTCAAAATAATAATATTAAATAAAAATATCGTTTTAATTTAAATAAAGCTCACAGATACAAAGATAAATCTAGTTTTTCAGCGAAAGGGTTAGCTTGCGTTTGATATAGTTATATAATACCCGGTAGGTAACTACTTTTAAACATTCACTAAGAAAGCTACTGAACGCAAAGTGTTATTATGACGTAAAGGACTTCCTCCAAGACAAATTGTAATTTATTAACTCAAATTATTTTTTATTTTTACACATAATATACAATTGTGATTATTATTTACTAGATCTAGTTGACATTTACTATATTATAATATTCTCCTTAATTACTTTTGACTTTATTACATTTCTGACATTAACTCTGCAATTTAAAATATTATGAATGCTCTCTAATACGACCTATAATGTTGCATGAATAGATAATACCACAGATTACCTTATAGATATTTATAAATAATACCTAAATATTTGCACACCTCGAAGAGGTTGTAATACAGCGGACCTATACATTTAATGAAAATGTATCTTTGACATCCTTTCTGTAACCTGTGTTATGCAAATAAATGATTTGATTTGATTTGATTAGGAAGCGCTGCAATGCGTTCTAGGAGTATTTTTTATTACACAAGAGAAAAGGTCTGCCACGTCCGCTAGCATACATATATGTATACACAAACATCCATTTAGATATATACATATAATGATAAGAATGCAATCATCATCATCATCATATCAGCCGTAGGAAGTCCACTGCTGAACATAGGTCTCCCCCATATAATGCAATCTATACATACAGGGTGGGGAAAATGTATGGAAACCCAGGAAAATTCGGAAAACCACAAGTGGTTAGTCGTGAAACAAAGGTCATACCCTAAATAACTTTTAACGAGGAATCCAACGGTGACCTCTGATTTGACCTTGAACCCTTTTTTCAAGGTTATTTCAAGGTCAAGGTAATTTTTTAAATGGGAATCTCTATTTTTTATACGGGAATCGAAAAGAGCGTAAAATTTTATGTCCGGATACGTGTTTAGGTATGAGGTTAACGTAACCCCTGAAGGTCAAATGAAGGTAAAGCAGGGTAAAATCGACCAAATCTGTTATTGATCATTCCTTTTATTACAAAGCTGAAGTTCGATAGAACTCGGACATGGTCAACGTTCGGACTATAAATCATCACGCTATAGCTGAAAGGTGATGAGCAGTAAATATGTAATTTCGAAACTACAGAGTTACCTATGTGTAAAAGATAGTTTAGAAACTTAACCTTTGATATTTTTTTTTTAATTTAGCGCGGACGAATTCTTCATTTTTAACGCTTTTGTGGTACCAATATTACCTTAGTACCGATAGAAATAAGATAATTGAAAGTTTCAAATAGCCCTACCATTCTTTTATATTTGTTTAGTGTTGTATTCGCTTTCTTTTTTTACTACTACCTTACCAAGTTGTGGTAAATGTCGTTAGTAACACGATTATAACCCATGTAAAGATCTCTTCCTTAGGCAAATATTGTCCTTTGTTGTTGTTTGTTTACCCAAATAAAAAAAAAATATATAATAATGTGCCCGGTAGATGGCAATAGGCTCGCCCCCTATTACATTGGGACCTTAAACATAACTGGCGAATCGTGGGTGGATACAGGCGTGAAGTTTTGTTATGTTATGTTATATATATATTAATCATCTCATGGCGATTAATAAAATTGAGAGGCTATAGTACACCCAGTACACTACTTATCTGCATAAACCCACTTTTCTCTACAAGCATTCGGCTTACACACTAGAAGAGATTATCAGAAATATCAATCACTAGCTGTTGCCCGCGGCATCGCCCGCGTGGAATTCTGTTCCCGTTCCCACTTTCCATGGGAATAAAAAGTAATCTGTGTTATTCAGACTATATTCTCCGCATCGAAGTCGCTGTAGAGAAGCCGTCGACAGGTTCGGACACCATGGCTTATCATGCTGCAGGAGCGCTGGGCGAATACCACGGCACGCCAGCCTCGGCACACCGGCACGTGCTCTTGTCACTGCTGGTGTGCCAGTTGTACTTGAACCAAATGGTTTGATGGCAAGACGATGGCAAGAGACTGGACGGTATGTCATTAATGCCATGGAAAATGGGTAGGACTCTGGTTTGGGACGCAACATGCCGAAAATACTCAAATTTAATTGGAGATCATGAATTTGTGCCGTTTGGAGTCGAAACGTTAGGGGGCTCTTCAGGGAGATTGCAATACGTATGATCGACGCTTCTCGTGACCTCGGCTGGCTTCTTTTTAGCACAGAGAATAAGTATTGCCATACAACGTGGCAATGCCTTCTGGGCAGGTTACCACAGGAGGCATGCGATGCGGAGGAATTCCACGATGCATTTAGGTTTAAGTTTCTTTTAATTATTTATTTTATTTTGGTTTTATTTAGTTTAGTTTAGTTAGATATAAAATTTGTAACTCCTTATACCAAATTTCAACCGGACCGAATTGAGTAACAAACATCCAAACATCTTCACAAACTTGCATAGATAAAATTTTAAAATACATATCCATTAATGATCGATGATCGATTAATTAGGTTTAAGTTTCTTTTAATTATTTATTTTATTTTTATTTTATTTAGATATAAAATTTGTAAGCACATTTGTACTATTATCTTTTTCACAGAATAAATAAATGTTTAGTATCCATTATATTAATTAATATATTCTCCTTCATTATCCTCTGTACCGTCCGTTTGCATTTGGAGCCAGAGGTCATTGGTTTAATAGGAAAGTCAAATTTTTCGGGAACGACTGCCGTTCGAACTTGCGTCAGAGCCTCGTCTTTTGTTTAGTAGGTGCAAAGACTAGCAGGTAAGGCTGGCTTGTGTCCCAACGGTCCTACTAGCCCTTACAGGTGTACAGGGCCCTACTAGCACCCTTGGGCCTAGTCCTGTTACTATGTTGAAGAGATCTAACACGATCATGGTATATATATAATGATATTTACGACATTCTAAATATTATAAACTTCATCCTTTCTCCAAGCTGTTTCTTTGAAATTCCTAACAGAATAACCCGATAATACTTTTGGCCTCGTCAAGAACCTCATATACCATAGCAGCACTCACGTCCATGTATACAACATTATTAGAATTCTTGTTAACAGTTTCAAACAAGATAAATACTTAAGTTAAGAGAGGGTTGCCTTCAATAATTTACTGGGAAGTTTTGAGACCGCAGCCACTCAATCGCAAGTCCTCCTATTTACACTTCCGCAGATTATATTCTCCTTCCGCCTGAGACACACCTCGTTTCACGACCTACTGATTTCAACTACTAATATTTTCCATATAACTTCTAGTATTTTTCTTGTTTTACGAACGAAATTAATATAGATAAACTTGAAAAGAAAAGCGGCCAAGTGCGTGTCGGACTCGCCCATGAAGGATTCCGTAGCAGCAAGTAACATAATAATGCTTTTTATAGAATTGTATATTTGATTTGATTAAATGAAAGGTCAATTGCGTTTTACGATTTATGACGTATTATAAAAACACTACTTACTAGATCTCGTTCAAACCAATTATCGGTGGAAGTTTACCATGGTAATGTACATCATATATTTTTTTTTAGTTTTATCATTTTCTTATTTTAGAAGTTTCTCTCTTACAAACTATTCAGTTTAGAAAAAAAATATTTTAGTACTCTCAATATCATTTTTGAAGACCTATCCATAAATACCATACACGTATAGGTTTGATGAAAAAAAAATTTTTGAGTTTCAGTTCTAAGTATTTAAATATATTGTTTTTTTTTCTATTTTTCTGTGAAAATCTTAATGCGGTTCACAGAATACATCTACTTACTAAGTTTCAACAGCATAGTACTTATAGTTTCGGAGAAAAGTGGCTGTGGCATACGGACGGACAGACAGACAGACATGACGAATCTATAAGGGTTCCGTTTTTTGCCCTTTGGCAACGGAACCCTAAAAACAATATTAATTAAAAATTTCCAAATTATTGGCCTTATCTTATACTTTTGAACGAGACAACTTTTACAAGAATTGCTCTTTCTTGAACTAAAAACCTCCAAATGTGGCAAAATTATTCGTTCTGATTCAGGCTTATTGCCAGTCAAAAGAGTATTAAAGATATAAAATTTATTCGTTTGTAGGATATAATGTCTGATTGTGGTTACGATACATACCTACAGAAACTGTATTTTTATATCTATGTGGCTGTTCATCTGAATAGCCACAACAAAGCTAATGAAATGGTTTCATTTATACAACTCCGGAGAAAGATGGTAAAGGAGAAAAAGAAAACGTATATTTTAGTTTACTTGTATTACATGATTTTAAACTCGAAAAATCAACTTTAAAATATATATTTTCATCATAGAGATGTCACACCTTCAATCGTAGGTTACTATGTAATCCAATTGCAATTTATACAGCATTTGGCACAATCCGGCGTCATTAAGCACACCCGTTTAGTAGTATATCACTATATCCACCAGTGATACAAATTAAACAAAACCACTGACCTAATTGCATATGGACCAATACCTAATTAGTAAACCAATTGATATACCGATGTTTTGTTTTCGAATACATAGAATTATAACCAGTTAGCCTAACCTGGTTACTCACGGGCTAGACCAGGTGAGCAAAGGAGATTCTATATCCCAGGGCGCCTTTTCAGAGGGTTCTAATTTATTGCACATGTTTCCTGATCTTCAATGAAACACACTCACAGGTTATACATAGATATATTTAGAAACTGAGACAGAGAAAAGATACAGACATAGACATAGTAGTAGCTGATACAGACAGATGTTTAAAAGATGATTAATAGATATTGAAAAGAAGATACAGGTTCAGGTACACATATGTAGATATTTAAAAGATCCTGGTACACAAGAGCGAGTTATTAAAAGATCCAGGTGCACGAGAGCAAGTCTCGGATGCCGCCCTCACCAGGCGCTAGTCAGCACTTGGCAAAACTTAGTAATAGAATTGTTTACGTGACCTTTTTGCCAATGAGCCTTGTGGGTCACCAGTGGTGGTGCTGCGGCGCTGCAGGTTCCGGAGCGGTCCTTGCGATCTGATCCCCGCTATTGTGTAGGTGAGACCTCTTGTATTGTCAGCCTCAGAGCCGAAGCCGGATTCACCGAATTCTTTCAAGATAATAACTTGCCCAAACGACCCTGCAGCCAAGATACACAACTCTCATGAATACCATAACCCCCATAATGAGAGTAAGTTGACACCGATGAAATAAAGATCACTTACCAGTTTTATCCTGGGTACACAAACACAGTTATACCCTCCAAACTGCCAAAAGATAAGTTGATAGCACAATAAGAATATAATAAGAGAAGTATGATTGAGAGTGATCGCTCTCACGGTTACACACAAAGTAAAAACACTAGTGACACAACGACGACGTTTATATACTCTAATAATTATTCCAGAGTGTTCATGAACTATCCATCTGAACTAATCTTCGAGAAAAGATGCTCCCGTCATCATTGCTTCCCATGACCGCTTGCGGTGAATGGCCGAACTACGTCGTAATGACCACAGCTAGGCACATTGACCCATTCGCAACAGTTGCTACTATGTCTTACAGATGGCGCTAGCTCTAATTACACTATTAAGAGAATTTTACGTTACAGAATAGGTGAAACAAAAACTCTTTGGAACTTGTCTTAGTGATGTATATGTAACGACGTATGCATACATAGCCGCGTGCCGGCGGCGGCTGCGCTTAGCGCGCACCGAAACTATGTTCTTTGGCCAGTAATAAACTAGCGTTAAACGTGTGAACTTGTTTCATTGCTCCGCATACATATCATTTGGCGACGAGGTGTGAGTACCTACCCACTATAAAAGAAAAAAAAATAACAATGAGTGCGTATTTGGGACATTTACCTATTTTTGATCACAAAACTAGTGATTGGAAAATTCAAAAAGGTAAATTGACACAGTTTTTGAAAATCAATGCGGTAGACGATGATAAAAAGAGTGGAATACTACTATGGCATCTCACAGAAGAAACGTACCGTTTACTGCTTAACCTCGCATTTCCGAAGGAGCTGGAACAGCTGAGTTTTGCAGAACTAGTTACATTACTCGATAGCCATTTCAAGGAAAAACAGTGCACATTCGCGGACAAAGCGAATTTTTTTAGTGCCACCAGGAAGTCAGGTGAGACCTTAGGAGAATGGGTGGCGCGATTAAGAGGTCTTGCGACTTCGGCACCGCCTTGGAAACGAATTTGAGAGATCGTTTCGTCCTAGGCCTGAGCCCAGGCCCAGAACGCGACAAGCTGTTCGAGAAGCATCCGTCAAAGCTTACACTGTCGGAGGCTATTGAACTGGCAGAACAGGTGGCATGTGCTAAAGAGGCGAAGGCTATGGTAGACACCAGTTCGGAGCCTGTTTCGGTTAAGGACGAACCAGTATACCAAGCGAGATTCCAAGGACGAGCTAACCGGGGACGTGGCTCCGGTAGTACAAACACGGCGGCGGCTCGCCGCGATAATGATCGGTGCTCGGTTTGCGGACTAAAAAATCATTGTAGTGACAAATGTCGTTATAAGAACTATAAGTGTCAAAAGTGCGGTGAAAAAGGTCACTTAAAAAAAATTTGCGGTACTTCAAAGGTTAACCATATGGACTGTAAAAATAGTCAGAATGTTCACCTGCCACAGGATGCGGATTGCGATGAGTGCCAAAATTTTAACATAAGGTACGTGGCTGAGAAGCCTATTCTAATACAATTAGTTTTAGGAGATCAATTAGTAGAAATGGAACTAGATTCAGGGTCTGGCAGTAGTGTTATTTCACAGAATTTATACACTAAAACGTTTTCGCATTACCAATTACAAAACTGTCATATAAAAATGTGCTTGTACGACGGGCATAAAATTTCGCCGTTAGGGTTTTTTTTTATAACCGCAAAATTTAATAAAATGCAAAAGCCTATTAAAATATTCGTAGTTAAGAATGGAGGCCCCCCCCTTTTAGGCAGATGATGATGATGTGTTAAATTTGTTGGGAAAATTCCCAGAGTTGTGGCGGGATGAGCTGGGTGCATTTAATAAATTTAAAGTTACCCTACAACTAAAAGACAACGCTGTTCCCAAGTTTCTTAAGCCACGTACTGTGCCTTTTGCATTAAGAGATAAGGTCGAACAAGAATTAGATCGCTTAGTAAAGTTAGGTATTCTGGTTTCGATAAACCATGCAGAATATGCTACCCCGATAGTGCCGGTGTTAAAGGAGAACGGTAAGGTGAGAATCGCAGGTGATTTTTCGGTTACCCTAAATAAGGACCTCGTAATCGAAAAATACCCTTTACCTAGGATTGAAGAGGTTTTTGCTAAAATCGGAGGTGGGGAACTATATAGTAAAATTGACCTGAAAAATGCATACAACCAGTTTATTTTAGATGGGCCATCACAGGAACTTACGGTGATAAATACACATAAGGGTCTATATAAATATACACGCTTAGTAGTATAGTATTTATAGTATGTATGTATATGTAGTATGTAGTATTTATCAAAGCGGGACTGGTACCCAGTCCTGATAAAGTCAAGGCAATACTGAACGTCCCCGAGCCGACCACTGTTACTGAAGTTAAGAGGTTTTTAGGCGTTGTTAATTATTATAGGAATTTTATTCCTAATGCTTCGTCAATACTGAACCCCCTTCACGAGCTATTACGAAGCGATGTACCGTGGAAGTGGGGCGAAAGGCAACGGCAGGCGATGGTGGCAGTTCGCCGCGAATTGGCGTCAGAGAACGTTCTGGCGCATTTTGAGCCAACAGCACAACTCGTGCTGACCGTGGACGCGGGCCCGACCGGGCTCGGCGCGGTGTTATCGCAGCGCGGGCAGGACGACGCGCACGAGCGCCCCCTCGCGTATGCGTCTCGATCGCTCACATCAAGTGAGCGTAACTATAGCCAGATACAGAAGGAAGCAACTGCAATTATATTCGGAGTAAAAAAATTCCATCAGTATCTGTACGGTCGTAGCGAGCCATTCATATTAAAAACCGACCATAGGCCATTGATTTCTATTTTCAGCAATAAGTCTGGTATACCTATAACAACAGCTCTAAGACTCCAGAGATATGCTTTAATATTGTCGGCTTATAATTATGAGGTGCATTACGTATCGGGTCATAATAATATAGTAGCAGATTACTTTTCGCGAGCGCCTTTAAAATGTACAAACAAGTCGGAAGAAATAGATAACAATATAGATAGTTATTATACGCTTAAGTTTTACGTGACGTAACTCAAGCGACGGAACGCGATACGGTGATTCAAACAGTTATAAGGTACATGCTAAAGGGCTGGCCGCGTAAAATTATTTGTAAAAATGTTTCACCTTATTTCCAGTGCAAGTCTGACTTGCAGTACGAAAATGGCTGTCTCTTGAGGGGACACAGAATAGTTATTCCATCGACTCTCAGAGATAGTATGCTACGCGAATTGCACGATACACATTTAGGTGTAACTAAAACTAAATGTAACGCACGAAGTAGAATGTGGTGGCCCGGCATCGACGCGGACATCGAGCGCTGGATAGGCTCGTGCGCCACCTGCGCCCGCGCGCGCCCCGCCCCCTCGCGGTCCGCGCCTGCGCCATGGCCGGCCGCCGCGGCGGCCTGGGAGCGCGTGCATTTAGATTATATGACCATAGGGCAGAGGGTGTATCTCGTAGTTATAGATTCTTTTAGTAAATGGCTGGAATGCCTACATATGCATAGTGGACTCTCAACAAAGGCTTTAATAGCGAAATTAAAAGAAATATTTTCAACCTTTGGAATACCGAAGGTGGTGGTATCCGATAATGACCCTAAAATCAATTCGGCCGAGTTCAAGTCATTCTGTATTGCTAATGGTATTAAATATATGACGTCCCCCATTTACCACCCATGTAGCAATGGCTTAGCCGAAAATTCGGTTAGGACATGTAAAAAAATGTTAAAGTGTATTTTACATGATAACATACCACTGTACCAAATCAATGAACTACTGTTAGGCTACTTGTTTAATTATCGAAACACTGTGCACTGTACCACAGGGCAAACGCCAGCCGAATTGATGTTCGGTAGAAAGCTGCGATCACGTCTCGATTTAATTATACCTTCCAAGACAGTGACACATGTTGTGACGTCGGCAGTACACGGTGAAAGACAGTTTGCAACCGGTGATGTCGTTTGGACCCGCTGGTACGGCGCACGGAAAGAAACTTGGCAAGGAGTCATGAATACCCCTGTGGTCACTGATAATAGTGAGATGCCGGCGGACGACAATGATGAGAGGGAAGTATGGGGCGATTGTGAGACAACGGAGAGTGAGGGTGTGGTCGCGGATGCTGTAGCAACGCCGCCTACACCAGCGCTGGCAGCAGAGCAGTCCAGAATTCCGGTGCCTACGGGTAACGAACCCTTAAGGACCGTTGAGCCGAACGTAGGCGTAACAGTAGTGCCATCGTCCACACCCTCACGCTCAAGGCGTCTTAGGACAGCGGTGGACTATAAAAAGTATTTTTAAGTTTACATTATTCTATGTTTATAATTTTGTTTTTAACAAGTTGTTATTTATAAAGTATTATTACCTTTTGTACTTATCGAATAAATTATTATTGTCACCAGGTTTGAAAATCTAAGTGTGAAGGAATGATGTATATGTAACGACGTATGCATACATAGCCGCGTGCCGGCGGCGGCTGCGCTTAGCGCGCACCGAAACTATGTTCTTTGGCCAGTAATAAACTAGCGTTAAACGTGTGAACTTGTTTCATTGCTCCGCATACATATCACTTAGGCATAGGTATGTAACAAGGAGACCCGAAGATCAAATGAATTAGAAATCCCAAATATAAACCTGAAGATACCAAGAATATGAAATAACCGTAGCGTGTGATGAAGAATCGTGAGGGGAGCCGAGGCTATGCAAAGATAGAGATAATCTTTACCGTAGTGGGGTGCTTGGTTGGGGACCTCCACGCGGTGCACCCTGGGCAACGGAGACGGCAGTGCCTCTCTCCTAGGGTGGGAGAGACGCTGCCGCCTACGGCCAACTCCGACCGAGGCGAGGACGGCCCTGTTGAGGGCTGTTCGGAAGCTTTCCACGTGTCCGTCTGATTAGCAGATGGCACAGTGGAGAGCAATAAGGGGGCCATCTCGAAACCGGAGATGGCCCAGGGTCAGTCGGGGTGCGAGGGATATGCTCTTTGGGTAACCTTACACCCCGGCGTCTTAAGACCCGAGACGGCGTGCGGTTTTAGTCGGTGCAAGCCCGACATAACCGCCCCCGCCGGTAGGCGGGGGGGTATCCGAAGGGATTTCCGCACGAAAAAAAAAAGGTACTCATTTAGCTAAACTCACCGAAACTCGTCTTTGGTGGTATGCCGCAGTACCCCGCTGCATAGATGGCATTTCTAATATAATATTAATATGGTTACTTATCAATCGCGATTTATTAAAGAACAGGTTCGATAATAAGGCGCGATTGATAAGTAACCATATTAATATTATATTAGAAATGCCATCTATGCAGCACACCCCCGCGTCTGTAGACCCGAGACGGCGTGCGGTTTTAGTCGGGGTACTGCGGTCTCTATAAGATCATTTATAACGGAAGTGCAGCAACAAATTTTTGCTCTTAAAAACTTAAAGCAACCCATTGATAAATGGGATATGTTGCTTATTTGTATATTAACAAAAAAGTTGGATCCATATACCAACCGGGCATTCCAATTAGAAAGGGATCCCCATACTTTACCTACATTAGTTGAGTTTATTTCATTTTTAGAGAAACGTGCTATAGCGTTTGAAGAAAGTGGAGACAAAATTACTCATGAGAGTATCTCCAAAAAGACTTTCAAAGTTGCTAATGTTGCCATTAAAAATACTTTCAATAAAGTATGTAAACTTTGTGTAAAGGCTAGTCATTTGTTGTTTGATTGCCCAAGTTTTAAGATGTCAGCAGTTGTTGATAGGAAGAAGTTCATTGACAATCACAAACTGTGTTCAGTTTGTCTCAATGAACATAAGGGACGCTGCAGATTCCATTTCAAGTGTAAAATTTGTAAAATGTGCCATAATACACTGCTGCATACAGATGGCAATGCAGATCAAGAGAAAACGGTTGCTCTTCATACAAATAGCTCCTCTACTCAGGTATTGTTACCAACAATTAAAGTTAAATTGTTTAATCTTAGGGGACATAACCTATTTGTTCGAGCATTGCTTGATAGCGGCAGTCAAGCCTCATTTATCACAACTTCTTTAATGAAAAAACTATCCTTGATTCCTATGACTCAAGCTACCAATATTATAGGTATTGGCAATACAAATAATAAAATAAATTAACATGTGAATAGTGCTATTCACTCTCCGGTGCAGGATATTCAGGTGGATGTAAAGTGTAGTGTAGTGGATTCAATTACCACGCGATTGCCTCAGCAACATTTTGATCTTGCAAAATTAGGCTTGCCACAGGATATTCAGTTATCAGATATAAACTTTAATGTGCCAGCTAAGATTTCACTTCTTTTATGAGCTGATGTATACTTCAGTATTCTATTAGATGGTCATGTTGGGTTGAGGGACGGTCTAGTTTTGCAAAATACCATGTTCGGAAATGTTGTTGGGGGAACTGTGTCTCAACCACGAACTGATCATGATTTAGTATCAAATTTTGCTATTTGTGATTCTAAAGAATTAGAAAATATTATGGAACAGTTCTGGTTGAGTGAGAAGGTTCCTGAGGTACATAAAATGTGCAACAGGGCCGCTGCAGAGTTGAAAAAGGCAGAAGATATTTTTTCTCAGTCTGTTCAGATAAAAAATGAGAAGTTTTTTGTAGATATGCCTCTTGTAACCAATTTAGATAACCTGCAGTTAGGAGACTCTTTTTCAGCAGCTTTGCAGAGATTTCTTGCATTGGAGAAAAAATTACAGAAAGATTCAAATTGTTTCAATTTATATAAAGCATTTATAGATGAATACATTGCTCTGGGACATGCCAAAAAAGTTGATATTTCCACTTGTGACCTTAAAAACGGCCGTGTTTACTTTCTTCCCCATCACGCTGTGTTGGACAATAACAGTAAAGCAACCAAGCTTCGTGTTGTATTTAATGGGAGTATGAAATCAAAAAATAAACTTTCTCTTAATGATGTTATGCTAAATGGGCCTATTGTTCAAAGTGAACTTTTTGACATTCTTATCCTATTTAGGACATATATTTATTACATTGATATGTGATATTAGTAAAATGTTTAGAGCAGTCTATATTAATGAACATCAAACTTCTCTTCAGGACATATTATGGAGAGACAATCCCAGTAAACCCATTAGCTGCCTCCAACTACAGACAGTCACATATGGACTGAAGGCTTCAACTTATTTAGCCACTAGATGTCTTGTTGAGTTGGCACAAAGATTTGGTAATACCTATCCACTTGCTGCTCGAGCCATGTATTCCAATATTATGTTGACGATGTACCATCAGGAACAAATGATTATGGTCAGCTAACTGAACTTAAAAGGCAGTTAGTAGAGCTTTTAAGCAAGGGTAGCTTCTTATTACACAAATGGTGTTCAAATATGCCTGAAGTTCTCAATGACATTCCAAGTGAACATAAGTATATTGAGGAAATTGATATCAATAAAAATAATATTATCAAAACTCTTGGTTTAAAATATGATATCATACCCGATCAGTTCACTTTTACAAGTCCTGAGAGTGACATAAAACGCTTGCAGACAAAGAAAAGTATCCTAAGTTACATTGGCAAAATGTTTGATCCCTTGGGCTTAATCGGACCAATCATAGTAGTTGCTAAAATGTTTATGCAGGAGTTGTGGTCTATAAAAACTAAAACTCAGCTTGAGTTTTGGCAGAAATTTATTCAAAATTTAACCTTGATGGGAACAGTCACTGTACCAAGGGGCTTATCTTGTAAAGCCTTTACTTCAATAGAGCTGGTTGGTTATGCTGACGCCTCTTCTAAAGCTTTTGGATGCTGCCTCTACCTAAGGGTTTTTGATAATCTAGGAACAGCCGCTGTTAACTTGCTGTGTTCAAAGTCACGGGTTGCCCCCATGGGTAAATCATTAACTATTCCCAGACTTGAGCTTGACAGTGCTCTGCTGTTGTCTCAACTAGCAAGTAGAGTCTTTGACATTTTGAAAAACAGATTTCCTTTGTCTTTGTCTGTTTATTTGTACAGTGACTCACAAATCGTTCTGGCATGGTTAAACTCTCTAAAGAATATTCGTGATGCTTATGTCTCTAGACGACTTAATGAGATACGAGAATTGTCCCAAGGCTTTCAATGGTCGTATGTACGATCAGCTGAAAACCCAGCTGACTGTTGTCTAGAGGAACAGATCCACAAAAGCTCAAGTTATGTGACTTATGGTGGCATGGATCAGTTTACTTGTCTGATGTAGAGTTCATTCACTCCCCTGCCATTTCTGAATTTTTAATTCCTCCTGTCAGCAATGATGAGGTTGCGGAGAGATATACACTCTTTTTGAGAAATATTCCAGTCTTAATAAATTGTAGATATATATATACTAGTAGCACTTTTACTGCGGTTTAAAAGAAACTGCCTTAGTAAAAATAATAAAACTGTTGGTTCATTGCTTCCCACAGAATTAAATGAATCCCTAAATGTAATAGTTCGATCTGCTCAAAGAAAACATTTTAACAATACGATAGAGTCTCTTGCTAAAGGCAAGACTGTCAAATCGGGTTTATCCAATTTGCATCCCTTTTTAGATGCATATAATATTCTCAGAGTGGGAGGTCGTCTTCAGAACGCCACAAATATGCCTTATGAAAAGAAGCACCCTGCGATCATACCAAAGTCATCATACCTTGCTTACTTGCTTGTAGAGAAGGAGCACTTGCGTCTTCTCCATGCGGGTCCTAAATTGGTTCTCAGCTCTCTCTTGCAGAAGTTTTATTTGATTAGTGGTATCAGGGAGGTCAAAAAAGTAATACATAAGTGCATAAAGTGTCACCGTGTCAAGGCTGCAGCAGCTAAACAGCTTATGGGTTCACTTCCGAAGGAACGGCTCACTGCAGAAAGACCCTTTCAAACTGTAGGCGTGGATTTTTGTGGCCCATTTAGCATGAAGGTCGCGAGGATCCGTAGGGCGTTAGTGTCAAAGGCTTATGTAGCGCTTTTCGTTTGCTTCGTTACAAAAGCCATTCATGTTGAATTGGTCACAGATCTTACCACTGAGGCTTTCTTGGCATCTCTCAAACGCTTTATAGCAAGACGTGGGTTACCCATCTGTATTTTTTGTGATAATGCAATGACTATCAAAGGAGCGTCTAACACTTTAAAAGGTTTATATGAACTGTTTAATTCTGAGAAACATAAAGATGATGTTACAATTTTTTTTACTATGAATTATATAAAATTTAAATTTATTCCTAGTTATTCCCCAGAGTTTGGAGGGCTATGGGAAGCAGGGGTTAATAGTCTAAAGTTCCATTTAAAAAGAATTGTTGGCAATCACTGTCTTACCTAAGAAGGTATTAATACAGTAATTATTGAGATTGAAGCCATACTTAACTCAAGACCGCTGCTTCCTATGCCATCTGATATTTCTGATACTAATTACTTGACCCCTGGTTATTATCTCATTGGCTCGGCAATGACTTCCTATCCTGAAGTAAATCTCATAAATGAAAATGTAAATCGATTAAAGTTTTGGAGCGTTTTAACTAAATTAAAACAGGATTTTTGGAAGGCTTGGTCAAGAGACTATCTCACTCAGCTTCAAAAGCTTCTTGGGTCTGCCAAGTGGCTTAATGTACATCCAAATTTAAAGGTTGGAGATCTGGTCATATTAAGATCAGACAATACTGCTCCACGTAGCTGGCCTATGGCCTGCATTGTCAAAATTTTTCCTGGCTCTGACGGTAGAGTGAGAGTGGCTGAGGTCAAGATAGGTAATAAAATTTATACAAGGTCTTATAGAAAGTTAAGTCCTCTACCAATTAATTAACCTTTTTATTTTAATTTAAAAGTTTACTTTGTTTTGTTTTGAAGAAACTTTATTTAAGTTCTATTTAATAGAGATATAAGATTATAAAATAGCATACTTTGTCAGATAAATGGTATTTTCATATGTATGTATAATATTATCATATAGGTAGAATCTCATTAAATATATTTTGTATAATATTGTATCTCTTTTTCTATAATTTTGTAAAATATTAAAAGTTTAGCTTATTCGTAAGCTCTTGCTTGTTTTATTCTGACTGTGGGCCCAATTATGTTCAATTAAATATTAGAACGTTAATTAAAATTGTAAATTTTTAGTGTTATTTTTAGGATTTGTTATGGCAATATTCAAATTATCTAAGATTGTATTTTGTATATGGCAATTCTCCCCTTTTCCGTTTGCTGCCATCCCGTTGTATTCAGCTCAAATGTTATTTTTATTATAAATCAGAATAAACGCGATTAATTCGTTATCTCAAGCTTGCATTTTATTTATACATGCAAGCGAGTGCCTTTTTTCAACTCGATTTACAATTTTAATTAATGTTCTAATATTTAATTGAACAGGCACATCATGAGAGTACCTTTTTTTTCGTACGGAAATGCCTTACTCCCCGGCGTCTGAAGACCCAAGATGGCATGCGGTTTTAGTGGGCTCATAATAAGAGTACCCGAAGATCACCTGACTAAGCCAATCCTGAGTACGAAAATTGAACCGAGACAGTGAAAAAACCTTACTGGATAACGAAGAATGACGAGAATAGCCTTGATTAGGCAAAGAGAGAAAGAAAACTCATAGGAAAGATATTTATTTAGCAGATTAGAGTGTCTAAATAGTATTTATTAAGATAGTGTATATCAATTTATCACACCTGAAACCCCTGTTTATCACATTTTATGAAAATCTTTGGAGCCGTATCGGTAAGAATTTCGTTTAAAGGTATTAGCTATCTAATATAGGTATGACATAAAAAAAGGCCCTCGGTGCAAGAGCACACGGACGAGAGTCCGGCTTCTCGAGTTCCCCGGCACCGCCAGTGGCCCTAAGGCTGACGCCCTAGCGGCTAGGCTGAGGGAGTCGCTGGATGCAGCCGACGTCCGGGTGTCCAGGCCCATTAAATGTGCAGAAGTGCGCATCACCTGGACGACGACGTCACGGCTGAGGAGCTCAGGCTTGCCGTGGCGGAGGCCGGGGACTGCTCCCCGGACACAGTAAAGGCCGGAGCTATGCGCTTCGGCCGCGGTGGACAGGTGGCAGCAGTTGTCGGCTGCCCTATCGCGGTAACCAGCTACTTCGTCGCCGGCATCTGTCGAGGACGGACGTGCGTGCGGAGCTCTTTGCTATTTACTTTCCAGTTTTACCTACTTCATTTGTTCGGGTTTTTCTAAAGTTCGGTCCCTCCTGCTCTCTCTTGGGTGTCGGCCCATAAGAGGCAGCGGCCATCTTGTGTTGGTGCAGGATAGTGAGACAGTGACTCGTGGTGCAGTGTAGTGCAATAGTCGGTCCCTCCTGCTTCCTCTTGCGCGGTCGTCCATAAGGGGCGGCGGCCATCTTTGGATTTGTACCGCGAAGAGGAGGACGGAAAACAGTGACAGTGACACTTGTGCGAGTTTGACGCTAACCCGACAGTTGACAGCTGACAGCTGGCAACTGTCAACTTTTCACTGGCAACCCCAACTGAGTTTACTCGTCTGACAAAGATTTCTAGCTTTAAAATTCATAAAAATACGCAAAAAGTTTACAACAACAGTGCTTATACAAATCAAAAGTGGTGGAAACCTAACCTACAAACAGTGAATCTGGAAAATTTCAACAGTTGCAGCTGTACTGTGAGTTATACTACAACACATTTTCTTAGATCAGTTATCTTAAATTTGAAAACACGCACACATCGATAAATTTACTTGTCGGTGGCTGTTACAATTTTTCAAAAATGCACTCACACCGTAATATAACTCAAATAACAACAAAGATCAACTGTTATTGACAATTGATATAACGAAACTACCAACCAGAAAAAATAAAAAATAAACCGACGCTGCCAACATAAAGACCGCACTTGGTAAAAATTCGCTTCAACTCTGCAGACATTCTCGCAACTTGAACAGATCAATTGAATGAATGACTGCTGCGTTTAGTAAATACATTGATTACGCATAGGGCTGCGTTCGATAAACGAAATTCATGTACGTTCACTTGTGACTGACTGCGCTGTCATAACTGGTTGGGCTATTCTAGTGAGTACTTCCTTTACGTGAGTACTTTTTACATACCTTAATTATTACTGATGGCTGGAACACCGTCCTCGAAAATCCTTTCTGCTTCTGACCCCAATCTGACTGTAAGAGGTAACTCTAAGCGATTACGCCTTGAAGAAGATGCAGAGCCTGATAAATTCGATCAGTTTAAGAGAGAAATTATGGAAATACTAACCAATATGATAACACCATTAAATACTAGGCTGCAAAACCTTGAAAAAAATGTTACTGAGATTAAAAATCAAAATATTGACATTAAATCATCCAGCTGCGAGATAGAAAAATCTTTAACCACTTTGTCTGATCTGATACAAGACGTTGAAAAAAAGATACAAGGATTGGAGAAAGAGAGGAATGCCACCAAATTACTCATAGCAGAGATAGATGAAAAAAATGAAAACCTTGAGCGGACAATCAGAAAAACATGTGTTGAGTTAAGGGGCGTACCCAAGAGGAAGAAAGAAAATAAGCTAGATATTCTCAATATAGTTACTACCCTTATGAAGACATTAAAATTTGAATCTCCAGTAGCGGAAATAAAAGACGTATATCGCCTTCCCTCAAAAGAGAGCGCAAAAACCTCGACAATCGTTCTGGAGTTTACAAACACCTTCATTAAGGATAAGTTTTTGATAAAAACTAAACGATATAACAATGAAAACAAATCAGCTCGTATAGACTCCACTCATCTCGGCTTGGAAGCTGATCCGACACCTATTTATTTCTCTGAGCATCTTACGAAAAAATCCAAGAGATTATTTTTTCTCGCACGAGACTTTGCTCGAGTCGAAAAATATGACTTTTGTTGGATCACTAATGGTCAGATATATCTGCGGAAACAAGAAGGTGCTAAATACACCATCGTCAAAAATGAAAACACTCTCCAACAACTCCGAGATACTACACACGGCGAGAAATTTCATAAACAGCTCTAAACTTATACCTTTCCTATTATATGCTAAATTTACGTTAAGATACATAAGCTTACTTTACCTATTAATCTGTATAAATGTTACTAGTTATTTAACCATTGTGTATACGTGCCCACAAATCACATACTTCAACGCATCACTTTTACTCACAAACATCCACACTAAAATAAATTGTAATCCTAACTTAATTAATTATAACCTAAATTATATTATAACCTACTCAAAACCACACTATAACTTTACATACATGAGTACAAAAGCTAACACTAAAAGAAGTTTTTACATAATATTATACATAAACCTCTACACCAAACTACCTATTTATAATTCACTATTATTAATAAATACTCACATAAACCCACTGCCACATAAACACTATGAGCCCACATCTAATAAAACTTTTAGACACTTTAGAAAATACAACACAGAAATAAAACGTAATACTAAGAATACATTTCTTCTTTACATCTACATTTTCTTACCCAAGATTGAAACAGAAAAATCGAGCGGAATCCGACTTCTATTCATATTTATAAATGGCTAACCTATGTGATTTTATACATGATATTGATGATACACAAATCTTTTCTAGTTGTAAAATAAGTCGGCCCGAACTATGTATCTCAAATCTTGGACAAGTTAAAGACCAACTTACGATTATAAATCATAATATTAGGAGCATACAAAAAAATTTTGATAATTTCATAATTTTCTTAACAAGACTTAACTTTACACCCGACATTATAGTGCTAACTGAATGCAGGCTGAATGAAACTACACCTAAAGTAAAATTAAACGGCTACGAGTGTCACTATTCAAAGAACTATATAAATCAAAATGACGGTCTTGCTATACTGTACAAATCAGAACTCAAAATTACAATCAAAGAGCCGCTGTTTAGTGAAGGCAATTGCTTAATAGTTTATGTTGGTGTCGAGGTATCAATTGTGGCAATATACAGATCACCCTCGTTTCGTAAAGTACATAGGTTCTGTGAGTCGTTGAATCGTGTGCTGGAAACATTGAAAACGGCTACCTGTATTGTAACTGGGGACGTAAACATAGATATCAGTGTTAATCCACGAGACGGAAAAGCAGCCAGTATCTATCTTGATACAACCGGGCATCATGGTTATTACCCAGGTCATCAATACATAACACATGACCACACATGCATCGACCACGCTATGATAAAAACCTCGCAACCAACGAGAGTGATAGTTTGTGAAAGTAGATTAACTGATCATGACACTGTGGTAATAGGCACTAACCTCACAAACATCACACAAAAGACGTCTTCTGGTAACAGTGTTAAACAACAGGTTAAGATTGACTATACTAACCTGATGAATGAAATTGAGAGAGATATAGACTGGAGTAGTATTCTTCACCACAGCGACGTCACAGAAGCACTAGATGATTTTACAAATAAGCTGAGTCAAAGCATAAAGAATCACTCTCAAAGAGTTAATCTTCCTAATTCAAAAACCATTCGGAAACCATGGATGACTGAAAATCTTCTAAAATGTGTACGAAAGAGAGATACATTACATTATGAAGCTAGAAAGCAGGAAAGTAGGAATGATTGCAGGATACAACAGCGCTACAGAACTTATAGGAATTACTGTAATAATATTATACAAAATCTAAAAAATGCGCATGATTTAAAACTATTGGAACGTGCTAAAGAAGACAGCAAAAAGACATGGTCAGCAGTTAAAAATATTTGTAGCATGGGACTTAAGACAAATAAAAATTATGACCTACTTACCAAGCATCAGAACCCAGTTACCTCTCTTGATAAGGTTAATAGATACTTTGCTGATGTAGGCGAGCAGCTTGCTAAAATGAACTTGCAGAGATTAAATACCACAGAAGGTGAATTGGTCAAGATGGTTCCAACGCTGAACAAGATAAGTGCTGACACTCGGGACTCATTTTTCTTAAGTCCAACAGATGAGCATGAAGTTGCCCATGTAATAATGTCCTTAAAAAGTAAATCAGCACCTGGTTGGGACGGCATAACTAATCGCATTATTAAATCAGCCAAGGAGTATCTTACTGCACCTATAGCGCACATATGCAATTTGAGTATGTTAATGGGTGCAGTTCCTGATAAATTAAAATTTGCCAAGGTGTGCCCTGTACACAAGGCAGGGGATACTGCTTTGGCTTCTAATTACCGACCCATATCACTGCTGTCATCAGTATCCAAAATATTGGAGAAGCTGATAAACAAGAGACTGATGCATTACCTGGAAAATAAAAACTTACTTTCAGACTCCCAACATGGTTTTCGAAATGGCAGGTCAACGGAGGATGCTGTCACTAGCTTGGTTGACTTCGTAGTCACCAAACTGGATAGTGGAGTGAGGTGTGGGGGTATCTTCCTTGACCTAGCCAAGGCCTTCGATACCGTATCTAGGCCTATACTGCTTCGGAAACTAGAACATGTGGGTGTCAGGGGCACTGCCCTAGACTGGTTTGGTTCCTATCTTACTGACCGAGTACAAAAGGTCTGTCTAGGTGACTTCCAAAGTCCTGTTGCAACTGTAGGATATGGAGTGCCCCAGGGTAGTGTCCTTGGCCCCACGCTCTTTCTCATATACATAAATGGACTTTGTACAATTGACCTAAAGAACTCTAAAATATTTGCATATGCCGATGACACCGCAATCATCTTCTACGGTAACACTTGGAATGATGTATGCAAGCACGCTGAAACGGGTATGCAAACTGTCTCTGACTGGCTCAGCCATAATTTATTAACATTGAATACAGAAAAAACTAAAATAATAAACTTCCGAGTCACCGAAAGAACGAAGCCTCCAAAAGACTATAAAGTCAGGCTCCACACCTGTCACACTGGAAGCCAATGTGTTTGTGCCTCATTCAATGAGGTCAGCCACATAAAATACCTAGGTGTTATCATTGACAGGCGACTAACATGGAGTGAGCAATGTAGGAGTTTGACTTCACGGGTAAGGAAATTACTACACATTTTTAGGAGACTAAGATCAGTAGCCGATAACAACCTCTTGCATACGATATATTACTCATTGTGTCAATCAGTATTAATGTATTGTGTTGTCTCTTGGGGGTCGGCAAAGAAATGTCAGATGATAGGGGTGGAGCGAGCACAGCGAGCTATTCTCAAAGTCATGTACAACAGAAGAATGCGGTACCCAACAACTCAATTGTACCAAGATTCGCGGGTGCTAACTGTACGTCAGCTTTACATTCTGACCGTTACACTTCAATTCCATAAAATAGCACATTCTTCTGTTGTGACTGATGAACGTTCCAGAAGGAAGCCAACATGGAGGAGGCGCACATGTAGGCTGGATTATGGAAAAAAAGCATTTGAATGGATGGGACCTAAGTTGTATTCAAGAATAAACGAAAGATTAAACCTACTTGGGATTTCTAGACATGGCTGCAAGATGAGGATCAACGATTGGCTCTTGGGTTTGGATTATACAAAAACTGAAGAAATTCTTTCTTGACACACACACAAAATAACTTATAACTTATACAGACACACTCATGCATAGGTACTCACCTGCACACACACACACACACTCATATACACACACAAACACACACACACACACACACAGATCCTTTTCCTTCCACACATACACACACACCCACACCAGTCTCCCTCTCACAAACATGCACGCACGTAAACAGATATCTATTCTACATGTCAAATATATAGGGATAAAATGAAAAAAAAAAAATGTCTTATGCCAGTCTTTATTAATTATTTATTGTATCCAGTGTCTAGTGAAAGTGACTGGTCTTCACAACACAGGGTATCCTAGTGTGGAGATCAGTGCCATATATTTTTTAAGATACACTTGTACTATTTCAATTTCAATAAAGTTTCAAAGTTTCAAAGTTTCAAATCTCGAGGGCCCAGTGACAGTGACACTTTGTGACGTTTTGCGTTCGTGTTTCTCGCGTCGGCTGACGGCTGACAGCGGAAGGCTGACATTGACATCTGACAGCTGACAGCTGACAGCTGACAGTGACAGTGACAGTCGACGGGAACCGGTGACAGGTGACAGCAGCAGGGCTGTTCACGGGGCTGGTGTCGTGACATAGTTCACGAAGTGCGTCTCGAATCACTCCAATACTTTGGCAGACCTCTGTTCGTGCATTGGCGCACAGCATACTACTTATACGGGAGCAGAGCTTTATGCCATCGGTCCTGAGAGCTAAGTGCAAACTTTTTAAACTTTTTCTTTTTTTTTTGTGCTCTTTTCGTGTGTTCGTGTGTGACTGGATTGGAGGCCCCCTGACCTCCCCCCCCCCCCGGATACTCGGTGATACCCCCCCCCAAACTTTTGACATTCGTTAATCTCGGCGAACAGTGGAATAGGGTAGTCGGCGCCCCACCAGGCGAACCCCCCCGCTCCGGGATGGAGGACGACGACCCGGATCGCCGGGAGCGGTACGAGGAGGCGTACCACAGCGAAGGCTCGACGCGCACCGGCACAGCATTCAGGCCTCGCAATTCGTTGCTCAGGTCCCCGCCCTCACAGTACGCCTCGCCGTACGGAACCCCCCCCCCCCTCCCAACCACCATCGGATGCCCCCGTGGCCCCCACGGCCTCTACAGCCAAGCGCCCCCTTACTTCACCCGAAGACACCCAGGAGCACGCCCGCAGGAAAACTACCCGCAGACCCGCCCCACTCGCAGACCAGCCGACGCTGGCTATCCCTCCCCCCTCCACGGCACTATCTACATCGGCCCCTCCGTCTACACCAGTGACGCCAGGGATGGACCTCAAGTCGGCGGACTATGTCGAGCTGGCGGACTACGCGGGCATGGCTACGGTCGGCATCATGGATACGGTCCGGTCCAAAACATCGAAGCTGAACAAGGACGAGATAGCTGTGATCGGGCAGCACGTGGCCATGGCGGGTTCGCTAATAACCACCCTCATCGCACGGCTGGCAGCTGCGGAGCAGCGCGCTGTGGTGGCTGAGGAGCGCATGAAGTCTCAAGACCAACCAGGACCCCGTTATGGCACCAAGTCTGCGGCACCCGCCACGCACTCGTACGCCAGCATGCTGAAACTCGGCCGGCACGAAGAGCCGAAGGAAATCCCGACGCGCCCGGGTCCGGTCATTGCGGTCTACCCTGCTGAAGACCAACGGGATGTCTTTAAAACTGCAGCCGAGACCAAGGTCGCGCTTAAGCTGGCCGTAAAGCCAGCGGAGATTGGTGTCCGTATACACGGAATGCGGCCGTGCGGTAACAGTGGGGTTATAATCCAGACGGGGTCGACCTCTGCGGCAGAAGCACTAAAAAAAGCTATCCCTCCCACTCTACGCGTCGAGGAGCCGAAGGATCGGCAGCCCCTGATCTCCCTGACTGGGGCAGACGGCGAGCAGGATTTTGAGACGCTACGAAAGGAACTGTGGGAGCAGAACCTGCATGAAAGCGCATGGACCGAAGAAGCACTTGGTAAGCAGCTACGAGGACTGTACCGCCGTAGCCGACGTAACGGCAGATGCATGTGGGTATGCCAGGCAAGCTCCGCCCTTCGCAAAGCCCTGGTCGACATGGGACGAGCCTACATAGGATGGGAGGTGGTTGAAATTAATGACTTCGTGGGTGTCACGTGCTGCCGCAAGTGTCAGCAGTACGGGCACCCAGAGAAGTACTGCCGCGCCAAGGTGACCACCTGCGGACTCTGCGGCGACGACGGCCACAAGAACGAAGAATGCCAGACGGAGAGGAGGTGCTGTGCCACCTGTAAGAAGTTCGGGCGGAAGGGTGCATCGGACCACTCCACCAACTCCCGAGACTGCCCAGCCAGGAGATACGCCGAAGAACGGGAACTAACAAGAATTAATTATGGCTAGAAAACCCGTAGGAACACTCAGGATTGGACAGCTGAACCTGCAGGGCGCAGCTGACGCCACCGCGGAGCTCCCGCTAATAGCCAGGGAATGGGACCTGGACCTGATCCTGGTGCAGGAGCCGTACGTGTCCGGGGATCCTGCCCGGTGTGTCGCCCAGACTCTTCTGCTGCCGGACGGCAAGGACAGCATGGCCGCCATTTTCTCACCGCGCCTAGATAATACGATCTGCATCCTTTCGCACCTGTCGAATAGCCACTGCATCGCGGCGAACATCGGGTTTGGCCACGGACACGGGATCACGGTCGTGAGTGCCTATTTTCAGCACTCGCAGCAGGCAGGCCCTCACCTGGAACAACTAGGACGGATCCTGGACCGAACGCGCGGGAACAACGTGATAATCTGTGCCGACCTCAACACTCACTCACCGCTGTGGCACTCCCAGCCACGGCACTACTCAGGGAGAGGGCATGAAGTCAACCGCCGACGGGAGGAGGTGGAGGCCTTCATTGCCAGCCGCAACCTCACCATCCACAACAGAGAGGGACAACCCCCCACCTTCTCCACCGTCAACGGGGAATCTTACATTGACGTAACCCTGTCTACTCGTGGTGCTGAGATATCTGACTGGAGAGTCTGCCCGAATGCCAGCTCCTCAGACCACAGGCTGATAGTGGCCACCATCACCGCCGGACGCACACACCACCAGCCGCCACCACATGCGGCACTGTCGGGAGAACCAAAGAGGTTTCGGGAGCGCGGTGCAAACTGGGAACTCTTCCAAACTCGGGTCCACGAGCTGGTGGGTCGGCTTGACTGGACACGGGGGGCAGATAGGGTCTGCTCCGACTTCACTAGCCTAGTGGGGTGTGCGGCGGAGGCCGCACTGGGCTCAGTCAATAGCAGGAAACGAGCCAAGGGCCACGAATGGTGGACCCCGGCTCTCGACGTGGCGCGCAAGGCGCACAACAAAGCGCGCCGGGCCTGGCAAACAGCCAGGAAGCGCGACCTACCCGAGGCCCTTCTGGCCTCGGCTAAATCGAGTGTAAGCGAGCACCGGCGCCGCTATAGGCTACTAATGGAGAAAGCGCAAACCGACTTTTTTAGGGATCTGGCCGACTCTGGCAACTCGGACCCATGGGGGCTCGCTTATCGGGCGGCGACCGGCAGACACCGTCCTGCACCAAACATCATCAATGCGGTTAAGTACTTAGAGGAACTCCCGGGGGACGTGGGGGCCGCCATGACCAACCTTGTCTACTCCTTGTGCCCGGACGACAATGTCTCAATTGATACAACCTACCATCGACAGGTTAGGGTCCTGGCGGCCTGCACCCCCTCGGGCCGGGACGCGCTTCCTCTGTCACGTCAGGAGGTGTGGGAGCTAGTCAAGAATCTTCCTAACACTGCTCCGGGAATCGATGGAATTTCTGCCCGCATGGTCAAACATGTGTGGCACGCAGCTAGCTCCGAGCTAACGCGAATTTTCGGCCTTTGCGTTGAGGAGGGCACTTTTCCGGGTGCGTGGAAGGACGGCCGGCTTGCGGTACTTCCGAAAGGAAATGGTAAGCCGCTGTCCGATCCCAAAGCGTACCGCCCCATCACGCTACTTCCCGTTCTGGGCAAAATCCTGGAGCGGGTAATGCTCAAGTGTGCGCCGAGCATCCAGCGCAATCAATCTCCCTGCCAGCACGGATTCACAACAGGTCGTTCGACTCTTACGGCTCTCCAGTCCATTCAGGACACTGCCAAAAACAGCACTAGCAAATACGTTCAGGCTGTCTTCCTGGACATTTCGGGGGCGTTCGACAACGCATGGTGGCCAATGATCCTCCTAAAGGCAAAGAATGGGGGATGCCCACCTAATGTATACCGCATGCTCATTTCGTATTTCTCGCATCGGAGGGTTGGCCTTTTCGTGGGGGACAGGGCCGTGTGGAAGACATCCACAATGGGCTGCCCGCAGGGCTCGGTGTTGGGCCCAACTCTCTGGAACGTCTTAATGGACGACCTGTTTCGGCTCCCATACCCAGACGGAGTCAAACTGGTCGCCTACGCTGATGATGTAACGATCCTCATCGAGTCCAATTCACGCGCCGGCGTCGAGGCATCGGCCTCACGTGCCATGGTCCTGATATCGGAATGGGGTGAGCGCAATCGCCTTGGCTTCTCACCCTCCAAGTCATTCTCTATGACCATGAAGGGAAAGATGCCAGGCCGCCCCCCGACGATCAGGCTCGATGGGGTCTCAGTCAAAAGCGTACAGTCGACCAGGGTTCTGGGTGTGGTACTCGACTCAGGCCTCAGCTTCAGGGAGCATGCGGTATCCATTGGGGAGAGAGCCGCCGCGGCCCTTGGTAGGATGGCTCGCGTCTCCACCGCCTCCTGGGGCCTTCGTTACCGAGCCCTTAAGCTCCTGTACCAGGGCACCTACTCCGCGATTGTCACGTACGCGGCAGGTTGCTGGTGGAGGCGCGTGTCAGCCTATGTGGTTCGCGGCGCTCTACTTAGGACGCAACGCCCAGCATTAATATTGCTAACCAAATGTTACCGGTCGGTTAGCTCCGCAGCTCTGCCGGTGCTGGCGGGGGTCCTACCCGCTGACTTAGCGGTGATACGTGCTGGAAGGATAGATGATATCCGTCACCTCAACCGGGACGAGTTCACAACGGGAAGGAAACAAATTTCGGAGGAGACGGTTGCCTCATGGCAGCTGAGATGGGAAGAGGAGGATCAGGGTAGGGACCTCCATCGGTTCTTCCCGGACGTGTTGGCTCGCCTAAAAGCTACATGGGTCGAGCCTGACTATAAAGTCTCACAGCTTCTGACAGGACACGGAGCATTTAGGAAAAGGCTGCATGACATGGCGCTGGTGCGGTCGCCGGCGTGCACCTGCGACGCGGAAGTCGAGGAGACCTTGGACCACGTCCTGTGGAACTGCCCCCTCTACAGTGATGACCGGGAACGCCTGCTCGATGCGATCACGAGGGAAGAGGAGGGACCGGTGTACTATCGCGACCTCGTCTCCTCGGAGGCAAACTTCCGGCAGTTTCGATCCTTTGCATACAAGTGGCACGCGCGTCGTAGCCAAATTGACGACAACCTGGTGGCGTAATTACCAACATAGGACCCGAGCGGGCGGCGAAGCCGTACTGTGTTGTGGGCCGCAACTGCGGCATCTCGCTTGTAGCCGCCCCTGAATGGGGAGAGGGCCGGGACAAAAAATTTGTGGGAGTCAAGATCGTGCGCGCCCGAAAGAGCCTTCGCAAGTAAGGCGCGCACCTCCCGTGATTCGGTCTTAATAGCCAAGAGGCTGGGAAGACCATGGGCAGGAGGAGGGTGCCCTATCGCGGTGGCCCAAAAGGTCGCTGACGGGCGGAGCCTCCTGGTAGGAGGCTTCCTGAGGGCGCAGGCACGGCTCCTGCAAAAAAAAAAGCCTGCAAAAAAGCACCTAGCCGGTCTGGCCGGCTAGGTGCTTTAGGAGCCTGTCGGTGGGCCATGTGGGGGTGCACTGCACGGCGGAAGTGCTAGACCGTTGCTTCTGCTGTGGCCAGCCCGGTCACAAGGCGTGACCAGGTGTGGCGCCCCACTGCACTGTTTTAGGTGTGCAGCGGGAGGCAAGCCGGCTGACCACAGGGTTGGCAGCAAGGCCTGCGCCGGAGGGGAGCCGAAGCCGGGAGGTCGGCCTTCCGCCTCCAGTTCACAGCAGGATGCGGAGATGGGGGTTCCATAATGGATCCTCAACTCCGCATCCTGCAGGTGAACGTTGGCCACGGTGCCCATGCTCAGGACCTTCTGCTCCAGAGCATGGCACAGTGGGCCATAAATGTCACCGCCGTCGCCGACCCATACACCAACCGGTTCCTCGGGCCTGCTCGGAAAACCACGCTGGATGGGACGGTGGCACTGGTGCACAATCCTGCCGCCGGCAGCCCCCCGTTTGCCGTTGTTGCAAGGGGACCTGGCTGCGTGGTGGCGGTGGCAGGGGAAATAGCGGTCGTGGTTGCTTACTTCATGCCGAGCCGAGACAGCTGCTTATGAGCAATGGCTCCGTCAGCTGGCAGTCGTCGTCAATGCCTGCCACCCCCGCCCGGTCCTTGTGCTCGGGGACTTCAACGCCTGGTCGTTGGCGTGGGGTTCCCGTCACGATAGGGGCCCGGCGGGGGATAGAGGCAGGGCACTGGAGGACTGAGCCGAAGTACTCAGCCTAGACCTCCTAAATCGGGGAGCCGTGGACACGTTCGTGACCTCGAGGGCCACCTCAATCGTGGATATCTCGTTCGCTAGCCCCTCGTTGACGCGACGTGTTCAGGGCTGGCGTGTCGTTTTGGGGGAAGAGACAAGTTTGGATCATCGATATATTCGGTTTGCGAAGGTCACATTGTTTCGCGAGCGATGCGCCGGCCACATCGGCTCCACCCAAGCCACGTTGAGCACTTAAGCGACTAGATCGGGAGCTCCTCCTGGAAGCCGCCATCGTACATTGTACATCATAGGAGGCGTCGCCGCCCCGCAGATGCGGAGGCCCGAGAGGCGGAGTTGTACGAGGGATACAGGGAGGCCAGAGGTGCCCTCCGAGCAGAGATAATGCGGGCCAAAAAGGCGGCCCGCTGCGAACTGCAGGAGACGCTGGAGCACGACCCTTGAGGGGTGGCCCTACCTAATGGTAAGGGGAAAACTGCGCCCCAAAGCCCCGCCGTTGACTCAGTGTCTCCAGCGGGAGCTGCTCGGAGGAGTTGTTAGCTCCCTGTTCCCAGCGCGGGCGGTGGAACATGTTCCACCGCAGATGACTCCGCCTCGGTCCCCAATGGTGCCCGACGTGGATGACGACGACGTGCCCGAGGTCACTTGGGTAGAACTAGAGCTGGCGGTGAGAAGGCTGAGAGCCAAACGCACCCCCCCGGGACCCGACGGCATTCCAGGCCGAGCGTGGGTCCTAGCTCTAGTCGACAACGCTCTAGAGCCCCGACTGAGAGCGCTTCTCAGCGCATGTTTGGAGTGGGGACAATTTCCGAACTTGTGGAAGACGGGGAAACTGGTCCTCATCCGAAAGGAGGGGCACCCGGTGGACTCGCCTTCCGCCTACCGGCCCATAGTGTTGCTCGACGAGGTGTGCAAGCTCTTTGAAAGGGTAATTGCGAAGCGCCTCGTCGAGCACCTCTCAAGAGTGGGGCCGGACCTGGCGGATGGCGGTGTCCCTGGACATCGCCAACGCGTTCAACACCTTGCCCTGGAGTTGCATTAGGGAGGCGCTCGTGTATCACGAAGTGCCTCTCTACCTCCGCCGCATAGTCGGGGGTATTTGAAGGAGAGAGCCGTCTTTTACCCAACCGTGACCGGTCTCGGCCGGCGTGATATGTCGTGCGGTGTTCCGCAGGGATCGGTCCTGGGGCCGCTCCTGTGGAACATCGGATACGATCGGGTGCTTCGTGGTGAGCTCGCAGACGGTGCCGCCGTCACGTGCTACGCGGACGACACGCTCGTGACGGCGTGCGGGGTGACGTACCGTGAAGCGACCCTGAAGGCGACGGCCGCAGTTGCCCAAGTCGTGGAGCGGATCCGGCGGCTGGGTCTCGTGCATAAAACCGAGACCCCGTTCTTTCATGGGCCTCGGAGCAAGCCACCTGAGGGATCCAGTCTCATCGTGGGAGGTAATCGCATCGGCATCAAGCCCCAAATGAAATATTTGGGGCTCGTGCTCGACGGTCGATGGGATTTCGGAGAGCACATCCGAAGTCTGGCCCCCAAACTGAAAGGCACAGCTCTCGCTCTGGCGCGGCTGCTGCCCAACATGAGGGGGCCCGATGACTCCTGCAGGAGACTCTACGCGGGGATCGTGCGGTCCATGGCCCTGTATGGGTGCCCAATATGGGCGAAGGCCCTGAAGGCCGGAAGTGTACGGATGCTGCGCGCTCCGCAGCGGGCGATGGCCATCAGGGTCAGCCGCGGGTACCGCACGATCTCTTTCAAGGCGGCGTGTCTCCTTGCCGGAACTCCGCCATGTGACCTGGAGGCGAGAGCCCTTTCGCAACTGTACCATTGGCGAAAGGAGGTGTGGGAGCAGGGATAGAACCCCGAGCCTCGAGAAATCGAGGCCGTTTAGTCCCAGCTTCGCCAGGCCATCGTGGTGGAATGAAACGAACGACTTGGGCGACCAAGCGCAGGGCACGCCACAGTAGCGGGAGTAAGGCCCATCATGGAGGATTGGCTAGAGAGGCGACAAGGAAGCCTCTCGTACCGACTGACGCAGGTGCTCTCCGGGAAGGGGTGCTTCGGGGACCACCTGCATCGGATCAGGAAGGAGCCAACGCCTGAGTGCCATCACTGCGACGCGAGCGAGGACTCAGGACTGCACACGCTGGCGGACTGCCCGGCGTGGGGGGCGCTGAGGCGTGACCTCGTGGCAGCCATCGGGGTGGGAGTCCTCTCGCTCGGCAGCATGATTGCGGAAATGGTGCGGAGCGCGAGCGCGTGGGCCGCCACCACCAGATGGCGGAGCGCCCGAGAGAGGTTCAGAACTCTCCCGGCCCGCCGAGCCCGCAACATGCTCGCCGCGCGTCGCAGGCGACTCAGGCGCCGGCGGTCGCTTAACGACCTCCGTCCTCCATGAGCGCAGGCCTGGGGGTGGCAGGTGAGGCCGCCTGTCACCCCAGCAGAAGCAGGCCGGGACGTTGGGGTGACTAGCGGCCCTCCCCCAAACCGGGGCAAGACGGGGACACCGTGGCTTCCAAACCCGAGGGGGCCATCTTGAAACCGGAGATGGCCCAGGGTCAGTCGGGGTGCGAGGGATATGCTCTATGAACAACCTCACAACCCGGCGTCTGAAGACCCGAGACGGCGTGCGGTTTTAGTCGGTTTAAGCCCGACATAACCGCCCCCGCTGGCCGGCGGGGGGGTAGCCGAAGGGATTTCCGCAAGAAAAAAAAAAGGTATGTTATAAAATAAATATTGTCTTTTCAAACAGGTGCTTAAAAAGACAATATTTCAAAATCGGCACCGTAGCAGAGACGAGTATAGGATAGGACTACGGTATTCGAGTTTCTTTTATGCGGGGAAACTATTTTGAATTAGGATAATTTAGTATTCGTGGAAAATCAAATGGAAAAAGGGAAGAGATACCGGCGCTGAAAAGGTTCAATTCCCTTTAGTTTATTTTCAAAAAGGAATTCGTTGAATTTGAAGAAAATATTTGAGCTGATGTTTGCATATAATCGCAAAGTTCTGGATTTGTATTCAGAGTTGGATAATGTATTGTTAACATTGCTTATTGATAAACCAGATATCACAGCACGTAAATTAAATAGTTAGCCTAGTAGACGGTGATAGGCATGTGCCTTGTGAGTTGTGACATGAGGCGAAAAAACGAAAACACCAGTTTAAAACTGAGGGTGTCAGAACTCGACACCTACCCCCTCGGAGTATACAGATGTGAATGCATTGTATAATATTATTACATTTCTTTAATTAGAAGCACCAAGCATTTTTTTTTTCAATTAATTATTCTATTTTCAAAATGTCAAGAAAACCTTATTATATGAAATGCAACAGCTCTAACAAAATATCCAATGGCTCACCTACATCTCGTTTGATGTTAGATAAAATAATGATATAACATTTAAAATTTTATTCATAGTAGGATGTTTTCTGTAATTTTGTATTAGTTAAGTTTCTTTGGAGTACTCAAAATATACAAATGGAGAACATTATTTTTCTGCAGGTTCATTTTCTTTTTCATTAAAATCATTAACGGACCAAGACAAATATCTTGAAAATTGGCCTGTTTTTTGAAATCCTATTTCCATGTGATTTCCAAACGTGTTCACTATGCCCCTGATTTCAACTGCAATATCGTGTATTGCATCCATAATAGTTGAGTATGCTTCAGTAATATCACGTCTCGTTTTTGACTCAACTGCTTCCACTGAAGATAACAAATCGACGGTAATAATCTGAAAATAGTTTACAGAAGGATTACCCACCTACAGCGAAGCAAAAACATGGATTATGAATGTGTTTTTACACTGTACTACTTGTATTCATACAGGCAATTTTGTTACCTGTGATACAAGTAACACGTATAATAAAATAGGATTCGATTATTAAAACTTTGTGCTAACACACTATGATCATGAGAATTTATTAAAGCACTTCATTACTTACTAGTAACGATATCCATATCAAAAAATCTCTAAACATTTTGAATATAACGATGAATATAACGTTGTATTAATATTTCTTGACACTACATTTACGGAACTGAATATTCCTTCAACTGATAGACTTCATTGATTTGATCATTTTATTTTTAGAGTTCTGTAGTAACGTAAGCAATCTATTTATAACTTAGGTTTGTCTTAATCTACCACAGCGTCAAAGTTGTTTGTTTATTTGATTTGACTTTTGTATGAAATTTGGATTGTCATAAAAATTTCGTACAACCAAAAAAAAAGATAAGAATTTATTATAAAGGATTAATGGTTGGTGGTGGGAGCGACTGTCGTCTGACCTCCTAACTGCGAGAGGAAAGTCTGCGCAAGCACCCTGTCCCTTAATCAGCAGGGGTACGGGCTTACAGGTGAAGTTGGCTTAGTCCTATAGGCCTTGGTAAACCAATTCATAAGGAAAGAAGAATTAGGAGAGCGGATAACGGACTCCAAAGTGCATGCTTTGTCCGCAACTGGGACGCAATCCAGAAGGAACTCATTTCAAATTATGAATTAAAACACATTGTCAATCTGACCATTTCAGGGTAAACGTTAAAAACGGAAGTAAATATTTAAGGGGATATAACTTTTTTTGCTAAATTGTAGTTGTACGGTATCCTGTACTTGACAGATATAATTCATGCTAGACTAATTAAAGTACTATCTGGTATCAACAAGCATGATAATGAGAATTAGCTTGATAACTTCTTATATCGGTCTAAGATTAGTTTAATAATGGTTACTTTTGACTTTTTTTTTTTTACGTGCGGAAATTCCTTCGGATACCCCCCCGCCGGCCAGCGTGGGTGGTTATGTCGTGTCTCGACTAAAACCGCACGGTGTCCACCCGAAGTGTCCGTTGCCGGGCAACCCGGGTAAGCCCTCGAAAGGATAACCCCAGGATTGCCGGCAACCCTGGTTACTTTTGACTGTACTATAATTCAAAAGCCATATTTTTGCCATTGTTTTAATCAATGTAGTTAACGTCAAGATCTAAAACGCTTGAATTGACTTCTTTAATTTTCCTGGATACATACATACATAGAGTCATGCTCCTTACCCATTGGGGTAGGCAGAGACAACATCTTTCCACATTCTTACACGCTTGAGTTTAAAATAATTTAAGAGAATCATTTTTATTCACATTTACATGTTTATAGCAAACATACAGGGCTCGCTTTCAGATTATCTTACGGTTTATCAATTTAGACTAGCCTGTGATTCTTGAGTTAAGTTGCTAATTACATGCTGCAGTTTTGACAATTTTCTGCCCAATTCCCAATAGATATGATTTTATAGCACCATTATATTTATCACCTCTATTTTATACATATTTCAAATCTTTTAATTTTAGCTGTATTTTGAAAGGAAACATTTCAAAATTCAGCACAGAAACTTTAATTTTACAGTATGTATTAAATATATTCGCTTGCTTCTAATATACACACAGTGAACATATTCAGCGTACTTCGTAGCAACTAATTCGGAATCCTTATAAAACTAAATAAGTAATGAAACAACCACTTACTTCAACGTTATATTTATAACAATTAGGTAACATAGAAAAATAAATACTCCTTGCAACTATAATAACTAACTTGAAACTCAAGAAATTTAAAGAGGCGTGCCAGTTATTCTATATGAGAAACAAATTCGTATAATCCAACATTCTAATTTTAATTTGGGATAATAGAAATATTATGTATTTATTTTATTATAATATATAGTTTATTTATTTCAATGGACGAAGTGGCCCGCAAGCGTCACGGTAGGATCGTCCGTCCGGCTGCCGGCGGCGTCCCAATGGGAAATAATAATATAAGTTGTACAATGGTTGTACATATATATGTATTATTAATTCATCTTTAGCCTTGTGTGTATTTTAATACTTTTATTCAAGATATATTATTATTGAAGGGATAGACAAAAGGTATAAATTAATAATATGCCCAAATCATATGCCACTATGGTATATTGTTATTCAGATCTTAGTTTTTTGAAGATTTAAGTTTCTAGCTTCTGCAACATAGTTTAAAATCAATTACAGATTTCTACCCGGATAAACAAGAAAGTTAGTTAATAATAAAGTGGTAAAAGGATTTCCATGCTTTCGGTTTAATTTGCTGATAAAATATAATTTTATTCATTCAATTAATTATCATGGCTATTATTTCTAGTATTCATGTGACAATCTCTATATTAAAATGTGTACATAATTCTTGTTGATTTTGTACAAGTTTTTGTGAACTCTTCTTTGCACAGAGGGTTTCAAACTTGAATAATATATTTCTCTATTTTACACATCTGTTATACAATAGTAATGTTATTTTTGGTATAATTAGCATTAGTATTTCTATCCATCCAACTGTATCCTTCAGATTCTACCAAATTATTCGTTTGGTGCAGCGGTTTTAGTCTGCCTTATGATCTTTGAGTATAATATCTTCAATTACTATCAAAAATAGCACATTTTTCTTCTTGTTAAAATGTATGTCAAATTTTAGTTACAAAGCGATTGATTTTATTATGTATTCCATTGAAACTTTTTTAATGTATTCATATACAGGTTGGAAACGTTAAGTGTGTCCCGACGACACTTTCGTTCATTTTAAAGATATTGTGATTATTTATTGTCTGCAAAATGTCATAATAAAAGTTGATAAGTTTAAAAAAAAATTGTCATATGTTCGCAATTTATACTTTTGCCATAGTAAATGTATGGGACCCACAAAAGTACCTTTTTTTTTTTCGTGCGGAAATCCCTTCGGATACCCCCCCGCCGCCGGCCAGCGGGGGCGGTTATGTCAGGCTTACAAAATTTTGAAGGCATATCATTTTTAAACGTTTTAGTTTTAATTTCATTTGAATTGTTTTTTTTGCGCTTCCACATCAGATTATTGAATAAACCGTGTCATTGTATATTTATGGGAATCGCAAAAGTACACATTGTGAAAATATTAACTTTTTTTATGCTTTTTTTAGTTCATTATGTTATCTTCTAGATTAAGCGATGCAGATTACATATCAGGTTAGATTAGCTTTAGGTGAAAGTTTTGCAATATCTTTAAAAATCTTTCAAATAAATCGTCTGGACATACTTAACGTTTCCACCTGGTATACATACATGGAATGTTTTAATAATGAAATTTGTAATCAGTTCATACTACCAAATATATGAAATATAAAGTAAGTAGGCTTTGTAGTGTTTATGCTGATGATGAACTTAAATCTGAAACAGACCAGGATAAGATTCTGGACCATAACCCAGGCTTTTGGAACTGCACTTCCATGTGATTACCAATTTTTATTGCTGTCTCTTTAACAACTTGAGATAGATGAAAGAATGTGTCCATTATATGTGTAAATGCACCACTAATATCGTGTCTTGTAGATTTAAATTCTGTAGAAGAAGCTGGGAGTATAATACCCTGAAAATAATATTTAAAAAAACTATCATCCAATACAAATAATTAAAAGAATCTTAAATTCATTATTACTATCGTTTCAGTGCTAGACATACGTACTAGACATTAGATATACATTCACGCGATAATAGATAATACTATAATTTAAATTATAGTGGTAATCATTCCATATACTATAATTCTGTTTACGAGAACACTCTAAGTAACTCTAAGGAAAAGTTACATTCCATATACTATAATTCTGTTTACGAGAACACTCTAAGTAACTCTAAGGAAAAGTTAATCACACAATCAAGTAAAACTCGCATCAAAGTGAATCACAAGGAGTTGCAAATATAATAAAGCCACTGGTCTTTTCAGTAAAACGAGCGATAAAGGAGTTAAATATTCAAACTGCTTATAAAAAAGTGACAAGTGAATTATGTATAATATGTTAAGTAATGAACTGATAACGAATACAACTATAAGTATAATTTATAAGTGGTATCAAAAATCTTGACAATTGCGCAGATAGGTCTCTTTGGTGGCAAGCGCGTTCTGGATTTCTAGAACTTACTATACTATGTAATAATGTGAATATTTACCATTAAAAAAACTAGTAATATTATTATATTTGGATTCCGAATCATATTTGACGTTTTTATCCTGATAATGCTGTATTCATTCTCATTGAAGATACACTGATGAAATTGAATGCGTGTCACACAGTACAGTACTTTAATGTAATCAGTTCTCTTGTTTAGGGTTGTGTGGCTTTTTGCTTTGATTGTTATACCAGAAAATTTCATAATGATACACCCTTTTTTTTTTTACGTGCGGAAATCCCTTCCTTTGAATAACGAAAGTAGAAACGACTCTTCTCTTTTTTTCATTGCTGGAGTTTCTCGATTATTTTTTTGAAGAATGTTAAAAAATATCGAGGGGCTGGAAATTTGACACTGATCTTCATGGTTATAAACATTTACATGAGACCAACTTGGAGTAAAATCAAACGCAATGCAAAAATAATTTATTTTTGAAATCGGTTCACAAACGATCGTAATATCAATGGACATAGATGCAGATAAACATAGAACCTCCTCCTTTTTGAAGTTGGTCAAAAGTTACTTGTTTATTTTTATATCTATTTTGACATGTGTATATTTAATTGATGTATTATTCATTCTGCCATATATATTTATCTTACCAGGTGGTAGAAATTTGATGACACAAATATGTCACAAAATTCGGCCGGGTGGGTACCACCGTGTACGATCGCGAAAAGCCCTCCATAGTTATCCAATTTTGAATTGATTGCGTTCAGGGGTCAGCAAGTGCATAGTCGGGCAGGGGGATTGTGGTCGCACCACAGTGGGACCGGTGGGTGTCACGCGGTGCTGCGACGACTATCCTCTTCTGATGAGGCCGTCAAGCTGAGTGCCACCATTGTAAACATGGTACGTGTATGTAATGGTGACCCTCTTTCCTGAGACTTTACCTTCAGCTTACAATCAGGCGAGGTGAAGTCAAATTGACGTGTCCTTAACATAATATATATACCTATATATATATATATATATTACTGTCTTCTCATGAGGATAACAATAATCTTTCTAAATTTGTAACATTATCGTTTTTTTTTTTTATACCACTAAGGATTCAGACAAGCACACGGCCCACCTGATGGGAAGCGGTTACCGCGGCCTATGGACGTGTGCAACACCAGTGGCGTTACACTCGCGCTGCCGACCCTGTAAAGGAAAGGGGATGGGAAAGGAGTTTGGGAGGGGATGGGAAAGGAGTTTGGGAGTTGATGGGAAAGGAGTTTGGGAGGGGATGGGAAAGGAGTTTGGGCTCCGGCACTCTCACTTACCAAACGGAACGCAACAGTTCAAATACTGTTACTTGGCGTCGATATTCTGTGAGAGGGTGGTGCTTCCCCGGTCGAGTCGGCCTATTCATGCAACGGCCAAAATGACTGTTGCTTGACTCTACCACCTACCACGTAACGTATGTTTGCTTTGTGAGATCCTAAGTTCGATTTGGTTCATCAAATGCAGCTGCATATTAAATTTATTTTTAGTAACTGCATAGAGGCTGGACATATAACCGCTAGAGCAGAGAGACAGAAAAAATCTAACTCCCTTTTACGTTGTAAAGAAATACAGCTGATAAAATATGGGTTTATTATACTCCTACAGTAATAGACAAGTGTGATTTAATCTATTATAGGCATCCCAGAACACCCAGGACTACCGACCTCCATGATCGGGGCCTGAGGACGGCAGTTGGCCGACTTGCCGTCCTTACAGAAGCAGGCCGTAGCGGAGGTGTGTCGTGTGTGTCCTACACACGCCTGCCTACTCACCGACGCGGGATAAAACCCGACCCCACCAGGTGACGCCGCGCTGGCGGCCAAGGTCCGCCGGTAACCCTGAAGTTATCCTTTCGAGGGCTTACCCGGGGTGCCCGGCAACGGAGACTTGGGCAGGACACCATGCGGTTTTAGTCGATGCACGACATAACCACCCTCGCTGGCCGGCGGGTGGGTATCATAAGGGATTTCCGCACGTAAAAAAAAAAAGGCATCCCAGATGTATTACCAAGTAAACAATATGACTATAAGGTTGCCCATAAAGCATATCCATCGCTCCCCGACTGACCCTGGGCCATCTACGGTTTCGAGATGGCCCCCTTGGGTTCATAGTACCTTTTTTTTTTCCGTGCGGAATACCCCTCGGATACCCCCCCCCGCCGGCCAGCGGGGGCGGTTATGTCGGGCTTGAACCGACTAAAACCGCACGCCGTCTCGGGTCTGCAGACGCCGGGGTGTAAGGTTGCCCATAGAGCATATCCCTCGCACCCCGACTGACCCTGGGCCATCTCCGGTTTCGAGATGGCCCCCTCGGGTTTGGGAACCACGGCTTATTATCGCATCACCGAAGATACGCAAGTAATCCAAATATGAGTTCAATCTAACGCCAAGAAGTGGTTCTAATTGGGCTTCCAAGATTTGACCCATAAATAAAAGCTTGTAATGACGAGAATTTCTTTCATTGCATTCATATTTTTTCCTTAGATAAGAGACTAGTCGGTTTTATTAAAGGTATATTTTTAGTCAACATGAATGTATCTAATATAGGTACATAGGTAATTTTCACATCAGAGGGAATAATTAGTTCTATTAGAGATTGTTCTACAGAATTCACTTTGTTATGATGCAATACTCTGTATGCTAGTTACTGCGATCCTTATCTGATTAGTAATTTTCCTGCCATAATGAGCATGCAAATGCCCTAGTGACTTAATGAAACACAAATCTGCCACTTTTCTACAGCCTAACGCAATAAATCGAACTTATAAATAAAAATACATAATTAGGGTGTTATTTTTTCTTACAAATTTGAATTACAAAAATAAGCATATAGGACAGAATTTGAACGCGTGACAGTCTTTTTCTAAGAAAATATTCTGCCAATTGAGTTACCTGATCCTGGTTTAGATCGTCGAAATTCTCGCTACATCTGTCTTAGGGTGACTTTAAAAGCCAGCTATCGAAAGTCTTAGGTACCATGGATATAATGATATTACAATCATTGTTGAACATTTTTTTTTAACTTCGCCTCATTACTATTTATACTGTAGACTGTTGGAACTTGGTGGAACCTGTGTGGTGGTTAAGGAACTGGCACAAAAACCTTTGAGGATTCCGAGAGGCGAAACCAGTCAGGTTTAATAAATATATATTTTCGAAAAGTATAAGTCATTTAATTCAATATGTTAACCTCATTTATACATTCAAAAAAAATTAAGCAAATAGTATTGTAACCTTTTGGATTGGAATTTATAAGAACAGTGGTATACTAATTACTTAAAAAAGTCACATACATTCCCTTCTTACCTCACTGCATGCCTTCTTAGTACTAATCAATGCTTCACGGATGCAGGCAGACACATTAATGATGTATCGCTTTATAGATAGATAGATATAAACTTTATTGTACACCAATCAGAATAAGCATATATCGTAAACTTAATTAACATATATACAAATGGCGGCCTTATTGCTAAAAGCAATATCTTACAGGCAACCTTTGGATGGACATGAATCCTAAATGAGCTAAATCGTACATTGGGCAGTTATTGGTGTCACAGGAAATAAAAAGAACTAACGTAGTCATATAATAAATAGATTGGATTACAAACACGTATTGCAATTTAGTAGGTACATATACCTACAAATAAGCATATAAAGATACATAATTACGACACCTACATATAATCGTACATAATATAAATCATTCATATATACATACTAAATTTACATACATAAATACTAAGCCTACATCTAATATTTCAATACCTCGCACGAAAGTTAAGACAGCAGATAACGCGAACAAGGTTTATCTTTAACGCTTTATCTGTTTATTGCAATGATGACGTGTATCTATTCTTTTTGTTCGGTAATTTATATGGTCAGTTAATATTTGTAATTCCACTTGATCTGATATACTTTTAGGTTCAATAGTAAATATTTAAGAACATTGCTCAAATTTTGCATAAAACTATCAAATATTCAATACATTTTCACCCTAAGTACACGTACACATATTCAATGTTAACGCTATGAATATCACCTCTACTTTACCCAGCCAGTTCTAGCATACAAACAAACATGTGTGTAGTATACTTGTAGTTTACAAAACGGTATATTCAAAGATATAGCGTGGTCAATTTCATGAAACTTTGCATTGAATAAAGTTTGATTCAATTCATGAAAGTAGAGCGATTATTAATGGAACTAATTTTAATAGCGAATTAAGAATAGTCTTACCTTTAGTAGTTAATATAAGTAAGAGCTGCTAGCTGCCCCTTCATGGCTTGGCATGGGAAAATTCTATAACCCGATTCCAGCTCTACACGTATTTACTAGGTCCAAACTATGCCTATATCCTCCGCTCCAACCAATCTTTATGGTTATCGGATACACTACATAGGAGTGCATAATATACAAACAAATAAAGCAATCATTAATCGCAACTGAACCGAGTTCAAACTATGCCTATAACCTTCACGCATGTCAAGCTATAAGTTGACCAACTTATACCTAGTATTCATTGACAGACAAACATTGATTTCTATGAATTAGATATTATTTAAAAGAAATAAAAGAAAAGTGGGCAAAAAACCTAGAATCAAGTGAAAAAGAAACCTAGCAATGGGTAGAGACAGACAACCTCTGTGGCGTAGCGGTAGTTCGCTCGTCTGCTAAGTCAGAGGCCGCGCCTTCGATTCCGATAAATTTGAATTGGTCTGGGTTTTTCTATGTATAATGTGTATTTATTTACAAAAAAGGTATCTAGGTATGTTTATCCGCATTCTAGAACCAATATAGAAAGAAAAGAAAGAAAAGATTTAATAAATTAATGAATCCATATCTTAAGACTTGTACCACAACAATATTGACGTTACAAACACAATACTGAAAGTTTGCAGAATACTAAAGTGTTGCAGTTGGAGCTTGGCATCCTGAGTGCTCATCAAACTTTCACCCGTTTAGTGTTTATATGCTATCTCCGAGGTTTGCCTTAAGTCAGGTTAATGTATCAACTTAACAAGTAGCATGTATGAAATATCTATTAGGGTTTCAAACCGTTGTGGGTCAGGTAGGTTCGTTAGGAGGTATCTTCAACTAAAATCAGGACAGAAAGACAGGACGCACTATTGACACATTTATATGTAGATTACAGTACCATTTTTGACCATATGAAAGCTTTTTAAATGCAATGTAAATTTAACGTATAAATAAAAATGTTGAATGTAATGTCAATGAAAAATATCTACATGTTATTTTGTCTGTACTTTGTAAATTAATTTCAGTAATTTTCAAGAGCAATCTGCCGATTTTAAGCAAGAAAATTATTTCTTGAATTATTTTTTATGAATTATTTCCAATCACTGCGATTGATTCACAAAAAATATTTATCCAATTGGTTTTTGTGAATCTATCGTTGCTAGGACTGGATACCAAAGCCCACTTTGGGAGAGGCGTATCGCCAGCAGTGGACTGCGACAGGCGATATGACTGATTTGATTGACATTCGAATATTTCAACTAACTAACAAAATGATGTTCATATTGCAATAGAACACTTGCATCTATATAAAGTCTAAACAGGGCAGAGAAGCCAATATTGGATTAACAAAATTTTCAACTCCGTTTCAGTGAATATAGGAGGAATAATCCTCCTTTTTTGTCAAAGTTAAAGAAAGTTCATGTATTTGACGACCTTTGTGGCGTAGTGGTAGTTTGACTGCTAAGTTAGAGGTCGCGGGTTCGATTCCCGCTCAATGCAAATATGTATATTTGCATTGGTCTGGGTGTTTCTATGTATAATATGTATTAATTTACAAAAAAAAGTATTTAAGTATGTTTATCCGCATTCTAGAACCCATATGACAAGCTCTGCTTAGTTTGGGTCTAGACGGCGTTGTGTAATTTGTCCTAGAATATTTATTTATTTATTTGTATTCAAATCCAACCAATTCCACATAGTATAATTGGTCTTCTACTACTGTTATATAGTAGGTGAGTTTAACAATTGTATGTTTTCGTTTTAACATTTATTGTAAAGATGAATGTCATTTTGACATCAAACTGGCATTTCTTTTCACAAAAAATAATAATTACTACCTACATAACAAGGTGTGTAGGAAAGCACAAAGCGTCGAAGCATCATATTCTTCCTGGTGCAATACGACTGCTGGTGTACCGCAGGGTGGCGTTCTATCTCCGTTACCTACTTTTCGCTATTTTTATAAATACAATCGCTGATAAATTACTTTCATCCTATCACCTTTATGCTGACGATCTACAAGTTTATACACAGGCTACCCTAAACAACTTATCAGAAGCCTTTACCGTGCTCAACGTGGATTGAAGTGAAAATGCGAATGGAGCAAAAACCATGGACTGACGCTAAATTCATCCAAGACACAAGAAATTTTTATTGGTAGGCCAAGGTTGACTTCACATAGTAATTTGGTTAGTGATAGTATAGAATTTTGGATCTACATGGATAAAACATTTTCTTGGAATATCCAGTTTCAAGAAACCAGTCACAAACTTTTTGCGTCAGCTGGTTGCTTACGAAGGGTGCGCAACTTCCTTCCAATTGCTACTAAAATTGCGCTTTCATAATCGCCTTCCTGTTCTCGATTACGCCGATGTCAGCTATCCCGATTTTACTGAAGAGCAACTGGATAAACTTGAGCGACTCTAAATTGTGCCAATGGTGAAAGATCATTACCTGCCATCGTGTACTCCATTAAAGGTCATAATTATTATATACTTACTCGTCATATTTTATCCACCTATTTATTTACTATAGTTGTATATGGTATCTCTATAAAACGTTCTACAAGATTTTTTATTTTATTTTTACACTCCTTTTCTTTTCCTTTTTTTTTCTACTCCTTCACTTAATTTGTATAATCCGTTTTGTACTTAATTTATGTTATAACTACACCATTTTTTTTGCATTCGTCACATTACTGTCCATCTTAAGGTTGCCTGAAAGAAATCGCTTTTAGTGATATTGCCGCCCATTGTACATTCAACTGTTTGCGTACTACTTATATATAATAAAGAGTTATCTATTTAGCTATGATGAGAACATCGTCCGCCAAAGTAGATAAAAATCAAATAGTCTAACAATAAACAGAAATAGTCCCAGTTGTCATATCAATATATATCAGCCAATGGTTGGATCTCAAGGATTAGTTGGAAGTCGTTAGTCGATCTTAATTTCTGTGCCAACTAACTAGGCTTCCTACAGATTTCGCCGGGGTTATCTTGTCGTCTCTCCCAAATTTTGGAAAGTGAATAACTCCATGGGGACAGTAACAACATAACTACGATTCTAGTAATATTCTGAAAAATCTTCCTGGTACAGTCGCAGTGGTACTAACGATCTTTCATCATCATCATCATCATCAACCTATTCTAGTCCACTGCTGGATATAGGTCTCCCCTAATGAGCGCCATAGCGCCCTGACTTCAGCTGACGATCTTTACTTTGAATTAATTTAATAAATAATCATTGTATTATTATTTGTGTAATCTTTAGAGGATAAACTTTACATTTTTAATTATTGTATATTTGAGCCGAGGTGGTCGGTAACTTAGAATGTGTTAAGCTAACACCGATGGTGACGGTACAGTTTAAATCAATCTGTAGGAATCCTAGTTAGCCGTAATTAATGCGTGTAAGTTAACAACCGATTAGGGGAGCCGCCTCAACATTCGCGCGTGACGTAACTATCAATTTAAGATGCGACACGCCTTACTTTCATTAGATCCTACTGAGAACGAACGATCTTTATTGTTTTAGGTGAATTTACTAAGCTACGATGGAGACATAAATTCTATTTTATCATGTATTTGGTGTACAGGGCCCTTCGAGGCCCAAGTTAACCTCATCGCCAAGCTCGTGCACCTGCTGATTGACGGAAGAGATTCTGGCGCTGGCTTACCTTTCGGGGTTGGGGGGTCGGATAGCAGTGACCCAAAGTCAAAAACGTTAAATAAATCATGAAAAGAAAACTTAAGATCACGTGAGTATAGGGCATTGCCGCAAAACGGCGCGCTAGAGTCTCACCCGACTTTTGTGCCAAGTGGTTTAGGGCTGCAGTGTACAGGGCGGGTACTCGTGAACGCGTACAAAGCCTGAAATCAGGAAACTGCTTTGCAACGTGGAATATTGGTACACTGAAAGAAAAAAGACAAACGCGCCGAGCGCTGTGAGCGCCGAATCAAATGGTGGCTGTTTGATGATGCCACGTTCCAAAGTTTAACCTCAGCTATCGGCGACGAGTCCGTTGAAGCTGTAGATGAACTTGTTCAGAACTCCTGAGACAAGATTCAGGCTGCCATTCTTGAATCGGCGTACTCCTCACTGGGAAGATTCCAAGCGACTGTTGGCTGAGTATCATTACTCCAGTTTTCAAAGGTAAAGGTGTAGTACAGGAGGTTGGCAACTACCGCGATATGGTAATGTTCCACACCATGAAGCTCTTCGATTTGACTTCTGGATTCGACAGGAGTGTGCACTCTCAGAGTGTAAATATGGGTTTCGCCCCAGCCACGGGACCTTGGATCCTGTTTTTGCACTAAGGATCGTTGCGGAGAAATACAGGTCGAAGAATACACCTCCTCATTGCCAATTTCTGAATATGCAGAAGGCCTTCGACTGTGTTCCTCGCGCGATGATCTAGTGGGCTCTGCGGTCCAAATACGCTCCAGAATCCTATATCGACGTCATCCGAGACCTGTACTACGATTCCGATTCCGTGGTTCGGACCGCTATCGGCGACACGAAACCCTCCCCCATCACAGTCGGGGTACATCAGGGATCAGTGCTTCTGGCGGCCCGCATTGTGGCTGTTCTAAACAGCCTGTTAAAGGCGATGGCCGTCAGAGTCATCAGGGGGTATCGCACGATCTCCATTGAGGCACCATGTCTCCTAGCCGGGACCCCTCCATGGGACCTGGAAGCGAGAGCCCTTGCGTCATTGTACCAATGGCGCATGGAGGCGCTGGAGCGGGGCCATTCCGGAGCGCCGAAAATTAGGGCTCAGTGGTCCCAGCTCCGCCGGGAACTGGTGAAGACACGGCTCTCCACACGTTAGTGGAGTGCCCTGCGTGGGCGTGTCAACGCCGGGATCTCGTTGCGGTCCTGGGCGTGGACGTTCTCTCGTTGGAGACCATGGTGAGGGCCGTGATCTACGATGGGAGCAAGTGACACGACGCCGCCTCTTTCTACGAGCAGGTAACATAACATGCGAGAGAACCCTGCCCCCCGAGTTCCGCAGTCTGCGGCGAGGACGCCGTAGACTCGTCGACGCCCGGGACTACCGACGTCCATGACCGGGGCCTGAGTCAGGGGCCGGGGGCAGTTGGCCGACTTGTCGTCCTTACAGAAGCAGGCCGTGGAGGAGGCGTGTCGTGTGTGTCCTACACACGCCTGCCTACTCACCGACGCGGGATAAAACCCGCCCCCACCAGGCGAGGCTGCGCTGGCGGCCAAGGTCCACCGGTAACCCCAGGTTATCCTTTCGAGGGCTTACCCGGGGTGCCCAGCAATGGACACTTGGGCAGTACACCGTGTGGCTTTATTCATGTGGTTCATGCACGACATAATCACCCCCGCTAGCCGGCGGGGAGGTATCCGAAGGGATTTCCGCACGAAAAAAAAAAGGGATCAGTGCTTAGTCCGTTTCTGTTTAGCTTGATATTAGACGTTCTGTCAGACAACATCAGAAAATCACATGAGCAACCTCCGTGGTAGCTTATGTATGCTGATGATATCGCGCTGGCAGACTCGGGCAGGGGCAGATTGGTGCGACGTGTGAAGACGTGGAAGGAGGAGCTTGAGAACGGCGGCGGTCTGAAGCTTAATGTGACGTTGAACTAAACAGATTCCACACCCGTCCGCATAAGCGATGACTTGGTCGAGCGCACGAACCAAGTTTAGTACATGGGATCTGTACTTCATATGACTGGTGACATTGATTGCGACTTCAAGGCACGCATTGCCGCTGCCCCATGCAGCCAAGTGGCGTGAGATGACTTGTGTCATCTGTGAACCCAAAATGCTGGTAAGGTTGAAGATGTAGGTCTATAAAACCATCATTAAGCCTGTCCTTTTACACGGCTGTGAGGCGTGGCCATTGCTGTAGCGACATAAGCAGAAGCTGCGTGTCAAGGAGATGAATATGCTGGGATGGATGTGCGGAGTCACGTGTAAAGATCGCACGAGGAACTCCCGCAACCGCGCCAGCCTGCATGTACATGACATTGCAGCCCAAATAAAGGAGTGTCGCCTTCGCTAGTGTGGCCACGTTTTGCGGCAGCCGCTGACTACTTCGGTAACAAATGTTGGGCATGGCACTTCCGCCGGGTCCCGGTAGGAGGGGACTCCCAAAAAGTGCTGGTTTGTCGTCGTAAGGGATGACAAGCGTGTCAATGGTCTCACTACCATGGACATGGATGAAGCAGAAAAGCGGACCCGGGTTTCGAGGTGTGGACCTCGGATGCAATTAGGACACAACGCTCAGATGTTGATGATGATGATGTGCCCATGACTAAATCAAATTTCACCCATGATAATAATTGAATTCTGTTCACATAATCTTAGTTCTCATATTATGCTTGTTATGGGTCTAGATAGCATTATGTAATATATCTCTTCAACTGATATTGTCGGATCAGAAGTTTACGGGAATATTATACATTGGAGTATATTACAAATCATCTAACACGATTGACTTAAAAGGTATAGTACAAAAAATACCTATGTGTGTGTTCTAAGGTTATTTTAAAATACAACTGACATTCCATATAATTTGTACGGCGGCGATTGACAATGCACACTGGTTTATACTAACTTTTAAACTTTCACGTTCCATGATATAATAATTATATTTACGGGGATTAACGCGATCACTTATTTAAAGGTATTACATACCTCTGGTTTGCCTGACGTTTCGACAAGGTTGCACTGGCCGTGGTCACAGGCTGACTGGCTCAGCGTTGCACGCCCTCCGTCGTCGAATCCGTGAAGTAGAAGATTCCTCTTCCACCCGCAAAGGCAAACCAGAGGTATGTAATACCTTTAAATAAGTGATCGCGTTAATCCCCGTAAATATCATTATTACACACTGGTTTATGTCCATAGAATATTATGATTTGTTGAGTTATCAAAACATACATACTTGTACTCGTATAAACTGTAGGTATTATAGATACCAATATTCTATCATATTCTACACAGCGCTATCTACACCCAAAGCATAGCTTAACTAGCTTGTGTTATGGAATCTAGAATGCGGATAAACATACTTAGATACATACATATTATACATAGAAACACCCAGACCAATGCAAATAGGCATATTCATGCATATAAATATTTGCACTGAGCAAGAATCGCACCCGCGGCCTGCGATTTAGCAGTCGAACGCACTATCACTACGCCAAAGAGGTCGTATAAACGGACATCGAATAAGGAGCAGTCGCAGAGAACGACGACGACGGCCACCACTGAAGATGACGACCGCAGTGATCGACGAAACGTTTGGAACACAAGTTTCCTAATTACTTTTACATGACCATGTCGGCACAGGAACAGGAATATAAGGGACGAGATACAAATTACTGTTGACATCCGCAAAAAATATAACTATTATTCAATTAGCCTATTGCAGTCCTCTGCTGGACATAGGCCTCTCCCATTGTACGCCATAGCACCCGATCCTCCGCCTTGCGCATCCAGTCTATCCCAGCTACCTTTTTCAGGTCGCCCGTCCATCTTGCTGGGGGACGTCCTACCTTCCGTTTCTAACAGTAGAATACTGAAAGAGGTGTAATTGTAGTTAGCGCCATCTGTGGACACAGTAGCAACTACTGCGAATGCCTCGATGTGGCTGACTTTAGTCTTGATTCGGCTAATTCACGCCAGATGGCGTGAGTTATGCGTTATTGATAGAATACTAGTGATAGAATTTTCGAGTTGATTATCAGTATGGGAACGATTCTAGTAAGATCCAGAATTAATTTTATATATAAGGATGTTCGCAGTGGCCCTATGATTCATTTTTATTTTGTTGTTTGAGAAGTCACTAAGAGTGTCCATATTCCATATCGATTGTAATCAATTACCTTGCCGCTCGAAAAGTGAGGTTAGCTTTTGTGTATGTTGGTGCCCAGATTTGAACTGGTGGTAGAAATTTGATGACACAAATTTGTCACAAAATTCGGCCGGGTAGGTACCACCGTGCACGATTGCGAAAAACCCTCCATAGTAATCCAATTTCGGTTTGATTGCGTTCAGGGGTCAGCAAGTGCATAGCCGGGCAGGGGGGTTGCGGTCGCAGCACTAGTGGGACCGGTGGGTGTCACGCGGTGCTGCGACGATAATCCTCTTCTGATGAGGCCGTCAAGCTGAGTGCCACCATTGTTAACATGGTACGTTTATGTAATGGTGACCCTCTTTCCTGAGACTTTACCTTCAGCTTACCATCAGGCGAGGTGAAGCCAAATTGACGTGTCCTAAATATAAAAAAAAAAAAAAAAAAATACTAATGTCTACATCTAATGATGAACGAGCTGCAGTTCAAAAACCTTTCACAACAATGACCATTTCTCCGGATAAAACAAATTGAACAAAAAAAAACAAATTTAGTAGTAAAAAAAAAAGATTTTATTACATACGTTTAGTAAACCAATAGATATATAATTTTTATAATATTTTCATCATTTATTCAGTTACAATTAAAACTTCGCATACATACAGTGCTGTTATCTACGAAAAATTAAATATTTAATTTGGTATTGAAATATAATATAATATGAGTTACTATTTAAAAAAACAACGACGGGTTGCACTCCGGGAGTGCCTGCAGAAGTGAAAACTTGAACATTAACGTTGTGCATTTTTGATATTTTGGAATGGTTAGGGAATAATTTTGCAGGAATTGCTTTAATTATCAGTATAAAAGTACTATAATTTCTATGGTAACACACAATATTCATTTATTGCGCTATCGTACACATACATGACTCTTTTATATTACACTAAAAATTTAACATTTCAGAACTATTACAATGATTTTATATTAAAAAGTTTATCTCTCGGAAAAATCAACTTCCATCCATAATTTCAACGACTTTTCATCATCATTATTACCAAAACCATCATCGCCAATATATTTATAAGGTACTCACTCATTGGGGTGTGTGTTGGGTAACCTCCTCGAGTGTCGCTCCGATTCCGATCCCGCTGCAGTCCGGGGGGAACGGAATCGGAGCGGCCGGTACACCCTGGGCGGCGGTCAATGGCTTCCCCTTCACCCCTTCATAGGGTTGGCATTGATCGTCGGCCAATACCCAACGTGGCGGGAACACATCGCTCTCCGTACTCCTCTGCTTTCAGAGGAGACAGGATGAGCGATGCTGTTAGTGGTCAGATGGCCCAGGGTCAGCCGGGGTGCGAGGGATATGCTCTATGGGTAACCTTACACCCCGGCGTCTGAAGACCCGAGACGGCGTGCGGTTTTAGTCGGTGCAAGTCCGACATAACCGCCCCCGCTGGCCAGCGGGGGGTATCCGAAGGGATTTCCGCACGATAAAAAAAAAAAAAAAGGTACTCACTCATTTTCTTTCGCTATCTCTTCGTCAGTTTTTTCATTAATAGATGCACTTTGTTTAATTTCCATTTCATATCAATAGATTTTTGGCACAAAATAGAATAAATATTACAAAAAGTTCTATGATGACAAAAAGTGTTTCTTGCGCTTCGGTCGGAATCGATCTCAGTCTTGACGAAATCAACGACTACTCATTAGACGAACGCGCCGGGTTGTTAAGTACACTGTGAAATTAGCGCTTCTATATTTGTTGTCTTACGATAAGGTCACGTGTTTACTGACGCGAGTTTAACCTTTTTTCCCCATTACAAAAAAAGTGACCAACTCCGCTAAAGAAGTTATCACTTCAAAAAATCTCAATAGAAAACGTAGTATAGTAGTATTGCTGTTTAGTCAAGTATGAACTGACTCTTACAACTAGACCGAGGAAAGTTTAAATTATGCTATCTGGACACTCAAACCATAGCTTTGATAAAATGCTGGAAGTATTAACTTACATGTTACTATCTTTGTAGGGTACTAGGGTAGAATTTAAATATTTCTTGCAACGTCAGTGATTCATTACTAAGCTACCGTAGACATTAAAGTTTAAACTGAACTACATACAGACAAATAAAAATAGTATACAATGTTGCCAGAAGTACTTACGAAAAAGCAGTCCTAATACTATAGTTATAATTTAAATCTGTAGTATGTAAGTGCATAGAGTATTATGAAACGAATGACAATGATTTTTAATAGGATACGATTTTCATGCATTGCAGTTATTGAAAATTAGTCATTTTCTTTTTTTCTTTCATTAAAATTTGTGACCACTGCGGGTTGCAGGGCTGACATGTTACGGCTAAATTCTAAAAAAAGTCAAAAAAACCTCTTAATTTTTCGATGTTGAAGCAGGTTTTATCGGAAGTTGGAATTTTATATGGTTATTTTTTTTGACGCATAATAAATAAAGTTATCAGTAATCACGTTTAATATCTTTCTTTAGGGTTACGTACCTCAAAAGGGCAAAAACGGAACCCTTATAGGATCACTTCGTTGTCCGTCAGTCCGTCTGTCAAGATCGTTTTTCTCAGGAACGCGTAAAGGTATCAAACTGAAATTTATATCTAATACTCAGGTCTACTGTCCCTTAGAGCTGTGAAAAAATCAAACTTCTAAGCCAAAGGAATCAAAAGATACAGCCGTTTATGCCGCAAATTTTCGAAACTCGCACGGGAATCAACGAAATACGCGGATGACACGCTCGTGACGGCGTGTGGCAGGACTTACCGTGAAGCAACCCTAAAGGCCACGGCCGCGGTTGCCCAAGTCGTGGGGCGGATCCGGCGGCTGGGTCTCGAGGTGGCTCTGCACAAATCCGAGGCCTTGTTTTTTCATGGGCCTCGGAGCGAGCCACCTGATGGATCCAGCCTAATGGTAGGAGGCATTAGCATCGGCATCGAGCCCCAAATGAAGTATTTGGGGCTTATACTCGACGGCCGGTGGGACTTCGGTAGACATCTCCGAAGTTTGGTCCCCAAGCTGAAGGGCACAGCTAACGCTTTGGCGCGGCTGCTGCCCAACATGAGGGGACCCGATGACTCCTGCAGGAGACTCTACGGGGGGATCGTGCAGTCCAGGGCCCTATATGGGTGCCCAGTGTGGGCGGAGGCCCTGAAGGCCAACAATGCCCGGCTGCTGCGGGAACCGCAGCGGGTGATGGCCAACAGGGTCATAAGGGGGTACCGCACCATCTCCTTCGAAGCGGCGAGTCTCCTTGCCGGAACTCCACCATGGGACCTGGAGGCGAGAGCCCTTGCAGCCCTTTACAAGTGGCGCAAGGAGACGCTGGAGCTGGGATGGAATCCTGAGCCTCCAGAAATCGAGGCCCAGAAATCCCAGCTTCGCCAGGCCATCCTGGTGGAGTGGAAGGAACGACTTGGGCAACCAAGTGCAGGGCACGCCGTTGTAGAGGCGGTAAGACCCGTCATGGAGGATTGGCTCGAGAGGCGACACGGAAGCCTCTCGTACCGACTGACGCAGGTGATCTCCGGCAAAGGGAGCTTCGGGGACCACCTGTTTCGGATCCGGAAGGAGCCAACGTCTGAGTGCCACCACTGCGGCGCGAGTGAAGACTCGGGACTGCACACGTTGGCTGAGTGCCCGGCGTGGGAGGTCCCGAGGCGAGAACTCGTGGCGGCAACTGGGGTGAGAGTCCTCTCGCTCGGCGCTATGATTGCCGCCATGGTGCAAAGTGCAAGCGCGTGGGCCGCCGCCGCCTCCTTCTGCGAGCAAGTAATGCTCGAGAAGGAGGCGGCGGAGCGAGCTCGGGAGAGATTTAGAACTCTCCCGGCCCGCCGAGCCCGCAACATGCTCGCCGCGCGGCGCAGGCGACTCAGACGCCGGAGGTCGCTCAACGACCTCCGTCCTCCATGAGCGCAGGCCTGGGGGTGACAGATGAGGCCGTCTGTCTCCCCAGCAGAAGCAGGCCGGGGCGGCGGCGCGACGCGCGCCCCCCCTTTCCGGGGCAAGGTGGGGACACCGTGGTTCCCACACCCGAGTGGGCCATCTCGAAGCCGTAGATGGCCCAGGGTCAGCCGGGGTGCGAGGGAATTGCCTTATTAGGTCACCTTACACACCGGCACCTGAAGACCCGAGACGGCGTGCGGTTTTAGTCGGTTCAAGCCCGACATAACCACCCCCGCTGGCCGGCGGGGGGGTATCCGAAGGGATTTCCGCACGAAAAAAAAAAAAAAAAAAGGGGAACTTCCCGTGAACTTAGAATCTTGAAATTTGGGAGGAAGTAACGTCTTATAGTACACACAGTAAATTTTTACGGAACCCTCGGTGTGCGAGTCTGACTCGCACTTGGCCGGTTTTTTTACAATCCATTTAAAACTAAAGTACGTCATTATTATATATATATATTGATACGGGGTGCCCTACGGGGAAGCCTGAAGGAAACGAGTGATCGAAGTCCAACACTTTATTCCGTAGGTACCACAATGTAGATCTATATGTATTTTAAAATTAAATTAAAGCAGAGTGTCGGTTAGGCTATAGGTACACGCCACTACGAACGGCCGCCAAGTATTTCACTCAACTTGGGTCCGTCGGCACCGGGCGAGGGTAATGCGCCTCCTAAGAGGCTGCGGCTTGACGTGTGCGTTCGCCGTCTCTACCAGCTGTTCAGGTGCGGAGTTGGGCCGGTGCTGTTCCGCCGGTACACAGTTACTGCGATCTCTTGACCGGAACGGAGTTGAGTGCACTCTTCAGACGGTACGGAATTTTTTGCCGGTACGGAATTTTTAGCCGGTACGGAATTTCCAGCTGGTCCGGGTGTTTCAGCCGGTCCGGAATTTTCAGCCGGTCCGGAATTCCCAATAATGGGAAACTGCAACGCGTATATGTTTAAGACCAATCTGTTATTTGCTGCTTGGCACTATAACTTTCCAATCGACTACTGTACTGTGATATGTACTGAACTGACACGTAGCTGTTGACTATGTGACTATCGATTGCGACGTCTCGCTAAGGAATCACCTCTCGACCGCGGCGGGTGCGGAGGCCGTCGCTGCGCGCGTTCTAGTGATGTTAAAACTCATCGATATCATATTGGTCGTAGCTTAGGATGACTCATGCTTAACGCGTCTCGGCTCGCTGCCTGACCTTATAAGGTAATATATTCCTATGAACATTAGTGATGGGACGCGTATTACTTCGCGGAACTCGACCTGTCCCGCTATTTTTAGATTCTCGTAACCCGGCATCAGTGTACCGTAACAATATATATATATCTATATCTATAAGAATCTTGTTATTCTTTTATACACAAATAAATTATATGCAATGCTTCTCCCCTGCTTATAATTTGATCGTATCAGAACTTTAGTCATAAATTATCACTTCAGCCCTCGTCCTATAAAAATCCAGTTTTATAACCACAATAAAACGCCTCCAGATCACTCAGTTTGTGGATTTTTGCACACCCTTTCAAACAAACTGTCAGTAAACATAACGCTAATTTATTAAAAATAACCCGGTCTTGCAGAATATGCAGTTGTCTTACTTTTTGCGTGCGGAAATTACCTAGTATATTATTTACGTCGAAGCTAAAAAAAATGTTTCAAATTTATTAATAAAAAATAAACTAATTTATATTTTAAACATAATTTAGTTAAAATCTCTTCAATTGTATTGTCAAAAGTTTACTGGCACACATTGAAATAAAACTATTTATATTTATTTCTAAAGCAAATGAAACGTCGGGATCAGTACATAATAAAATATCAAATAAAACACGAAATAAGTCGCGATAGAATGCGTTAAAATAATAGTTCCATTTCAATCTGTTCAGTTAGATTTATCTTGGCTCTTCTACTAGTTTAATTTTTTTACCAACACAAACTAAACGTTTATATCCAGAAATCTGAATGATCAGCATAGTACTAATGTTAATCCATTCAAATTTAAGTAAAAGAGGTTTTTACCCCTTGAGTGTTGACTACGCAATATTGCGTAGATGCCAAATAAGTTGACTAAAGGGTAATCTATGCTAGTTAGTCTCCTGGAACGGACATTTTAATATTGTTTGGCATCTAAAATAACACACCTCATCTCATAAAAAGTAGGAACTTTATTGTTTTCAAATCTCTAAAATTAAAGGAAATGTAATGTATTTTCTCATAAAAAATGTAGTCTACATTTGAGATCAATCTGCTTCTAACTAATTGGTTTCAACGAAAATATTACGGTTTCTCTTATAAAAGATTGCTGGCACTCATAGCTAGTTTTCAGGCAATGCACTCAAAAGATGATTCCTCCCGCATATTCATTTTGGTGCAAACGCGACATTGTTTAGCTGGAGTGACTTTTTAGCAGTAGGTGGAAGTTTTTCTTGTTAGTTAAAATTATCTAGTGGTACAAGAATATTAGCAGACGATTAAATAACAACCGAATCGGGGGATGGACCGTATATCAACGGCAGGAATATTTTAGTTGGAGCTTGCTTCTTGTGATTTAACTAGTGTTGTTAGTTTATGTACGATGGCACTCAGATGCTACTATCGGAACTAATTAATTATTATGATTAATTCCTGAAAGATATCTTATAAAGACCTTCATGAAACTGCAGCAGCCGCATTTCAATAATGCGATCTCGAAGACGAGGAATTCGCTATGAATCCTAAAATGTAGTGATTATGTTGACACTTAAGATGCCTACTACGAGGCATCCTTAGTAAAAGAAATGTTAGTGGTGCCTATCTGAGGAATAATTCGTATATTATTGTAGTAGACCATTTGTATGGTGACCACCAATTATGATCTGAAAGTACACTTTGGCATTCAATGGGTTAAGCAAACCTCAGCAAATACGGTGACCTTATAAGACCGTTTTATTATCTAATCTCTATGAAAGTTTCCGAGTCTCAGGGCTATTCCATTACTTCAGATCGAGGCAAAGTGGATTCGCTAACTGAGCGACAAATCTAATTCTTCATACTTTTTATGCGTGGGCAAACCGGATTCGGCGGTATAAAAAAGAGTAGAATAATATTATCAGAATTGCATGTTCGAAAGGGACCAAAAGTGTGATGACAAAAATTGGGAGCAATTTGGACTGGATTGGGATTCGATTGGGACTGACGTGCATCGACCAGATGATGATATTCTATATATATTGGACGCGGGATGACGAGCGATCGTGTGAGCCTATTAAGGCCATGGATCCGTTTACTATCCCACAAGAGGATGTTACTGATGCAGTCCATGTGTTGTCTAACTGGAAGTGAGTGGGACCAGACGGACTGCATAATTTTTGGTTAAAATGGCTGAAAATCTCACACAGTCGTTTGGCTTCTTAATTCCAATCATGTCTTGAATCATGATCAATTCCACAATTCATGACCACTAGTGTAACCCACATTCTTTACGCTAGTCTGGTAGTGCTACAGACGCTGAAAATTATGGACCAATTACATGTCTACCTACGGTCTATAAGCTTCTTACATCCATTCTGAAAGAAAAAATATCTTTACACTTGATTGACAATTCTATCACGTTTTTCTCTCCGAATGAATATAGAAGTGGGACCTCCTGGCACTAAAGTGCTCCTTATAATTGTTATGGCCATCAGCCAATGATTTCCACACCAAAAAAAAAAAAAAGGTACGCCGTAATCGTAAGAACCTAGTGACATGTTGGATAGTAAAGGCAGGGCTTGAGACTTATTGGGTGGTAATTACCTATGTAAATTCAGATTCAATCCCTATGGATGGCATAGCTTCTTCTTCTAATATTTTGTTGAAGAGTTTGTTGTCAATAAAAGAGTCCTTGCGATTTTGTTTATGTGTGATACCATCTGATCACGGACTTTTCTCTGATTTAAGCGTTAATGTTTTCCAGGTATTGATTATCGGGACTGATTTCTTTAAATTAATTTGGCTGGCTATACAGCTTCCTGTAAAACTGCTCTAAATTTATGACATCTATTCGGGGCTTACTTTTGGTGGAGACGGGCTGTTGACGAAAGTCTTCGAAAGCTTTTTTGGCTCATCTAGATTTTTTGAGGTGCCATTGTATAGTATTTATTCTGTATTTGTATTATTGCATTTCCTTACTTTTTTGTTGATTGTTTTGTAGAGTACTTTTAGCTTTTCTTTGTCGGTTTTGTTCAAATTAGGCTTATTCTGTAGGTTGCTTCTTTCTTTCATAAGCTCTATAGCCTTTTCTGATAAAAGATTGGCATTTACTTGCCCTTTAATACTTACCTATTAAGCTTTCTTTTACAGAGTTAACGATTTTATGACAATATTCTTCAGCTTTATACATTTCATGTAACTTCATAAAAAAAAATGTAACTACATAATTTCAGGCATATCACAATTAAGGTTTTCAAGGTAAGTGTCCTGCTATTTTAACGTTTTCATCTTTCCTGATGTGTTTAAAATATTGCGCTTACTTTTTTATTGGTCTCAGGTGAATAATAGCATCTCAGCAATCCGATGCGAAGGTGAATGATTTTAGTACTTTGTAGTTAGAAAACAAGTGTTATCATATTATAATATGCGTCCGCATGTTTTTGTCTAGAGAGATCCACTTCTACCTGTTCTTTGCTTTTGATTTGAAATTTTGTAGAAATAATTTTCAAATTGCTCATGTGCATATTGAGTAAGTCTCTCCCCGTGTTTGCTCCTATTCCCGTAGCCATATTTGCCGGTTATTGACTGTTCATGTGTCTTAGGCATTCCTATTAGTGCATTGAAATCTCCTATGGAGATAATACAATTCGTGGGGATAGAGTTGTGCGCTTTCTTCAAGTCTAAATAGAACTTGTAGCAATTGTTACTTGCGATGAATTTTCAGTGGGCGCATTCGCCTGAATTATTGCGAGGAGCGTATTTTTTAATTTAATTTCCAGTACACAAATTCTCTCTAATAGCCTTTATACTTAGAAAGTAGTTATTTTCATGCTGGAAATTGTTTAAAATTGTCTGTTGTTATTTTTTTCACGTTGTTTGAATTCAACTGCGAATAGATTTGAATTGGTATTTTTACTTAGCTTCAATTTATCTCATACCTTTAATAGAGAAATACTTGTATATAAATATATATATTCGGGGGTGATAAATCGATCTAGCTAGGTTTCATTATTAAAAAACGTCAAAAAAAGCAACCACTCAAGTGCGAGTCGAACTTGTGTGGTTCCGTTCCGGTTCCGTAGAGGTTCCGTACCTACCCATTATACCGCCATAATAAAATTGGTAATTTTTATTGTTGGCTAAATTTCAAGTGTGTGTATGTGCTGTTATGGTTGAGTTGCTAACGTGTGGTAGTACAGGACATGGATGATAAAAAATTGAGCTAGGAATACAATTGTAATTTTTGTCTAAGAAGATAAATAATAATTTAAAAAAAATACATGAGCCAATGTGTATCAACCATGGTTACCTTAGTTGAGGTTGATGGCAACTAAGCTAGACCTCTAAATTGTATGAGCGTCCATGTAAGTCAGAGGACTATCATAATTAGCGTCAACTATGTATGTTGTTTTATTTTTGGAATATTTCCTATATTTGTGCTGTAAGACCTTGCTTTTTGCCAAATATCGTGATTCTAGGTCAATGGGATCTACCATATAGGTTTTAAACCCAAAACCTATAAGGTACTCCTGGTTTAGTCGGGACGTATTTGACGGAGAGAGCCGTCTTGTACCCAACCGTGACCGGTCTCGGTCGGCGTGATTTGTCGTGCGGTGTTCCGCAGGGATCAGTCCTGGGGTCCCTCTTGTGGAACATCGGATACGACTGGGTGCTTCGCGGACGATACGCTTGAAACGGCGTGCGGGGTGAAGCTACCCTGAAAGCCACGACCGCAGTTGCCCAAGTCGTGGATCGAATCCGGCGGCTGGGTCTCGTGGTGGCTCTGCATAAAACCGAGGCCCTGTTCTTTCATGGGCCTCGGAGCAAGCCACCCGAGGGATCCAGTCTCATCATGGGAGGCAATGGCATTGGCATCAAGCCCCTAGTGAAATATTTGGTGCTCGTGCGTGCTCGACGACCGATGGGACTTCGGAGAACATATCCGAAGTCTGGCCCCCAAATTGAAGGGCACAGCTATCGCCATGGCGCGGCTGCTACTACTGAGACTCTACATGGGGATCATGCGAGACATAGCCCTAGATGGGTGCCCAATATGCGTGGAGGCCCTGAAATCCAAAATTGTGTGCTCCGCAGCGGGTCATGGCCAACAGGGTCATCCGGGTGTACCGCATGATCTCCTTTGAGACGGCGAGTCCTGTACCAGTGGCGAAAGGAGGCGCGGGAGCAGGGACGGGACCCTGAACCTCGAGAAATCGAGGCCGTGCAGTCCCAGCTCCGCCAGGCCATCGTGGTGGAGTGGAAGGAACAAGTTGGGCGACATATAATAATCATATAAGGGTTCCTTTGCAGGCACGTAACCCTAAAAACCGAACAAAGTTGGGTCACCCAGACATTTATGATTATAATTAGGTTTTCCGCACGGATGGTAAAACTATTTGAAGACTTTTTAAACTAGACGAAACATTCTCTCCAGTTCTCTTGGAATCATTTAGCAATACATGTGATTCCTTTTCCCTGGTCTTTTAAAGGGCAGGAAAAAGCCACTGATGAGTCCGTCAAGTGTGTAATTAGTTCAGGTGATAGTAGGATCATGTCCAGTAACATAGGGAGATAGTTTACTTTGCCATGAAAACGTAATAGGTCTTAGTGACTTTAGTTATTCGATAGCGCCCCTAAAAAGCTTCCTGTGGTCTAGAAACAGCACTACTGACTTACAATTGCTAGCAGTCTTAGAATTGCTAGTGTTACATTATATTTCTTACTAAACTTAGTAACAGAAAAAAAACTGCATTTGGAATTATAACTGCGGATTTTAACCACAATTTCTACCTAGCACTTTTTTTTACGCTTGGAAACCCCCACGGGCTTCACTCCATCGGTGCCAACGATGAAATGGGCGTGTCAGAATCGGACCAACTAAAACCACACGGTGTCCTCCCCAAGTGTCCATTGCCCAGCACTTAACTTTTCTCTTGACCTTTGTCTTCATTTAGCTTTTACAAAAATTATTATCAACTGTAAATTATTGTCAACGAGGAACTATGAAATTCATGCATAATATTACAAAATCTAGAAGCGTCTACCCACATGGCGTTTTAATCCTGTAACAACACTCTTGCAACCGATACGCTAATCCATGTTACTCAATTTATAAACCCTAATGATACAGAAACATTCCGTAATGACTTCAACTAAGCTCCGCTACGCTAGCGGACGAATTTTAAATGAAATACAAACATGAACCCTGTGTGAATCCACTTCGATGGATATTTGAACAAAATTACTTTCGTTACGTCAAATTGATTGCGTACGGTTCTACTCAAATAATCATTTAGGTTTGTAAGTATATGTACACATATCAAGTAAATTTAAATTGAAAAATTCAACTCTTTGTACGAGATTCAAACCCGTGCTAGGCCCCTTTCCATAATCATCCAAGTTACATCTAGCTTGCACTTTGAAACCCGGGGTTTGCTCTCCTACTTCTCGTATTATTCTTTCTTGAGTGATTTTTCTTTTATGGGAGGATATCCTAACCCTGAGAGTCAAGCCTAGAGCCTCGTTCGACAATCACCAGGTGAAACGGATTGTAGTTAAGGTTAACACGGTCCCCGAAGATCTTGATGCAGCCCGATACACCTGTGGCAATACCACACGCACCGGTGCCATCTAGCGACAGCAAGCTGAACTACTACGGAACTTCCGATCCTACATCACAACATTGAAGTTCACGCGCTGGATAGCATATAAATATAACATCCTAATGTTAACCGTAGGGGCGCGGCCCGCCAGTTGTATACACCTTGCCAAGTCTGAGGATCCCCCGTTTTGTATCGGAGGAACATTCCATTCCTCCACATACCCACTAGGATCATTCTATTAGATCCTACCAATATTATAAACGCGAAAGTTTGTGAGTATGTATGTATGTATCATTGTTGCTCTTTCAAGCAAAAATGGCTGAACGGATCTGGCTGAATACAACAAGGTTGTTAGAGGGTCAACAACAAAATAATAATCCATTTTAAACTAAATTGAATATAATGGGTGTATATGGGATCCTTTTTTGTCATCTCTGGGGCCCAAATCAACTTCACCTGCTAGGTGGTACGAGGCTCTGGTAGCTGTTCCCCACAGGGTTGACAGGTCAGACGGTAGTCTCTTTCTTAACACGCCAAATAAAAATGAAGTGGTAGTAACACCGGACCCCGGGCTCTGAAGTGTTTTATCATGTAACTTGTGTACTAAACCATGTTATTAAAACTAAAACTTCACACCCAAATTCCCACAGTTAATCATTCATTTTACACTTGTATTCACATCAAGAAAACTATAACATTGAACAATGCAGCCCTTTTCCTAGAAAACCGGTAACGAATCTGGTTGTGATAAAAAATAAATCGGCGCGGATTCAAATGAAAATTCCAGCGCTGCATTCAGAAAATTTACGATTTTTTTTTATTTGCTTCGCTCCCAACTCGTTTATTGAAAGTTTCAATATGTTTTTCGTGTAAACTGCTACGTCGAGAATTTAAAGCACTGCAGGTAATCTGTTTTATTGAATGACTGATATGATTGAAATATGTAATAACGTAAAAAAGCTATACAAATTTGATTTTTGTTATTGTGTAGGAAGTGCAAATATTTTTGCAGGGTTTCTTTTTAAAATTGGTTAATGTTTACATTCCACGTTGGCTGTTTCTTTTACTGATGAATTAAATTGTATTTTTTTTTCTATCTATAAATGTAGGTATGGACTGTACGAATATTTTGTTTATATATATGACTACGTCGATAATCCTCACTGCTTTATATACTGCTGCTCGATAATGCTCAATATTTCATTGGCGCCCAGTTGATCTGCATCTAAATTTTCAATATATGAATGGTTTCGTTGTGCAAGAGCAGTCCATATATATTTTTTTAAAGGCATTTTATATATTTACAAATCCAAATGCTAATTTTCGATTTATTTTCACTTTTTGAGAAGAACTCGACTTCTTCATTTGTACCTTTTTTTTTTCCTTGCGGAAATCCCTTCGGATACCCCCCCGCTGACCAGCGGGGGCGGGTATGTCGGGTTTGAACCGACTAAAACCGCACACCGTCTCGGGTCTACAGACGCCGGGGTGTAAGGTTGCCCATAGAGCATATCCCTCGCACCCCGGTACCTTTTTTTTTTTTTTTTATCGTGCGGAAATCCCTTCGGATACCCCCCCGCGTGCCAGCGGGGGCGGTTATGTCGGGCTTGAACCGACTAAAACCGCACGCCGTCTCGGGTCTACAGACGCCGGGGTGTAAGGTTGCCCATAGAGCATATCCCTCGCACCCCGACTGACCCTGGGCCATCTCCGGTTTCGAGATGGCCCCCTCGGGTTTGGGAACCACAGTGTCCCCGTCTTGCCCCGGTTTGGGGGAGGGGCGCTAGTCGCCCCACCGTCCCGGCCTGCTTCTGCTGGGGTGACAGGTGGCCTCACCCGCCACCCCCAGGCCTGCGCTCATGGAGGACGGAGGTCGTTAAGCGACCTCCGGCGCCAGAGTTGCCTGCGACGCGCGGCGAGCCAGTTGCGGGCTCGGCGGACCGGGAGAGTTCTAAGTATCTCCCGGGCGCGCTCCGCCACCTCCTTCGCGAGCATTACATGCTCGCAGAAGGAGGCGGTCGCACCCCGGCACCTAAAGTTAACTGTAAGCACATACCTATTTAAGAAAAAAAAAAACCTTATTTGTAGGTAACTTTGTTTTAAATCCTAAATAATACGCAGCGGACATAGAACATATTTATCGGTATTCGGTCGAAAACGAATTTTCAGATGAAACACCAATTTAAAATTAATGATAAGTACTTTAATTTTTAGTTTCCTTACAGATAACCAAATATAAGTGATTTCCATTTTATATAGAACGCGCTGCTGATAATATCCTCAGCTCCCATGCACAGACGTAGTCATTAAAACGAATACAGCAGTCGGAAAAAAACAAAGAGTTGGAAATTGCATAAGCAATTAAGGGGAATCACGGGCTTGAATCCCTTGCGTAACAAACAAATTTAATTCAATGACATTTTTAAGCAATTAGTATGTTTACTTTTCCTATAGATTTAGAGCATCCCCCCTGTAAGGGGCTGATCGCGGGTTCAAGTCCCGTCTTAGATGTTCTCTTTTTCCGATCTAAATCTATAAACAAATTTTATATTTTGCATTGTGTGAATAGAAATACTCACAAATTGGGTTATGTGTTAACAAATTTGGACGCTCAATCACTACATAGAATAAAACTAAGTCTCTTTTCCCGTCTGTCTATCCATATGTATGTTTAGATCTTTAAAACTATGCAACGCATTTTGATGCGGTTTTTCCTAAAATAGATTTTTTAAAAGAAAGATTTTTTTAAAGATGAAAAGAAGAGAGAAGAGAGAAAGAAAGAAGAAAAGAAGAAGAGAAAGAAAGATGAGTGATTCAAGAGGAAAGTTTCTATGTATAATACATGCCTAATAAGTATCACGCGGGCGAAGCCGCCGGCGTCCACTGGTATTTTATAATTATAAAGTGTAAAGAGGGATGTGCTGGTGTTGTTATTACTAGCGTCTATTCTGTATAGGCGTTCTACGAACGAATGCAAAGCTCTCTGTCTCTGCTATCTGCTGCTGGAGCGTTTCCGCAGTATTTAATTAACTGCAGGGGAAATGCTCCACCAAGATTACCCAAGTCATTGAAATCAAGTTATGTCAAATCAGTCACCTGCAAGTTGGTACAACAACTGATAAGTCACTAGTGCAGGTTTTCTTCTCAGGATTTGGGGATAAGACGATAGTCACCCCCGTAACAGCTAAGAAAAGCCAAATAAAAGAAAGAATAGAATAGCGGACCCTGAGCTCCACGGCTTTGGATGCCACCGAGAATAATGCTGTGACGATGATAATGAGACTTTTGTGTAACGGCTAACGGTGATGTGGTTTTTTTTTATATTTAGGCTGTCAAATTGGCTGCACCCCGCCTGATGGTAAGCTGAGTTGAAGTCCAAAAGGTAGTGGCCACCATTTCCACAGATTGTCCCTAGAATGGTGGCATGTTTTTTCACGCCCCGCTTAATGAGCCCAGGATTAAAATTAGAAGGGAATACGTGTGTGGGTAAAGCGTTCCAGTGCTTTATGGTCCGACAAAAAAGGAGTCACCAAACCGCTTGGTTCGCGATGGTATCGATTGCACTATATGAGGATGACACCTAAGTCCTGCACGTGTTGTACGGGACAAGAGGGGTGAAGAAGGAATCAATTGAATTAGCTCTTCGGAACATTCACCATGGTATATGTGACAGCATACTGCCAAGGAGGCTATATCTCTACGCAGCTGGAGAGGCTCTAGGGAACTGGTGACCTCAGGACTATCAATGATCCGGACTGCCCATCGCTGCAATCTATCGAGAGCGTCTAACAAGTATTGAACGGAGCCATCCCACAGGTGAGAACAGTATTCCACGCAAGGATGAACCTGGGTCTTATATAAAAGACACCACTGCCCTGTCGTGAAAAACCGCCTCACCCTGTTCATATTCCGAGTTTGTAACGTTTTGATAACGCTCTCGATGTAATTTGTGTCATTGAGTTTGCAGCGAACGGCCATACCGAGCATGTTGATATTGTCCTGTAGTGGTAGTGGTGTGTTCCCAAGAGTTGGAAGAGGAAGGAAGGAAAGGAAATCGAACCGACTAAAATGCAATGATATGCAATGATACATAAGTAGGCAGTTAAGTACAGCACTACTAATTTTAGGTAACAAATTGAACTGCGTTACCTAACAGTTTAAGTACCTTTTTTTTTCGTGCAGAAATCCCTTCGGATACCCCCCCCCCCCCCGCCGGGCAGCGGGGGCGGTTATGTCGGGCTTGAACCGACTAAAACCGCACGCCATCTCGGGTCTTCAGACGCCGGGGTGTAAGGTTGTTACAGTTTAAGTACCTATGATGAAGAGGTAGCCTCCCGTGGGCCTTGCGACCCTCCGTTGGAAAAGGCTCGCGCGCAACACGACGCGCCAACACAGATGCCACTATCTCAAGCCTGTTTCTGCTAGGGATGATAATAATAAGATAATAGAGATAAGTGAACGATTATTTGACGGCTTCTGTGGCGTAGCGGTAGTGCTTTCGACTGCTACGACAAGGGGCGCGGGTTCGATTCCCGCTCAGTGCAAATATTTGTATACATGAAAATGTCTATTTGCATTGGTCTGGGTGTTTCTATGTATAATATGTATGTATTTACAAAAAAAAAGTATATACCTAAGTGTGTTTATCCGCATTCTGGAACCGATAACACAAGCTAGTTAAACTATGCTTACTTTGGGTCTAGAAAGCGCTGTGTAGAATGTCGTAGAGTATTTATTTATTTATTGATAATGTTATATACATTAGTTTAATTGTTAATAAATGACCTATTCTAAATATTACGTTTACGTTGAGGTAAACACTTTATGTCAGTTTAAACACATACCTAGATAATAAGTATTCGACTCCAGTCATTCCTTGTCCAATCGATGAGCTTTGGTCATAAAGTTTATTGCTTCTTCGATAAAGCTTTGTAAATTCAACTTTAACCTGAGTATTTAAGATTGAATTCACGTTGATATATATTTATATCATAGTAATAACTACTTATACGTGACCGTTGCCAATAGGTTTAGTTGTAATTTTGTATAGGACTGCTTATCGAGGGATTTTATTCCGTAGATAAAACTGGTGAATCGTCTATTCTATTATAAAAGTTTAAATTAGTTGTGTCTGTACATTGGAGATTTAAAAAAAAAAATACTTAGGTTTAATTCAATGAACGATTCTGAAAACTAAAAATATTTTCTTGGAATTCTTGTCTGTTTGTCTGCTTGTTCGCGATGGACGCAAAAACTATTAAACGGAAAGGTCTTGGTAAGAATGAAAATGTGCCGTATATTTGATTGCAATTGGTTAAGTAGAACCGGAGACATGACCGAAAAACGATAATCGACCTCCGAGTAGCCGGAGCCGCGGGCATCAGCTAGTACTAGATATAAATAATAGAGAAATGCCAATCACCTCTCATTTTGGATGTGCATTTGAGGGCATCTAAGACTGGCACTTTTAGAGCTTACAGTACCATATATGGAATTTAAAAAAAAATACAAAATCTTTACAGACTCCTCTAGAATATTTTTGGGGCCCCAACAAGATCTGAGGGGTCCAAGCCAACCTCACCTGCAAGCCGGTACACCTACCGACTATCATCATCCATATCCCTCCCTCCATCTCTCTCTCCCTCCGACTCTCCCTCCATCCATCCATCCATCCAGCTACAACAAAGATGGCGTTGTTATAAAAAAAAACTGAAAAGCATCTCGCGTAACGTAGGCGTCTTGGTGACGATCTCAAGGTGACGTGACGATTAAAAACTTCTTCTTCCACCAAAAAGTGCTCGCAGGGAAAGTGCTCAACGCACTTAAAGAAGTTTTCGCTTCAATAACTGAACCCTGTTAACACGACACTGTTTTTAGGGAGCCGCGCACAAAAAGAAAGCATAACATAACATAGCTTCACGCCTGTATCCCCGAAGGGGTAGGCAGAGGTGTATTACACACACACGATTCGCCAGTTGCCACTCCCAATGTAATAGAGGACGAGCCTATTGCCATCTACCGGGCACATTACTAAGCGTGCGATAATAAACATTTTTAATACACACATAACTACGAAAAGTTAGATTTGTGTGCCCGGGGCGACTGGAGATCTAACTCGTCTCGGCATTTCATTACGTACACCACTGAGCTATCGCCGCTTAATAAGAAAGATGTGATTTTGAATATATTTTAATATAAATATACATTCAATTAAATTTTTAAGCATTTTGTATGCTTACTTAATAATACTTAAATATACATCTCTATTATAGGTAAGGAATGTCAAATAAATCACTACAAATTGATGACAAGATACTCGCACATCAGTGCTACTTCGAATAATCAACGCGTAATATGGGCCATATTGGGTACGTTTGATGGATGATGTTAATTTGCGAACGCCCTTTAACTGGCTCTGACGGATTAATATTCCATCATCGACGGGTTAAGGACATAGATCAATTTATACACTTTATAGATCAATGAAAATTTAATATAATACTTTAGCTATAATATGAGGGATTACAGTTTTTCTTAAAGAATATTAGTAACCGAAATTACTAGTATTCCCTCTAACCCCTCCAGCTAAACTTAATTGCTTGTAGATTTACTAGGTCTAGGTGTGGAGTGTCTAGGTGGCTCAGTTGGTCAGAGCGTTCCCCCCGTAAGGGACTGGTCACGGGTTCAAGTCCCGTCTTAGATGTTCTCTTTTTCCGATCTTAATCTATAGGAAAAGTAAGCATGCAAATTGCTTAAAAATTTAATTGAATTAATTGCTTGTGTTAGGAGTGGGTTCACGTCAGTAGTGTTATGGCCAGGCATCGAACCCGGGATCTCTATCGTAAGGCCGACTCCTTAACCACTAAGCTACCGCTGCTACAACATTTAAGATGTTGTTTAGTAAATGTTAGGTAGCGGGTAGATGCTCACGATTTGGTCGCACTCCAGGCATTTGGAGTCTGTTTTTACTCTTATCACTGTCAGTTGAAAGTTTTCTGTTGTCACTTCCATAATAAGCCTCATGTTTCCTCTAGAGAGTGCCGACTTGGCTCGACATTTTCTAGACCATGTTTGTGATGAAGGTCTTCGATTGTATCATAAGAAACAAAGCGGATTGTGTCCGCTATGATGCTACGACTGATTACTCCCGTGGAGATTTTACATAAATAATATTTTTTTCGGCTACTAGTATTCTTTGAAAAAAATATCTCTTAATTTATAAGTATACTAGCTGACCCGGCAAACTACGTTACGCCTTAGAATCAAGGTATATTGGTTACAATTTAACTTGATTACCATATCAGCTGATTTCATTGTCTGAAAGTCTCTTTGCACCCGTTTAAAGACCCGAGAGGGCAGTTTGATGTTTGGTCGGTTCGAGTCCGATATAACCACGGTTATATCCGATATAAGGGATCCGGTATTATATAACCGTGGCTATTTCCGCAACACACAGTACAGTGCCACAGTATAGGCGGAGACAAATCTAAAAAAAAGCTGGTGGTAGAAATTTGATGACACAAATTTGTCACAAAATTCGGCCTGGTAGGTACCACCGTGCACGAATGCAAAAAACCCTCCATAGTAATCCAATTTCGGTTTGATTGCGTTCAGGGGTCAGCAAGTGCATAGCCGGGCAGGGGAATTGTGGTCGCAGCACTAGTGGGACCGGTGGGTGTCACGCGGTGCTGCGATGACAATCCTCTTCTGATGAGGCCGTCAAGCTGAGTACCACCATTGTTAACATGGTACGTATATGTAATAGTGACCCTCTTTCCTGAGACTTTACCTTTAGCTTACCATCAGGCGAGGTGAAGTCAAATTGACGTGTCCTAAACATAAAAAAGGTCATGAAAATCGGTCCACCCGTTCTTGAGTTTATCCCGGTCATTACCAACAAGACTTTGTTTTATATACATATATATAAAAATATTGTTTGAAAAGTTCTAATTCATCTAATGTTAAGTTTCAAAAAGCCTTTGAGAATGCCGTGGTTTTATAAATAAATATTGTGGAAAAGTACAAGTGATTTAATTCAATATTCAATATAAAACATAAAATTTTCGACTTGACTTAAATAGACAATTCACTTTGTATACTCTAAAATATGAACTGTTTAGATTACCTTTTAACTATACCAAAGGTCATTCCCATTACGGATTGGACATCCATAAACTAAAGTAATATTATGTTTACATGCTATGAGTTATAACATTACATAAATATTTTATGATCTCATAAATCTACCGTAAAATGAAACCGTAATCATTTGTATGTAGTCGTATTCTAGATAAATCTGTTACTTAGCCTAATTGCCGCTACCGTTAATATGTACGAACCCTACCGTCTTGCAGATACTATTATGTATTTTTTAAATTCAATTAGTGGCTAACATTACAAAATGAGTAAGCAGTAATCTTTAATCAAAAGGCTAAGTGCTAGTTCTAGAAAAGATATCAGTATCATGCTCTGCATGAGAATCAAGTCCATATTCAACTTTTTTAGTAACTAAAGAATTGTAAACACGCTAGACTATTATAATTATTAAGTATTCAGCTATCCAGGATGGCTATCCTGATAGCTTAGTGTTCAGTTTCAAGTGTTCAATAAGAAACTGTGACGGTATTAAATCCCGTCCTAAAATTTGAGTATTTCCAATTTAATAGATTACAAATTGGATTTAAAAAGTGGTTACAATTTAAATTTATACGGAAGATTTTATGGCAATTTATTGCGTGTTAATAGTAGTAGTGGAATTCTGATCACGTTCCCGCTACCCATGGGACTCTTTTCCACCACCACAACCCATATAAGATACACAATTATAACAGACAGATAAACGTGGCAGATGGCTTGTTTAATACTATATAGTGATTGTGAAGAAAGAGTTGCTTCAAAAATTAATTCATAATGTAACGTAGTCTGTGCTAAAATAAATGACATGACTACAGAAATGTTATATTTACCAAGTTTGTTATTTAAAATAAGCCTACTACAGCTAGATAGATAAGCTTTGGACACACACAGCTTATGCGCAAAAAATCACGTATCCGCAACCTTCTTGTATATTTTCATAACAATGTTTGAGTTCGGAGTGAAAATGTTTTTACGACATGTTTATACACAGAATGATATGTCAACTCTATAATACTAACAATAATATCCTCTATCTATTACACTAATAGCAGGCCTTAGTTCAGAAAGTAAATGCCACGTTTAGATTATGATATTATTCTGATGCACAGCGAAGTGATTTGTGACGTGCCGTGATCACTCTACCTGTGTCATTTACAAATCCTAGGCTTTACAATATGTATTTTATAGGGTCCGTGGTGAAAGGTTCACGTGACGTAACACCGTGTGGTTTTTAGTCCGTTAGATTCCGATATAGCTACCTCACCGCTAAACCCGATGAGGTGGTACCTGTTAGGGTTCCCGTTCGTTCAAAAAGTAAAATAAAACCGGGTTAGTACAAACTGTATTTATAAATTTTCTACACAAATATATAACCCACACAAAAAGCATTATAAACCTATCAAGAGTGCATTTTTTCACCGGCTTCTCTTTCCAGATTTTTTATCTACAATTTTTTTTTATCTAGTCTATGCGAGAAAATTAGTTAACAGGGTACCAGAGAAACAATACAGTATATACATCCATTGGCTGGTATGAATCGAGAGTAGCGCTAAATCTAGTTTTTATAATTGAAGAGAAAAGTTTATATAAAGACGGCAGAAGGCTGATGGGTCTATAGTTATTTATATCATTGGGGTCACTCTTTTTTATATAACAGTATAATGTCCGACTCTGACCACTGCTGAGGCGTTGTAGAGGTGTCTAGCATTTTGATGAAGGGAATCATCAGCGGTGTGGCTAGGATTGATTGGTGATAAACTCACTGAAAAATTAAATAAAAGTTGATAATACTCCGATAGAATTCGTCACCTCAGACATCTATCTAGGCAAACAACTCTCTTTCGAGAATAAAAGTAAAAGTAACGACCAGGAAATTGAGAGAAGGATAAAAGGGACATGGAAAAAATTTTGGAGCCTGAAAGAAATTCTTAAAAGTCAAATGCCAATCAAAATTAAGAGAAATGTTATGAATACCTGTCTCCTACCGTCTCTCACATATGCTTGCCAAACGTGGAAATTCACACGCAAGGTTAAAAACAAAATAAACTCATGCCAACGGAGCATGGATAGAAGCATGATGAACATTCGAAAAATTCAAAAAATCAGCAGCTCTGCTATAAGAGAAACAACAGGAGTAATAGACGTACTATGCTAGGAGATTGAAATGGCGATGGGCGGGCCACGTAGCAAGAATGACCGACGATAGGTGGACTTCTCGACTGACATCATGGCCAGGGCCCTGGGGAAAAAGAAAAAGAGGAAGACCTAGAAGCACATGGACTGACGACATTGAAGGGACGGCTGGTAAACTGTGGAAAGAAAACGCCTTAAAGAGACTACTGGGTATCTTTGGAGGAGGCCTTTACCCTCAATAAGAGGGGTTCAAGATAAATTAAAATAAAAATCTGTGGAAATAATTCAAATAAAGAGATAATAATACAATAATATTAATTCATAAATAATATAATTTTTTTTTTTTTTTTTTGAAATGTAAAATACAATGCTTTACATATATTTTCAAAATGTATTACTTAATTTATTAGGGTGAAATAAAAGGCTTTTTTATTTTTTTTATTTTATTTTGTTTATATACATCCCTCATTGTCTGTAAGGCTCAAACTAATCTCTACATACATTTGGTGTTAGACAAAGTTTCTCCATACTTTCTCAGATGTGTGATTCTGTCTTTAATTTTTTTCTAATATCCATACAAAATAAATATTCCCTACGGCTTGCCTCTAATATAAATAAGCGATACACGTTACGTCCTAGTTCTCTTACGAATATTGTAATCCAAACACGAGCTACAAAACTTTTTTTGGTTTAAACGTTTTTGTTTTGGCTTAGATTTTGCGTCCACGCCTTCGGTCAGTCTTAACAATGGTCTGACAGGTCCGCGGAGAAACCTTAAATTGTATGGATCATTGTAAAGCCTTGTCAAAAAAGTTGTCGTTGCAGCTATTTATTGAATAATCTGGTTGCTTGAATTTAAATTTGTGAATTTGTTAAAAACTAGCCAGTTGGTTTTTACCTTGGAAGAGAGATATAGTTTGTAAGAAACTAATTTTAAAGGATTCCATCATGTTTTTACTTATCACCATCATTCCGATTGTATGCGTAGCTTAAACTTTGGAGCCCGAGGACCACTCTCCTATACTTTCTACTTTTTCGGTTTGACCAGAGTTAACCAGAGTGACTGCCATCTTACCCCTGATCCCGTGAGGAAAGCCTTCGCTGGAGCCCCGAACATCTTGAAGGCCCCCGTATTAGTATACGGGGGCCTTCAAGATGTTCGAAAAGAATTAACATGTAATACACTCTATAAATTGCTGATTCCCACGGCTCCGTCTGAGTCGAGATTAGTTATTGTTTTTTGGTCAGATATCCGGTTTTACTTAACCAATTGCAATCAAACATACGGCAGATTTTAAGTTTTCTAAGTTCTTGACTTAGAAAACTGCATCAAAATCTGTTCAGTATTTTTGCATTCATCGCGAACAAACAGACAAGATTCCAAAAAAAAATCATATTCAGAATCGTTCATTTAACATAACACAAGTTTTTTTTTTTGTACTTATTTGCGATCAGTCTGTAAGACTATAAGCAAATGTGGTGGGGTTATATAGCAGGTGAGGGGCTACTGCCAGCGCAGTAACTTCCCTTTATTGGTTATGAGCCAGTCACCTTGCTGACTCTACTGGTGAAAGATGTCTCGCCGCTTCTTTAGGCGACGAATGCTTTCAGGCATTGTGAACTTTCCCGCAAGTTTATTGGGATGCGATTGGAGTCGCTTTATGTATTTGTCGCCGTAGGTACTTATCTCCTCTTTGACCATCGGCATGTTTAGATTGTTATGGATCTCTTCCGTTCTGATAAACCATGGTGCATTTGATATTTGCTTAAGTATGTAATTTTGCACTCTTTGTATAATCATTATGTTGGAGTTGCTGGCAGAACTCCATAATTGCATTCCATATGACCAGATTGGCTTGAGGATAGTTTTATAGATAAGAATCTTGTTGTCTATGGATACTTTGAATTTCTGCCAAGGAGCCAGTAGAAATTTCTATAGTTGAAGTTGATCTCACCTCTTTTCATTTGAATATGTTTCCTCCAGGTTAACCTGCGATCCAAGTGCATCCCTAGGTATTTAACCGAGTGGGGTGTGTGTTGGGTAACGGGGTGTGTGTTGGGTAACCTCCTCGAGTGTCGCTCCCATTCCGATCCCGCTGCAGTCCGGGGGGAACGGAATCGGAGCGGCCGGTACACCCTGGGCGGCGGTCAATGGCTTCCCCTTCACCCCTTCATAGGGTTGGCATTGATCGTCGGCCAATACCCAACGTGGCGGGAACACATCGCTCTCCGTACTCCTCTGCTTTCAGAGGAGACAGGATGGGCGATGCTGTTAGTGGTGAGATGGCCCAGGGTCAGCCGGGGTGCGAGGGATATGCTCTATGGGTAACCTTACACCCCGGCGTCTGAAGACCCGAGACGGCGTGCGGTTTTAGTCGGTGCAAGCCCGACATAACCGCCCCCGCTGGCCGGCAGGGGGGTATCCGAAGGGATTTCCGCACGATAAAAAAAAAAAAAAAAAGGTATTTAACCGAGTCTTGGTGTGGGAGCTGGGTCCCGTTTAGAGTGACTGGTGAACAGTCACCTTTGCACAGAGTGAAAGTCACGTGAACGGACTTGAATAGGCTTGCAGCAATTCTACACCTAGCCAACCACTTCTAAATTTCAATCAGGCTCTTTTGTAGGTTATGTGAAGCTTCGGTTGGACTTTTGCTTGAGGATAACAGCGCTGTATCGTCTGCAAAAGTTGCGATGGTAACTTCGGGACTTTGTGGTAAGTCTGATGTGTATAAGACATACAAGACAGGCCCCAGTACTGAGCCATGTGGCACTCCTGCAGAGATATCATAAAAACCAGATGTCCAACAATTATCTCTTACTTGAAAGGATCATAAAGTAAGTTTGTGGTAATAGAGTTTTTAATTTAAATAGCAGTCCTTTATGACACACTTTGTCGAAGGCTTGTTGTATGTCAAGGAATGCTGCTGAAAAATATTCCTTTTTTTTCAAAAGATTTTCTGATTGTCTTACAGACTCTATGAACTTGTTCTATAGTGGCATGTTCTTTTCTGAAGCCAAATTGGTGATCAGAAACAGTATGTCTTTCGTTTAGTTCATGTAAGAGTCTCTGTAGTAAGGATCTTTCAAAGAGTTTGGACATAACAGGGAGCAGACTAATATGGCGATATGAGGTAACTTCGTGAGCAATTTTGCCTGATTTGTGAATCATCACAATTTGCGATACTTTCCATATATCTGGAAAGTGTCCGATTCTTAGAATGGCGTTAAACAGCATTGTAAGATACACTATAGCTTTACGCGGCAGCTCTTGAACGGACCTTCTTGTCTATGAGATCGAACCCCTTTTTTTTATTTTTTTTTTATCGTGCGGAAATCCCTTCGGATACCTCACGGGACCCCCCCGCCGGCCAGCGGCTAAAACCGACTAAAACCGCACGCCGTCTCGGGTCTACAGACGCCGGGGTGTAAGGTTGCCCATAGAGCATATCCCTCGCACTCCGACTGACCCTGGGCCATCTCCGGTTTCGAGATGGCCCCCTCGGGTTTGGGAACCACGGTGTCCCCGTCTTGCCCCGGTTTGGGGGATATGAGATCGAACCCTGGCGCCTTTTTGTTTTCCATAGATTTGATATTTCTTTGAATTTCTCTGGGTTTTACTATTTTTAGTGGTAGGTCAAGCTGAAAATCCCGCATGAGCACAGAGTCGATTTCTGATTCATCTGGGTCAATTTGGGTCCGGTTCATTTTTGGGTGAAGATTCGACTTAGATGATCTGCAAAGGCCTCAGCTTTATTTTTTTTCAGTTCTTGCCCATTTACCATCTGGAGTTTGGATTGGAGGTTTTGGCCCTAATGGTCGGGCAAAATTTTTTTTGCACTCTTTCCACAAGTAGTAGTTCGTCGCTTTTGTAGCAGAGAGATTTTCTACATAGGTCTCGACGGCAACATTATTTGCTTCGGATATTAGAAGTTTTAATTCTTTGCTTGCTTTGTTGTAAATCGTCTTGTCGTTTGGATGTCTGCTGGTATGCCATATCCGCCGAAGTTTTCTTTTTTCCAGTATTTTTAGACGTATCATATCTGAGTAAATTTTACGTAGTGATGGGCGTTCTATAGCTTCAGGAGTAGTCATCCAACAGCACTTTTGAATTGTTGTGGTTATTACTTTAGCTGCTTTGTCGATATCGTCACAAGTTTTTAGGGCCACTTTAAGTTCCAGTTTCTCTTGAATTAGTTCTCGAAAAGAGTACCAGTCAGTGCGTTTATTGTAAAGCATTTGTTTTTTTTTCCACACCAAGAGCCGTACTTCCCACTGTCAGTATTACCGGTACATGATTTGAGTTACCGTCCAACGGTGTTTGTATGTTGTAAAAGAGTTTAGATAAGCCCTTTTTGACGAAGAAATCGATGACATCTGGCAGTCTATTTGGATCAGTGGGCCAGTTTGTAGGTTCTCCAGTTGAGATTGTAGTAATGTGGTTCTTATCTAAACTCTTCTTGAGCTCTCTCCCTCTGGTGTTAGTGAGTCTAGACGCCCAGTGAACGTGCTTAGCGTTCCAATCTCCTCCGACTATGAAACGAGGACCTAGGTTGTTGAATAGCTCATCATAATTATCCTCAACTAATTAACTAACATAACACAAGTATTTTTTTTAAACACCTAGACCTAATTTTCAATTTTATAACAGTATAGAAAACTAACGTTTAGTTTTCGTTATTGATTTGACTCATGTTTGACCACTATCTCACCTGACCCAAACTGCCCATATATATCCGGATTGCTGATATCGGAAAACACAGGCTTAAGCGTGCCAATTCTCTACATAGCGAGATGAAAGGGAATCCGAAGTGCTTCGTGTGTAAATGTGATCTAAGCAAATAACTTTGATGCTGATCTTTACATATACGAGAATTGTATTGTCCAATAGTGAAGGATACATAGAAAACTAGCCGATGCCCGCGGCTCCGCCCACGCGGAGGTCCGTTATCGTTTTTAGGGTCATATCTATATACGGCAGATTTTTAGTCTGAACAAGACCTTTCCATTGAACAAAAGCCCCATCAAAATCCGTTCTGTAGTTTTTGTATCTATAGCGAACAAACAGACAAAAAGACAAGTATTGAAAAATAATTGTGTTCAGTATCGTTCACTTAACATAACCCAAGTTTTTTTTTTAACATCTCCAATGTACACACATGTACACAAATTCTATCTACAATTCAATAATAGTGTAGACTACAAATTGTACTACGACTGGGTTAATAGTTTTGAGTAAATTCTAAGGCGAGTGATTTGTAATTATTAAATCGTTTTAATTTACTTATTTACTAGCAACACGACCACGCTTCGCTTCGGTTAATATAAGTTGTTTTTCAAAAAAGCCTAGGTACATAATTTAGAAATAATATTATAGTCAATATCCATCGGGGATAACTTATCTTTCAAATGGTGAAACCCAAACCCCAAACATATAAACAAACTCACATAATTCGGCCTATTTATAATATAAGAATAGATTTCTGAAAGATAGACATACAGATTACTGCCATTAACATGACAGGAATCGCTTGGAGAGAGTTACATATTAAGTCTAGACTGTGATCCAAATATAAAACATGAATAAGGCAAAATACAAGGCACAAGACAAAATACATAATACTTGCTACGCTTGAATAACCAAAACGCAACTCAAATACATGCACAGTCAACGACAAAAATAGCTTAACAAATTCTAATCTATTAATCGCCTTAGCTATTAAACCTTTTACAAAATAATAAACAAAACATAAAATATATTAACTTTGTCCTCTGGGGATTGTAACATTACTTATTATTACATATTGCTATTATTGGTACATGTATTCCAATATGTACATATTGTACATATTTTACTGGTAATCAACTTTTGTCGTTGACTATACCTACAGCAATTGAAAATTTTACTTACATACTTACATTATTTAAATCTTTTGTGAATAATTTTCATGTTACGTCACTCATTAGTGTGAGGGTGTAGAGGGCCCTAACAATATTCTTGACGCCGAAACCAGCCTTACCTGCAAGTCGGTGCATCTGCTGAACAACGGACGAGGCGCAGGCGCAGGCTTACCTCTCAGAGTCGGGAGACCAGACGGCAGTCGCTCCCGGTAAAGTCAAGATACAAATCCAAAACAATAAGCGAACCCTTGGTTCAAAGTGCAATTTGTATGCTACTCTGTATCGGGGCTGGAAAGAAGCAGGCCAAGACGGAAGCGTGTACACACGCCTGCCAACTCACCGACGCGGGTTAAAAACCGACCCCACCAGGCGAAGCCGCGGTGGCGGCCAAAGTCCGCCGGTAACCCTGGGGTTTACCTGGGGTGACCGGCAATGGACACTTGGGGAGGACACCGTGTGGTTTTAGACGGTCCGATTTCGACACGCCCACCCCATCGTTGGCACCGATGGAGTGAAGCCGGTGGGTGTTGCCACACGTTAAAAAAAATCCTTTAAACGAGCAATTCTTGTATACATATCATCATCTGCCCCTCGGAAACGATTCTAACGATTGTCACAAAATTAGTACACAATTAGTACAAATTAGTAGGTTTCATTTATAGAAAACGTCGAAAAGAAAAACAGAAAAACCAAGCAAAAAAAATCCGGTCACCAAGACATTAGAAATTAAGTGCTTACTAAGTTTTAAATTATTGCAAAGTCATCGTTAAGTGATTAAACCACTACTCACAGATGCCCATCATCGCTTCTCACTATCACTAGATACTTCATAATTGAACCCCACTTAGTATAGAACCGATAACTTATTGTGATAGAAGCATTTTAGTTACTCACTTTACGAGTCCTATAAAATGAAAATAGTAAAGTGTAAATATTTACCATTATGAATGTGAAAGTTTTAGTTGATAGATGAATGGAACCATCAATGGGACATTCAAATGATCCACGGAAAATAAAGGGATGGAGGGATTGTTGGAAGGGGTTTGTTATTCAATGACTAACGGCTGAATGATTCTATACGAAATTTGTCATATAGCTATCTGTATGTATGTGCTATTCTAGATTTATATCTGTAATAGCATATAGGCTATTACTTACGCGTCGGAGTTTCTTGCCGGAGTCTTCTCAGGACAGGGCCGCGTTTCGAACCGGTGGTCTATTTGCCAAACATTAGATTAATTTTTTTTGACGTTTTGTAAGTACCGTATTAATGGTCTATACAGAATAAATGGTTTTTGACTTTGACTTACTTGCTATTACCCGCGGCTCCGCCCACGTGGCATTTCAATCCCGTTCCCGCTTCCCATGAGAACCTATTCCAGGGATAAAAAGTAGTTTAATATAAACAATATTCCATATATAAAATAAAATATTCTAATTCTATTAAAAATAATTCTTAATCTAATTCTATTAAAATTCTAATAAAAAGTATTCCAAACTAAAATCTATACCTGCACCAAATTTCAGCCTGATCCGTTCAGCCGTTCTAGCGTGATTGAGTAACAAATTCCATCCAGCCAAACTAGCACATTTATGATATTAGTAGTAGTAGTAGGATTTATCCCGAGAGTAGGTTCCTGTGGGTTGCGGCACTGGGGTCTGTATTCAACGCACGCGGAGCCGTGGAAAACTGTTATTTCAACTTAATTTTAAAACATTCGTCGACAAATTGCAAAGGGTTATTGTGTAACTTGTTGCTGCCCTCATTCGTTTTAATTGTTTCGTTGTTACAAATTACAAAAACATTCTGTATTTTCCAATAATATTTTATTTCACGCTTCGTAATTTGTTTTCAGTTTAGTATCATATTACTAATGTATAATCTTACTACTATATAAATGCGAATTTTGTATGTATAGTTTAATGGTAGGACATTAAATTTTTTACGCAATCACGACAGAACGGTTAAATAGATCTGTGTCAAACTGGCACAGAGATAGATTATAGTCTAGAATAGCACATATGTACAAAGGATTATTCCACTTTGTTCACCTGATTGATATCACCTAGGTGAACAAAGTGGAATTGATTAGTCTACTTTGATCACCTCGGAAATAAATCACCTGGATGATATCACCCAGGTGAACAAATTGAAATTGATTAGTCTACTTTGATCACCTCGGAAATAAATCACCTGGGTGATTTCACCCAGATGAATAAAGTGGAATGGATTACTCTACTTTGATCACCCCAGAAATAAATCACCTGGGTGATATCACCCAGGTGAACAAAATGGAATTGATTAGGCTACTTTGATAACCTCGGAAATAAATCACCTGACCCAAGACGCCTAATAATGACGTACCTCGTAAGTTCCTCCTCGTGACTAGTGGTTCCGGCGCTTTACCGGCCACTGCCGCGGCACGCTCGCTACGCTCGTTCGGCTCGCGCTCTGTTGGAGTCACAGTTCTAACCTAACCTAACCCAGAAGCGTCCACTAAACGTTTTCAAGCGAGTGTTATTCGATCTCGCGTCATTATTAGGCGTCTTGGGTCAGGTGATTTATTTCCGAGGTATCAAAGTAGACTAATCCATTCCACTTTGTTAACCTGGGTGATATCACCCAGGTGATTTATTTCCGAGGTGATCAAAGTAGACTAATCAATTCCACTTTGTTGGTTGTCCTAGGTCACCCAGGTGAACAAAGTGGAATATGCCAGGTACAATAACCTGGAGGTCGCTTAACGACTTCCGTCCTCCATGAGCGCAGGCCTCGGGGTGGCAGGTGAGGCCGCCTGTCACCCCAGCAGGCCGGGACGGCGGGGCGACTAGCGCCCCTCCCCCGAACCGGGGCAAAACGGGCTCACCGTGGTTCCCAAACCTGAGGGGGTCATCGCAGATGGCCCAGGGTCAGTCGGGGTGCGAGGGAGATGCTCTATAGGCAACCTTACACCCCGGCGTCCGAAGACCCGAGACGGCGTGCGGTTTTAGTCGGTTCAAGCACGACATAACCGACCCTGCTGGCCGGCGGGGGGGAATCCGAAGGGACATTATATTGACGGCCACTGTGGCGTAGCGGTAGCGCATTCGACTGCTACGATAGGGGCTGCGGGTTCGATTCCTGCTCAGCGCAAATATTTGTATGCATGAATATGTATATTTGCATTGGGCTGGGTGTTTCTATGTATAATTTGTATGTATTTACAAAAAAAAAGTATATAAATATGTTTATCCGCATTCTGGAACCCATACCACAAGCTAGTAAAACTATGCTTGCAATAGGTCTAGAAAGCGCTGTGTAGAATGTCATAGAATATTTGTAGATGCAGGTGGTCTCCGAAACTCCCCTTACTGGAGATCACCTGCGTCATTCGGTACGAGAGGCTTCCGTGTCGCCTCTCTATTCAATCCTCCATGATGGGCCTTACCGCCGGAACAGATACCTAAAGATTATGGCTGAAGGTGACTTCAACTTGTATTCCAAAATATATGATTTCTGAAAAATTAAAAATCCAGCGGGGGGGCTTGAACTCCTTTTGGAGGTCTTGCTAGGGCGAAAAGCGGCGATAGCCCAGTGGCGTATGTAACGGACTGCTGAGACGAGGCCTCAAGTTCGATCCCCAGTCGCCCCGGGCACACACCTCTGACTTTTCGTAGTTATGTGTGTATTAATAAATGTTAATTATCGTTCGCTTAAAAATGTGCCCGGTAGATGGCAATAGGCTCGCTCCCTATTACATTGGGACCTTAACATAACTGGCAAACCGTGGGTGTGTAAAACCTCTCTGCCTACCCCTTCGGGGATACAGGCGTGAAGTTATGTTATGTTATGCTATCCGAAGGGATTACCGCACGTAAAAAAAAGAGGGAGACACTCTACCTAACCCCAGGAAACTAATATGAGTTTAAGGGGAAATCAAACAAAAATGAACAGGTTTCCCACTTGGAGTTACTCTCCAAGTCTGTTTAATAGACAAATTGATTTAATACAAAAAATGTGCTTATAAACTAGTTGCGGATACTCTTAACACCGTAATCTAGGAATGATGGACAACTATACAACGGCATCTGTCTTCAACTTACGGTTCTAAATTCGTTCTGATAGATCATTACAGGTAGTGTGACATGTATCATTATACAAACTTTAACTTAGCCAACAGATCACTCTATTAATTCAGCTATCTGTATTCATCATATAATTATTTAAAAAAAAGAACTTTTTCAATATTCCAGAAAAAAACATTGAGATAGAGAGATTCGCAATTCGTTTTATTACCATTGAATTTTGATTTTTGATTACTGAATTCATTCCGGTTTCCTCACTGTGCGTCCTGCTAATCAGTAGAACAGACCACAAAACAGAATAGCCTTAGAATATAAGCAGAATACCTTTCTTCTTCACAAAACATTACTCAGAAACAGTAACGACTACTTCAAAACGAAAAAGCATAGGCATTTCACTCGCAGGCCTTTAAGTACTCTATAGACTGGAAGTAATTAATTAATTAGATTGCCAACAATAATGAGTATAGCAATGTTGTAGTAACTAACCTTGTATCCCCTACTATAGAATTCTGGTAAAGAAGAAAAATGACTAAAACTTTTCCAAAATCCAGGCCGAGGAAATACTATAATATACAGAAAATGCCCTTAGACGCATGCTTTATATTTTCATTAGGTTTGAATGTTGGATTTCCGCACGTAAAAAAAAAATGTTGATTTACCTCATTTTGCGCGTTTCAAAATATTTCTTAAACTATTCAATATCATTAGGGATTGCACCTGATAGTAATTATCTAGGAAGTGTCCAGGTAGCTCAGTTTTTCGGTATTCCTCCTGTAAGGGACTGGTCGCGGGTTAAGTCCCATCTGGATGTTCACTATTTTCGATCTAAATCTTTTCGAAAAATAAGCATACTAATTGCTTCAAAATCCCATTGAATTAATGTGGCGGAGTTATCTAAAAACAATGTTTAAAAATGATTGTGACATCGTTCATTGTTGTCGTAAGTTCACATGAATTACGGATAGATGGTTCCAGCGTCACCCCGAGACATATAATATATCGGAGAATTTCAAATATCTAGGACGGTCCAGGTAGCTCAGTTGGTGAGAGTATTCCACCTGTAAGGGACTGATCACGGGTTCAATTTCCGTCCTGGATGTTCACTTTTTTCGAACTTAATCTACTGATGGTATTTCAAATTTTGAAAACAAAACAACCACAAGTTGGCTTTAAGGTCAACATAGTTTGAGATTTTAGTTTAGTTTAATGAAAATGTACAACAGACATAGACAATCATGTCGATTCTGTTGTACATTATTATCACAGAATCAACAGTCAAACAGACTCAACTGCCTAGCTATGCGGGTAACCAAATAACTGACTGTGATGCTTCCACTAGGGCACGGTAGGGTGGGTGGTTCAAGAAATCAGTCATCAAATTCAGCTTGACGTCGTAAGGAATGATACGCGTGTCGGACTCCCAATACAAAGGGTGACAAAGACCGAAGTGGAGTAGTACAAGTTTGAAAGCGGACTCCGGGCTCCTCAGAGAAACCCTCAGATACAACCGGAATCACTGCTAGGATGCTGATATATTACTGGAATCAATAACATATTAGGTATTGCCATCATCGCCTGGGGGTGGCAGGTGAGACCGCCTTTCACCCCAGCAGAAGCAGGCCGGGACGGTAGGGAGACTAGCGCCCCTCCCCCAGACCAGGGTAAGACGGGGACACCGTGGTTCCCAAACCCGAGTGGACCATCTCAAAACCGTAAATGGCCCAGGGTCAGTCGGGGTGCGAGGGATATGCTCTTTGGGGTTGCCCAAAGAGCATATCCCTCGCACCTTACACCCCGGCGTCTTTAGACCCGAGACGGCGTGCGGTTTTAGTCGGTTCAAGCACGACATAACCGCCCCTGCTGGCCGGCGGGGGGGGGGGGTAACCGAAGGGATTTCAGCACGAAAAAAAAAGGTTTTGCCATCATCATCCATAATAGCGATTTCCCAGTTGCGTCCGAAGTTTGCACTTTGGAACACGAGGTCCGCCTATTGTTTCAGATTAGTATTATAATAATTAAAATTACAATTTTCTTACAAATTCATGAGTTCGTTATTCCTGTAAATTAATAGCTATTTCCATTATTTATATTTTGTTTGAAAGTTGATTTCAAGATTTTACAAAATTTTATTTTTATTGGCCACTTGATAAATTAATTCGATCTTCAAAAACAGTACTTCCTAAATGCTATCCATTTTGATGATACATTTCGTATTAATTAACAACTGTCACTTTTCAAAAATGTAATAAAAGTTGCTGTTTGTTAGCTTAATTTTGTCTCATTCATACACAAAAATAAACATAAAATTTGGATTTGTCATTCCTACAAAAAATGCAAAAATATTAGTACTGAAAATTGGGTTTCCTCCAATTTCTTCAAGAAAAACGGTAATTTCATATGTAACGACCTAACATATTGGCTATTCCTGGAGTGACTTCTGTCTGACCTCCCAACCCAGTGAGGAAGCCTGCGCCAGGGCCTCGACTTGCAGGCGAGGTTAGTTTAAATGTTCAAGGATATCGTTACACAAAACATATTCGGTTCAAGCCCGACATAACCACCCCCGCTGGCACGCGGGGGGGTATCCGAAGGGATTTCCACACGAAAAAAAAAAAAAAAAAAGGTATTGTAAAATCGTGTAATACGCGAAATATCTGTACAATTTCACCCCGTTTGATATAATAGCTACTAATATAATATTAACGCAAATGGTAATGTCTCGGAAATACTTCAAAGACAACAAGATGTATTGATTTTCGCGAAATTGGATTAGTCGATTATCACGGCGTGCTCTAATTTATAAGCAATTTAATATTACGGAATCAACTAATTTCAGCGTTATTATAGTTCCTTTCTAGTTGATAACAATGACAAAATATACCATATAATAAAATGGCAAAGAATATTATTTTAAATAGTTTTTTTTCAGGATTAAATCAGCTGTTGGAGTGGTGAAGTTAGCCATAGAAAAGTCATCATCCTCATCACAGCTTTACATCCAAATATTTTTGAAGTGTAGTGAACAAAAATCATCACACTTGTTTTTTTTTTATATCTCAGCATTCGTCTCCGAAATGATTACGTCACTCAGACGCTTTCTATATTATTTTTTGTATAATCTTTGTTGTAGCTGGAGTACGTGGGTGGATGGATGGATGGATGGAGGGATGGAGGGAGGGAAGGAGGTTATAGGTAGTGAAGGAGGGAGGGGGGATGAGAAACTGTTCAAGTTTTCACTTCTGTTGGCACTCACGGAGTTCCAATGCGTTTTTTAATTTTTTAAAGTAAACTAGTAACTGAAATACTAATATTCCCGCTAACCCCTTCAGCTAAGCTAAATTGCTTGTGTTAGGAGTGGGTTCACGTCGGCAGTGTAATGGCTAGGATTCGAACCCGTTCTTCGGCGGCCGACTCCTTAACTGCTAAGCTACCGACGCTTTTTGGCGCATTTAAAGCTTGCACTTTGAAGCCCGGGGTGGTCACTTCTATTATTTCTCTTAATTTGGCTTTTCTTTGCTTTACAGGAGCGACTTCTATACTGACACTAACTACGAGGAAAACTCGCCCTACAGTTTCGTCCGTTACCCTTAATTAGAAATAAAATAAATGTTTTGGTACTAATTTATCTTCTTATAATATAATTCTAAGAAGACTTTTATTTCATTTCTATGTCAGTCTGCCATTCTCAAATTACGTATTGTATAATTTGCAATTTTTGCGGCAGTGACCACCTGACTACAGTAGGTGGGTGAGACCCAAGAAGTGCTGGTTTGACGTCGTAAGGGATGACATACATAAGTGCCAATGGTCTCACTACCATGAGAACCCAAGATCGTGCGAAGTGGAGAAGGAGAAGCAGAAAAGCGGACCCCAGGTTCCGGAGTGTAGCCTCGGACGCAATCGGGACACAACGCTGAGATGATGAGGACAATTATGCAAAATTAATTAATTCCACAACTTATACAAATTAACCTATTAATATTATTAATTATATATTAATATTTAATTATTAATTATTATTAATATTAGTTAATTAATTAAATAAAAAAACAGCGGCGATTGCCCAGTGGTGTATGTAACAGACTGCCGAGACGAGGTCTCGAGTTCGATCTCCAGTCGCCCCGGGCACACACCTCTGACTTTTCGAAGTTGTGTATATATTAAAAATGTTGATTATCGCTCGCTTAGTAATGTGCCCGGTAGATGGCAATAGGCTCGCCCCTTATTACATTGGGACCTAAACATAACTGGAGAAACGTGGGTGTAATATACCTCTGCCTACCCCTTCGGGGATACAGGCGTGAAGTTATTTTATATTATGTTATGTTAATTTCTTAATTTTTGTTTGTTTACGTACAAGATTATTTGATAACATTTTATTTTATAAGAATATTAGTAACCGAAATTACTAATATTCCCCCTAACCCCACCAGCTAAGTTAATTACTTGTGTTAGGAGTAGGTTCACCTCAGTGGTGTAATGACCAGGATTCGAACCCGGGACCTTTCGATCGTAGGGTTGACTCCTTCACCACTAAGCTACCGACGCTTAAATTCAATTTAATCTTCACGCCATTATTTTAAGTCAGTTATTAATATTGAACCTGTGAAGAGTCTCCAAGATAGCAGTATTTACATCATTAACAACTTTTGACTCTCATTTTTTTTGATTAACTCTCTTGTCCGTCTGCCTGTCTGTCCTCCTGCCGGTTATCACCACAATTTTTCTCAGAAATGGGTGGTGCTAGCAGATTACAGTGATACGTCTAAAGTTCCTATTAGTTTTATAAAAATCAAGGTCCTGAGTCAACACATTAAAAGATGTGGGCAAATTTAGATTTTTGCGAAAACTTGTGAGTACCAAAGTTTACTTTAATTTTAAACTATTTTTTAATTTTCGAAATTTTCCATTTCAAGCCCCCGTGGCACCCCTTTAACCCAAAGGTACAGTCAGAGCTCATAAGTCCATTAGCACAACAAGGCTCAAAATGCTGTGGTGTGCGCCCGCCACGCGCCGGGACAGTTTTGCGTTTACATATGTGTGTGTGTGTGTAATGTTTCAATGCAACACGACGCGACGCGTCATAGCGTAGGCTAGAACAACAAAATATGAGTAGTTCGTGCTAGACAAAGATAACGATATAATAATATGTTCGTTTTCATAACTGTATTATTCTTTACAACTGCTGTGAGTCTTTAGATACTAATACAGTAATTTACCAACCTAGTAAATTAACTGATAGCTAAGTGGCTGAAGCAAGCTACTATTGATTCACAGTGATTAGAGATATTTGTGGTTCGATTCCAGCTTATAACGATTTTTTATATTTATGACAAAAATATAATTTTAAATATTGATAAAGTAATTTTGCATGAAGTTGGCATTAGTTTTTATTTATGTGATTAATTATGGGGTTATGAAAAGAAATGATACAAAATGTTTGATTCGTAACTAAATATATTTCATTTTTACTATCTACCTATACTCATTGTAAATTTTATTGAGGTTTATAGCTTAAGTATTCGTTTTCTCAAGGAAAAGAGGATTGAAACTTAACCTCAATCTTACAATCTTAAACTAACTTGTCCTACAGTCAGCACGTCCCCTTTTCACTAAATTCACAAAAACTACTTCTTACTTAACTGGGTTATTGAATATATTTTCTGTAATAAATGGAAAGACCATTAAGTATAGTTTACTTACTTGTAAGTTATGTAACAAAAGTATTCTTTTTTTACAGATTTAATATTTAGAACAACAAGATTACTTTTTTCCAAATACCCAATTAAGTATAATTAGTATGGTAGGCGGACAAAATATTAATAATTAATAATAGTTTTTGTGCTAATAATTATTAATATTTTGTATGACCTCCGTTGTTCTCAATACAGCTGAGTAGACGTCGGCGCATGGACCCCACCACATTCTGACAAATATCTGTCCCACGTAAATTGTCCCATATTTGCATGCAATGTTGCTTTAATAATTCAGGACATCTCTCGTCCCGTGAGTCCCATCTTTGGACCATTATACCCCATATATTTTCTATTGGGTTTAAATCAGGGGATCGTGCTGGCCAAGGAATAACGTTGACCTCTGCATGTTCCCTAAGCCATTCGCGAACTATGACGCCACGGTGTATTGGACAATTGTCGTGCACAAAACTAAAGTTATTTAATTCTTCTCGGGGAAAAACATGTGACCTACTTGTGACCTTTTTCTTTTAAGACAATTTACACACACATAAATTGTTCTTCCGTAGGAATATTATCGATAATTTCGTCGTTACTATTTAAGCAACCTGTGGCCGAGTAGTTCTAGCATGAGGTTTATGGAAATGCAAAGGTTGATGGTTCGAATCCTACGATCTTGCAATAATATTTTTTTTGTTTCATTTATAAATTAATATCAGGTTGATGAATAAAATATGTTTCTTAAGTAGAATTTATTATTTGTTAAACTTAGCAAATATCTACATAAAATATAAAAAGTATGAAGGTAGATTTGAAATAAAATGGAATAATTACTGGCTTAGAGAAAATAAAATGACGTTGTTGGTTGGTGGACTTAGTTACGAGTCTTGTTATTCCCGTGATTCGATTCAATATTAATCTTAACATGTCTACAAGTAATATAAGTATGGAAGTCAAAGCTAATATTGGGGCTTTACATATGAATGGATTAAATATAAGTGAAATAGCAAATGAAACTGACTTATCCGTAAGTATATTATTATACCATTTTATTTTTATATTATACTAGCTGTTGCCCGCGGCTCCGCCCGCGTGGATATCGGTTATCGTAATCAAACATAGCCTATGTGTTATAAGCTATATTATTGTAAAGTTTCATTAAAACCTATTCAGTCGTTTTTGCGCAAAAGAGTAACAAACATCCAAACATCCATACTCACAAACTTTCACATTTATAATATTAGAAGGATAATTATTCAAATAGATCTGGTGTTTTAAATAAGTTAATAAACCGTTCCTTACATTAATGTGTAAAAACGTTCCTTTTAGAGGAATACTGTGAGCCGTTGGGTGAAGAGGTTTGAGGACGAGGGTAGCCTGAAGGTTCGTGCAAGAAGTGGAAGGCCACCGCTGATTAACCACAACCAGCGGCGCTATATGGTGGCAGAGTATGGAACCAATGGTTTCATACCAACACGACGATGGGCCAATGAGTTTGACACGTCATTGATGACTGTTCGCCGCGTACTCCATGCCGAAGGCCTGCATCACCGGACGCCAGCAATAAAACCGTTTTTAACGCAACGACATAAAGACGACAGGTTACGTTTTGCCCGGGAATACCTTGATTTTAACTGGGAAACGACTATATTCTCGGACGAAAAAACTTTTAAGTCCTGTCAGAAGGGAAGGATGCAGTTGTGGCGTTGAAACAATACACGCTGATCTGACAGTAACATTGTTGCTAACACGGAGTCAGGCCGAATAAGTGTTAATATGTGGGGATGGATCAGTGCGCAAGGACCAGGCGAACTAGAGTTTATTCCGCCGCGAGCGAACATGTCACATGTCTTATTTTCAAGTAAGAGTCCTGCTCGCTCAGATCAATTTATTTCAGTCGTACCCTGCATTGAATTCCTAGTATAAATATTAGTACGTACATAGTTATTAGTACATACAACATAGTAATTAAATAATCATTGAGAGATTTGTAATCTGCATTTTTACCTTTCAGGTCCATAGATAATATTGAGTGTGAACTTATCATCTTCCTGAAGATACATCGAACTTTGAGGAAATTAGTGGCACGAGAATAGTGGACATTGGCTATTTTTTGAAACAATTAAAAGAAATGGAGCATGAATTTGTATTTAAATGCAACAACAGTCATTTAAATTTACTACGGGAAAGGAGTAAGGGTCAAAAATCTACTGCAAATCACTAACTATTATTTTATATATATTAAACTTTTTCAATAGATCTAATAAGTGTCACTTTATTTTGGAACTCTCTTTTTACGTTTTAGAAAAAATTTAAATAAAAGCATTAAAATAAATAAATAACTTAGATTTTTTAGTCCGCTGTACCTACATTGGTTTGTATGAAATTGAACCCAAATCTTGTGGCAATCAACTGACTTTCGACGACTTGCGGAAGACAAGAATTTTCCTGGATGCATTCACATTATAAGAAATATCTGATCAGACATTTCTAATCGAACACAACAAATTTTCTTATAGTGTGAAGATGGTCTAATTGATTTCATTTAAAAAAAAAGTAAGAATTACTTTTCTTTTGTAAATTAAATACTTATAATACATATAGAACCGTGTGTTAAAGACCAGAAACAAGTATCTGTGGTCCACACAAATATTTGGTCCCAGCGGGAATCGTACCCGTAACCTCCTGGATCGTGAGCTGGCGCTCGCCCGACCACGCTACAAAGGCAGTTACGTACGTACAAATATACGGTGATCATTTCACTTCTACTCATACTGGTGAACAAATAAATTGGTATCGATACATAACAATACCGATATTACCGATACCTGGTGAAATGTACGTTGACCCTCAATTTCACGTCAACTCATCATACTGATGAAAAAAAAAATGAAAAAAACAATACCGACAGCCGGTCAAGTGTACGGTGACCCTTCTGGTATGCGAACATAAAGCGCGGGTGAAAGATGGTTGCCTCGCGCATGCTCCCGCCGCACTTCATACCTCACCCCCTCGCAAACGCGATGCGCGTGTTCCCACTTCATTTTAAGTCTGAATTTTAAGATTTATAAGGCCCAAAAGTGAATTTTTCCTTTCTGATAATATTTATATTTTAAACTATAACACGATACTTTGTAAGCCATTTTATAAAAGTCTACGTTTGTAGCCTTCGTAGGCCATACATGGCTGAATGATCTACGAATGTGCTACGACATTTCAATTATGTAGCGCTCTCTTTCGATGCATTTCAAGAAAGTCACAGTTACCGTACAAATACAATATTTTAATACAAAATATGGAAGACATTGTTCTTCTTCTTGATACGGTAATGTTCAGGTCGGAACTATTGTGTATGATGTGATGTGATGTGTGAAAAGAACAAAAACGTATTAAATATAGTTATAACACCATATTAAATGAAATATTTTAAAATCAGTCATTTGTACGAAAAAAACATTTTATAATCATTAAAATTCCAATGTGTATCTCACACGGTACAATATTATCATGGTCGCAGCCTGCTTCTAAGATATAGTTTAGAATTAGATTATATTGATTAGGGGATAGCACAGGGAGTTTTCTCACTGGCCAGTAACTAGCTTGTAATATGGGTTCTAGAATGCGGAAAAAAAAACCATAAATACACATTTTTTGTAACTACATATTTTACGAAATAACATCCAACCCAATGCAAATAGACATATTATTGCATGCAAATATTTGCACAGAGCGGGAATTAAATCCGCGACCTCCGACGCAATAGCCAAACGCTCTATCGCTACTCCACAAAGATCTTCGTCATCGTCGCTTATGATTTTCGACCGATTACAGATTAGCACAGGGAAAAAATAAGCCCAGCATTCAGTTTCGAATACACAAAAACTCCAGAAATCTTTTTCACACAACTCAATTTGCCTTCGTTGAATGGACCTATGTATAACACTGCCGATAGGATTACTACACTTTCAAGAAAGTTTTATGTGATGGCCGTGTTGGCCGCTGATTTCTTGGCGAAAACCCTTTTACCACATAAAATGGAAAAAGGGATCGTTACTAAAATTGTATTTGAACTTTAGGTTTATTCTAGTGTTTAACTAAATCACTCGATTGCTAATCTGGGGATTCGAGATGTAAACCGAGTTGAAGGAGTCAAATTTCCGAGAATTATATCTTGGTTTTCGAAGTGTAAAACTTTAGAACTATCGTAACTTGGAGCCCCGACCAAGGTAATAAAAACCTTGTAAATTTTTATGAAATTATCTCAGAGAAAAGAAAAGTTTTAAAACAAATAATATCTACGTAATATTATTATGTACTTAAAATAGATAATAATTCAACTCGGGTAAAATCTGGACCCTTAGTTTATTCATAGCGACAAATTTACGTCTCGCTTGAGGGGTGGAGTGGTTCACGTCCGTAGGAAGATTACCTAACCAATACCCTACACGTGCTCCCCGGGTGATGCTAATCAAACCACAACGCCGAGCCTCGGGCGGCGGTCAATTAACCCGAAAACACTGGCCTAACAAGCCAGTCACCAGTGGATATTAGGAAATGAATAGCCACACCCGCATCCGCTATCTAGCGATCCTTGGCTTAATTGCCTGGACTGAGAGGAAGAGATTATAAAACATAGAAGTACAAAACAACCAATGCCGATATTTTACGTAGACTTAGAGCCAAAAAATAACAATAAGGACATCTTCCAAATCAATAAACTAAATCACACTAAAATTTCAATTGAAGCTCCGTACAAAAAGCTAGATGTTTTACAATGTAAGAGATGCCAGAGATTTGGACACGCCAAAAACCAATGTTACAGACCATTTAGGTGTGTTAAATGCGGTGAAGATCATCCCACAGCAAGCTGTATTAAGAGACCTGATACTGTGGCAACTTGCGCTAACTGCCAAGAAAATCATCCGGCGAGCTACAAAGGCTGCACAAAATATAAACAATATGAGGACTTAATTATGAAACACAAGACTAAAAGAAACAAAGCCAACGAAGAAAAAATTGAAAAACCTAATAGTAATCCTAACGCAATCACACAAGAAAACAACCAAAACAAAAAAGACAAGCCGACATAATACAGTATGACATATGCACAAGCAACCAAATCAATTAACTCAATAGGAGTTAAAACTGACATCCAGAATAATAAAGAAGAAACAACACTATCTGCAATATACTGCCCACCAAAGCACACTATTACAACAAACGACTTCACAACATACTTCAAAACACTAGGTAATAGATACATTTGTGGTGGTGATTGGAACGCAAAACATGTATTTTGGGGTTCTAGACTAACAACTTCACGTGGTAGACAGCTATACATAGCTATGAACGACCTTAATCTCCATTGCGTTTCACACGGTAAACCCACACATTGGCCTACTGACTGTAATAAAGTGCCAGACCTGCTGGATTTCTTTATGACCAAAAATATCTCTCAGAGCCAGGTAAGCATCGAGGAATGTACTGACCTTTCATCTGACCATACACCTGTTATTTTTGATATCCAATGTAAAGCTGTTCAGATTGAGTATCCTCAAAGACTTTATAATTATATGACAAACTGGAATAACTACAGAGCTATATTAACAGAATCCATAAATTTAAACTCGCCATTAAACAGTGCAGACAGCGTGGAGTCAACTATAGAGTCACTTAACAAGCTTATACATCAAGCGGTCAAGGACTCAACACCCCTAGTGAGGCCTAAAATCACATTAAATTCGTTCTACTCCAAAACTATAAAAAATAAAGTACGTGAAAGAAGGCAATTACGTAAAATTTGGCATACCATAAAATATCCTCAGGATAAAAAAGCCTTCAACAAAGCATCAGAGGTTCTGAAATACATGATCTCCCAAGCAAATAATGAGAGACTCCAAAATCAACTAGCTAATCTAACTCCATGCGTAAACACTAACTTTTCTCTGTGGAAGATAACAAAAAAGCTCAAAAGACCTATAGTGCATATTCCACCCATAAAAAATATCGAAGGTAAGTGGGCCAGAACAGATCTCGAGAAGGCCCAGGTGTACTCTGAGTACTTACAATCAGTATTTCAACCGTTACCTAGTAAGCATTCAGAGCATGACAGAGAGGTTAGCAAGTGCCTTAACGCACCACTGCAAATGTGCATGCCATTAGGAAGTGCTAGCCCTGGTGAAGTACAGCGAGAAATATTAAATTTGCAGCAAGGCAAGGCGCCAGGTTATGATCTCATCGATGCGCAGCTTCTTAAACAGCTTCCTAGAAAGATCGTTATTCACATCACTGCAATCTTTAATGCCTGCTTAAGGCTTAATATCTATCCCGCCCAATGCAAAATAGCGCAGGTTATTATGATACCCAAACCGGGCAAACCACTACATGAAGCCAGCTCGTACAGACCGAGAGAAGCACGGAACTATCGAACAGGTTCATCGTGTTACGGACACCATAAGCCGTACTTTGGAATGCAAACAATTCTGCTCTGCAGTATTCCTAGACATTAGCCAAGCCTTCGACAGAGTGTGGCATGATGGGCTTTTGTTCAAAATCAAACAGCTGCTTCCTCATTCCTTCCTTCCAATACTGAGATCATACCTCCACGAAAGATGCTTTGAGGTGAAATTTAAAAATGAGACAGCTCCCTTAAAAGAAATTCTCTCCGGGGTTCCCCAGGGTAGCATTTTGGGCCCCGTTCTATATCTACTGTATACTGCTGACCTGCCAACACACAGCGATACTATAACTGCAACATATGCAGATGACCCAGCCATCCTATCGATCCATGAAAATCCAGCAATAGCTTCAGCTAAACTACAGACCCACATCTATAAAATAGAAGAATGGCTCAACAAATGGCAGATTAAGGCAAATCAAGGCAAATCTGTCCATGTAACCTTCACCCTCAGAAAACCGACCTGCCCCGCAATAAAACTCTGCAATGAAGATATTCCACAATCTGAGGATGCTAAATATCTTGGAATGCATCTGGACCGACGGTTAACCTGGAGAAAACACATATGGACCAAACGAAAGCAGTTGGACACAAAGTTCAGAACAATGTACTGGCTGATAGGGCGCAAGTCAAGTCTGTCGCCGGAAAGTAAAATCGCAATATATAAGACCATACTGAAACCGATATGGACTTACGGCATTCAGTTATGAGGAACTTCTAGCAACAGTAACATTGAAATACTTGAAAGATACCAAAGCAAAACACTAAGAGCCATGTTAAATATACCTTAATATGTGAGCAACAAATACATACACGAGGATCTAAATATTAGTACAGTCAAAAAGGAGATCTCTAGGCACAGCAAAAGCTACCAAGCTAGAATATCAAAGCACATTAACGCGCTGGCTTCAAATCTCCAAGGGTCAGGAAGTGTAACACACGACCGATTGAGGCGGCATGATGTCCCTACGCTAATTGCGAGATTTGATTAAGGAATGTGAAGAGATCTTCAGACCATTCTTTCTGCTAATGATGACATGTAAATAAAATGAAATGACAAATGATTGGCTTATTGTGTCAACACACATTGCTAAGTCGCAGAAGGAACACGAAAAAAAAAAAAAAACTCGCTTGAAGAAAATTAAAAGCATGCATAGTTTATTTTGATTGCACTTCACGCTATATAATACAAGTTTAAAAATACACCGTATGTTTTATTGAAAATTAAAAATATGTACTTTCATCACACACTTCACGTAAAATAATACAACTTTAAAAATACATGTTTCACAAGACTATTTGAATACAAAATACATTAGCTGAAAGAACGAATTGTGTTATCATTTTAAATTGATTCTGTTTATACTTGTGAAGTAGACGAAAATAAATTATCACACACAAAAATAAAAACAAACATACATATACTCACGCCTTTTCCCTCCAGGGTAGGCAGAGACAACAGACCGCCTTACGTACGTGCGTACTTCTGTCCTTGTCAAAATAAATACAGTGCTTAAAATAGTAAAATAAGAATTCTGAGTCGTTTCTATGTATGTATATTATGGAGCGGTATTAGAAGGATTCCGGAGTGGTTGAAGAGCTTACATCGACTTACACCGGCGGTTAAAACTATCTATTTAAGCTGGTCAAATAGTCTCGGTGCCACGTTATATTATAAACTAAGCCGATTTGATATCGAGCGTCATAAGATGATGATTTATATAAATATATAATTATGTTTCGAAATGGTTGCATCATTAACGTGTTACTAATTTGAAAACATAAAAGAATGCAAAATGCATTGCTGAATTGGCAGTTTGAGAATATGACTAAATCAATCGTTTTGCAGCTACCGCCAGGCTATGTGGGAAACAAAATATGTCTGACTACCTCTGCCGCGCCGGGCTTGAAGGCATCGTCGAAGATGACATGCGTGCCAATGGTCTCACAACTTTGGATGCAAAGTGGAGGAGCGAAACCCGGTAAACGGGCCTTCAAGTTCAAAACCTCGGATGGGACTGGGTAAGAACGCTAAGATGAAGACGAGCTAAATAAATCGTTAACAGTGCAACATCTCCTAATGAACACTCCTTCAGCTGTGATTTTGTGTACAGAAGTTTATATACTTAAAATAAAAACAGAAAAGGCTTCTCTTTAGACGCGTGCAGAAACACTTTGTTATTAAAATACGTAGCTTAGCTAAAGAATGCGACTGAAACAATTGAATAAAATACACAAAAAAACAGGCTTTCTCAGTTGTACAAGTACGTGTGTAATACTCCAGCCGCTTGGACCTTACGATAACAGTATTTCTCTTTTTTATCTTGGCTGCCAGAAAGGGATAGATAGTCCTATCATTGGTTAGGATTAGTCAGGCTTGTTAGGCTGGGTGACCCTTGTAATCCTAAGGGACGAATGGAAGTTTGACGCCAGGGTTTGATAGGTAGAAAAGCAAATTTTTTTTCAAGGCGGGCTCTACAAAGATTTCGGGCCGGCCAATTTATCACTGATGTGTTTTTGTTTTTATTCACTTAGGGTAGGCTTAAAACATTAAAAGTAATGTATAAAGCTACGAGTACCTTTCTGTTTATATTTATCCGAAGTTCGTTATTGTAAATAGATTTCGTTTCTCGCCCTTTTCAAAGTTATTCAATTCGAGACGATTACTTTTAACAAAACAAAAATCATTTTGGAATGAAATCTTTTTGATTAGAAAACCATTCAAGTGCTATTTAATAGTAACTACGTGTGCGCTCTCCAACTCCACGTTTGTTCGTTGAGTTGGCTTTCACGGGAGCAACTGCCGTCTGACTCGTTGAGCCTCGTTATTCAATCAATTTGTAAACCGGCTTGCAGCTAAGATTAGTTTGGGCTCCGAAGATATAAGTGTACCCCATAGACCCATTCAAATTGAAACAAACTGCAAATACATATACGATTTAGATTTTTATGCTTGTACACAACACACAGGCGTGTTGTTTTGATTCCAGTTATATCTCTCAGGCGTGACCAAAACTGCAGTGTAGATAGACGAACACAATTTCGATCTTGAATGTTCAGTCCCCCATGGGATAAACAGCATTGAAATGTACAGTGAAGTAAAGGACGGAAGAGTAGTCAATTTATAAAATACTCTGCTGGCCGCGGCTCCACTGGTATGGAATTCCGATGCCGTTCTTGTAGATCATGGAAACCTATTTCAAACATAGAAGCCTATGTGATATTCCAGACTATAATCTATCTATGCATCCGATTTGATCGAAATCCGTAAAGCCGTTTGAACGTGATTGAGTAACAAACATACAAACATTTTCACAAAATTTCACTATTATAATTTTAGTAGGAAGAAGGATAGGTTACTAGGTTAACTCCCGGCTCTACATACATGTATTCTGATCCTATGGGATACTATTCTAGAGAAAAAAGACTTTAATCATTATGCCAAATTTCATCCTAATCCATGCCGCCGTTGTTGCGTGATAGAGTAACAAACATCCATACACATAAACATGTCACGTACTACGTAATAGTTACTGTGTAACAAAATGTTTATTTATTTAATTCTTCCATCAAAGCTACCGTTTTACTCAGATATCAAGAACTATATGAAGCTGATCAAGACCTTTTCAATGTGAAGATATTATATTTCAAGAAATCTCTTCACCGGAAGCGGGTCGGGTTTCCTTATCCACCGGAAATGAGCCACCGGAACCGTCGGGCAGTGGTTGCCACATTTCATTTCGCAGGCGATGGAAGGTAACCCGCGAATAAATGTATTGAAATAAATTTATTTGATTATTTTCATCATTACTCCACACAAACACCAGTGTTTAGGCTGAGAGATCAGTCAGTATGTTTTTTTTTCTATTATGACGAAACAGACGTTTGAGGCGGTAATGGTAATGGTCGACCTAGGCGTATGTACTCGTATGTTAATCAGATCGAGGATTTAAGGTAAGGCCAGGTCAAGAGTAACCGGCGAGTATGTATGAAAACAACTATGAAAGAAGAAGATAACAAGGAGTATGTGAGACCAACCAGATTACTTTTAGATTGAGTGACCATTCTTAAGACATTGAGACCCCTCCATGCCTCGGAGATCCGTCATGTCCCGGATGCCATACGAACATCTGTGGCATTCGTCACGGGTAGTCTAACTACGGAACTTCCATATCGCCAGTGGGTTGTGGAGGTCAGAAGGCAGTAGCCTCGTTTGTTTTTTTTTCTCATTAGTTCGACCGTCGAACTACTGAGACTTTTTTTCTCATTTGTTCGATTATTAGTTAATTATTTCGATGGAGCCCCGATAAGCGAGGCTCCTATTTCTACGTGCATTATCACAAGTGACCTAACACGAAGGGTTATTGCGGAGGTCTCTGCGAGACTTTGGTAATAACTTCTAACCTATATCTATATCTATCCGTGTCGGGACGCGCGGTGAAAGTCTCAGTAGTTCGACGGTCGAACTAATGAGAACAAAAAAATCTCACAAGTTCGACGATCGAACTAATGAATAGAACTAGTGAGAACAAACAAGTCGCCTCACAGAAAATATCGAAGTTCAGCCGTTTCGTAGTTAGGCTGGAGCTCGGAGTATGATGATGACTTAAACGTAACTATCATCATTATCCTCATAGCTGTTCCACAGTTGCGTCCAAATTTTGCACTTTGTAGCCGAGCAGGTCTGTTTATTGTTTTCTATTGGTATATCGACTTTTACGAGGGCAAATACTGTCTGAGCTCCCAACTCTTGGAAAAAATTCTGCCCCAGAGCCACTTCTGTTGTTTAACAGGTGCACCGACTTGCAGGTGAAGTTGACTTGGACCTCAAGGATGGTACACATACGTACACGCTCTTCAGCCTTTTAACTTTGTCATTTAATTGAATTAATGGGGAATCAAAAAACAATGTTTAAAAATGATTGTAATATCATTCATTTTTCCGTAGTTTGCAAGAGTTGCGGTAGATGGCTCCAGAGTCACCGCAGAATTTCGAATATCTGGGACGTGTCTAGGTAGCTCAGTTGGTCAAAGCATTCACCTGTAAAGTACTGGTCGCGTGTTCAAGTCCCGTCCTTGATGTTCTCTTTTTGCGATCCAAATCTATTTGTTATACCGACATTATTTCAAGAAACACAGCATTTAGAATTGCTAAGAAGAGGTACCCCGGGATTAATTAACATTTCACAAAGTAGTACTGAATAGCTTTGTTTGTCTCTTTTATTGTTTCGTATAAATAGGTCAGTTAATTTACTTTTACTCAAAACCCCTGGACAGTTGCTTTTTGCGACGATCTGATGACATATTTATTGTGAACTATTGGTATTTTCTAATCATAATCGTTTATGTCTTAGTGTTTTCTATCACGCCAATTTGTTAGGTACGAATAAATTATAAATAACTAAATATTTCACGACATTCTATACAGCGCTTTCTCGACCCAAAGTAAGCATAGTTTAACTAGCTTGTGTTATGGGTTCCAGCAGACGGATAAACATACTTATACACTTTTTTTTGCAAATATACATAGAAACACCCAGACTAATGCAAATAGACATATTCATTCATACAAATATTTGCACTGAGCGAGAATCGAACCCGCACCCCCTGTCATAGCAGTCGAATGCACTACCGCTACGCAACAGAAGTGCTGCTATGAGGAAAAATCTTGAATAGACAAAAAGTCGCGCATGTGCACTAACTGGCCAACAAACAACCAAAAAAACGACTGATAAACCAATGACGCGAGACCTTTAAGTCTGAAAATAGTTTTATATATTAGGTCGATAAATATGAAATTGCCGTTTTTCTTGAAGAAATTGGAGGAAACCCAATTTTCAGTACTAACATTTTTGCATATTTTTTAGGAATGACAAATCCAAATTTTATGATTTTTTTGTGTATGAATGAGTCAACATTAATTTAACAAACAGCAACTTTTATTACATTTTTGAAAAGTGACAGCTGGTAAATAATACGAAAATCATCAAAATGGATAGCATTTAGGAAGTACTGTATTTGAAGATCGAATTAATTTATCAAGCGGCCAATAAAAACAAAATTTAATACAGAGTTGTAAAATTTTGAAATCAACTTTCAAACAAAATATAAATAATGGAAATAGCTATTAAATTACAGGAATAACGAACTCATGAATTTGTAAGAAAATTTCGGCAATTTCATAGGTAAATTCAAAGACCTATTATAAATATTATTGGATGATTGGCACGCTGACACTAAAACTCGTTCTGCGCATCTAGGGTACCCACATTGCCGAAGATTTCCGCCCCTAGTTATACCAAGATCTTTAGATAGGTACTACATCGTGTAGTTTGTTGCGATAGGGTTAAGTCCAAGGGCGTTTCAGTATGTAATTTAAAAGCTACAGTATTATTATGTTATATGGCACTAATGTTGTAAATATGAAAGTTTGTGAAGATATTTAAATGTTTGTTACTCAATCACGCTTAAACGGCAAGTATTTATTGTACAAAAAAAGTGTATACGCGCCATTTGTGGCGCTGGACCTATGCAGTCATGTAGGCCTATGTTCAAGGAACTTAAATTGTTAACCTTAACATCCATGTTGTATATACTCGAGGTTGGCATATTTGTGAAAAACCATCCGGCACTATTTAAAAAATGCGCGGATGAAAAAAAAAATATTTCAAGAGACCCAACAAAATTGGTTGTTCCAAATGTGAGAACTACGTTATTTCAAAAAAACGGTGGATACATGGTTGTTAAGGTCTAAAACAACATCCCTAAAGATATAAGAGAGTTACCTTACCTAAAATTTAAGAATAGATTAAGGCAATATTTAATTGAAAAATCATTTTACTCAGTCGAGGAATTTATGGGGTTTTTTTTTTTTTTACGTGCGGAAATCCCTTCGGATACCCCCTCGCTGGCCAGCGGGGGTGGTTATGTCGTGTCTCGACTAAAACTGCACGTTGTCCTCCCCAAGTGTCCGTTGCCGGGCACCCCGGGTAAGCCCTCGAAAGGATAACCCCAGGGTTGCCGGCGGACTTTGGCCGCCACGGCGGCCTCGCCTGGTGGGGTCGGGTTTTATCCCGCTTCGGTGAGTTGGCAGGCGTGTGTCTGCACGACACGCCACGACACGCCTCTGCCACGGCCTGCTTCTGTAAGGACGGCGAGTCGGCCAACTGCCATCCTCAGGCCCCGATCATGGAGGTCGGTAGTCCCGGGCGTAGATGAGTCTGCGGCGTCCTCGCCGCAGACTGCGAAACTCGGGGGGCAGGGTTCTCTCCCGCTCCCTCTCCGCCGTCTCTTTCGCGAGCATTACCTGCTCGCAGAAAGAGGCGGCGGCGTGCCACTTGCTCCCGTCGGAGACCACGGCCCTCACCATGGTTTCCAACGAGAGACCGTCCACGCCCAGGACCGCAACGAGATCCCGGCGTTGACTCTCCCACGCAGGGCACTCCACCAACGTGGAATTTATGGGGTGTTGTAATAATAATAAATGAAACAATTTCCTTTAATTAGAATCATTCATAGTGCATAATTTATTATTAATATTGACATTAATTTTAACTACTTCAAAATTATTTTTTCATATTGACATAAGATTCCACTTATTATTATTATTATCGTTGATTAATTTACTGACATAGGTACCAATATTATTCTGAACGCTGACATTATTGTAATAATTTTCAATATTATTTTAGTTTAATAGTAATAATTATATAAATGACATCGTATCATATATAAAAGACATCGTTGTATCAGTATATATCTTAACTGTCTACTTAATATTGTGTAAAATAATTGTATGTATTCTGTTTTATTTAATTGTTGTATTTGTATTTAATTTTACATTTGCATGCTGGTAAAATGGCGAAACGTGCTGGACAATAATTTAAACGTATCTAACATCTATGTACTTAACCATGTTTCTGCAATAAATCAATAAACAATAAACAATAAACGGATCTGGTTGAAAATTGGTACAGAAATAGATTCTAGTCTGAAATGACACGTAGGCTTCTTTTTATCTTTGGAATAGGTTTCCATGGGTTGCGGGAACGGGATCAGAATTAAACAGCTAGGGTAAACCTAGGTAACAGCCTATTTGACAACACTCACAAAACTAATTTTTAATTTCATTTCAACACTGCTCCTGCAACTTATTTTTTGAAAGTAAGTAAATGCTGCATGATAGTAATGTTGCGACCAATATGAAATTACAGTATTCCAAAAATATCATAGTATTTGTGACTGCTAAAATATATGTATAGGCGTTTTTAATTTATTTAGGCCGAGTGATGAGACGCACAGTTTGATGTTGTTGTTGACTTTTAAAAATATTCGAAACCGAATTTATAGTACGTCTATACATAGTTAATCTATACATTATTATAAAGAGGGAGGCCAAATTTTGTGAGTTTGTTTGTATGTTGAGGGTAATCTTCGGAACCAAGAAGAAAGAGAAGTAAGAAAAATAAGAAAGTCGCAATATTGTAAAAAAATATAGAGAAATGAAAATCCTTTTAGGCGTGCGCTGCGTAAACTATTGATGATAGAACAATATGATGTACTACAGGTTTATAGGTCTTTTTAAAGTCTACAAATAATAAATAAAAAAAATAATAAAAATAATAAAAATCATTACAAAAAACAACAAAAAGTATGATATAAAATATCTGTTATAAGGTGAGGGTGGGGTGAGCGTGGGAGTGGGAGTGGGAGTGGGAGTGGGAGTGGGAGTGGGAGTGGGAGTGGGAGTGGGAGTGGACGCAATAAGCGACTTTCACGCGAGCGGAGCCGCGGGCAACAGCTAGTTTACAATAAAGAATTAATAACATTATGGAGAGTTCACAGCTTCTCACCGCTAAGGCAATAAAAAATCAAGTCCAGCATGGGTCACTAATAATAAGTCATTCGGCATGAAACAGTTTTTATCAACACATAAGAACAGTAGCAGTCAATATTGTATAATCGATGGTTCTCATGACCAGAAGTCTGGTTCTTTTTAGCACAAAGAATATGTATTGTCATACAACGTGGCAATGATGCCAGTCTTCTGGGCACGTTACCACAGGAGGCATGCGATGCGGAGGAATTTCACTATACTTTTTACGTTCAGGTTTCTTTGAATTATCTATTTTGTGTTAGGTTTATTTTTGTCAAATAATTAAATGAGGTTAGGTTATTATCAAGTCAAGGTTGATGAATAACTTGGGAGCTACAAAATCTGTAAAAAGATTAGAGTAATACAATAAAATATGTCTTTACATCTGGATGCGAACATCTAAAAAGAAAATAACTTTTTGACTTTGACTTTGTGGTAATTAGACCATTGGCACGCATGTCATTCTCTATGACTCACGCCAAGCCAGCTCTTTTGGGTCTACCCTTCCTACTGGGCCCCGGCGGGAGCGACATGGACAGACATTTGTTACCCAGGTAGCCTGGAGGTTGCCGTAGAAAGTGGCCGCACCGGCGAACGCAGCTATCTTCCATTTTGTTCACGATGTCACGAAAACGAAGTTTGCCGCGGATGCGAAAGTTCCTCACGTGATCCTTTATGACTATCTGGTAGTGTATTCCATAGTAGTAATATATGAATAAAGAGTATTAACATTTTTATGCTATCATATATTACTATCAAGTACAATTTTCTCATTACCAAGGTAAATTTATTACGCAAGTCGGTTCAATCAGGCAACGTGATTATCCATCCAGTAATTGAATATTTCGGTACTCAACGCCCTCGATTCCAAGAGTATTACGGTTAAGCCTACAGATTCCAATTACTGGAGTATAGGAAGATACATGTTACATAGAAATTGAGGATACAATTTTTAGGGTTACGTAGTCAAATGATGAAAAATGGACACGTAATAACTTAATTCTGTTTGTTCTGTTCGTCTAACCCTGCTCCCAGTCGATTATCATAGTTATTCCCTTCTGTCACTAACACTATACAGATGAAATTTACAATGTAGAAGTCACGCCTCTTTTCCGTTGGGGTATGCAGAGACAATATTTTAACACTTGCTACGATCCTAGTATACGCTTTACGCTTCTCCTTCTTTGATAACTATTTTCATATATGCTTGGTATGGTATGGTTTCGCGAGCTGGTATCCGCAACTCCACGACAAGGCGCGGTTTTTGCGTGAGGGCGGGCATTTCACTCGATCCACCCCAACTCATTGAAGAACGCCAGCAGGCTATTCACGCTGCTGGTAATCTTCCGAAGCGTACCTGTATTTCCGAAGTACTTAACCCTGTATGTGGCGGTTGCAGGGCAGTGTAGGAGCACGTGTGCCGCTGTTTCTTCCTCTCTCATGCAGGCTCTGCAGAGAGGGCTGTCGGTGATTCCTAAAATAAAAAGGTGTTTATTGAAGGAGCCGTGCCCCGTGATGGCAGCTGTGGCCGTGCGCAGTTGCCGTTTGGTCAGTTGTCGAAGATCATATATGCTTGCTGGTATCTAGAACTCTTGACCTGGCCTTTTTTTAAATGTCCTTGATCTGATTGATATACGTACGTCTAGGTCGAACTTTACCGGATTACCCATTCACCTACGCCTTTAAATCTGTTTCGAATATTTTATTTTGTCCATTCTCGTTATGTGTTTACAGCATCTAAGCATTGATCTTCTACCATCAGCGTCATTCCAGCTATACTTCTCAGACATGTCAATACCACAGCATTCAGTTTACTTTCATGCTCCTTCTGCTACACCCAACTTTCGCTACCATGCATAAGTATGTTTCTGTGAAACCTTTTATGATGGTATAATAAAATTATGGATTAATGAATCCTTAAACATTTAGTTTCAATTAGTCTAATCAACGCTAATCCCGGCGGCATTCGAAGCTTGCGCTTTGGCTCCCAGGGCCCGCTCTCTTACACCTCCATTGTCCTCCAGTGACTGTCATCTAACCCCCAACCCCGAGACGAAAGCCAGAGTCTCATACTTTACTTGGTAAGTGTACCAGCTTGCATTCATTGATATTGGTGATGCCCTACACACCTCTACACCCCATTGCTTAAAACTTTCTAAATAGACGAGTAACTAGATACTTCATACAGGATCTTCAAACCATTCAAACGTAGAATTTATGCATAGCAGTAATTATATCGAAACTAAACCAATAACGGAGTACCGAAATAGCCTCGTTTTGAATTACAAATCGTGATATTATGTAAATTTGAGGTCCCTGTCCCATACATTGTTCAAGTTTAATGACGGACCCTCAATTTTGATGATATATACTGCTGTAATTCAGAACCAAAAATGAGGCAAGAACCATACAATGGCGGTTAGCCTTAGTGGTTGGTGTATGGTGGAGTGAATCAGCGGTCATGTAATGGTTAAGGTATAGGAATTGGAATCAGAAGGTTTGGATCCCAGTTATTTTTACTATAGCGTGGCAAATATATGTATATGGTTCGCGCGGGATGAGGGGCGTAAGGAAGAGAGGGTGGAGAAACGTGCGCACGGGACGACACAAACGGTTGAACAGGTTACATCTGTATAACGTGTTCAAGAGAAAAGAAGTTAAGTGGTCACCTATGTTACCAAGATATTAAATTGATAGTAGCGACCTATGTGCTTAGATTCAATTAACACATGGACCTATAAGTGCATGGAGGTATGCCCTGTAAAAGCCGTAAATAATGGCGGCGTCCATAATTCTTGTTCTAAAATAAAATTAGTACAAGTTATGCCTTTGAATATTTGTATTGTATGTTACATAAACATAACATAATATTAGGATGGGCAGAGGTGTATTACACACACACGATTCACCAGTTATGTTTAGGTCCCAATGTAATAGGGGGCGAGCCTATTGCCATCTATCGGGCACAGTAATAAGCGAGCGATAACCAACATTTTTAATTCACACATAACTATGAAAACTCAAAGGTGTGTGTCCGGGGCGACTGTGGTTCGAACTCGAGACCTCGTCTCGGCAGTCCGTTACGTACACCACTGGGCTATCGCCGGTTACACACTATACTTTTATGAAATATTTTCTTATCTATTTGCAGTATAAATCTCGTCCAAATTGGCCCAGCTGTTTGGGAGGTTACCCGGTACAAATACAACAATAGAAAGATAGATGTACTAATTTGAAAAAGTTGTATTCTTGTTATAGTATCGTACACATACACTCATATATTATGCGTTTATTAAAAAACTGTTTTATTTTATCTTTAGTTATCTTTAGTTTATCTTATTTTTTTACATTACATTACATACATTACAAATAAACACTTCAATTCTATTTAATTTCATAGAAGATACTAAGAAAACGATTTTTCTTTCACCTGGTAGATCGTTACTAATTTCAATAAGCATAAAACATCATCTAAATATTAAACCTAACAAAGGCTGTTTGAATCCTTAATGTGCAAGAACTGGCTCCAACTACTCTCCAAGCAAATAAGGATTGATTGGTTTAATTAAAGTTGATAAACAACAACATCAAAGCGAAGTGAAGAACCCTATGAAGTTGAAAGAACAAAGAGCTCCTCAGAAATGTAGAACTCAGCGTTCTGAGGGCCATTTCTCGTAATAAAAAGATGTTCAAAATTCAGTCTCAATCTAGTCTCGATCTCATGTCGATCTCACAAATGTCAAAAAGGGGTTCTTGTAACGATTTTTAGGGTTCCGTTGCCAAATGGCAAAAAACGGAACCCTTATAGATTCGTTATGTCTGTCTGTCTGTCCGTCTGTATGTCACGTCACAGCCACTTTTTTCCGAAACTATAAGAACTATGCTGTTGAAACTTGGTAAGTAGATGTATTCTGTGAACCGCATTAAGATTTTCACACAAAAATAGAAAAAAAAACAATAAAAGTTTCTTCTAAACTGAATAGTACTTAAAAAGTGGTCAAATGTGCCCCCCCCCCCTCCCTTGTAACTTCTAAAATAAGATAACGAGAAACTAAAAAAAATAAATTATGATGTACATTACCATGTAAACTTCCACCTAAAATTGGTTTAAACGAGATCTAGTTAGTAGTTTTTTTTTAATACGTCATAAATCGTAAACCGCAATTTACCTTTCATTCGATCAACTCAAATATAAAATTTTTACTTGCTGCTACGGAACCCTTCATGGGCGAGTCCGACTCGCACTTGGCCGGTTTTTATAACTTTTATTACGAGAGATTTTTACTAAGACTTTTATTACGAGAACAATTTTTATAATGTACATCTTATATAGAAGAGGTTAATAATTATAATATATATTATTATGATTTATTTTAATTTTTGTATGAAGATGTTATTAGACACCTAAAATTACATGTCACCTTAGATTTTTCTCATCATTCATTGTATTTTATTTTAAAATTACGGAAATCTTATAACTATTATATATATACAGAAGTCATTAGCCTAAGAAGGCCAGTTAAAAGTTTTTACATACGGATAAGTCAATTTAATTTTAACTATTGATAAACAGCAAAAAGGGGAAAAGGTAAAAATTAAATATTCTGATAACAAAGAACAAAATAGTTGAATAAAGTAATCATATTTAACATAACAAATATAAAGAACCCTAAGAAATTGTGCACGTACATTTTGTTTCTGAAATTACAGGTTTTTTTTTTAACTTGGATACACTGATATTAAACATATCGATGTCAGTACTTCGGCCTGGTTGTACATGCGACCAGTTTTGATTATATTATATACGTTGCAGTGTTAGCACGGTAATTAAAAGAGTTGTAACTCTTTCTCTATATTTGACTTATCATCATTTTTTCAGCAGGAAAGCCAGCGTCAAAGCTTCATCAGCTAATGTGTATTAATAAAAAAACTCCAACAGCTTTTAAAAGCATTTTATTGTCAAAGTGTAAAGTGTGCAAAATTTCAAATCAATCTGAGTTTTGGGAGTGCATCAAAATCGAGTTCAAAAATTCCATTAGTTATTAAACGGGTGTTAAAAAAAATCTCTGTGAATGAAACGAACGTATGCATAATGGAACTCAAAGTAATAGAACTGGAACTAAAATGGTAGATTATAACATCACAACATCGTTTCAGTATGTATATCAAGTGGTAGTAGGTTCACAGCTGCATCCTACTTAGTCCAAATTCTTTTCAATTCAAATCTATACTAATTTCATTTTTTAATACGAAACCGAGTTTTGTAAGTTTGTTTATTTGTTAAGGGTAATCTACAGAACCACTGCATTTATTGCACCATTTGAAAGGTACATATTATCCCCAATGGAAATAGGGTTTATATTATGTATAAAGTACGATGCTTGAGTTAAAAAAAACTCATATAAACCGAAGCGAAGCAAAGGCAAGTTGGTAGTTTAAAATTAAGATACCGCTTAAAGATTGGGCTGCCTGATCCTATAAGATAGAGAGAGAGACAGTGCATATGCAATTAAACCAAAATGGAATATCATTCGTATGTTTTAAATACAAATAGACACAAATTCATTTTTATTTAAGCGGAACGTACAAACTTGTAGTTGGTAGTATTTGATTATAAAAGTGTTAAAAAATATATCTAAGAATGTATAACATCACATAACATAACATAACTTCACGCATGTATCCCCGAAGGGGTAGGCAGAGGTGTATTACACACCCACGATTCACCAGTTATGTTGAGGTCCCAATGTAATAGTGGGCGAGCCTATTGCCATTTACCGGGCCCATTATTAAGCGAGCGATAATAAACATTTATTAGTGCACACATAACTACGAAAAGTCAGAGGTGTGTGCCTGGGGCAACCGGGCATCGAACTCAAGACCTCGTCTCAGCAGTCCGTTACGTACGCCACCGGGCTACCGCTTTGTATATCCGTATTATATAACCCATATGACAAGCACAGCTTAAATTGGGTCTAAATAGCGTTTTGTTTCATTTCAATTATTCTATTACAAACAAATCAGAAACTAGCACAAAGCACTAGCACTCAATAGTCGGGTAGAAGCCCTTCTGAGAATGTATCTGCATCGAATAGGAAAACGTGTTTGAACTATGAAATGCATTCATATTGTAACAAGATATTTGATGAAGAGGCTATCTGCTGTCCGTAAAGAGAGGTAGGTAGTTTATGTTCAATGCTTGCCTACCCTATATTATATCCTATGCTGTACACTAGCAATAATGGAGGAGCTTGTACGCCGTTTGATGAAAACGTTAAGGACTCCTTAGTGGGATCGTAAGGCCGACTAGACCGCCAAATGCCACAAGTATAGTAGATTGGACTAAGGAATCACGCTGTTCCATACAAAGCTTGCCCTCCTTTTTCACCCCCTTAGAAGTAGAATTCTGAAAAATCCTTTCTTAACAGAGGCTTACGTCATACAAAAAACACATCCTCTAAGTTTCAGGGCTCTACAATTAGCGATTTAGGCTGTGCGTTGATCTATCAGTCATTCAGGACAACGTAATTTATATGTATACATACAAGCATTTATGTATTTATTATCAATACCACGGAGTTAGGTACTCATATTATCGGGGTGCGACTGGTAGGATCACCTCCAAGTTTGGTGCACCCTGGGCAACGTGGGCGATGACGCATCATTGATTGCTCCTCTGGAGTAGCCGGCGTCAACGTCAACGGCCAAGAGTCTGACCAACCGGCCCTTTTCAGGGCCAGCTGACCCCATTGCACGAGAGGGTCGGGGTATGACGGGCCTGCAAGGCCCGCGGGGGGGCGTGGTCGCTCCAGGTACCCCTCTGCTGTTATCAGAGGGGACACTGCGAATGGCCCAGGGTCAGTCGGAGTGCGAGGGATATGCTCTATGGGTAACCTTACACCCCGGCGTGTGTAAACCCGAGACGGCGTGCGGTTTTAGTCGGTACAAGCCCGACATAATCGCCCCCGCTGGGCGGCGGGGGGGTATCCGAAGGAAAAAAAAAAAAAGTACTCATATTACCTTATCCCGAGGAAGAATACATCAGCGTGATGTTTTACAAAACGAAATTCGGGTTGTCTTATGCCGAGTATTAATAAATAAAATATTGTTTATTAACCTTATATTATGTACCTTATTTTTGTGATAATTTAGATTGTGCATGTATTCATGAATTTAAAATTTAGGATTAAAATTAAGCCACAGACGTAAGATTCAAAAAGTTTTCGTTAATATTTGGTCTTACAAATGAATCATTACGCCACCAACTGCCATAAATTTATTTTCATACACAGATTGTCGTAATCTGTCATTAAAGTGGTCTATCAAATATACGATTTAGAAGTGACGCTTTAAGTAATACTTTGGACCTTTGTGTAACCTTCAGATTGCTTGATGACCTTGTTTTGATTGCAGTAAAGGCCTGAGCTTAGGACTGGCTTTATTTGTTGAAAACAAGATAGGCTCCAGATTAGGATAAAGTGTCACATTTGAAATTAGGCAAAATACTGAATTTAACCCACTTGTTAGTTTGGGACTCAATTAGCTTTTCATGTTAGTTACTGTTTGTGCATTAGTTTTAAGTAAAACAGGATTTTATGAGGTTAAACTTAATCTCAATAACAAATACTGAACTGTTTCATACTCGAAATTTTTCCCTCACTTTAATAATAGGGTAGTAACTAACTGCACGCCCCAATAGCGGCGGTAAGGCCCATCATGGAGGATTGCCTAGAGAGGCGACACGGAAGCCTCTCGTACCGACTGACGCAGGTGATCTCCGGGAAGGGGAGCTTCGGGGACCACCTGCATCGGATCAGGAAGGAGCCAACGCCTGAGTGCCATCAATGCGACGCGAGCGAGGACTCAGGGCTGCACACGCTGGCAGAATACCCAGCGAGCATGTAATGCTCGCGTAGGAGATGGGGGAGCGCACCCGGGAGAGATTTAGGACTCGCCCGGCCCGCCGAGCCCGCAACATGCTCGCCGCGCATCGCAGGCGACTCAGGCACCGGAAGTTGCTTAACGACGTCCATCCTCCATGGGCGCAGGCCTAGGGGTGGCCGGTGAGGCCGCCTGTCACCCCAGCAGAAGCAGGCCGGGACGATGGGGCGACTAGCGCCCCTCCCCCAAACCGGGGCAAGACGGGGACACCGTGGTTCCCAAACCAGAGGGAGCCATCGCCGGTTTCGAGATGGCCAGGGTCAGTCGGCGTGCGAGGGATATGCTCTATGGTCTATAGTAACTAACTAAAAGTGTACGTACGTGCATTTTTGTGCTTCAAATTCAATAATAAATTACATTAAAAAAAAAAAAAAAAAATCAAATAATTTCATTATTACAAATAAAATTCACAGCAAACAGAGTCGGCATAATGATGGTACTGTCACTCTGAGCACTAATTTGGGAGAAGAGTGACATTTAGTGTTTATTACTTTGCTTGCTCTTTTATTACGGGCGTATTGCTTTGAGACCCCAGTACAGAATATTAATATAAAAACTGACATTTTGAATATAATCTAATTTTTCTAAATCTAATCTATCGAGAATTAGAGATTTGTATTAATTTAACCATTTAGGCAGTGTTTAAAAGCACAAAAAGATGATCATTATTTCTAGTTTTCTGAAATAGGTTAAGTATCAAAAAAGACAATTACAAGGAAACCACTATTTCCACTTTGTTAACCTAGGAGCTATCACCTGGTTGAACAAAGTAGAATATACCAAACTAAGAACACGAGAAACAAGAAAGACTGATCAAGATTTTAATATATAAAACTTAACCAATTACAAGTTCTGCGTAACCAATTGCAATCAAACATACGGCAGATTTTAAGTCTGACCAAGACCTTTCTTATAGAAATACCGCATCAAAACCTGTTCAGTACTTTTGCGTCCATCGCAAACAAACATAAACAGACAAGCAGACAAGAATTGAAAAGAAATCTAATTTTTGTGTACGGAATCGTTAATTTACATAAACCAAGTATTCTTTTGTACAGACGCAATTAATTTATAATTTTATAATAGTATATATATATATTTATAGTATATATTTATAGTAGTGTTTTTATACGTGTATAAAATAGCTGAGTCAGTGGCGACTGCTGATACATTAAAACATCATTATTATTGTGGTAGTGTTAAAGCAGGCCAAGTAAAATATATTATACGTTTTTATTATCTGTAGGTCATAGTGCAGAGAAAGCGTAGAGACCAATCGATCGATTATTGAAACAGGATGTCCACACTCAAGAGAACTACTTTGAAATGTAAATTTACAAGAGAACATTCTTACTTTACTTTTAAGAGCAAAACGTACCTGTAGCAAAAAAACCTGCTAATTAGCGAAGCCAAAGCCAAAAGGAAATGTAAGCTTTCGAGATAAAAAAGATTTTTTAATCCAACCTGAATCCTTCGTACTCATTAAGTTTGTACCCGACTAACAAGGGAAACGATTGTCACCGTAATAAAGATGGCGTCATTTTTTTCTGATAAAAGTGGAAACGTAACTCAACGTGGCTTTGACATTTTAAAGAAGAAAATTGTAAACTCTGCAAAGAGTATTAACTGTAAATGAAGCATAGGACCACAGTTTGCAAATAATTATATGATTACATTTAATACCACGACAGACGTTATACTTCATATAAAATTAGTTTTGGAGTGTAATTTTGAATAAAAAGTGAATGTATGTGGACTCAATATTTATTTAGCCATGTCAATATATTTACTTTTAAACGTTTTTTTTTTGTAAAAGTTTCTGAACGAAATGTAGATATATGATAGAGTAGGTAGGGTAAGTGCTCCAATGAATGAACCCTTAAGACAATTTTGAACTTTAAAAAATATTTGCATCTATATCAGGTCGGCTAATCCATAATGTTGCTATTGTTTGATATTCAAAATTTATTCAAGATAGAAATTACATGGATAATATGTCATTAATATGTATAGTTAATAAGATATTTCACATTTTATGTAAAAATACCCAAAATCACCAGTAAATGAACCCCAAAATCCAGTGTATGAACACATAAAACTCCAGTTAATGAACATTAGACTCTTATCCAAATCTAGCTCATTTAGTAATCGAGGAAATAGTTTTTTTAATTCATGTTTTTTTTAATATCACAGTGAATATAGCTAATTGGGTGGGGGATGAAATTGATGTATAGAAACCCAGTGGTGGCGTAAAATGGCTTATAGTATCATAAGGAAATATCGTAAATGGAAAAGCAGTTGAATCAGAAAATAAGTTTTATTTGAACCTAGACTCATTATAATCACAGTTATATAAAATCACAGAGCAATCAACATATATCAGTCTAAAATATCACTTAGCAACATGCCATGGTTTAATCTAAAGAATCAAAACAAGCTCCAGGCAGGAATCATCATTAGTTATAAAGAGATAATTAACCAACATAAAGAATACTGTAAAGCAAATTGTCTACACCTAATTATATAAAGGAATATAAATCTTAAGGCTTTCACGGCCGGCGTTGCATGTAGAATATACTGCTTCCGGGCTGTTTGGCCGTGGTCCATCGGAAACTTGTATTCCAGACGTTTCATCGATCACTGCGGTCGACATCTTCAGTGGTACAGGTCGGGACACCGTCGAGTGCGGAGAACCTTCCTCGGCGGCAAACTCGCTGCGACTGATGTAGAGGCCCGAGTCACTGGCGTATTTATAGGCGCAGTTGGAGGGGGGAAACGACGTGATCGTTCCTGATTGGTTGAGAGCTACGCAACCGATGCGCTCGATCCTGATTGGTCGAGGCTAAGTAAGGAGGTGTGGCCTGCCGATAATGGGGACGGTGGTGGCTTCGTCATGTTTGAATTGTGATGACGCGCTGTTTTCAGTGCTGGGTACCAATCTTTTTGGAGATGAAAACCTCCGTTTTTTCTATTAAAATTTTTGGGATGCTTGAATATTTTGATGGCTTCTCGACATAGCCGTGGGAAGAAATGTGAAGTGGTGGCTAGAATCTTCGTGTTCTGAAATTTAATGGTATGATTACCATCCTCCTGGGTGCAACCGCTGACTTGTCGAAGTGGCTGAGGCGGCAATTTCGTTCATGTTCCGAAAGGCGGGTCTTGACGCTTCTTTGAGTAGTGCTCACGTATACCGAGCCACACAAGCTGGGGATTCGGTAAACTCCAGCTGAAGATAGTGGGTCACGAGGGTCCTTGTCTGAACGGTGAAGATTACGTAACTACGTCGTGGGCTTGAAAATAGGCTTAATGTTGTAAGCTTCTAGCAGTCTCCCGATACGATCCGTTGTACCATGAATGTATGGCAAAAAGGCCTTCCCTAGAGGGGCAGGTTTCTCGTCATCCTGGTTCGTTAGAGTACATTTCCTCGGATGAAGAGCTCTCCGTATCTCCTGGACAAAGAATCCATTGGCTTGGAAGGCCGAGTCCAGATGGCGTAACTCGTTTTGAAGGTGTTGAGGCTCGCAGATGCTCTTAGCTCGGTAGACCAGGGTCTTGATGACTGACATTTTTTGTCTGGATTGGTGGTTGGAGTCCTTGTGTAAGTAACGGTCTGTGTGTGTAGGCTTTCGATAGACCCGGTGACCAAGGCTGCTATCCTCCTTTTTTGGATACCAGGACATTGAGAAATGGCAGGTCTCCGTTCTTCTCTACTTCCATGGTGAACTGGATGTTAGGATGGATGCTGTTCAGGTGATTCAGGAACTTAGTCAGCTCCGTGTCTCCATGACTCCAAACCACAAAGGTATCGTCTACGTAACGGAACCAGACCTTAGGCTTCTTGGGCGCTCGTTCAAGAGCGGCTTCTTCGAAGAATTCCATGTAGAAGTTCGCAACTACAGGACTGATGAGGTTTCCCATGGCAAAACCCTCAACTTGTTCATAGAACGTGTTGTTCCACTGGAAGTATGAAGTCTTCAACACGATTTCGAACAATTCTGCGATGTCCTTAGAGAACAGCGGTCGGATACGTGACATAGCTTCCCTGACTGGATCTTTCGTGAACAGAGAGACGACATCGAAGCTGACCGGACGGTCATCCGGGTGTAGCTTGAGATTCTCAAGTTTCTCCACGAAGTGGCGCGAGTCCTTGATGTATGACGAGGACGATCCGACATGTTGTTGAAGCAGTCCGGTGAGATACTTCGAGACTGGATGAGTGGGTGAGCCAATAGCGCTCACGATGGGCCGGAGCGGTACTGAAGGCTTATGGATCTTTGGTAACCCATACAGCCTAGGTGGCAGAGCTTCAGAGATGAGGGAAAACTATAATGAAAATTGAGAAAATAAATGATTTTTCTAGCTATTAGGTACTAAAATGAATATAATAATCCGATAATTGCTTGAAATTAACATAAAACATAACACAGTTCATTCATTGGTTTCAAATAACCAGTATATGAACACATGATTATTTCTTAAGAACCCATGATTATTTCTGTAGTTCATTCATTGGTTTTTAGAAACTAGTAAATGAACATAGTTGTTCGAACACTGGCCAAAAGATTGACAATCCTTTAATAAGCCTTCCTACACAAAATGAACTAATTCCCATAACATTAAGAATCAATATTATCTAAAAGTAACAAAACAGACTATACCTAATGAATGAACCCCCGTTCATTCACTAAATTAATTGCACTTTCATGATCCAGTCCTCGAAGATGCTTTTATATTGTTAAAACTCATGAAATTACAAACAAATTGCTTTCTATCCAGTAAAATAACTATCGATATATCTTATTTGGAACATTTAATTTCTCAGACTCGCATGTAACATGTACAACATGAATATCAAAATGATCTGTCTTACCTGAGTTCTAACTTCTGGCTCATATAAAAACGTAACACAGCAGAACACGTGCACTTTAAACAGTGCCCATTTTGAAACTATGTATAACAAAGCAATGTTAGCGTGACCAGTACACGTTAGATAATGTGGCCAATCCTAAAAAAAATACAATGTCTGGTAGAAATATTTATTATTCTTAATTTTATGAAAAAACTCTCTTTTGTTCATTCACCGGTGGGTGTTCATTCACTGGTGCACTTACCCTACCCATAGATTGGGGTGTGTGTTGGGTAACCTCCTCGAGGGTCGCTCCGATTCCGATCCCGCTGCAGTCCGGGGGGAACGGAATCGGAGCGGCCGGTACACCCTGGGCGGCGGTCAATGGCTTCCCCTTCACCCCTTCATAGGGTTGGCATTGATCGTCGGCCAATACCCAACGTGGCGGGACACATCGCTCTCCGTACTCCTCTGCTTTCAGAGGAGACAGGATGAGCGATGCTGTTAGTGGTGAGATGGCCTAGGGTCAGCCGGGGTGCGAGGGATATGCTCTATGGGTAACCTTACACCCCGGCGTCTGAAGACCCGAGACGGCGTGCGGTTTTAGTCGGTGCAAGCCCGACATAACCGCCCCCGCTGGCCGGCGGGGGGGTATCCGAAGGGATTTCCGCACGATAAAAAAATAAAAAAATGGTACCCATAGATAAAAAAAGCGGCCAAGTGCGAGTCGGACTCGCCCATGAAGGGTTCCGTAGCAGCAAGTAACATAATAATGTTTTTTTTTTTATATTTTAGTTGATTGAATGAAAGGTAAATTGCGGTTTACGATTTATGACGTATTAAAAAAAACTACTTACTAGATCTCGTTCAAACCAATTTTCGGTGGAATTTTACATGGTAACGTACATCATATATTTTGTTTAGTTTTATCACTCTCTTATTTTAAAAGTTACAGGGGGGAGGGGGACACATTTTACCACTTTGGAAGTGACTCTCTTGCAAACTATTCAGTTTAGAAAAAAATGATATTAGAAACCTCAGTATCATTTTTGAAGACCTATCCATAGATACCACACACGTATGGGTTTGATGAAAAAGAAAATTTTGAGTTTCAGTTCTAAGTACCCCCTAGGAACCCCCGAAATTTAATGTATTTTTCTATTTTTGTGTGAAAATCTTAATGCGGTTCACAGAATACATCTCACACACACACTACACTTACCAAGTTTCAACAGCATAGTTCTTATAGTTTCGGAAAAACGTGGCTGTGACATACGGACGGACAGACAGACAGACAGACAGACAGACATGACGAATCTATAATAGTTCCGTTTTTTGCCATTTGGCAACGGAACCCTAAAAAGGAAATTTAGGAATGGAATCTAAAACTGTAAGCGGAAAGGTGGTCAAATTAAACTCTTTAAAAAGGTGTATTTTACTGCTGAAATGACCGATTTTTCATATCATAATCATCATCATCTGAGTATTGTGTCCCGGTTGCATCCGAGGTCTAGACCTCGGAGCCCCGGTATGCTACCCACTTGTACACATGAACTCTTGTCCGAAATGGGAGTATCTTCAATCTAACCCTTTGGATATACTCGTATACAGGCAAGCTATATTTTGAACCATCCACAAGTTCCACAACTCTTACTTTTTGTATAAAAAAATTTCATACTTACCACCCATTTAACTGGCATTTTGCTATAAAAATAGAGATGGCAGTCAACGTAGCGATTCTGTTTGCCTTCTTGGCACTTTACCAGTGGATATTGATGATAGAGCATTTTTCAGTACCTACAGCTAGAAGAATTTAATTTGATTATGAATAAGGGAAGGCCTCTGTGGCGTAGCGGCAGTGCATTCGACTGGCTACGACAGGGGGCTCGGGTTCGATTGCCGCTCAGTGCAAATATTTGTATGCATGAATATGTCTATTTGCATTGGTCTGGGTGTTTCTATGTATAATATGTATGTATTTACAAAAATGCGGTACCGCGGTAGCCTAGTGGTATGGGTAAAGGACTGCTGAGACGAGGTCTCGGGTTCGATCCCAGGTATTACCATGGCACACACCAATGACTTTTCGATGCTTTTCGAAGTTATGTGTGTATTTATCGCAGGTTTATAAGTGCCCGGTTAATGGCAATAGGCTCGCCACCTATTACATTGGGACCTAAAACATAAACTGGCGAAACGTGGGTGCTAGCACCTCTGCCTACCCCTTCGGGGATATAGGCGTGAGTTTATGTTATGTTATGTTATGTTATTTACAAAAAAGAAAGTATATAAGTATGTTTATCCGCATTCTGGAACCCATAACACAAGCTAGTTAAACTATGCTTACTTTGGGTCTAGAAAGCGCTGTGTAGAATGTCGTAGAATATTTATAAAAAAAAAGGGATAGTCACGCAAGGCAAATATGAACAATCTTAACACCGTTGCGTCACTTCGTTCAAGATCTTGGACTTGCTATAAAAAAGATTTTGGTGTGAACCACTCTGATGTGAATCCTCTTCAAACAAGCATCTTCTCTTTCTTAGACTTAATCATGTAAACATTTATAAAATTTTGATCGCCGACATATAATTATGTTCAAATGCAGCTCTCTCATACTTACTCTCTGTCAAAACATAATATAAAATAACTTCACGCCTGTATCCCCGAAAGGGTAGGCAAAGGTGTACATACCCACGATTCGCCAGTTATGTTTAGGTCCCAATGTAATACGGGGTGAGCCTATTATCATCTGCCGGGAACATTACTAAGTGAGCAATTATAAACATTTTTAATCACACATAACTACGAAAATTTAGAGGTGTGCGTCCGGAGCAACTGGGGATCGAACTCGAGACCTCGTCTCGGTAGTCCCTTACGTACACCACTGGACTACTCTCTTTCATACCACACATACATCTAACCATGAATAGGTTGACTAAACAAAGTAAAACTACAAACACTTCCTTGACACCTCCTAGGATATACACGTACGTATACGTACGTACGTATATACACCATGAATTCAAAGACATAAAATATTGGAATCCCTATTTTAAGGACAAGGATTATGCCCTCTATGGTTCATTCCTGTTCACCCTATAATAAACCTTTTCATATCTCCAAACGTACAAAATATTGTATTATGTTTTGATATCTTTACAATTTTGAGAACAAAGTCAATCTAGACATATCATCTATAATACCATCTAATCTTAATTAAGTATTATCCGTCATGCTTACTTTCCGCCTTTGGCGTACAATAACTCACTTATACGAATCTCTCACTCACTCACTTATAAGGCTGATTGTTCAATAATCCTCACATTAATTTAAAAATAATCACTGTACCTACAATTTCCTAGAAGTATAGCTATAAAACACACGTTACAGGATTACGAATTAATATTATTAATAAGTAAATATAATATTCCATCATGATATTAATACATGGCAAAGACTTTAGGTAATAACATTTTCTTTTTAGTAACGTTTACAACTTGCAAAAAAAACGATCAAAGACCGAGTTAATTTCTCATACATCAAACGAGATATTCATGTAATAAGGCTATCTGTTCAGTTTCAGACATTTCGTTTTCAATGCGATTTGCCTGGAACAATCATAACTTTTGTTCATGATTTTAGTTTTTATTGTTTAATGCAGCATCAAAACTTATAAAGGGGGGCAGATGGCTACTTGATTATTAAAGTTTTACAGTCTTATTCATAAAAAGTTATGGGAGGTTTATAAGACTGCTATAAGGTGATCGTCGAAAATTTGTATTCATAACAGCATTTGTTAAAGTATAAGTGCGTGTTGTCGTGTGAAGTTTCATATTTAAAACGTATAATATATCACCAGGAATTAATACAATTCTAGTAAAAGAGAGAAATAAGAAATATTTGAAGAAGCAGTTTCGTAAAGTAGTTCAAATCAAAGTTCAAATACAAAGAATTTAAAAAGATTTCAAAGTTAGTGATTTTGCTATGATACACGGCTTTTAAGAAAGTAATGTGTAATACTTTCTTAAAAGCCGGACTAGCTGTTGTTTTTACTAGGATTATGTATCTTTATAGTCTTCAGAATGTAGATTAATTACGTAAAAGCATATAACAGTACGCAAATATATAAACCCTAACCCTCTGCGACTGACGTGGTAGTCCAACAGACACCGCGAAATACAAAATTCGGTTTATTACCGTAAATTTTCAAATTCGAGCGCCGCCGCTCTTAGTACCTTACCATAGTAAGTTCTCGCGTCGGTCAGTGTGCGAGGGGCGGTCTCAGCGAGTCCAGGTGTGCGTACTGGGAGGAAGGTGTCCACGAGACTGTCACATCAGAGTTAAGGTAAGTGTCCAATAGACTACCACCTCATTAAAATGGTTATATTTTCATAGTGTCTCCTAAACAACCACATCAGTAAATAAGTGGTTTTTTATTTTAGGATAATGTATTTTTGTATTATTTCGCGTTATTTTAGAATTTGATTTCATTTACATATTTTATATGCACAAGAAGGCAAACGGAGGGTAGGACGCCCCCTAGCCTGATGGACCGATGACCTGAAAAAGGCGGCTGGGACGGACTGGATGCGGAAGGCGGAGGATCGTACGAAATGGCGCACATTGGGTGAGGCCTATGTCCAGCAGTGGACTGCAGTGGGCTAAGTGATTGATTGATTGATATATACACATTATCTATGCACTATATTTCTATACTTCTATTCTGATATTATCACTGAATAACATAGGCTATTACAAATAAAACTTGTTTTTCAGATGACTGTCTCAAGTAACAACCCTACGCCAGGTACTTCTTCTAGTCGTAAAAGAACGTTGGCTGGGCCTTGTGTAGGTCACGAAAATCAAATATTAGCGTGGCTGGATGAGGAAAGTGAACACGAGTTCAGCGATATTGATGATGAAGATGTTGATTCGACTTCCGAGCCAGAAATCCAACAGAAGCTAAACAGCTTTGTATTGTATCAAAGTTGTGCTGACAGTGATACTCAAATGAGGAGAGCAACTTTTCTATTGAATATGGCAAGAGATTTAGTGCTAAATCATATGAAAACCCGAGTATATAATGAAAGATTGCCAAGAGAGCTGTGCATAACCATCACTAGGGTATGTAGAATATACTGCTTCCGGGCTGTTTGGCCGTGGTCCATCGAAATACAAGTTTCCGATGGACCACGGCTAAACAGCCCGGAAGCAGTATATTCTACATGCAACGCTGGCCGTGCAAGCCTTAAGATTTATATACACCAATAGTTCGGTCTGTTCCACCAAGTGGCAGAAAACTTTGTTTTATATGTCCATCTAAAATAAAAAGACAAACTAAATATTCTTGCTGCGATTGTTCGAAGCCAATTTGCCTTCAAGGCTCCAAGCCACTATGTGATAGTTGCCAAAATAAGCTGTGATTTTGAGGCTGTATAATTTTTAAGTAAACCAATGGAATTATTTCATATTTCCTAGTCTGATTAGTATTATTGTCAATTTTAAAAATTGATAAGGTTAAATTTAAAAAAAGTTTATTTTGTGTATTTTTCTAAGTCATTAATGATAATAAATAATTCGAAGACTGATTTGTATGAAGACAATAAACATTATTTTATTTTATAAATACAAGTTGTTTTATTTAATTAATGTTCATTTTATATAAAAAATAGACTATACATCTAATAAATATAAACAAAATTGCTATTTATAATCTAATTCTATAAAAGAAATCCCTTTGAAATGGTGTCTCGTGGACTACCACATTAGTACAATTGTAAAATATGAACCACGTCAGTCGCAGAGGGCTAAATAAACATACTCTTACAAAATGCCCGCACTTATCTTCAAATGGCTATCATCTTTATTCATTGACCCAATAGTCTTTTTACCTTTAACTCTAAACTCCACTGGTCGAAATGGTACAGCAGATGATTTAAAATGAAATATATTAATTATATATTAGTAAAAATAGTTAAAATTTCAATGGTAATTGTTATAGCTGCGAAAAATCAGATGTGACAAGAATAGACAACGAAATTTTAATTGTAAGGTCAAAATATTAAGACACATTATTTTGTTATTTCAAAAATTGTCTGCAAAGGCATAAAATAGTTACCCTAGCAGTATTGAATGTGCAGCTTTAGACGTTTCTGGAGCGGGCTTTCAAGACGATATTTCGTAAAGTGCTCGCTCTAGTCACAGCTCAAGTCTTAATGAATAGTACAGTCTAGAGAGAAATGCATTTTGCGAGATTCATCTTAAATTTTGTATAGAAAAAGTTTACTGCACCTGGTTCCTTCTATGAAATAACGATATTAGAGTATCTTTCATACTGTATATGGTAAAATGGATACTTTATTCCTTTGAAGTTGTTATTCGAAATCGCAGTTTAAATATTTTTAAAGAAATAGTGCGGAAAAGTTGTTTAAAGTCAGTTGTGGTTAATATGAGTTTAATGCTGCAGCTACTGAAGATATGAAAATTATACCCACTGTAACCTCCGGATTGGACGGACGACCTGAAAAAAGTAGCTGGTATAGACTGGATGCGCAAGGCGGAGGATCGGGTGCTATGGCGTACAATGGGAGAGGCCTATGTCCAGCAGTGAACTGCAATAGGCTAATTGATTGAACCTTCGTGTACTCGCGTACTGGTATATCAGACTGACGGTATACGGTACGCGTTGTTTTCTGTTTAATGGAAAACGCTGGTGGCTTTATAGTTCACGGGCTGTTTCAAGTCAGTGCTGTTTTCCTTTTTGATAAAAGGGGGTCGAGGCTAAGTGGTAACCAAGTAGGTTAACACATTGCAACGTTAAGCGATCCTCGCCAGGTCAGCATTACAATGGGTACCATACTTAACAAATTGAGACCCTTCCGTACCTTGGAGAGCACGATAAGCCAGTAGCGGTTGTCATACGAACATCTATTGACGGCCTCTGTGGCGTAGCGGTAGTACATTCGACTGCTACGACAGGCGCGGGTTCGATTCTTGCTCAGTGCAAATATTTGTATGCATAAATATATCTATTTGCATTGGTGTAGGTGTTACGATGTATAATATGTATTCCAAAAAAAAAAGTATATAAGTATGTTTATACGCATTCAGGAACCCATAACACAAGCTAGTTAACCTATGCTTATTTTGGGTCTAGAAAGCGCTGTGTAGAATGTCGTAGTTTTTTTTTTAATTATTTATCTTTGGCAATCGTTACGGGTAGTTGGAGGTCAAAACATCCGACAACTCGTCTAACTATAAACTTTGATATCGTCAATGGATTGTAATAGTTATTTTATTTTGCATTATACAGTTTGCATAACATAACATAACATAACTTCACGCCTATATCCCCGAAGGGGTAGGCAGAGGTGTATTACACACCCACGATTCGCCAGTTATGTTAAGGTCCCTATGTAATAGGGGCGAGCCTATTACCATCTACCGGGCACAATGATAAGCGAGCGATAATTAACATTTATTAATGCACACATAACTACGAAAAGTCAGAGGTGTGTGCCCGGGGCGACTGGGTATCGAACTCGAGACCTCGTCTCAGCAGTCCGTTACGTACACCACCTGGCTATCGCCGCTTATCGTATACATCTTGGTATTACAATTTTTGTGATTGAAGCCTCCTTTTAAGCAAGTAATGCCTGTATTAGGAGTCTCCCTTCTTCTTTAACTAAACGTACAATTATATGCATTAATGCAAGTGCTAAAATAAAAGTATACATTATAAAAAAAAATAACCTTGCCTCTTTTCCCCTTTTTACCCTTGCCACATTTACCCTTTTTACCTTTTCCACCTTCACTTCACTTTCCCCCTTTTTCACATTTCCCGTTTTTTAACCCTGCCTCATTTCTCCTTTTTACCCTTGTCACATTTTCCTTTTTTATCCTTGCCACTTTTCCCCTTTTTACCCTTTCTATATTTCCCGTTTTTACGCTTTCCACATTTCCCCTTTTTCACATTTCCCGTTTTTACCCTGGCCACATTTCCCCTTTTTACCCTTTACACAATTCCCCTTTTTACCCTTTTATAGTGTGTGTGTGCAAGTCACACACGGTAGAAGTGAAACTTCTGAAAAGTCCCTGATTAAAAAAAAAACTATGGACTTATTAGGGATTTTCTTTAGGAAAGCCCTATTGCTATCGAGTTGTCGTCGACGTCGTCGACGTCGTCGTTGCCAATTTTCTGTCTCGGTTTTGGGTATGAAGGAGATGAGCTATCGAGTTGCTGTTTTCGGTAATAGATTCGTGTTGGGGTGAACCATTGCAAGATAAAGAAAAAATCGCAAAAAAAAAAAACGCAAAATCGAAAATCCCTTGTATTCGGCTGAGCTTGTCTCAGGAATTCAACTTGTTTTTTCATTTCATCGAGTTTGAAATCACAACGATTCTAAAGAAGTTTAACTTAAAAAAAAATATTCAGCTACTAAATACTGCTAAATACTACATATGATTGTTGTGGAGGTCAGATGGCAGTTGCTTTACGGAAAATATCGAAGCTCAACTTCGTAGTTTTGCTGAAAAAGCCGACCCTAACTGAAATGGGAAAAGGCTTCAGGAATGTTCAGGATGATGCTGTTCTGACAGAAATTCTCGTTTATAACTTCCAGCTAAGCCAAATTGCTTTTGTTAGGTATATGCTCACGTAACACTAAGTAGGGTTGGCATGAATGTTCATCTCCACCATCACCACTTTCAGTCTCACATACCTTGAGAGTACACGTATTACACTATTCGACGCGAGTATTGGAAGGTTAAAGTGTTCAGCTACATTACTATTTTTTCTCATCACGAATGTGTTAGCAAATGTATGCAAATGATAAAAGTTTTACATATGCTGACGGCATAGCTCTTGCATTTCATAGAGAGACTTGACGTGGAGAACTCTTAGTGACCCAGGCCAACCTCACCTACAACCCAATACCTACATCTGCTGATTGACGGATGAGGATCCAGCTCAAGCTTTCTTCACGAAGTTGGGGCGTCAGACGGCTGTCACTCCTGTATATGTCAAGATAAACCATATATTGAAAAGGAGGAGGGGGATATCGGACCCTGTGCTTCAAAGAGCAAGCTTTGGATGTAACCCGGATTTTTGCTCAGATTAAGAAGAGATAGGGTCGGATATAATATTAAAGCTACGCTGTGAGTATTCAAGCTATAGTGCGAGATGGATCGCCAAGCTGAGTGCGAAAAGAGTCACAGAGTTACAAACGACGTGTCGCAAAGGCAACAATTGGTTTTACTAGCAAGATACTGGAACCACACCTTTTCTTTGTTTTTTTGCTCTCTCCGCATAAGCAATATGTGTGCAACTAAAGCAAATATAGACGAATGTGCATTCCACACTTCGTCGTATGCGGCTGAATAAAGCGAATAACACATTACACATAACGAAGTGTGGTTCCACCTTTATGTCAAAACTTTTATTATAACAAAACAAATGAGTGTCATTTCGACTGTCCTTTTTTTTTTTTAAAGAATGATACACACTGTCATTCTACCATTACCATAGCATATACCAACACACCTTTTTATCAACCTAATGGTACAAAATTAAACCTCATACCTATTATTATTAGTAATTCATCACGTCGAATGTCAAATGAAAAGTGACCGGAAGAATATAATATATGTACTACATAGAAACGGAACAAGTAAAATAAATAGCTCATTATATTATTTTTTTTATTTTTTTTTTTGTATTTAGGACACGTCATTGGACTTCACCTCGCCTGATGGTAAGCTGAAGGTAAAGTCTCAGGAGAGAGGGTCACTATTACATACACGTACCATGTTAACAATGGTGGCACTCAGCTTGACGGCCTTATCAGAAGAGGATTGTCGTCGCAGCACCGCGTGACACCCACCGGTCTCACTAGTGCTGCGACCACTATCCCCCTGCCCGGCTATGCACTAGCTGACCCCTGAACGCAATCAAACCGAAATTGGATTACTATGGAGGGTTTTTCGCAATCGTACCCACCCGGCCGAATTTTGTGACAAATTTGTGTCATCAAATTTCTACCACCAGTAGTTTATAAAGTTTCTTGGATTCCATGATACGTGAGTTCAATTATGTGGTCCTAGGTTAAATTTTCTAAAGTCCTGTTTTAGTAGGTACTTGGTCCTATTTCTGAGACTATTTATAAAACTGAAGTATGTAAGGTACATGTAAATGGAGAGGCAAGCAAGGGTCGAACCCGCAAAACTTACACTGATCATATATTATTAATAACGTATAAGTACACGAAACCGGCGGACTTGCATGCGTAAGATTCAATGATATTAGAGGAAGCTCGTGAAGTATGTAAGTATAGAAGCAGATGGCGGAGTACGCTGTCTCTGCTTACCCCGGGGGAATATTACGCATGTATTTTTAGGGTTCCGTGGCCAAATGGCAAAAAACGGAACCCTTATAGATTCGTCATGTCTGTCTGGCTGTCCGTCCGTATGTCACAGCCACTTTTCTACGAAACTATACATAAATTGTCATAAATAGTCATAAACCGTAAACCGCAATTTACCTTTCATTCAATCAACTCAAATATAAACATTTCACTTTCTGCTACTGGCTACTACTTCATGGGCGAGTCCTACTCGCACTAGGCCGGTTTTTTTGAACTTTATCCCTATTTTAGAGAGTAAAATGTACTATGCTGAAGTCTTCCTATGGTTTTCAAACCATACCAGTAAGTATTCAAGCTTATTATAAAAGATTTTAAAAGTGTAGTTGATATTACAACAAAAATAAACGACTTATTAAGATTTTTTTTCTCATTCAACCAGTCCTTTAATAAACGCCCGCCTACACAGCGCCCCGGTTAGAAAGTTTAGTGGTTGAACACGAAACTGCGGAGGTAATATAAATTTAAAAACAACTCTAAAAGTCATTAATTTAACTGTAAACTACAATAGTTTCGACTTAATAGGCAACTTTATCGCTTTTATTTGTAAATTTTAGAGATATTAAGTTTAACTATTGTTTGAAGAGTTCGTTAGTAGATTAAACAATAGGTAAGACGTATTAAGTAAAGTAAATCTATACTATATATATATACTCGTTATATTAATGGTCGTTACAACGTATTTCATTACCGCGGTAAAAGCGTCGGTAGCTTAGTGGTTAAGGAGTCGACCTTACGATCGAGAGGTCCCGGGCTCGAATCCTGGCCATTACACTACCGACGTGAACCCACTCCTAACACAAGCAATTTAGCTTAGCTGGAGGGGTTAGGGGGAATATTAGTAAGGTTATTAATATTCTTAAAAAAAAAAGATACCAACTTATAAAACATGCAACTCGATACATCATTAATCGATTAAGCATTTAAGTAAATTAATATCTATACTTAAAAATTAATTTATTGAGCTGAGTGAGACGAAGTCGAGCGGAAGCTCCTCATACCAGACTTCAGGATTTTCTTTGTCCCAGGTCTCCTCCTAAACTACTAATCCAATCAGAACCAAATTTGGCATGATTAAAGAGGTCAATCAGAGGAAGGTTTATGGATATATTATGAAAGAATTAATGCTACCACAGAGGAATGATCACCGTCAAAAAAATTCCAGATGGAATTACATAATAACCGCTCGAGACACTGTGACCAAACTTTACACGCTCAGAAAGCATAGTCTCGGGTCTTAATACGCCGGGGTGTAAGGTATAAGGTGTAAGGTGTGACATATTTCGATCCCTCGTGGCAACTATTTAACCAATACCTACATGACTGTAATTAATTAGTTTTACAATAATGTATGGAAATTTACCCGATTTGTTGACATATATGATTACTGCTCCGCTCCCCTGGATTGTAGCGTGATATGATAAACAGCCTATAGCCTTCCTCGATAAATACGCTATCCAACCAGCTAACAATTCGAATCATTAGTTCCTGAGATTAGCGAGTTCAACTAAACAAACAAACAAACTCTTCAGATACATAACGAAACGGAAAACAAAGACAGCCACTGTTGCGTAGAGGTAGTGCATTCGACTGCTACGACAGGGGGCGCAGGTTCAATTCCCGCTCAGTGCAAATATTTGTACGCATGAATATGTCTATTTGCATTGGTCTGGGTGTTTCTATGTATAACAAGTATGTATTTACAAAAATAAATAGTAGGTATATAAGTATGTTTTTCGCATTATGGCACCCATAACACAAGCTAGTTAAACTATGCTTACTATGGGTCTAGAAAGCGCTGTGTAAAATGTCGTAGAATATTTATAACATACCCACATCAAACGTGTGAAGGCGGAACCACATTTCGTTTAGGCGAGGCGGCGATGGCACCCACAGTCCGGGGATGATGATGTTATTCAAGATGGGGTTATCCTTTAGAGGGCTTACCCGGCTGCCCGGCAATGGACACTTGGGGAGGACACCGTGTGGTTTTAGTCGGTCCGATTCCTACACTCCTATCCCATCGTCGAAACCAATGGCGTGAGAGTTTGGGGGGTTATAAAAAATGTGTCATTTGTTTTCGCCTTATTCTGCCGTAAATGTAAGAGGCACATCCAATTTCTTAGTATCATATCTTACTCATTTAATATTATAAATATAAAAGTTTGTGAAGATGTTAAGATGTTTGAATGTTTATTACTCAATCACAATCAAACGGTTGGACGGATCTGGCTAAAATTTTGTACAGGGATAGATTATATTCAGTGCAATAACACATATGCTACTTTTGATCCCTGAAATAAGTTTTCTAGAGTTGTGGGAACGGGAGCAGAAGTCCACACGGTTGAAACAGTTAGTTGGTTTAAATTTGGTTGGTATGGTTTATTCCCACGCATAACACATAAGCAGTAACAAATGAATGACAAATATTTGGGTGAATACAGCCTAGCCGCATAACAAATAACACATAACCAAGTGTGGTACCAGCATGAGATTGAGGAAACTAAGAAAATGGGAGTACATCATACTTACGTCGAATGCTACGACTTATTTTGAAAAAAAAAACCAACATGCGGAAAATTCCCACAGGGGCTACCTCAGCGGAAGCCTCGCCATTTTCAATTTCCAAATATAAATTCAACTGATAAATCCACAATGACAGCCCACGGCCTTGTTGAGGATATCCCATTTCGAGATAGCTTACATATACAGACGGATATTTGGTTGCTTTAAAAAAACCCGGTCAACTGCAAGTCGAACTTGTGCACCGAGGGTTTCGTACCGCCATTATAAAATTGGTATCATTTTATTGGTCTATGAACCAGTTAACACGATAAAACGATATGGGTAAATTTAGATTTTCGCGAAAGCCTGTGAAAAGGTACCAAAATTTACCTTAATTTTCAGCTCATTTAATTTTCAGAATATTTCCTTTACATGTGCTTGAGACCTTGCTTTTTGCTTTCTAGGTCAACGGGAACTACCATATAGATTTTTGAACCAAAATCTATAGTGTTCTTCCGGTTGACCTAGAATTGTCAATTTTTTTAAAGCAAGTTCTTACAGCACAAGTAAAGGAAATAATTCGCGAAAATCTAAATTTGCTCAGATCTTTTTATCGTGTTGACTCTGGACCTTTATACACCTTTATATACAGGATTTTTATACACCTAATAGGGAACTCAGTGTCTGGTATAAATTTCAATTTGCTAGATTCACATATTCCTGAGAAAATCGGTGGTGACACACGAACAGATGGACAACACGGTGATCTTATAAGGGTTCCTTTTTAACCCTTGAGATACGGAACCCTAAAAAGGTAGTCTGGTTAGAGTTTTGTATGCTTTCTCTTTAATGGTACACGTGGAAATAATTATTAAATATAATAAGTGATTATGGGCCTGATGCAGAATGCAGTTCTTCTCAATAAGGCACGTATTGTTAGGAGGTTTCTGTCTCTGATGTCCTAACCACCGGGAGTTTGATCCCAGTACCCGATGCCGGTGGTGCACTATTTTTTATATTTTTAAATGTATTTATCTTTACATGTAATTAAAAAAATTAATTAGTTTGTATATTAAGAAGATATAGAGAACAATAATGAATATTCCGGGACAAATTGCGTAGCGTTATCTAGCCCTAAATGAAGCATAGCTTGTAATATGGGTTCTAGAAAGCGGATAAACATATTTATATGATACTAGCTTTTGCCCCCGGCTCCGCCCGCGTAGATGTCGGTTATCGCGACAAAACATAGCCTATGTCCTTTCCCAATATCTAATCTACCCCTGTACCAAATTTCAGCAAAATCGGTTCAGTGGTTTAGGCGTGAAAGAGTAACAGACAGACAGACAGACAGACACGAGTTACTTTCACATTTATATATTAAGTAAGGATAGCTTATTATTATAAACACATACATATGTATACATAGGGGGCCATCTCGAAACGGGAGATGGCCCAGGGTCAGTCGGGGTGCGAGGGATATGCTCCATGGGCAACCTTACACCCCGGCGTCTGTAGACCCGAGACGGCGTGCGGTTTTAGTCGTTTCAAGCCCGACATAACCGCCCCCGCTGGTCGACGGGGGGGTATCCGAAAGGATTTCCGCACGAAAAAAAAAAATAAAGATACACCCAGACCAATGCAAGTGGAAATATTCATGAACACAAATATTTTCCCGAGCGGGAATCTAACCCGTGACTTCTGGCGTAGCAATGGAACGCTCTACCGCTACGCGACAGAGGTCGTCATATTTGTCAATGTCTCTATTGATATGCAGGTGCAAACTGGTTCACTGTCCTTGCAGTAAATTTCTTTTTAAAGGGACCAAACGACACATTACACACATACTTTATACGGTACTGATGTTATATTCATCCCTAACCAATAACACCACGTTTTGCGAAGTTTTGGCACGAATTTAATTCGTGTGACCGGTAATATGGGAAGATCGCCAAAACTAGAACCTAGTCTTTCCTATTACAGCTGTATAAAATTGTAGATATTGTTAAAGTTTAAGAAACCCGTAATTGTACCTTCATTTGAGTCTAATATTCTTATACAAAACAGAATTTCTTATTATTTTCTTTAAAAAGAAACTTTTGTACTGATTGATTTGATTGAGTGTATTGGACCCCACTAAGACCCTCGGGGCCAGCAAACCTCATCTGCAATCCGGAACACTTACTCATTAACAGATGAGATTTGGATACAGGCTTTCCTCTAGGGGTTGAGAGGTGACCTCCAAGATCGAGGCCTGAAGATGGCAGTTGACCGACTCGCTGTCCTTACAGAAGCAGGCCGTGGCGGAGGCGTGTCGTGTGTGTCCTACACACGCCTGCCAACTCACCGACGAGGGAGAAAATCCGACTCCACCAGGCGAGGCCGCGGTGGCGGCCAATGTCCGCCGGTAACCCTGGGGTTATCCTTTCGAGGGCTTACCCGGGGTGCCCGGCAATGGACACTTGGAAAGGACACCGAGTGGTTTTAGTCGGTCAGATTTCGACACACCCACCCCATCGTCGGCACCGATGGGGTGAAGCCCGTGGGGGTTTCCACACGTAGAAAAAAAGGGGGTTTTGGCAGGTTAGATGGCAGTCGCTCCCGGAAAAGCCAAGCTGACCCCGGTCTCTTAAATGCAAACTTTGGACGCAACTGGGTAATCGCTATCAGGATGATGATTGACTGAATTGATTCTTGTTTAGTACACAATATTATAAATAAAATAATAATAAAAAATATACAGCACCATTTAGCAAAATCAAACTGAACTACTGCAAATCTAGTGGGGCGGAAATCACACAGTGATTGTCAAACTTCGGGCCAAACTTAGATATTTTTGTTGCAGTATTTTTATTCAAAATTACAGACCTTAGGCTTTATGCATATTATTCGACGCGTCTTTATATATTGAGCAATAAATATGAAGAAAATCAAATCAAATCAAACGTCTTCGACGTCAAAAACACAAAAAAAATGATTTTATATTTCAGTTTCTTTCAGAGTCTGGTTGTTTTATGTAAATATACAATATACGTATTGTCATTGTCACTCAAATGTTAAAGTCGCGTTACTCTGATAACTCGAAAGAAACTCACTTGTAAAAGTTTTTTAGGGACAATTTGTATGGTAAACCCCAAAATCTAATCAGTTCTTCCCATTAACCAAACAAGATGATTGGCGAAACAATTTTTTAAATCGGATAAGTGGTTCTTGAGTTATTGCGTAAACAGACATCCAGACATCCAGACATCCAGACCAACAGACAGACCGACACAAAAATTTTTTTTGCTTAATTAGACTTAGAATCATGTGAAACGTCGAGAAAAGTGATAAAAAGTGGGTGTAAGATTTTGTTTTTTTTTTGCGTGATTTTAAGACTTCGGTGTCCAACTGGTTGGCGCCCGAAGTAAAATACTTTTCATGCATCACGATGTGAATGTTAACATACATCGTACATACTATTGTGAATGTATTAGGGCGTATGTATGTGTGTCTTCTTCCTTTTTTCTTTTCTCTAGAATTTCAAGGTCTTTGTACGTGAGGCTGGGTAACAATCGGTATGATGTGGATAATTTTGAAGCTATACCTTCTTCTTAAAGTGGATCCACACTACTAATACAGCAAAGGAGATGGAATTAATCCGATTCCATACAATCTTAGCCATAATTGTAATAAGATGGTGAATGTGTTGTGAATTAACAGATTCAGACTTATCAATTCCTGAATGTGTCGTAAGTTTTGACAATCTGTAACTCGAGTTTGAGTAAAAGCAAAGTATGAAGTTATGTTAAAGACAATATGCAGCAGTAAAGTCAATTGTGTGAGTGATCTTCGGTGTTCTGCTTGAAAGTAAGCATACACAAATCCTTAAAAATTAAAGCAGTGGTCTTTGAAAATGAGAAAGAATTGGGCAAGTACTGAAAATGCACTGGACAACACACATGGCCCATGATTTTCCATCTTATATAGACAAAAGAGTACTCCACCTCAGCCACACTTTGTCGTCTGGGCGGTCGTATGCGGCTGAATAAGGCGAATAGCCAAATGACACATAACGAAGTATGGTTATACCGCCTTTATACAGGATGAATTTTTCAGATCAATTTCAGACCAAATTCATTCTATTGACTTCTACTCTCTACTTCCTTTGGTATAGTGTTCACCGAACAAATAATTCTTATACATACATACATAACTTCACGCCTGTATCCCCGAAGGGGTAGGCGGAGGTGTATTACACACCCACGATTCACCAGTTATGTTTAGGTCCCAGTGTAATAGGGGGCGAGCCTATTACCGTCAACCGGGCATATTACTCAGCGAGCGATAATTAATATTTTTAATATACACTTAACTACGAGAAGTCAGAGGTGTGTGCCCGGGGCGACTGGGGATTGAACTTGAGACCTCGTCTCGGCAGTCAGTTACGTAGGTCACTGGACTATCGCCGCTTTTTTTTATAATAAACTGAAAATAAACAAAAATAATTATATAATCGATAGTTAATGGGCTTAAAATTATTAGGCAACCCGCTTTGGACCACCTTCCCCGAATGTTTTCATACCGTAAACAATAGCAACAACTTTCACCGGCAATTGCCTTTGTGTTTTGATTACAATAGAATACTGGGGATTGTCTTAACAACTTTTTTTTTCGTAAATCTCTCCTGTATATGTTTGTTGGTTAAGTAAACTGCTTATAAATGGATAAATTACGTAGATAGGCTTTTATCTACGTACTTTGGTTATCCGAAACCATAAGTAGGTTAAGCGCTCGGAATCCACCAATCAGATGGCGATCTATATCTACACAGTATGCCAGTTGAGCCCTGTTTGCTTATTGGACATTAATTTTTATACTATACTTGCAGAGCTAACGGAAAATTGTATGATTTCTGCCTAAAATAACCTTTGAAACCCGTTTGGACAGACAGACTGAGGTATCACTTTGACAAGATCAAGACCCAAAACGCATCTCTTTTCTTTTCCGCATAATCAAGGTTTGGAATTAGTCACCAGCACACGTGTTTCCTTCTTCCTACAATCCCGGGCCCTTTAACCGGGGACTGAAAAAGCATCCGATGAGGCCGGCATGCTGAGAACCACCCAATGGTATAATAATGTTACAATTAACATTATCGGTATCTGTAATGGTGACCTTCATTCCTGAGACTTTACCTTTAGCGAGGTGAAGTATATCGACTTAAATATTTAAAAAAAAACTGTTTCTCGTTCAAAAAGTTGTAGTATGTTGGTATACACACTTCAGAGTTATCTTCCTAATAGAATCAACTAAAAACAAAATAACAGAGAGTATAAACGGGTGACGACACGATTACATATTCATCAAGTGTGAGTTGGACTAGCGCACTGAGGGTTCCGTACAAAACTGAATTGAAAATGGGCTGGCCGAAAACGAGCAAGCGAATTGGTAAACGAATGATGTGTTTTCCCCAGCCACATGAATTGATGACCTTAAAAAGGGAGGTGCTATGGTGTTGGCTCATGAACAGCATTAGACTGCAATAGGCTAAAATTGATTGATTGAAACAAGTTTCAAGTACAAGTGAGTAATAAGGTATAACGCACGATTCCAATAAAAAATAAATAAAGTATTTTAGTATCTGCACAAATTTTTGTTTAATTTAAATAATAATTTCAATTTACACATCAACGAGTACGTAAATAATAAGTTAAATAAGAATTTATTTTAATACATTCACTGGTAATAATACTATTAAGACAGCAAATTAGACCTTCTAGACGCCAGAGCCAGGTAGGTAATTTTAATAATAGTATTAGTGAGTTGAGACCCTTTATGATCGGTACAAATTGATAATTTCTATGCAACATAAATTCGCAGCGTGCTGGTGCACCATAACGTATGTAAGCGAGAGTTGAAAGTGGCTAACAAATCAAGAAAGTAGAATTAACGCAGTTGATAATATATGATACGTTAATATTCTTCGCAGATAAACGCAAAAGAGTAGTGTGGCTAGAAAGAAGATAATATTAGGTAGGGAGTTAAAAACAGAATGCTACGTTGGTTATTTTTAACGACGACTATGTCGCTCCATCATAACCAGTATATTATAATACCAAATGGATCTTAGGTATCTGCGAGCATGTAATGCTCGCGAAGGAGGTGGCGGAGCGCGCCCGGGAGAGACTTAGAACTCTCCCGGTCCGCCGAGCCCGCAACTTGCTCGCCGCGCGTCGCAGGCAACTCAGGCGCCGGAGGTCGCTTAACGACCTCCGTCCTCCATGAGCGCAGGCCTGGGGGTGGCGGGTGAGGCCACCTGTCACCCCAGCAGAAGCAGGCCGGGACGGTGGGGCGACTAGCGCCCCTCCCCCAAACCGGGGCAAGACGGGGACACCGTGGTTCCCAAACCCGAGGGGGCCATCTCGAAACCGGAGATGGCCCAGGGTCAGTCGGGGTGCGAGGGATATGCTCTATGGGCAACCTTACACCCCGGCGTTTTAAGACCCGAGACAGCGTGCGGTTTTAGTCGGTTCAAGCCCGACATAACCGCCCCCGCTGGCACGCGGGGGGGTATCCGAAGGGATTTCCGCACGATAAAAAAAAAAAAAAAGGTATTCACAATATAATGAGTAACAGTCCTGTATCTGACAGCGGACTTGCCAGGATACTATTGCATCTTGTTGATGGACATTAGGGCTCCAAATACCTGTAACGAATGTCACAGATATTCGTACCTATCGCAACCGGGACCGACGCGACAGCTTAGAGTGTTCTTTGAGGCACGGAGGGGTGTTAAAAATGGTCACTCATCCTAAGACTGATAGGGAAAGTATAATATTGCTTATACTGTTAATAAATTAAGTATACATGGCAAAAGTGAATACGTAATTTGGCCATCAGAAACTGAGCAAAAAAACGACTCAATTGGTTATATGAATAAAAGGCAGTTCAAAAGCACGTGAAATCAGTGGACTTAAAAGGTCTACACACTCTTGACATAATATATATGGTATCTAAGCACAGCATTGAATGACGAGCTTACGACGATTTACTTGCTCCAAAATTATGTAGACGTGAAGGTATGTTATGCAGATATTCAGGAGGAAGTCGAGTTAATGTTTAAAATATATAAAGTGTACGTGTATGAAATTATTTGTGTTTCCTTTGGAGAGTTACAGCAAACTCTCTAGAGCAATACCTAAAAAATCAGTCTATTTGACCCAATTCAATATTCCAGTACTGGAAGTTTGCTCCATAGCTTTGTTTATTGCATATTAAAAATCCGTTCCCGCAGAGGGAACGCATAGGTAGATTTCGTGAAGCAATTAATATTATTTTATATAGAGAACTACGGACTTCAAACAGTTTAATTTTTTTGTCTCGAAAACGGTAACTTTTAGCGAAAAACTTTTCAGACATTTATTTTAGACTTAAAAATGGCCTATCGATTAAAAATGTTTCCGACTGCAAGAATGTTCACCGGTTAGAAGTTATGATTTTTTTCCCGAAAAATTTTGGTGTTCCCCCCTTCACTTTTAGTTAAAGTTTTAATCTTATAGGTTTATAATTAAAAGTTGTTGGTATTCATGTATACTATGGGATAAAATTAGAACGGTTCGAATATCTTTCATGGAACGTGAAATTTTGAGGAAAAACTGATTTCACAAAAAGTGAGGCCCTACCGTCCCCTTAGGCCGGATTGCACCAATTCACGAACTTAAACTAAGTTTACACCCAAGCAATTTTTGACCGCAGTTTGAAAGCGATCGGGGCAAAAATGCGACCGTAAATTTTAGGAAGTGGAACCATACATACATATTTATATATATATATATAAACTTTTTGACCAGTGGTCATTTCGGACTCAGGGGATCATAACTTGAAGACTCTATGAAGATTTTTTTTTTTAATTCGACAGTAGTCAAGAAACCAATAGGTCGATCGATTTCATCGAAATCTACCTAAAAGAGTTTATAAGAAATAAATTACTTTTAAGAATGCTTTCCTTTAATATACGAAGTGAAAACATGGTACATCATAGCCGGCGGTTTCATGACAACGATCTCTATTATTAACTACTTAGTTAGATCCTCGTTAGTCTGAGATTAGCCTAACTAATCTAATAAAGCAAAATCTTGATATCATCAAAGGGAAAAGTGGTAATCCCAACTATTTTCATTAAGGTCCAAGGAACACAGCAATTTACCGCATATATTTAGTTAACATTGCAACAACTACCTAAATAAATTTTGTGAGATGATATGTTGTACGCAAAGCTGAAATATGTGATATATGAGCATGATGTATGCATTTTTTTCTTAATAAAGTACCTCATTTAATACTTTATTTATATTATAATCTAGGATATTGACTTATAAGTAAACTAATTTCACCTAAATTACTAAGTAAACATAAATCTAAGAATGCGACCAGTTCTTACTCAGTGCTAAACTTATGTATGTATGCATAATTGTATTCTTTCCAACATCCATTTTATGTTATATTTTTACGTGTGTACATAGAGCTAAATAAATAAAATACATTATTTCAGTTAAGGTGTACAATATTCGAGGTATCCAAATTACGCAAGGAACAAACTCTTTTGTATGATTGCACAAAAGAAATAGAGCATAAATATTTTGAGAGAGATAGAGTACAAGAAAATCTTCTTCATTCGAGCGCCAATCCCAGTCGCATCTAAAGCTAGTACTTTAGAGCCCGGTGTCCTCTGCTTTGCTCCTGCTTTTATTGGTTTGTTTTGACTTTTATGAGGGCGCCTGCCGTTTAACCTACCAACCCCAAGAGGAGAACCTGTACCAGAACTTTGTCTGTAAATCAACAAGTGCAGTGGGCTTGGAAGTGAGGTTGGTCTGGGCAATGTACAGATAGATTATCATAGATAGATACTCAGAAAAAAATATATAATTCTTAAATCGAGTAATATCATGGGTTAGTAAATCTCATGACATAATAATCGTCTTTAAATTCTTAACAATAACAAAAAGGGATGTAAGAAATCGATACTCCAAACGCAAAAGTAAAATATAATGTCGATTATACTTCCAATCGACCAGAATTTCCTCATGAATATTCCGCAATCAGACCCACATCATAATACCTAAAGATTAACGGAGTTACCAACCAATGAATATGTATTTTGACAAATTGAATTGAAGTAGGTTTATTTAGTATGACTCACGTCTAATTGTAAAGGTAGGATTATATTAGATTTGATTATAAACCAGTTAGTAATAGATAGTTATACTAGCGGCACGCTATAATGGCCGTTTTTTGGTAAAATAGTGATGGAAATGCCAATTTAAAATAGAAAAAAACAAATCAATTTATTGCTAGTCACAGCTATAGCTTTTGGATATTTAATTCATTTTTTAAATTTAGAATTTCGAAAAACATATATGCCAAGTTGTGCCGTAAATTAGTACACTGCACCTCACTATTGACAATAAAGAACAGAAATTTACTCCTTCAAACTTAGTATTTATTTTTATAAAACTTCATAACACGTCAAAACGGCCATCAAGCGTGCTGCTAGTTTAGTTATATAATAGTTCTTAGTTTGTTGTTAATATTTTATTCGTTTTGTGAGTGTGTATGGGGCTTCACCGGCCGGTACACCTGCTGGTTGACGGAAAAGTCTCTGGCACAATGAGCTATATACTAGTTTTAACGAGAATAACGCCTTCGACCAGAATAACTCTTGTGATCACCGCCAGTGCAACTTAGCCAAAATGTCAGTCAATTCAAAGGTATTGTCTACAGCATGATCGACATTGTATATCATAGAACGCGGCAGTTTAATAGTGATAGAGCGGTACTCGGGGAAGGTTTTAGTATATAATTTGTCAAGTTTTTGTGTACATTGGCTAAGATATAATGATATTTGTTGGATATAATGGTATATTGGATATAGGTTGGATATATGGTTATAATGATATGTGTAAAAAAAAATGGTGACGGAAAAAATAAGCTGTCTGGGAGCATTTAACGAAAACACTGCCTAGGCTCTTCGAAATATAAGAAAATGATGTATTGTGGAATTGTGTATCTTATATAGGTTGTGGTCGTGGAATAGGATCCCATGAATATTGGGAACGGGATCAGAATTCCACGCGGGTCAAGCCGCGGGCGCTGTTGCCCGGTATTGCGGTTATATTACTGGCGTTATATCTAACTTTCTAATTACAATAAAATTAAGGGCAACAAGGCAACTCATAAATATTTATAATACTTTACAAAAGTACAAAATTTCATCTCTCGAATGCAGTATTTTTAAGGAAATCTGGTTACCAATTAATTGAATTTTCTCTTACACTCAAATAGGATTTGACGAAAAAGATTTTTAAGGCGAAAGTGATTTTGATTTTTTTCTTGTTAGAGATACGACGCTTACCTTAGATATAATTATATCAGGGTTAAATACAATATTTCAGTGAATGTAATATTTAAAAAAATGGTGAACTCTTGTCTCAGCATAAGGAGGAAAAATACGTAATGTGTATGTAAAAAAAATCATGTTTGATATTCTCAATGATGAAGGCTCACTGAATAACATCAGTAGGTACATCACTTACCACAAAATTTGTATATAGTTGAGAGTCGATGCACAAATCTATACAAATAATAATAGAAACAACGTTGCTACCGCATTCCTTACAAACTTGAATTTGATTCAATTAAATTTTAAGCACTTAGTATGCTTACTTGTGCGTACTATCGATTTAGATCGGAAAAAGAGTCGTCCTAAATGTTCTCTTTTTCCGATCTAAATATATAGGAAAACTTGAATTTGGTTTATGTTTGTCTTCAATTAAGCTTAGCTGGAGGGGTTAGGGGGAATATTAGTAATTTCGGTTGCTAATATTCTTAAAAACATCTCAAATATATCTATATAATTATGAGCATTTAAAAGCTATTGATCATTGTAATTTGTAATGTTACTTACTAGAAAAATAACAACGATGTCCAGTAAAACCAGATTAGTAAATTAATGACAAGAGCTAAATTATTGAACAACCAATTTAATTAACTGATTTAGTTCTTCCGTAGTTGGGTCAGAAAACATACTATTCAACTCAGAATTTTAAATGAAATTGCTGTCGTAATGTTCATGAATACTAATAGTCTCCAAGATAAAAAAATCCGGCCAAGTGCGAGTCGGCTCGCATACCGAGGGTTCCGTACAAACCGTTCATAAGAAAAGAAGTAGTAACTTTAAAATTTTCAAAAATATTTTTTATTATATTTATGTAACTAAAAATTTACGGTTTTCGCAACTTTTCCTTTATACTATAAGACGTTACTTCGTACCAAATTTCAAGATTCTAAGTTCACGGGAAGTACCCTGTAGGTTTTGATCCCCGTGCGAGTTTCGAAAATTTGCGGCATAAACGGCTGTATCTTTTGATTGCTTTGGCTTAGAAGTTTGTTTTTTTCACAGCTCCAAGGGAAAGTAGACTTGAGTATTAGATATAAATTTCAGTTTGATACCTCTTCGCGTTCCCGAGAAAAACGGTCTTGACAGACGGACGGACGGACAAGAAGTGATCCTATAAGGGTTCCGTTTTTTCCTTTTGAGGTACGGAACCCTATTACTAGGAATAGATATAATGAATATCTTTTCTGAAGCAATAAAAAAAATAATGAAGACATTTGATTAGCTTGCACCATTTGCACAAACCGTAGACTGTTCATTTGAATTTCAGATCCAATTCTATTTCCCTTAATACATTATATACACAAGTTTCCTATAGTAAAACTTTTTCTAAGCACATAATATGACGGAAGGATAAAAGAAAATTGATTTTAGATTTCGTTTCCCGGTCAGGTAGGAAGTAGAATTTTATGTTATTGACTGGGAGTGGAACTAGCCCGATAAATAGCCTTTTTATTGGCTTCTATGTCGAAGTAAAGAATTGATATTGGTTCACGCCGCATCAACTGCTGTTGAAGACAGTAATTTTATATTGAACTTGGAATAGTCTATGTAGTGCAAAGTTTACAGTACGTTGTAGTTTGGGGAAGTACCAAGTTTATTAGTCAAAAAGATGGACCTGGCTCTAGGCTCTGGCGAAGGGCTTTCCTTTAGGGATTGTGGTTGGACGGCAGTAACTCCTTTTAAAGTTAAGATGACCCAATTCATAGGGAAAGGAGAAGTGGGAGAGCAGAATCTAATTTCTAGCTACGGAAGCAGCTTGGACTGACGCTCTGATGATGATTAATATGTCATTACACTTGGCGAGTTGTAGAGTATAAACTACACTGATTTTGCGGTGTGGTAAACCAAAACAAAGATAAAAATATTTACATCATTACAACAGTAAATAAGTGATTTTTTTATCTAGGGTAACCATGCATGATTAAATTTAACTTATGTGTTGTATACCGCGTAAGATTCAGTGATACAGATTTCAAGTCAGTTTGAAGTTTTGCAATATTTTTGAACATAACATAACTTCACGCCTGCATCCCCGAAAGGGTAGGCAGAGGTGTATTACACACCCGCGATTCCACAGTTATGTTAAGATCCCAATGTAAAAGGGAGCGAGCCTATTGCCATCTTCAGGGCACATTATAAAGCGAGCGATAATTAACATTAAAATTAACATATTTTTAATCATTACGAAATAATCGGCTGGGCACATAACGTTTCCACCCTGTATATTTTCCGTCAAGTATAGTGCCATTTGACCTTCACAACCTACTGGCGATATCGAAGTTCTGTAGTTAGAACAGTTGTCAGAATTTTTAGAGCCGTAAAAAGTGACCTGGATGTTTGTATGGCAACCATGACCGACAGCTTAAGGTCTCACCACACACATCAGGGCCGTACCCGTGACGTGTCAGGCCCGTGGTCGGCATCGATCCAGAAAATGAAGCTCCATCACCGGCCCGTCCGATTAAGATCGGGCACAGCCCTTCCACGGCCCGGCGCGGCCGGATAGACCTTCAACGTGCTTCCCAAGGTATGAAGGTGCCTGAATTATGTAAAGAATGGTCCCACCCCTCCTAAGATGGACCTGGCATAATTACTTAACTTTGCAATGTGTTGATCAGTTCGGTCACCCCCTTTTTTTTTTATCGTGCGGAAATCCCTTTGGATACCCCCCGCGTACCAGCGGGGGCGGCTATGCCGGGGCTTTAACCGACTAAAACCGCACGCCGTCTCGGTTCTACAGACGCCGGGGTGTAAGGTTGCCCATAGAGCATATCCCTCGCACCCCGACTGACCCTGGGCCATCTCCGGTTTCGAGATGGCGCCCTCGGGTTTGGGAACCACGGTGTCCCCGTCTTACCCCGGTTTGGGGGAGGGGCGCTAGTCGCCCCACCGTCCCGGCCTGCTTCTGCTGGGGTGACAGTTGGCCTCACCCGCCACCCCCAGGCCTGCGCTCATGGAGGACGGAGGTCGTTAAGCGACCTCCGGCGCCTGAGTCGCCTGCGACGCGCGGCGAGCAAGTTGCGGGCTCGGCGGTCCGGGAGAGTTCTAAATCTCTCCCGGGCGCGCTCCGCCATCTCCTTCGCGAGCATACAGGTGGCGGCGGCCCACGCGCTCGCGCCCCGCACCATTGCCGCAATCATGCTGCCGAGCGAGAGGACTCCCACCCCGATGGCTGCCACGAGGTCACACCTCGGCGCCTCCCACACCGGAGTTCGGTCACCCCTCTTAAATAATATATCTACCTGTACTATGATCGCAAGGATCTCCATAAACCTTATAAATCATGGAACGCGTACGTTTAAAAGTTAGTATGAAGGTAACGGCACGTAGGAATCCCGAGATATTCTCGAGGGATTCAATTTGCACGAGAATAAAATAATATGGACGAATGGGAAGCATCTTTCACGTACCTATACACACATGTTTGTTGTTCATTTACTAGGCCGAGGCACTTTATTTTGCACCGCTATTTTTGTTTAGCCACCCGAGGCTAGTAACTAACTAGACACTGGAAAACCCTACTATAAATTCTTCTCGAGATTTGTAAGAAGATGTGTTTCTTATCTTTGATGATTATTATTTATTAAAACTATTACTAATATTAGCCGTCAATGTGATATTTTTTTTTCAAAATTGATAATCTAAAGTATTAATTAAAATTTAATTAAATTAAAGTTAAGACTAATTGCATAAATATGGTGACTTGTAACCAGTTCTTACAATGTGGTTTTATTTTATAATATCAGTTATGATCAGACCTATTTATTGTTGTCATACTTGTATACCCATTATGAGAGAAATAATTAAATGTAATAAAAAAATGAAATAAATAAATATTGAATTTATTTTTACTTTTGACATTGTTGAAACATTTCCGAAGCATAATTTAAAAAAATTTTTGTTTATTTGCGTTGAGTTCTAAACCTATCTTTGATATGTCTGGAAAATATTACTCGAATTAGATCGGAGTAGTGTAACATCACCTGCAAGATATTACACTGAGTACACCTGCTGATTAACGGACAAAGCCCTGGCGGTCAGCTGGCAGTAGCTCCCATAGAAACATTATAAGCCAAATCAAAAGGAGTAGAAGGAGTCAGTGAATCTGGATTCTGAGGTGAAAGCCTCGGCATCAACTGAGAACAATGCTAAAATGATAATGATAATATTACTGGAATAAATCGCAGTATTCGTATTTTTATAGAGTAAGGAGAAATAGATTATCGGTTAAACTTGAAGATTGTTATCATAAAAATAAGATTGTTTTAACAACTTCAAAAGAACTCGATAGCAAAACTATCAATATTACATTTTCTTAGAAACTGTCAACGTTAAAGTATGAGAGAAAAGTAAAAAAAAGTAAAGTGTATTGAAGTGAATATTTTTACCTCAAATAGTTTTAATAGATATTAAATTAAATTCTAGAGCAGGGCCTTGCGGGGACTTATGTTGGGTTGAATCTTAGATCATGTAAGTTAAGTTCTATGGTTTATGTGCTCAATTGACGTTCACTCTCAATATATGGAAGAAAGAAAGAAATCACGCTTAATATGAACCCTCACACATTACGCATAATTATACAAATTATAAAAACCAAATGTAGAAATGGTTGTGCGAAGCTCAAATGGTCACCATATCAGCATTAAGCGATGGGATTTAAAATGCTCTAGAATATAAGCTGCTTCCATGTTCAGTTAGTTGGGTGTATGGAGTTCCATCAAGGTCTTGGAGGTTCAAGCCAACCTAAGTATATCTGCAAGCCGGTACACTGTCTGGAGGTCTACACACATAAAATGCCGTTTTACCCTTTATGAACACGTTCAAAAACAATGGATTCAGTATTACATAGACAGCCCTTCGGCCTAACCTTTACACAACTGCGACTTTTCAGGGTTACATGGAGGAAAATCTGTAAGTATCAACCAATATAATATAATAGAAAATACTGACTGCTGACGGCTGATCAGCCCCTCAGTCTATTAATGAGCTGCAGTAGGAAAATCTTCCAAAAAATATATTCTAGGGTCACTTCACTCGGCAGATATATTACTTCTTCCAGCGATAGGCTTTCAGAGATACCGTGTCGTTTAAGTTGATTTGATTCTAAGACTATCGCTTCAGGGTACCTCAGGGAATTTATACCCAGAGTTTGATATAAGGTTAATTAGAGCTACTATATTTTGTTATAGTACTACGTATTAATAAAATTAAGGTAGACAAGGATAAAAGAAAAATAATTTACCTAATTTCTCTTTCGACGAAGTTGAAAAATATACATATCTTCAAACAAATACCATAAAAGTTTTTGAGGCAATTTTTTGCCTCGGTGAATAAAGTGAAAGAATGATCCGCGTATATTGTTTAAGACAGCCGAAAAAGTTTTCCGCCTTGGTGTAACCATGATTCCGGTTATTCGTTTTTGATCAATTTTGTTATAGTAACTATTGTATTCTATACAATGTGTTCTGATTTGGAAAACGAGTACCTTTTGTGACACGATTTTGTATACATCACCAAACATCTCTTTTTCGTCTCAACAAAATGTAGTATTATGTTAATATTGTGTTTGTACAATTTTGTTATTTCTTACACTTCTATTTTAAAGTTCTATCATCATATCAGCATTAATCCTTATTGTATCCAAAGTTAGCACCACAAAACATTGTCCCTACGTTTGCACTGAATAATGATCATATACAATCAATCATATCGTAGTCCACTGCTGTACATAGGCCTCTCAAAATGTACGCCACAGCACCCGATTCTCCGCCTTCCGCCGACTAATTTTAATGTAAGCCGTACCGTATGCGATTGCTAGTTAAAAATATTTTTACTTAAGCAAAAGATTTTCTTGGTTCGAAACGGAAAAACTTGAAAATAAAATCGACAATACCGTCGCGTCGTGTTACCAAAGTTGGGGATTTGACGCTTGCTACGCTGAATTCGTGAGTGGTGTAAGCAAGAGGCGCCTGAACTTGTAGGAAGCCACCGGCCTTATAGGAAGGCGTATTTGTTTTTTTTTTTGGGAACTTAGTACCTACTAAGCTACTCTTTCTACTATAAATGTGTTTATGATTAAAACTTAATGTTTCTGAATCAATATCTTTATCATAAAATAGCAATAATTTTTTTTAACATACATTATACATGCATAATGCATAATGCAAATGTACACTTCACACCCTTTCTTAAACTATTCTTCCTCTATTACTCAAAGGTTTGCTGGGGGAGAACTCATATTGAGTTAAGCTCGCCTTTGTACATCTTTTTTTTAATTATATTTATGTTATTGTCATTTTCTTGTGTGTACAAAAATAATAAAATAAATAAAAAATAAATACATATTTATGTCATTCTTTCATGGTTAATAATATAATTGAAATAGCGTAGTTGAAAAAACATTATGATCTGAAGGCGTAGCCCCAGTTCAGTGTTTATGTTTTTCTTTTTTTGGACAATTTTATACTGTCTGGCGTTCACACGTTCTTGGACTAATTGCACAAAAAAGTAGTAGTGTACGTTTTCATAGTTCATGTAAGTATGTAAATGTAGGTAATTCTGCTTATAAATCTCACTTAATTCGTTGAATGAATAGACTAAAGGCTGTGCGACTTAAATTCCGTAAGTGAATCGTGGGAATCCCCCGGTGGTGACATCCGCGCGCGACACAGGTAGGCTTAAAGCCGCTCCGAATGTGTCATTATACGACGAATAGGTGATGCGTGTATCGTGTGAATATTTCATTCATCGTCTATGGGCCATTACATAATTTCTAGAGAAGGGAGCCGTTACACCTTCTGCGACTACAATTTGGTGTTGAACCACCCCGTTTATGAGTAAAGATTGAATATTCATTGGTAGTTAGTATTTCATTCTAAATTTACTTGAAATTTATGTCCTTTACATAGGTATTGCTTGTTATATGTATTTCGGTAGTTTAGTAATACTTTAGTAGCGAATTCACTAGATAGCTCAGTTGGTCAGAGTATTCCCCCTGTAAGGGACTGATCGCGGGTTCAAGTCCTGTTCTCTTTTTCCGGTCTTCACTAAAAGACTAAAAAGAAAAAAATACTATTTGCTTAAAAAAATCATTGAATAAATAGATTATGTTTATTAGGGGGTGTCATAATCGAAATTGTAGCAGATATTAGTTGAATAACATTTCCATAGTGATGGTTTTTATAGGTTAATATCTGAAAAATAACTGAATCTTAACTTAAAAAAATACATAATCTTTGAAGTTTGTATCTTCCACCGCACCTCGTGATCTAGTTTTCAGAGGAAACTCTCGCGATGACAACGTTTCATGGGACTTGTGCAACACTCGGTGGCTATCATATATATATGCATAGATACGATAGAAATCAGTTTACATCTAACTATTCGCCCACGTATCGAGGACGGAATTAGCCTTTTGTGAGCTTAGGGATTAACTCGGTTTTAACCCCCGATGCAAAAAATACGGCGACGTGTCTAGGTAGCTCAGTTGGTCAGAGTATTCCCCCTGTAAGGGACTGATCTCGGGTTCAAGTCCCGTCCTAGATGTTCTCTTTTTTCGACTTAAATCTATAGGAAAAGTTAGCATGCGAATTGCCTAAAAATTTCATTGAATAAATAGATTATATGTATTAGAGTTTTTCACAATTAAAATTATATAATAATTGAATAATATTTCTAAAGTGAAGGTTTTTATAGATTTGGCAACAATAACAATATTGTAAGCTTATATTTGTAGTATAATTTATAGCCGTATATTGATAAATAGTTATTCTCACACCTTTTTTTTTTTTTTTTTTTTCGTGCGGAAATCCCTTCGGATACCGCCCCCGCTGGAGAGCGGGGGGTCTCCAGCGGGGGCGGTTATGTCGGGCTTGCACCGACTAAAACCGCACGCCGTCACGGGTCTTAAGACGCCGGGGTGTAAGGTTACCCATAGAGCATATCCCTCGCACCCCGACTGACCCTGGGCCATCTCCGGTTTCGAGATGGCCCCTTACTTGCTCTCCACTGTGCCCTCTGCTAATCAGAGGGACACGTGGAAAGCTTCCGAACAGCCCTCAACAGGGCCGTCCTCGCCTCGGTCGGAGTTGGCCGTAGGCGGCAGCGTCTCTCCCACCCTAGGAGAGAGGCGCTGCCGTCTCCGTTGCCCAGGGTGCACCGCGTGGAGGTCCCCAACCAAGCACCCCAGTTATTCTCACACCTGTACTATAAAATATTCACTAGCGTGTACTTCAAAAAACATTTCGGTGGCTCGATTAGTATAATATGTATGTATACATGGATAACGTTTTTGGTGATTGTGTTTAAGTATACTGATCGAAATATACTAAGCATTGCGTCGAGTGCTGAAGATGGCAGCCACATATAACCCAAATGTTAAATCTAAGAACCAACTTCAAAAAAATACACTCCACAAAGGCACTGCGTTAAAAATAGCACACTTCATTTAAATACCAATAATTCATCATCAACAATTCATAAGTGTTTCAGTAGAAATCAAATTAAATGGACTAATATGAATACCTGTTAACAAGGACTATTATTTTGTTCAAGAAGATTCTTATTACAAAAAGTATTCCTTTGTAGATTTTGAGAAACGTTGAGAAATAATAAGGAGACTAGCAATAAAACAATGTGATGAGTGAGATGACAGTTGGAAGGATCTCTATTCCCCAGAGAAATTAGTACAACGCAACCTAGGAACTTTTTCTTTTAAGTTTTCTGTACAATTTTATACACGAGAAACTATTTGAGGGTGTATGGGTCTCCTTTATAGACTCCCGTCCTCCATGAGCGCAGGTGAGGCCGCCTATTACCCCGGCAGAAGCAGGCCGGGACCGGCGGGGCAACTAGCACCCCTCCCCCAAACCGGGCAAGACGGGGACACCGTGGTTCCCAAACCCGAAGGGGCCATCTCGAAACCAGAGATGGCGCAGGGTCAGTCGGGGTGCGAGGGATATGCTTTATGGGCAACCTTACAACCCGGCGTCTGAAGACCCGAGACAGCGTGCGGTTTTAGTCGGTTCAAGCTCAACATAACCGCCCCCGTTAGTCGGCGGGGAGTATCCGAGGGGATTTCCGCACGAAAAAAAAGAGTGTAAGGGCCTCATTCGGATCTTTGGGGTTAAGCAAACCTCACCTGCTATTCGGTACACCTGTTGATTTAACGGACGAGGCACTTTCCTCTAGACTAGAACTTGAGAGATGAAATGGCAGTCGCTCCCGCAAAAGCCAAGATAACCCAAATCAACAGAAAGAGTAGGAGAACGGACCCCGAGTTCCAAAGTACAAGCTTTGGATGCAACTAGGACTAACGTTGTGTTTATAATGATGTACAATTTTATATAGATAAGACTGGTTGCGGTCCGTGCGTTGTCTTACGTAATTTTTTTATTTTATTTATCCCACTTAGGTGGCTGACAGCAGTGATCGCGGCCTATGTCGAACTCTGTGGCGTAGCGGTAGTGCGTTTGACTGCTATTGCATTGGTCTGGGTGTTTCTATGTATAATATGTATTTATTTACAAAAAAAAAAGTATTTAAGTATGTTTATCCGCATTCTAGAACCCATATGACAAGCTCTGCTTAGTTTGGCTCTAGATGGCGTTGTGTAATTTATCCTAGAATATTTATTTATTTATTTATTTATGGACGTGTGCAACACTAGCCTGCAAAAACTTTTCACTTCCGACCCCTTCTAATCTCCCTTTCTTTTCCTAAACTTATTTGCTCGAAAATCGTTTGCACACGTTTGCTATAAACTTCAGTAAACATAATGTTCAAAAATTTGAAATTTTACTTATATACTTCTAAATCTATTCTGTCATATTATCTCTTAATTTTGTATGAAATAAAGTCATTTGTGCTAAGTGTTGTATTATATAATGTGTATTATGCCTTATCTTCATTTATAACAAAATTGTTAGTCCTAAAACAAAAATCCAAAATTCAACGCCACGCAGTCTTGTCTGCCCTACTCCTAGAGTGCAATAAAAACTGGCCAACAAGCCGAAGCTCCAGTGGTGAGCGAAAGTCGTCTGCGACGATTACACACAGGCACACATGGGACCACCGAAGGCCCGCACTGGAGTCGTGACAAAAGGCATATTGCTATAAATCCGACTCCAAGTATTCTATTCTAGTCAACCGCTAGAGTGTAATTTAGAATCGCATAGGCGCGACGGAGCCAGGCTATTTTATATATCATTAGGATAAATAATAATCATTAAATCATTTGAATTTAGAATTTAGAACTTTTATGGAAAACGCTTTTAAGTCTTTTGTATAATATTACTTATATATATTGTATAATATATGTATAATATTACTTATACTAATTTAGGGCATATATAGGTAGTATATAGAGATTCCAATTTTATGGCATGTGATATTATGTGACAAGAGATTCGGGTCAGTTATCATTCGGAAAAATAGAAAGATATGGCACTTTAGATCATAGATAAAAAAGTTAGGTAACACAATAAATAACCCTTCTAATGACCTTTGGGAAAACTACAGTAGGGAGATCATTCCACAGTTTGAGCGTGCACGGAATGAATTTTGAATATTATTAATGAATTTAACTAAATATTATTGAGAATCTAATAAGAACAAGACTCTAGAGATAATTAATTTAGGGCTTTTCTATGAACAATGTTTAATATTGAACTATTTCCTATAAATAAAATGCGTAAGTATACTTATTGCGAAAACCCACTGGAGCTAAGTCAACATAAATTGTCCATTAGAAAAACTTGCCCATTTTATGTCGATGTTTGTCCCTAAGACTTGTTAATTGACATCTTCATTAGCAATGTGATATATGTAAGCCTGACAGGATTACACATATCACATCAGATTAAGTCAAATGTATACTAGATATCCAGCTTCTAGCCTGACAAGAATGATTGCTTTTAAGTGATTTTGTTTATTAATTAATTTATTTATTGTGGTCTGTGGGGTGTTTTTGGTAGCCCATTCCAATCTCAACTGCAAGTCGGTACGGACGACGGTGTAACGTAGGCTTTCCTCTCGGGGTTGGGAGATCAGATGGCAGGTGCTCCCGCAAAAGTCTAGATACATTCAAATCAAAAGAAAGAGTAGACGAGAGTAGTCTCATGGAAACTATTTTTCTTGTGTTTCTCTACTCCAAGACTCACAATTGAACTAATTTTAGATATTTACAGAATGATAAAAACTATTACAAAATTTTTAGATCAAAAATCAACTCATTACACACATGACCCTCGATTTTCCATCTCCTTTTCCTTCTTTACTATATAAGTTTTTTTTTCTTTTTAAAGAATATTAGTTAACGGAAATTACTAATATCCCCCCAAACCCCTCCAGCAAAGTTAAATTGCTTGTGTTAGGAGTGGGTTCACATCGGTAGTGTAATGGCCAGGATTCGAACCCGGGACCTCTCGATCGTAAGGTTGACTCCTTAACCACTAAGCTGCCGACGCGATGTCTACGACAATATAAGATTAGATAGATGCAAATTGAAACAAACCTATTTTTAACGGATTCTATCGCGATTTATTCGATGTTCTTTTATTATTTGCACATACTACACACTACTCAAATGTAGATTATTTTTTTCTTCACTCAAGTGTGAATTATAATAAATGTTCATTCCAAAATCCTCTTTTGAAACAAAGAATATATGAAATAATATTTCGTATGTAATAGGCAATTTTGTCACAAGTAAGCTATTGAATGTTAAGACACAAAGCAGTACTAGAAGAGGTCATACTGTTTTTGTTTCATTTGCGAGGGTATTGAATAACTAAATGGTTTGTGGCCTCCCAATATAAGGTAATTGAATTTACTAACGAGTCCTAGAATCTTGTATGGATCGTCATGTTTGGCCTTGAAAGCGACGGAAGAAAGATACTAAGAATGTAGTGGAGATGCAAATGTAAAGATTGATTTATGGTACGACGAGAATGGACAGAATAAGGAATGAGTATACCTTTTAGAGGCAGTTTGAAAGTTGCACCACAGAATGAAAAATTGAAAAGTGAGCGACCGTCGTGGTGTAGAATAATATGAGAAGATATTATAATGTTGTTAAAAAGGTTCAATGTATGAACGTTTCGTTTAGATTTGTTTGGAAGAAATGGCTTTAAGAGCAGAGGTAGGCCCAAGAAAAGGTGGACGAAATGCGTGAAAGAGGATATAGTAACGAAGGGAGTAACTGAAGTAAAAAAATTCGAAAGGAATGTATGGCGGAGAATGACTTGTTGCGCCGACCCCAAATAATTGGGATAAGGGCAGGTAGATGACAAATAAGGCCAAGAGAGGAGACCACGGGGCGGCAAAATGGAAGATGGACTGACGACCTGAAAAAGATATCTGGTAAAGACTGAATATGGAAGACGGAGGATCGGCAGGTATCGCGTACATTGGAAGAGGCTTATGTCCAGCAGTGGACTGCGATAGGCCTGCTGCCTGCCAGAGCCTTGTCCGTCCATCAGCAGGTGTACCGGCTTGCAGATGAGGTTGTCTTGGGCCACGAAAACCTTAGTGGGGCTTTAAAAACGCCGCTGTCTTTCAAATGCGCAGTGAATGGTTTGTAAAAACACTACTTGATCTAATCTTCAACAATTTAATCATGCAAATCACCAACATTGGTCGAAGCTGGTGTGTATTTTGGTGTTGGCGTTTCAGTAAATTAGACTTGGACCATCTATCTATCTATACTAACTATTATAAAATTGAAAATTAGTCGTGTCTATACATAGGTATATACATAAAAAAATACTCGCCTACGTTGAATTAACGATTCTGAATTCGTTTTTTTTTTGTAATCGCGATACACGCAAAAATTACCAAATGAATTTCGATGTGGTTTTTCTATTAGAGAGGTCTTGGTTAGACTTTAAATCTGCCATATGTTTAATTACAATTAGTTGAGTAGACCAGAAATATGATCAAAAGTCGCTTTAACCGACATCCATGCGGGCGGAGCTGTAAGCATAATAGGAGATAATAAAACTCAACCAAACTATATAAGAAACTACCCAGTTTCTTATATAGTTTGGTTGAGTTTTATTATCTCTGATCGCCCTCTATGGGTTAAAGTAATTAGTAATAAGGGAAGGACATCTATTTAGTGATTATGCTTGACTGATGTATATATATTTGTCTTAATGAGATAATCACTGCAACAAAGACTGGTCACTTGACCAGTAATGGAAAATCACTTAAACTGCCTTTAGATTATTTAATGTTTTTTTTTTATTGGTAATAGGCCAGCGTTTGACCACTATCTCACCTATTGATAAGTGATGATGTCGTCTAAGGTGGAGCACTCTTGCCTAGAAGTAACCTGTTCACTCTATAGTTGAAGACTCTTAGGTTATAGCTTTGCAGAAACACAGACTCAGGCAGGGCATTCCACTCTTCAGCAGTACGCATGATGAATGTATTGCCAAAAGTTTTGTGCGTATGAGTGGAATATCCAACATGTATCGGTGGTGGAACATGTTAGAGGAATTAGGTTATGCAACTCCAGTGCACACTCCCCGAAGTGCATCTAATAAAAAACCGAAAGGCTAGCACTAGCGCATCGCTGTTGATGAGCCTCTTGGCCCGTTTCTCTTTGCCGGCACGGAGGTGCGAGCAGTACTCCATACACGATCGAACTTGCTCTTTATAGAGATTGAGCAGCTGTTCCGGTGTGAAGTACCGTCACACCTTCGACAAAATGCCCAATTTCAAAAAATATATTTTTAGTTTTAGTATTGTTCATTTAACATAATCCAAGTATTTTTGTTAATATCTTCAATGTATAGACAACTAATTTACAATTTTATAATCGTATACATTCCCGTTCACGCAACCCATAGGAACCTATTCCTGGGATAAAAAGTGCCTATGTGTTATTTCAGACTTAAATATCTCCAATGGACAGACCATTTTTTTTTTTTTTTTTATCGTGCGGAAATCCCTTCGGATACCCCCCCGCGTGCCAGCGGAGGCGGTTATGTCGGGCTTGAACCGACTAAAACCGCACGCCGTCTCGGGTCTACAGACGCCGGGGTGTAAGGTTGCCCATAGAGCATATCCCTCGCACCCCGACTGACCCTGGGCCATCTCCGGTTTCGAGATGGCCCCCTCGGGTTTGGGAACCACGGTGTCCCCGTCTTGCCCCGGTTTGGGGGAGGGGCGCTAGTCGCCCCACCGTCCCGGCCTGCTTCTGCTGGGGTGACAGGTGGCCTCACCCGCCACCCCCAGGCCTGCGCTCATGGAGGACGGAGGTCGTTAAGCGACCTCCGGCGCCTGAGTCGCCTGCGACGCGCGGCGAGCAAGTTGCGGGCTCGGCGGACCGGGAGACTTCTAAGTCTCTCCCGGGCGCGCTCCGCCACCTCCTTCGCGAGCATTACATGCTCGCAGAAGGAGGCGGCGGCGGCCCACGCGCTCGCGCTCCGCACCATTGCCGCAATCATGCTGCCGAGCGAGGACTCCCACCCCGATGGCTGCCACGAGGTCACGCCTCGGCGCCTCCCACGCCGGGCAGTCCGCCAGCGTGTGCAGCCCTGAGTCCTCGCTCGCGTCACAGTGATGACACTCAGACGTTGGCTCCTTCCTGATCCGATGCAGGTGGTCCCCGAAGCACCCCTTCCCGGAGATCACCTGCGTCAGTCGGTACGAGAGGCTTCCGTGTCGCCTCTCCAGCCAATCCTCCATGATGGGCCTTACCGCCGCTATTGCGGCGTGCCCTGCGCTTGGTCGCCCAAGTCGTTCCTTCCACTCCACCACCATGGCCTGGCGGAGCTGGGACTGCACGGCCTCGATTTCTCGAGGCTCAGGGTTCCATCCCTGCTCCCGCGCCTCCTTTCGCCACTGGTACAGTTGCGAAAGGGCTCTCGCTTCCAGGTCCCATGGCGGAGTTCCGGCAAGGAGACTCGCCGCCTCGAAGGAGATCGTGCGGTACCCTCGGATGACCCTGATGGCCAGAACTCGCTGCGGAGCGCGCAGCATCTGCACAGTTCTGGTCCTCAGGGCCTCCGCCCATATTGGGCACCCATACAGGGCCATGGACCGCACGATCCCCGCGTAGAGTCTCCTGCAGGAGTCATCGGGCCCCCTCATGTTGGGCAACAGCCGAGCCAGAGCAAGAGCTGTGCCCTTCAATTTGGGGGCCAGACTTCGGATGTGCTCTCCGAAGTCCCATCGGCCGTCGAGCACGAGCCCCAAATATTTCATTTGGGGCTTGATGCCGATGCGATTTCCTCCCACGTTGAGACTGGATCCCTCGGGTGGCTTGCTCCGAGGCCCATGGAAGAACAGGGCCTCGGTTTTATGCAGGGCCACCTCGAGACCCAGCCGCCGGATCCGCTTAACGACTTGGGCAACCGCGGTCGTGGCCTTTCGGGTCGCTTCGCGGTACGTCGCCCCGCACGCCGTCACGAGCGTGTCGTCCGCGTAGCACGTGACGGCGGCACCGCCTACGAGCTCACCGCGAAGCACCCAGTCGTATCCGATGTTCCACAGGAGCGGCCCCAGGACCGATCCCTGTGGAACACCGCACGACATTTCACGCCAACCGAGACCGGTCACGGTTGGGTAGATGACGGCTCTCTCCGTCAAATACGCCCCGACTATGCGGCGGAGGTAGAGAGGCACTTCGTGATACACGAGCGCCTCCCTAATGCAACTCCAGGGCAAGGTGTTGAACGCGTTGGCGATGTTCAGGGACACCGCCAACATCACCTCACCCCCGGGCTACTGCATCCTCCGCCAGAGCCCTCACGCGCATGATGGCATCCACGGTGGAGCGCCTCTGGCGGAAGCCATATTGGCCATCCGCCAGGTCCGGCCCCACTCTTGAGAGGTGCTCGACGAGGCGCTTCGCAATTACTCTTTCAAAGAGCTTGCACACCTCGTCGAGCAACACTATGGGCCGGTAGGCGGACGGCGAGTCCGCCGGGCGCCCCTCCTTTCGGATGAGGACCAGTTTCCCCGTCTTCCACAATTTCGGAAACTGGCCCCGCTCCAAACATGCGCTGAGAAGCCCTCTCAGTCGGGGCTCGAGAGCGTCGTCGACTAGAGCTAGGACCCACGCTCGGCCTGGAATGCCGTCGGGTCCCGGGGCGGTGTGTTTGGCTCTTAGCCTTCTCACCGCCAGCTCTAGTTCCACCCAAGTGACCTCGGGCACGTCGTCGTCTTCCATGTCGGGCGCCATGCGCAACCGAGGCGGAGTCATCTGCGGTGGAACATGTTCCACCGCCCGCGCTGGGAACAGGGAGCCAACAACTCCTCCGAGCAGATCCGGCTGGAGACACCGGGTTAAGGTTGGGGCGTAGCTTGCCCCTCACCATCCGGTAGGGCCGCCCCCAAGAGTCCCGCTCTAGCGTCTCCAGCAGCTCGCGGAAGGCGTCCCGTTTGGAACGCCTTATCTCCGCTCGGAGGGCTCGTCTGGCCTCCCTGTATCCCTCGTACAACTCCGCCTCTCGGGCCTCCGCATCTGCGGGGCGGCGACGCCTCCTAAGGAATCGGGCCCACCGGTGGTGCGTGATCACGCAGGCCCGTCTGAGCTGCGCGATCTCCGACGACCACCAGTAGACCTGACCCCTCGGATTATAGGGCGGAGCCCTAGGCATCGCCGCGTCACAGACACGGGTCATGGCCTCCCGGAACCACTCCGCCTCATCGTCTATGCTGACAGGCCTGTCCGGCGCAGGGGCCCAGGCCTGTACGATGGCGGCTTCCAGGAGGAGCTCCCGATCAAGTCGCTTAAGCGCCCAACGTGGCTCGGGTGGACCCGGTGCAGCCGGCGCGTCGCTCGCAGGGGGGGACACGTCAAACCGAATGTATCGGTGATCCGAACTTGTGTCCTCCCCCAAAACGATGCGCCAGCCCTGAACACGTCGCGTCAACGAGGGGCTCGCGAACGATAGGTCCACGATGGAGCTACCCCTCAAGGTCACGAACGTGTCCACGGCTCCCCGATTTAGGAGGACTAGGCCGAGTCGTGCGGCCCAGTCCACCAGTGCCCTGCCTCTATGCCCCGTCGCGCCCCTTTCGTGTCGGAAACCCCAGGCATACGACCAGGCGTTGAAGTCCCCGAGCACAAGGACCGGACGGGGCTGGCAGGCATTGACGACGACGGCCAGCTGACGGAGCCATTGCTCATATGCAGCTTGGTCTCGGTTCGGCGTGATATAAGCGGCCACGACCGCTATGTCGCCAACCGCCGCCGCCACGCAGCCGGGTCCCCTTGCAACGACGGCAAGAGGGGGGCTGCCAGCGGCAGGGTTGTGCACCAGTGCCGCCGACCCATCCAGCGCGGTTTCCCAGGCAGGCCCGAGGAACCGGTGGGTGTATGGGTCGGCGACAGCGGCGACATTTATGGCCCACTGTGCCATGCTCTGGAGCAGAAGACCCTGAGCATAGGCACCGTGGCCCACGTTCGCCTGCAGGATGCGGAGTTGAGGATCCATTATGGGACCCCCATCTCCGCATCCCGCTGCGAACTAGGGGCGGAAGGCCGGCCTCCCGGCTTCGGCTCCCCTCCGGCGCAGGCCTTGCTGCCAACCCTATGGTCAGCCGGCTTGCCCCCTGCTGCACATCTGAAACAGTGCAACGGGGCGCTACACATGCCGGCCTTATGACCGGGCTGGCCACAGCGGAAGCAGCGGTCACCCGCCGTTACCTCCGCCGTGCAGTGCACCCCCACATGGCCCACCGACAGGCACCTGAAGCACCTGGCCGGTTGGGCCTGCAGGAGCCGTGCCTGCGCCCTCAGGAAGCCTCCCACCAGGAGGCTCCGCCCGTCTGCGACCTTTTGGGCCGCCGCGATAGGGCAGCCGACAACTGCTGCCCCCTGTCCACCGCGGCCGAAGCGTGTAGCTCCGGCCTTCACTGTGTCCGGGGAGCAGTCCCCGGCCTGCGCCACGGCGAGCCTGAGCTCTTCTGCCGTGATGGAGTCGTCCAGGCCCGTAATGCGCATTTCTGCGCATTTAATGGGCCTGGACACCCGGACGTCGGCTGCATCTAGCGACTCCCTTAGCCGAGCCGCTAGGGCGTCGGCCTTGGGGCCACTGGCGGCGCCGGGGACCTCGAGAAGCCGGGCTCCCGTCCGTGTGCTCTTGCACCGGACACCCGGGATCTCGAGGGCCTTCAAGTCGACGTTGGCCTTTACTTTGGCCAACACCTCGGCATACCCCATGCCCCTCGACGCTGCCTCCGCCGTAAGAGTGACGACGACGGCAGTAGTGCGAGGGGCACGGAGTTTCCCCGGCGCTGCCTTCGCGGCGGCCGCGGCCCTCCTGGCCTTCTTGGCGGCCTTCCACCTTTTCTTAATGGCTCCAGCCACCTCCCAACCCCCTTCCAAGGGGGTTCTGGTGGGGGTCACCGGGGCCGCGACTGTTGCTGGGGCTGGGGCCTGGGCTGGGGACGTCTTCCCCTTGCCCTTGCCCTTCCCCTTACCCTTCCCCTGAGTGGGAGCGGGGCCCTGAGCGGGAGCGCGGCGACGAGCCGGCTCCGGCAGAGCCTCTACTGCAGCCGGGCGGGTATTACCCTTCCGGGCTGCAGTCGCGTAACCGGCCACCGGTGGCGCCAGAGGCGGACGGCGGATGGAGTCCATAAGGACCTCCATCCGACTCATCATACGCTCCTCTAGCGCCTCCACGTACGCGAACCAAGGCTCCGCCGGTGGTACTTTCTGCGGTGCTGGTGGCCGAGCCGGCTGTGCCGGCTGCTGCACCGGTTGCACCGGCCGCTCCAGTTGCGCCGACAGCGCCTGCTGCGCCGACTGTCTCGCAGACGAGCGAGTCATGCGCGCTGGCTCCGCCGGTTGCGCTCGCTGCACTGGCTGCGCCGGTTGAGTCGGGCGCACCATCCCGCTCCTCAGCTTCTCGACGGCTGCAGCTAGTCGAGCCGTCTCCCGATGGGACTCGGCCAGCTGCGCCGCGAGGGCCTCATTTTCGGAGGCGATGCCGAGCCCAATGTGCAGCATCGCTTCCTGATCGGGGTTCGGAGACCCCCGGAAAGACGCGGTCACTTGCTGGAGTTTCTCCATCAGAGACCGCGTCTTCCCACCTGGTTCTGACACCGCCGGGGTGGAAGGGCTCGGCGGTGACTTGCCCGCGGTCCTCTCAGGGGCCGAGGGGACTCGGGTGGATTGCCCAGCCCTCGTTCCACCTCGCGCCCCTCGGCGGCCTGCTGCCACCTTTGACGCAGGCTTTGACGCCTCGTCACTGCTGGAGGAGGTCGTCCCGGTGAGGGTGCAGTCCTCATCCGACACGTCCTCCCCCAGCCGGGCCTTTACGCGCCGTCTGCGCTTACGGGTCCGCTGTTCAGACCCGACGGGCTGCTCACCCGGCTTCGCTCGTTGGCGGTGTCGAATTTCTCCGACACCGCCGAGGTGTTTGGCGTCACCTCCACGCCTGAGTGCTGCGCAACCTCCGCACAGACTCCGTCATTCTCGGTATCCGTGTTGTGTAAGCCCTTGTTGTTTTTGTTAGATCGATCCGGTTTATTTAATGAGTTTATTAATGTGTCCATATCTTATCCCACGAGTATGGGGGAAAGGTGGTCCATCCAGGCGGAGCCCCCTGCACCTGGATAAGCCTATATACTATAGAGGTCGGCTGGTATCCATAGGTTTTTACGACTTTGCTGTCGGGTGTTATAGACTTTTCCTTGTCGTGGGCCGGCCAATAAAGGCAAGCCCTCCGGTCAGCAAGTTCACAGCGTACCCTTCTGGAGCCACCAGTCAGGTCGTTGCTGATCACCTGCCGATTACGGAACGCGAGAGGATGTCTAGTCCTCTCTCACCGGCGGCGGCACAAGTGCCCGTCGGCCCCAGCGTTAGCAGTGGGCCAACCCGCCCCTGGATCCCCCAGGACCCTATGGTGGCCTCAGCCACAAACACCATCGCTCATCCTGTCTCCTCTGAAAGCAGAGGAGTACGGAGAGCGATGTGTTCCCGCCACGTTGGGTATTAGCCGACGATCAATGCCAACCCCATGAAGGGGAAGTCATTGACCGCCGCCCAGGGTGTACCGGCCGCTCCGATTCCGTTCCCGCCGGACTGCAGCGGGATCGGAATCGGAACGACACGCGAGGAGGTTACCCAACACACACCCCCCAATGGACAGACCTAATTTATAATTTTGTACTCTTATACAACATACACTTTCAACTTATTCTATACTCCCTGTTGTACACTCAAGCAGAATATTGCATTTAGTCCTGACGGCCCCTATAAGGATGGCTCTTGACGTTCAACGTTTAACTTGCAGTAAGCGAAAAATGTGGAAGTTCTTTATAGCAATATCGTATAGAGGACAATGTGCGCTTTAACACGCTTTTATTAGCTTGGTATGTAAGTTTGTATGTAACGGAGTCTTTGAATTCGATTTTGGATTAAAACGTCGGATTGATTTGAATTATGCACACTTACCAAAGACCAAAAACAATAATAATATATAATAATATTTAATTGAGAGAAAAAAACAAAATAGATAACAGATAGTGAGATGCCTGATGATGATTGTTGTAAGCGTGGGGTACCTAAACTTTTAAACAATAAAATAAATCTCAGTAACAATTACTTTTTTACATTTTAGTATGTTTTGTTCGATTTAAAAACTTGTGGGATAAGGTCGCCAAAAATTTTAACAGTCAGTAACACAGGTACACACGGAAAAAAAAACCACTCGGAAACATTGTGATGGTTAGTGTACGAGTTTTTTTCTGCTCGCCAAGCTTTCACGTCTGCAGTATTAGTATTCGCGGACTCACTCCTAACAAAAGCAATTTAGCTTAGCTTGAGGGGTTAGGGGGAATATTAGTAACTTCGGTTACTAATATTCTTTTTTTTATATATATATATATATATATATATATATATATTTGTATATATATATATATGTGTATGTATATTTATATGTATTTTTATCACCTCTAAGTGGATATTAATAATAATAATAATATAAATGATGCAGAAGGCAGTGCTCCTCGACACGGCACGTATTGTGAGGAGATTCCTCTCTCTGGAGCCCTAACCACCGGTAGCTTGGTCCCTGCACCCGATGCCGGTGGGCCACTATTTTTTATATTTTGAAATATATTTGTTTTTTTTTTATAAAGAATGTATTTAAAAATATAATTTAATATGTATTTAAGTATAATAAAGGGAAAATAATAATATTATTTGTCTCAAAATATTATAAAAAACATACAATGGCTCCCTGTAGGGAGCCATTGTATGTTATATGATATGTTAGATTTCATGGCACAGGGAATCCTAGTGTGGGATGTATCCCACACTAGGATTCCCTGTGCCATGAAATCTGGTATATTGAAATATAAAACGTGAAATCGTCACACATATTTTTAGGTAAAGAAAAAATAAAAACCTATACGTTTGTACATATTAAAGAGAGCTGCGGTAGTGCTGCATATAGAATGTGTCAGTCAGGGTAGTTCTAGTTACATATACATCGTGTCTAGCATGAATCAAATGGAAACTGGGACACTGCGACAGTATGTACAGTCAACGACAAAAGATAATTAACACTGAAATATTTACAAACCCTTTTTTCATTGGAATACATGTACCGACGATTGATGTATAAGCAATTTTGTTATCCTCAGAAGACAAAGTTAATATTATCATGTTTTGTTTTTAACTTTATTAAAGGTTTAAGAGGTAAAGAGGTCAAGAAATTGACTTTAGTTGTTGACTTTACGTAATAATCTATTTTAGGCTGCAATCGTTATCCTGGGGTTATCCTTTCTAGGGCTTACCCGGGGAGCCCGGCAATGGACACTTGGAGAGGACACCGTGTGGTTTTAGTCGGTCCGATTCCAACACGCCCACTATATCGTTGGCGCCGATGGGGTGAAGCAAGTGGTGGTTTCCACAGGTAAAAAAAGGCTGCAATCGTAATATTCACCATTTTAACTATATTTTTTGCATCGATTTTTTATAGGGAAAGATATAAAAATGACTAGCGTCATTCATTGTTAGTTCGTAAGAAATTCGTAGACGTATGAATATATAGGAGAATTTCGAACATCCAGAATGTAACCAGTTAACCCATTTGGTCAGAGTATTCCCCCTAGAAAGGGACTAGTCGCGGGTTCATGTCCCGTCCTGGATGTTTTCCTTTTTCAAATTATTTTTATCTTTGTATAATAAACTAGCTGATGCCCGCGGCTCTACCCGCGCAGAGGTCGGTAATAGTTTTTTGGTCATATTTCTGGTTCTACTTGACCAATTGCAATCAAACATATGGCAGATTTTAAGTCGGACCAAGGACCTTTCCAATAGTAATTTTTGCGTCCATCGCGAACAAACAGTCTAACAGACAAGGATTCCAAAAACAAAAAATTGTGTTCAGAATTTAATGTAACGTAACTCAAGTTTTTTCTTAATATCTCCAATGTACAAAGACAATTATTTCATAGATAAATTACCATTATTGTGAACCACGGTGTAATGAAAACAAAATAATGATATTGTGCTAATTCAAATTCGGTCACGCTACATGTATAAATCATTTGTTATAAACTACACTGTGGTTCATAATTAGGCAAGGATTATTTTAATTGGGTGCTGCGGTTAAAGTTTCAACCAATATTACTAAAACACATCTGTTGTTATTACAAAACACAGTTATAACGATTCTAATCACTATCCCTTTTTTTGGAAGTTCCAACAACTTACATACGAATAGTTAAATAAGTTAAGTACTATCTATATGTAAGATTGATACCTATCTTAGCTTATATGTCATGGAGTCGGCCTTATTATCTCGAGGGGTCCTGGGTTCGAATCCTGGTTTTTACAGTAGCGACATGAACTCACTCCTAACACAAGCAATTTAACTTAACTGGTTTCGCGGGAATACTAATAATTTCATTAACTTGTACTTCTGAAAAAAAGTACAATACAAACTAGCTGATTAAACTAAAGAACAAAACAAAAATTGGTTTCAAAACTGACTGTGGACGCAATTTTAGGTCCTACCACAGTAAATGGGAAAATTTTAAGTGAAAGTGATTCAAACCACAATGTATTATACTTGTAATTTCGGTTTATTTGGCAAATGGACATTCCCAACAAACTGAAGTTTACCAGATAGTTTAAATGATATAATGAAGTACTCATTGAAATATTAGACGACCTGTGTGGGGTGGCGGTAGACTATTTGTATGCGTGAATTGTTTCCTTTTTTTAGTATGTATTATCTATCTATACTAATACTATAAAAAGGAAACATTTGTATGTTTGCAACAAAAAAACTCAACTGAACCGATTTCAAAAATACTTTCACTATTGTGTGATATAAACTACTTTTTATCCTGATATTCCCACGGAATCCGGACTTCCGCGGGTGTAACTGCATGGCGATACTGGTGCAGGTATAATATGCATAAAAAGCATCATAAATTGTGGACTATATTTGTGGACATATTAAATTGTTAACGATATGTTGTTATTAATTTGTTCAAACATGATTAACAACACAAATCATAATAAGTACCTTTTTTTTTCATGTGGAAATCCCCACCGATACCCCCTATCGCCAGCGGGGAAGGTTATGTCGAGCGTTACCCGACTTAAACCGCACGCTGTCTCGGGTCTTCAGATGCCGGAGTTGAAGGTGGCCCATAAGGTATTTCCCTCGCACCCCGAGTGACCCAGAGCCATCTCCAACATAAGTTTTTTTTTTCCTGCTGAATTCCCTTCGGATATCCCCCTCCCCCCCCCCCGCCGGCCAGCGGGGGTGGTTATGTCGAGCTTGAACCGACTAAAACTGCACGCCGTCTCGGGTCTTCAGACACCTTGGTTGCCCATAGAGCATATCCCTCGCAACCCGACTGACCCTGGGCCATCTCCGGTTTCGAGATGGGCCCCTCGGGTTTGGGAACCACGGTGTTCCCGTCTTGCCCTGGTTTGGGAGAGGGCCGCTAGTCGGCGAGCTTCTGCTGGGGTGACAGGCGGCTTCACCTGCCACCCCCAGGCTTGCGCTCATGGAGCCTGAGTCGTCTGCGACGCGCGGCGAACATGTTGCGGGCACGGCGGGCCGGGAGAGTTCTAAATCTCTCCCGGGCGCGTTCCGCCATCTCCTTCGCGAGCATTACAAGTTTGCAGAAGCAGGTGGCGGCGGCCCACACGGTCGCGCTCCGCACCATTGCCGCAATCATGCTGCTGAGCAAGAGGACTCCCACCCCCATGGCTGCCATGAGGTCACGCCTCCGCGCCTCCCACGCCGGGCAGTCCTCCAGAGTGTGCTCCAACATAAGTACCTTTTTTTTTTTTTTTTTTTTTATCGTGCGGAAATCCCTTCGGATACCCCCCCCCGCCGGCCAGCGGGGGCGGTTATGTCGGGCTTGCACTGACTAAAACCGCACGCCGTCTCGGGTCTTCAGACGCCGGGGTGTAAGGTTACCCATAGAGCATATGCCTCGCACCCCGGCTGACCCTGGGCCATCTCACCACTAACAGCATCGCTCATCCTGTCTCCTCTGAAAGCAGAGGAGTACGGAGAGCGATGTGTTCCCGCCACGTTGGGTATTGGCCGACGATCAATGCCAACCCTATGAAGGGGTGAAGGGGAAGCCATTGACCGCCGCCCAGGGTGTACCGGCCCCAACATAAGTACCTATTATATAAATAAAATTGCCGAAGTAATATCAGGCACAGTAGAGTGTACGCTTGACATTTAATTCATACTTATTCAATAACATTGTTGATAGCTCCAAACAGAAAATTAAATAAACACAACGTATTTTATCGTAACATTTGCTACCCATAAAATACGATACGCAAATTTAAAATGAATCCTCATTTCGCCGAATTACCGGATTCAAGTGCCAATACATAAATATCGAAATATTCAGAGGGTGGACGTATTAAATCAGTACATTATTTTTAATGAACACCGTGGAATGCGTTATATGTTCAGTAATTTGGCCATAGAATGATTCATACTGCAATGAAGCGAGATCAAACCGAGATAAGCTTAGGGCGCATTCATGTAAGAAGTAATTTCTAGTTTGAAGCAAGAGAGCAAAAGAGTTGATTTTGCCCGACTTTAGAAGTAGGGTGCCCATAAATGCTAGTAAATGCAGAGATTCACTACCAAGCTTTTTTTAAATAAATAATGTAGACATGATACAAATCCTTGTCCACTGTTAAGTATGCTTATGATCAAACTATATAACCCATTATTTTGTACTTACTGTACATGATACATAAGCGTATTAATCTTTAGGAGTATTAAACCATTTAAAGATAATGTGACATTGATTTGATAAATACCACCATAAAGGCGCATATAGACAGTTAGTATATATTGTGATGATCCAACATCGTGATCCAGTATTATGATCCAATGATATAGGGCAAAATCGTGTGATAGGGGACTAAACCAAAAAAACGACAACTAAGGCCAAATATAGAACAGAATATAATGCAGTAGGTATTTTTTTTGTCTTTACCGTAATGTGAACTTTACAATACTTTCTAGATAGATAGATAGATAGATAGATAGATAGATAGATAGATAGATAGACAACTCTTTATTGTACACCAACGTTATGTTTGAAGATAATGTAGCATAGATCACAGTACTACAGTAAAATGCACAATGGGCGGCCTTATCGCTAAATGCGATCTCTTCCAGGCAACCTTAGGATGGAAAAAAATATTTCAAGACATGCCCGTTAGACGGTGGTGTAGTTGTCAGGATAAAATTACACTAAGTAGTGAAATATAAATAAAGACTAATAAAAAAAGAAAAAAAGGAAGAAAAAAAACCTACATATAAATTACAATACTTCATACTAAAATAGTAAATAAACTAAAAATCATATAGATACATTTAATTAAGTACAACACATATCCCAGAGTTGAAAACTTTGTACCTACGTATTTTTTTCTTTCTATTATGATTTTGTACAAAGTCACAACATGGAGCACAGTAGCATAAATGAGCCTTAACCAACCCAATATAGAAGGCAGATACTACAATGGAAATCCATTTTAATTGAGCACCACCGCAAATTAAACGTGAATGAAAATGTCGGATAACCTTAATGCAAATTTAAAAAAAGAGTGGCTAGAGATAATTAATCAAGCAGCTATATCAAAAATAAATAGTTGACTGCACAGACTATGCAATGATTCAAGTGGTCTACTACCACTACCTCAAGTATTAACCATCATTTTTACAGTTAATTGTACTTAAATTAAGCACTTGACCAATAGTGTATTTGGTAAATTTCATAATTTACCCATTTGAACATATTAAATTTTACAAATTGCCGATTTGATGAATAGACTTGACCAATGTTATTCAAATCGAAAATTCCCCGCGAGATGATTTAACCCTTGGACAAGTTCCAAAAATAATAGCTAGTCCTATAAGATAAAAGAGATAAGAGTAAAGATTTGTAAGGATAAGTAGAACACTGCAAAAACAAAGTCAATTTATGCATCCAATAAAACCCTTTGGCCGCAGCTTAACGGTAAGCCATCTTCATCCACTCTTTGAACACAATTTTACAACTGTTAACATCGGGCCTCCCGAGCCTGTGAGGTTAATAGTATAGCCATTAATTCCATTACGTTAACTTAACTGTAGAGTTGCGCCACCAAGACTCTAAGTTAAGCTGTATTTACACCGCTTGGTAATAATTTATGTGAAAATGTTAAATGTTGTTTTCAGATTCCTTTGATATTAAGGTCTGGTATAAATTGGTAATTTATAAGTTACATATTTTGACACCAATAAAAACAGTCATTGTTGTAAGATCCTCTCTCTAGAACTATGATGGTTTTACTTAGAAGTATTATTCTTATTATAACCAATTTTTAAAGTGGATCTATTATTTATATTTATTTTATAAATCTTTAGGCTTTCATGGTCAGCGTTGCATAGAATATACTGCTTCCGGGTTGTTCGGCCGTGGTCCATATAAAAATTAGTTTCCAAACGTTTCGTGTGGCATCGCCGCTAGTGACTCGGGCCTTTACATCAGTCGCAGAGAAGTCGCCGCCGAGGAAAGTTCTAATCGTCGGCGCCCGGACCTATACCACTCAAGATGTCGACCGCAGTGATCGACAAAACGTTTGAAACACAAGTTTCATATGGACCACGGCCTAACAACCCGGAAGCAGTATATTCTATATATATTTATATTGTTACAAACGGGTACGACATAATATCAATAACATTATTTGATTAAAATAGATTATACGGATAATTTGAACAGTAAACTTTGTTACACTGCCATGTAATAGCCCGCCCACAGGTAAAGGGGTGGGCTAAGCAAACCAGCTTATCGCGCTGTCTGACAAGCGTGGATTTATGTGCAAACTTTATCTTTTCCGTTACGTGCGCCGTTCTGGTCGGCATCAGCGAGTTTTGTTACTAGAATTTAGTGTTTGATCTCTTTATAAAGTGCATACGGCGTAGAAAGAAATGTTGCATAGAAAAAGGAAATTTTACTCACATGGTGAAAGTGAAAAAGTGAAAGGCCATCAATGAATGAATACACTTAGTATGCATTGATTGATCTGGCCAGTAGAAGTTGCCCATTGCATGAAATGGTTGGGCACAACATGTATTATAATGATTACTTTTCATATCTGGCCACGACATATACACATTTCACTCTTACATTTTATTGTTTTAGCATCTGCAGATATATAATTTTTTGTAATAATAATAATTGAGTATTCGTGGCTATCCATCTGGATATCAATGAATACTCAATTGAACGAATTATTCAACGAAGTAACATAAATCTTCTAAAAAGGACTTCTAAAACAAATACTTCTATTTCTGAAGTGAGGAATAAAACTCATTACGTTATTTAATTCTTTATACAAATACTAAAATTAAGAGCTTCCGGCTTATTAACTGTAATAGTAAATAGTAAGGAAAAAGATTACAGACCATATTCCAAACCAAAAATATTATATTTATTTTTAGGATAAACAATAATAATGTTGGTAAGGAATAATATTTCAATTCTTTAATATTTTCTGCAAGACCATCTAATCTCGAGTCTTTACGAAAAGGGAAGATAATGTTATAAAATAGGACCCAGAAGGTCCCGCCATTTTAATCCAACAATCGAAAAAACCAAATTGAATTCTTGTTATTTCAGCTTCGATGTATTCTCCCATCGAGTTCTCTTCGAATGAGATAAAGTCAATAGTGAATTAAAAGTTTTATGGCGCAGTTAAACTTATTGCTGTGTTAAATCTACATTCTAGAGTAGATTAGTATTTTGTACTAGTAATTAACCAAATGACATCCAATGATCTTGAAGGTGTATGATGTTGAAGGTATTGAGTTAAACTTTGATGAGTCTTCTGCAGTAGACCAATATTTTAAAGACTCTCCTCTAGGAGAGTCTTTAAAAATATACTCTAGTATATTATTCGATTTTGTAACCAACAGAATGGGAAATAACTCATCTGTAGGGCTCGTGACTAATTAGTAACCGAGGTTAGCACATTGTAACGTTAAGTAGCACTGGCCTGGTCGATCCTAGGATGGGCGACCATACACATTTAGATCCCTAACTGTCGCTATCCAGCCAGCCGTTATAGTAATATACCAGATACGCACGAAAAATATAATTCTTTCTTGGGCTCTTTAGTGAGCTGGGTCCACTCGAGCTTGGTCTGCGGACCTAGTTGACATATTGATTTGTCTTCGGCAAAGTGTGTCTGGCAGACCGGGTATGTTTGATTTTGTCTTAAGAAAGAATAAAATAATTATATACAGAATGATTTTTAATTCATTCATATAATTCCTTTGAACGCTGTTGATATGAAAAGGTCCTGACGAATATTTTAGCAGATGGATTTTGTGGACCGCAGCAACAGCTGGACGAACGCGCCGCGTTACCACAACTCGGGAGTACTAAATAAATGTCCTTTATATTTATTTTACATGTTGTAAAATTTATGTATTTTATTTATAAATGAGTGCTTAAAATATCACGTGTTTCCTAAATAGAAAGGCCAAGGAATACTCGCCCTATGCAGGGCCCTACCAACATCTTCGGGTTCTAAATCAACCTCATCAACTAGTCGATGAACCTGCTAAACAACGGACGAGGCTTTGACGCAGGCTTTCCTTTCAGGGCTGGGAGGTCAAACGGCAGCCGCTCTCGTAAAAGTCAACGAACCAATCAAATCTTAAGCGGATCTCAGGCTTGAAAGTGTAAACTTTGAACGAATCCAGAAAATCGCTAGGAGGATGATGATGATTCATTCTGTATATTTAAAATACATAATTATACTTAAACGAGACTGAAACTCATTCTACTGAAAGAATATGTAAGTAAACCTGTAAGCATTCCTATTTTAAACTAGTTTAATGTCATACAGGAGGTATGGGATAAATTCAAATTTGGAACTGGCTTATTGCTCTAAGTAAGTCCCAGTAAAGAAAAAAAAACAATTCTCATTTCAAATCGTGTGGAATTGACTCACTTCTCATATTCTTACTATCGTTCATGTAACAAAAGCTTTCTTATTTTATATGCAAATATCCTACTAATCAGCTTTGTAATTTTTTTGTTCTTTCGCAATAAATATTATTTATAGTAATGGTACAGAATATTATAATAGCACTGGTGTACAGAGGTTGCACTCATTTAGTTTACAAGAAATATCTACAAAAATGTTGCAGGCATTTGTTTCTTTGCTTAAGACTTACTGCCAAACTGCTACCACAACTCGAGCTGTAGGGTTGTTACCAAGGTAAAATAAACTGCCAAAAATCGAGAAAACCGGTATAAAATTAAAATGTTTTCAACCACTGACTTTATTCCTGGAACACATTTAATAGAGAAATTGGATCCTAATGATTGAGTCGACCTTATCGATTGATGCCATAAAACTACAGGATATATTTGTTTTAGATTTAGTCGGTTCGATAGCCTACCAAGTGTGGCGAGTGAGTTTTTGAAAATCTTTGAATACAGATTTATTTCTTAAAAAAAAGGAATGATTCCTTGGAGTACAATTTGCTATCTCCTGTAAGTATTTAGAGTACTTTCCCTACGGGTGTGGTTAAAAAAATCCACCCAGTATGTAGTAGGTATACATATATGGAATAGAATCAGTAGACTGAAGGCAGTAATACTAGGTTCCTTATTTTTGGGTAACATCCGATTTTTGACTGGTCAAAATACATCTAAATTATTTAATTTTAATTCCTCTGTTATATGCTCTCTTTTATTTATATAGTGTGAATGTTACAGAAAACAAACAAGTTTTTGGAACACAAATTCAAACTGAAACTCGATGGAATTTACTTTAATTTTAAATTAAATTAAATTTACTTTAACTGACGGCCTCTGTGGCGTAGTGGTAGTGCATTCGACTGCTACGTCAGGGGGCGCGGGTTCGATTCCCGCTCAGTGCAAATATTTGTATGCATGAATATGTCTATTTGCATTGGTCTGGGTGTTTCTATGTAGAATATGTACCTATGTATTTACAAAAAAAAAGTATATAACTATGTTTATACGCATTCTGGAACCCACAACACAAGCTAGTTAAACTATGCTTACCTTGGGTCTAGAAAGCGCTGTGTAGAATGTCGTAGAGTATTTATATTTATAATTTAAGCAGTAATTGTGTACACATCACCAAAGTGATTATATAGGTATGCAATTTGCTTTACATGTAATTTTGTATGATGTTATTTGAAATTTTACACACAAAGGGGCACATTATTTTCTCATTCTTTCATTGTATCTTTGACGAAACACTAACTATTGTTGCTCCCATGCCTATTCAATACTTTGATGTGGTTGCGAGTCTCGTCAAACGACAAATGACAAACAAATATCTTCTTTTGAAGACTGAAAATGTTTATTAAAGACAGACCCTGGCATTAAAAGGTATAATAATATATTAAATTATGTGCATGTATCATTTTGATGTCTTATTTACATTATATCTTTGTTTGATTGTAACAAGAGAATAAGCATGTGCCAAAACATTAACGTTAATTAATGTAGTTACTCTTTCTTAACTCGAATATTTTGTAGAAAATTAGGTATGAATAAAAGACTCACATTTGACAAGTTGTCGTCAAAGTCTATTGCCGTAACTTTCACCTGACTTTGAGCTATTCTCCCACCAAAAAGTGAACAAAAATATTTTTTTAAATACTGGTTGGTCCAGTATTTAAAAAAATATTTATGTATAATACATAAGCTACTTGTCATCCCTAGAATAGGTTCCCATGGGTTGCGGGACTGGGATTAGAATTCCACGCGGGTGAAGCTGCGGGCAGCAGCTACTATATGTTACGAAGCTGTTAACGGTAATCTGTATAATCCGGTATTCTATACAATACCTAGGTAATGTATAGAATACACAACGAATAAACGAGCATGACGCCCCAGGTATTCTATAGAATATCTAAATTATACAGATTGCTGGTAACAGACATATAATTATTAATAACTTTGCAAGACCTTCATTATCATGATCACCAACCCTACAAAAAAGTGTTGTCAAGATACGATTCTAGAAATAAAACTCACTGCCATATGGGTAACAGTTGCGGCTTTAAATTCAACTTTATGTTTGACATTTTCTTGCTGAAAGCCTTTGTGAGTACTCTGAATATTCCTGTATGCATAATGGCCCGGGGGTTCAATGTAGTTGTTTATACAGAACTGAAATACGTTGCATTTAAATATCGAGATAGCTGTTGCGTATCTACCCAGTAGGAGCGTGGAGCGTGTCAAACTACCGGAATATTATTTAGTAGATAGTTTAAAGAAGTTAGAAAAACGGATGTTTAATCTGTCACCCTTGTCACTTACAGCTGAGTTTTAGATCATGTTATCTGTGGACATTGCCAGTTTTGGTTTAGTTACTTAAAACATTACGTTAGTGACTGCACATTTAGAATTTTTATAAATTAGTTAATTTTATGTTACGTTTAGTCTTAAGAATCATAACAGAGATTTTAGCAACTTTCTAAATTCGAAATAATATTAATATTCGACCAAGTTGCAATTAAAGTTGAAAAAGAGATCAGTATTCATAGTCACGGGCATTGCCTAGTAATAAAAGTGGCGATTGTGTTAAAAAATAAAAACACACCAAACGAATATGATGGAAGCAAACAGAGTTATTCATAGTATTTTAGAAACTTTGAGCCGACCAAATACCACTACAAAATGAAACCAGGCCTCTTACTTCAGACTGCTAACATCTAAGCAGTATAGTATAGTACACATTAAGCCTGTACGCCTACAAGATAAAGAGCTTTGTGTCCTATCGTGATGTAACATGAGTAACATCTAGAGAAACTAAATGAGTTAATTAGTGGATTAACTTTGTCTTTGTCCCATTTACCAATTTAATAATTGTATATTTTGGATTATACATATATAAATATCCTCAGTTGGAGAAGTATTACGTTTACAAACTTTTCGGTTCAAGCCCGACATAACCGCCCCCGCTGGCTAGCGGGGGGGTATCCGAAGGGATTTCCGCACGAAAAAAAAAGGGTATATTTGGTACTCATATTGATATACCATATTATATCAATATGAGTACCGAGATTAATATTGATCGATCTAGGTACTTATAATTATGTTCTACTATTTTTTTAACGTATCGAGATAATGTGTTTTTTATTAATTTCGAGGGTTAGATGCCGTTGCCATTATAATTTACTCTGTAATTGCGGCAACTTCTTATAATATTATGATTACAGAGCACTTATACGGTCATTTTCTTTTGGGTTTTGTGTATACTTTTCTATTTTATAGAAAAACGTACACTTGTAACAATACAATTTAACATACACACGTAATGTAAAGACCAATATAATTCACAAACAAACAGCGATCATTTAACTATTTACTTATGTATTGATTCCTTCTAGCCAATTCATCAAAATACCCGACTATGTATTCATGTTATTAATCCCCCATTAGCTATTAGTTTACAGTACCCTAATCTGCTTATATGCTGATCAATTTGTTTGTAAACATAGCCTGCGCCATTAGATGTGAATATATCTCTAGCTGTCCATTGACGGTACGTTTAATCAGTCTCTAACACAAGCTAACACAAGGGACCACGAAATGGACATTCGACACGAAAAATATGTTACTGCAATCCTACTAATATTATAAAGGAGACAGTTTGTGAGTATGTATGCATGTATCTTTGTTGCTCTTTCACGAAAAAACGGTTGAACGGATCTGACTGAAATTTGGCACAGGGATATATAAAATTTCTGTACCAATTTTCAACCAGATTCGTTTAGCCGTTTAAGCGTGATTGAGTAAGAAACATTTAAATATGTTCACAAACTTTCATATTTACAGCATTAGTACCATATAACATAATAATACTGTAGCTTTTAAATTACATACTGAAACGCCCTTGGACTTTACCCTATCGTAACAAACTACACGATGTAGTATCTAAAGATCTTGGTATAACTAGGGGCGGAAATCTTCGGCAATGTGGGTACCCTAGATGAGCAGAACGAGTTTTTAGTGTCAGCGTGCCAATCATCCAATAATAATTATAATAGGTCTTTACCTATGAAATTGGCGAAATTTTCTTACAAATTCATGAGTTCGTTATGCCTGTAATTTAATAGCTATTTCCATTATTTATATTTTGTTTGAAAGTTGATTTCAAGATTTTACAACTCTGTATTAAATTTTGTTTCTATTGACGGCTTGATAAATTAATTCGATCTTCAAAAACAGTACTTCCTAAATGGTATCCATTTTGATGACAAATTTCGTATTACTTAACAGCTGTAACTTTTCAAAAATTTAATAAAAGAAGCTGTTAGTTAGCTTAATGTTGTCTCATTCATACACAAAAAAAATCATAAAACTTGGATTTGTCATTACTAAAAAAATGCAAAAATGTTAGTACTGAAAATTGGGTTTCCTCCAATTTCTTCAAGAAAAACGGCAATTTCATATGTAAAGACCTAATATTATAGTCCGGAATAACACATATGCTACTTTTTATCTCGGGAATAGGTTCCCATGGATTGCGGGAACGGGATCAGATTTCTACGCGGGCGGAGCCGCGGGTAACGGCTAGTAGACTATATGCTTTACATAAGCTTGACATTTTGTTTGAAAGTTGATTTCAAGATTTTACAACTCTGTATTAAATTTTGTTTCTATTGACGGCTTGATAAATTAATTCGATCTTCAAAAACAGTACTTCCTAAATGGTATCCATTTTGATGACAAATTTCGTATTACTTAACAGCTGTAACTTTTCAAAAATTTAATAAAAGAAGCTGTTAGTTAGCTTAATGTTGTCTCATTCATACACAAAAAAAATCATAAAACTTGGATTTGTCATTACTAAAAAAATGCAAAAATGTTAGTACTGAAAATTGGGTTTCCTCCAATTTCTTCAAGAAAAACGGCAATTTCATATGTAAAGACCTAATATTATAGTCCGGAATAACACATATGCTACTTTTTATCTCGGGAATAGGTTCCCATGGATTGCGGGAACGGGATCAGATTTCTACGCGGGCGGAGCCGCGGGTAACGGCTAGTAGACTATATGCTTTACATAAGCTTGACCTGTATGTATCTACGAGTTTCTATGCTTAAATATGTAAGTGATCTTACATCCTCATCTGCCTGACCTCTTTTTATTTGAAATCGGTAAGTTCTATGAAAACATTGTGTAATAACAATTGATGTGATGATGATATGACGTCACACCTTGCTAATTGTCAAATAATTCACTATTGGTGGTTCGATAGATCATTAAAAATTAGTAAAAACGAGAAAAGAAGACCAGACTGTATTTTGTAACCTCTTTTACCAAAATTTATATTTTCCCCAGTTGCTGTCACAATAATAAGTATGACCTCTATCTAAGCACTACTCGCATGGTGTGTCCTTGGAAAGCCAAGCATGAGTTATTTTCTTGTTCTCAAAGCTCAGTCAAACAATTTATTTTAACTATACGAAACTACCCAATTTTGCTCTCTGCCAGTTTATATTACGAAGCCATATCAATACTTCCTATAAGATTGTCATAAGAATTTGTTTCCAGTCCGTCAAATATGTATTCGCATGTTTTTATGTGCGCTGTCTCGGATACATTTCATGCGAAAATGTTTTGAAATACACTACACGATGAACGGTATCACGGTTTTCGTTATGTATTCATGGTTTTAAAGGTTATTGTAACTCGGATATGTATTATGTGTGATTCAGGCGTTTTAGAAGAATTCAATAATATTAAATTATATTTTTAAATAGCAACGAGGAAAATCAAAATAATTGTCTGCTCACAAAAAGTGAAACACTTTCCATATAACGGACTTCCATAACCATACTTCTATAGTTTCACCCTTTAAAAAAAAAACACCGACACACGTATACTTTCATTTCTAACTAGAAGCAGATATATAAAATTTCATATTTCTAACTTTGAGAATGACATACTTATTTTGCTATCTTTTAATATAAGAAGGATTTTTGGAAATTATACCACGGTATAATTCTTAAAAATCCATCCTTAGTGGATGACTATAACATAAAAGGTATCAACTACCATAATTTCAAATGTATAGCCTCAGTGGTTTATGCTCTACGTTGATAAATCAGTAAGTCAGTCACTCGGGACATGTAATTAATTATATGTATACCTAGATATGTGATACACGATACTAGGACTCGTAAATGAGAGCACCAGCATTTAATCATACCTGAAATATGTAGTTTAAAATGTTCATTTCATAGTTTACGCTTTCAGAATTGTTGATAGTTTCCTAGAACTACATTAAAAGGCTCATGGCATCCGTACAGTTGCCACTATGATGTAGCACCGGTATTGTTACAAAGTACACATAGCAGATAAATTCACGTCAGTTGGAATGCCTGTATGCAAATGGGCAAAGTTGGTGCAGCGCAAGCTAGTTTAGCAGATTATGTAATGGTTTAATGAGTCTAACTTTCATGTTAACAGAATGTTTTGATTTAAAGCGAATATTCCCCGATAGCGCGCTTAGTAGTGCTGCAGAATTATATATACGGAGTTATATTTCAGTATTTAGTAAGATAATCTACTACATTTGGATAGCGGTAACTAGAGTGATTTGTGTGTTGTAACTCGTCTCTGTTATAGTATAGGGTAAGACATTTTAGTTAGGAAATGAATAGGTCAAAAGCACTTTTAATGATAGTAGAGGAAGCTTGTAAAGGTATAGGAGCAGATGGCGGGCTGTTATCTTTGCCTACCCCAGAGGGACAAATTGTATAGAGTATTATATGTATTTGTTTGTAACAGCATGAAGTCTGGTTAAAGAAATAATCAAATTTCGGAACATACTACGGAGCGTTATCTAAACCAAAACTAAGCATTACATGTGATACGGGTTCTAGTTTGTAGCTAACCTGCCAGATGCTCCCGTACTAGGAAAGATAAACCAAATGAATAATTAATGAATAATGATAATAACAAAAAGGACGAGACACCTCGGATAGGTGATAATGATGATGGGTTTTACAATGTGGTTAAACATACTAGTACATAGATATTTAACATTTCTTTTTGGAACAGTGATGAAATGTTTGATTTACACACAAATATAATGGTAGAAATTTGATGACGCAAATTTGTCACAAAATTCGGCCGGCTGGGTACCACCGTGTGAGATTGCGAAAAACTCTCCATAGTAATCCAATTTCGGTTTGATTGCGTTCAGGGGTCAGCAAGTGCATAGCCGGGCAGGGGGATTGTGGTCACAGCACTAGTGGGACCGGTGGGTGTCACGCGGTGCTGCGGCGACAATCCTCTTCTGATGAGGCCGTCAAGCTGAGTGCCACCATTGTTAACATGGTACGCGTATGTAATGGTGACCCTCTTTCCTGAGACTTTACCTTCAGCTTACCATCAGGCGAGGTGAAGTCAAATTGACGTGTCCTAAATATAAAAAAAATAACATACATATAGTCACGCCTCTTTCCCATTGGGCTAGGCAGAGACAACATCTTTCCACTTGCTACGATCTTGGCATACGCCTTTCGGTTCTTCCACTTTCATAATTGTTTTCATACATGTACGCCGATTACGGGTACTTCTGACCTGGCCCTCTTCAAAACTACCTAGAAATACCCAGACCAACATTTTATTCCATTGTATTATTTACTTAATGATATCAATGCTATCAACAAAATATTAGGTGTCATAGAACGTACTAAAGTACATTTCCAACATCTTCATGATATGACAAAGACACCAAAATTTACTTCCCTCATCAACAAAACAAAATGAGATAGACACCGAAGATTTTACTTTTCTCAGCGGAACATTCACATTTCGTTGAATAGTACCTACTATAAAAATCTGGAAGCAAAGATACGATAAGATAGTTGCTCCGTGGGGCATAAACGTATCGGAATAAAAATCGTAAATTCTGACTACAACTTTATCTACCCCATTCGGCATTACTACGTTAGCAGTATCACTAAACCTTCAACAAAATTTGTAACTTTGTTTGCGGAGAATAGTTTTATATATCTTTTTTTTTTTTTTTTTTTTTTTTTATCGTGCGGAAATCCCTTCGGATACCCCCCCGCGTGCCAGCGGGGGCGGTTATGTCGGGCTTGAACCGACTAAAACCGCACGCCGTCTCGGGTCTTATGACGCCGGGGTGTAAGGTTGCCCATAGAGCATATCCCTCGCACCCCGACTGACCCTGGGCCATCTCCGGTTTCGAGATGGCCCCCTCGGGTTTGGGAACCACGGTGTCCCCGTCTTGCCCCGGTTTGGGGGAAGGGCGCTAGTCGCCCCACCGTCCCGGCCTGCTTCTGCTGGGGTGACAGGTGGCCTCACCCGCCACCCCCAGGCCTGCGCTCATGGAGGACGGAGGTCGTTAAGCGACCTCCGGCGCCTGAGTTGCCTGCGACGCGCGGCGAGCAAGTTGCGGGCTCGGCGGACCGGGAGAGTTCTAAGTCTCTCCCGGGCGCGCTCCGCCACCTCCTTCGCGAGCATTACATGCTCGCAGAAGGAGGCGGCGGCGGCCCACGCGCTCGCGCTCCGCACCATTGCCGCAATCATGCTGCCGAGCGAGAGGACTCCCACCCCGATGGCTGCCACGAGGTCACGCCTCGGCGCCTCCCACGCCGGGCAGTCCGCCAGCGTGTGCAGCCCTGAGTCCTCGCTCGCGTCGCAGTGATGACACTCAGGCGTTGGCTCCTTCCTGATCCGATGCAGGTGGTCCCCAAAGCACCCCTTCCCTGAGATCACCTGCGTCAGTCGGTAGGAGAGGCTTCCGTGTCGCCTCTCCAGCCAATCCTCCATGATGGGCCTTACCGCCGCTATTGCGGCGTGCCCTGCGCTTGGTTGCCCAAGTTGTTCCTTCCACTCCACCACGATGGCCTGGCGGAGCTGGAACTGCACGGCCTCGATTTCTCGAGGCTCGGGGTTCCATCCCTGCTCCCGCGCCTCCTTTCGCCACTGGTACAGTTGCGAAAGGGCTCTCGCTTCCAGGTCCCATGGCGGAGTTCCGGCAAGGAGACTCGCCGCCTCGAAGGAGATCGTGCGGTACCCTCGGATGACCCTGATGGCCAGAACTCGCTGCGGAGCGCGCAGCATCCGCACAGTTCTGGTCCTCAGGGCCTCCGCCCATATTGGGCACCCATACAGGGCCATGGACCGCACGATCCCCGCGTAGAGTCTCCTGCAGGAGTCATCGGGCCCCCTCATGTTGGGCAACAGCCGAGCCAGAGCAAGAGCTGTGCCCTTCAATTTGGGGGCCAGACTTCGGATGTGCTCTCCGAAGTCCCATCGGCCGTCGAGCACGAGCCCCAAATATTTCATTTGGGGCTTGATGCCGATGCGATTTCCTCCCACGATGAGACTGGATCCCTCGGGTGGCCTGCTCCGAGGCCCATAGAAGAACAGGGCCTCGGTTTTATGCAAGGCCACCTCGAGACCCAGCCGCCGGATCCGCCTAACGACTTGGGCAACCGCGGTCGTGGCCTTTCGGGTCGCTTCGCGGTACGTCGCCCCGCACGCCGTCACGAGCGTGACGGCGGCACCGCCTACAATCTCACCGCGAAGCACCCAGTCGTATCCGATGTTCCACAGGAGCGGCCCCAGGACCGATCCCTGTGGAACACCGCACGACATTTCACGCCGACCGAGACCGGTCACGGTTGGGTAGATGACGGCTCTCTCCGTCAAATACGCCCCGACTATGCGGCGGAGGTAGAGAGGCACTTCGTGATACACGAGCGCCTCCCTAATGCAACTCCAGGGCAAGGTGTTGAACGCGTTGGTGATGTCCAGGGACACCGCCAACATCACCTCACCCCGGGCTACTGCATCCTCCGCCAGAGCCCTCACGCGCATGATGGCATCCACGGTGGAGCGCCTCTGGCGGAAGCCATATTGGCCATCCGCCAGGTCCGGCCCCACTCTTGAGAGGTGCTCGACGAGGCGCTTCGCAATTACTCTTTCAAAGAGTTTGCACACCTCGTCGAGCAACACTATGGGCCGGTAGGCGGACGGCGAGTCCGCCGGGCGCCCCTCCTTTCGGATGAGGACCAGTTTCCCCGTCTTCCACAATTTCGGAAACTGGCCCCGCTCCAAACATGCGCTGAAAAGCCCTCTCAGTCGGGGCTCGAGAGCGTCGTCGACTAGAGCTAGGACCCACGCTCGGCCTGGAATGCCGTCGGGTCCCGGGGCGGTGTGTTTGGCTCTTTTTTTTTTGGATTATAGGGCGGAGCCCTAGGCATCGCCGCGTCACAGACACGGGTCATGGCCTCCCGGAACCACTCCGCCTCATCGTCTATGCAGACAGGCCTGTCCGGCGCAGGGGCCCAGGCCTGTACGATGGCGGCTTCCAGGAGGAACTCCCGATCAAGTCGCTTAAGCGCCCAACGTGGCTCGGGTGGAGCCGGTGCAGCCGGCGCGTCGCTCGCAGGGGGGGACACGTCAAACCGAATGTATCGGTGATCCGAACTTGTGTCCTCCCCCAAAACGACGCGCCAGCCCTGAACACGTCGCGCCAACGAGGGGCTTGCGAACGATAGGTCCACAATGGAGCTACCCCTCGAGGTCACGAACGTGTCCACGGCTCCCCGATTTAGGAGGACTAGGCCGAGTCGTGCGGCCCAGTCCACCAGTGCCCTGCCTCTATGCCCCGTCGCGCCCCTTTCGTGTCGGGAACCCCAGGCATACGACCAGGCGTTGAAGTCCCCGAGCACAAGGACCGGACGGGGCTGGCAGGCATTGACGACGACGGCCAGCTGACGGAGCCATTGCTCATATGCAGCTTGGTCTCGGTTCGGCGTGATATAAGCGGCCACGACCGCTATGTCGCCAACCGCTGCCGCCACGCAGCCGGGTCCCCTTGCAACGACGGCAAGAGGGGGGCTGCCGGCGGCAGGGTTGTGCACCAGTGCCGCCGACCCATCCAGCGCGGTTTCCCAGGTAGGCCCGAGGAACCGGTGGGTGTATGGGTCGGCGACAGCGGCGACATTTATGGCCCACTGTGCCATGCTCTGGCGCAGAAGGTCCTGAGCATGGGCACCGTGGCCAACGTTCACCTGCAGGATGCGGAGTTGAGGATCCATTATGGGACCCCCATCTCCGCATCCCGCTGCGAACTAGGGGCGGAAGGCCGGCCTCCCGGCTTCGGCTCCCCTCCGGCGCAGGCCTTGCTGCCAACCCTGTGGTCGGCCGGCTTGCCTCCCGCTGCACACCTAAAGCAGTGCAGCGGGGCATCGCACGTGCCGGCCTTGTGACCGGGATGGCCACAGCGGAAGCAACGGTCACCCGCCGTCACTTCCGCCGTGCAGTGCACCCCCACATGGCCCACCGACAGGCACCTGAAGCACCTGGCCGGTCGGGCCTGCAGGAGCCGTGCCTGCGCCCTCAGGAAGCCTCCCACCAGGAGGCTCCGCCCGTCTGCGACCTTTTGGGCCGCCGCGATAGGGCAGCCGACAACTGCTGCCCCCTGTCCACCGCGGCCGAAGCGTATAGCTCCGGCCTTTACTGTGTCCGGGGAGCAGTCCCCGGCCTCCGCCACGGCGAGCCTGAGCTCTTCTGCCGTGACGGAGTCGTCCAGGCCCGTAATGCGCACTTCTGCGCGTTTAATGGGCCTGGACACCCGGACGTCGGCTGCGTCCAGCGACTCCCTCAGCCGAGCCGCTAGGGCGTCGGCCTTGGGGCCACTGGCGGCGCCAGGGACCTCGAGAAGCCGGGCTCCCGTCCGTGTGCTCTTGCACCGGACACCCGGGATCTCGAGGGCCTTTAAATCGACGTTGGCCTTAACTTTGGCCAACACCTCGGCATACCCCATGCCCCTACCCGCTGCCTCCGCCGTCAGGGTGACGACGACGGCCGTGGTACGAGGGGCACGGAGCTTCCCCGGCGCTGTCTTCGCGGCGGCCGCGGCCTTCCTGGCCTTCTTGGCGGCCTTCCGCCTCTTCTTGTTGGCTCCAGCCACCTCCCAGCCCCCTTCCAATGGGGTGGAGGTAGCCGGAACCACGGCTGGGGCTGGGGCTGGGGCCAGGGCTGGGGACGTCTTCCCCTTGCCCTTCCCCTTGCCTTTGCCCTTCCCCTTACCCTGAGCGGGAGGGGGCTGAGGAGCCGGCTCCGGCAGGGTCACAACCGCACCCGCAGCCGGGCGGGTGGGGCCCCTCTTGGCTACAGCCTGTGACGGTCCCACCCATCGAGATTGCATTGGCGGTCAGAGGATGGGGGCTTGCTGTTCAGAACGGCTTCAGATGTTGCAGATTAACATTAAAATACCCTTCTCACTACTCGTACATTGTCGGTCTAAAAGTAGAATAAAAGTAAAGGACATGTTCTCTGGGTTCAATATGTAAACTGTAAAAGACTGTAGAAGAGAACAAGGATTGAACTCGCACATTTTTCTAGGCGTAATTGATTAATAATTGATTTAATACGATATAAAAGCGAAAAGCAAACATAGTCGAAAGAAAATAAATAATGAAATAAAATTAGTACATATTAGTAATGAATATAAATAAACTATTTGCAAAACAATTGATTTAATGTGAGGCTACTTTTAACATAGAATCGAATAAATTATGGTTGAAGTGGATTTATTCGTTTAGGCTGATAGTTCCGTTATTAATTTCAAATAGTCGATAGTTGGTAGTAGTTTTGAAACGGATTGTTTTATGGCAACTCGGAAGAGATGACGTGTAGTGGCGTGATTATCGGTGGGGCGAACGAAAATTTGGAAAGGAGGGGGTAGTAGGAGGAAATAAAAGGGGCGTACCGGAGAATATCAGGGAGTTTTTATCGAGAATTCATCGCGAATTAGAACCTAGCAGAAGCTCTGCCCGTGCAGGCTTGTGACAGTCTTCAAGAATTCATCGGGAACGAGGAACAAGCGGTGGCCCTGCCTGAGCAGCCTTCGAGCCTGGTAGCTGCGTGTAAGTCTGGTGGTGAGTTATCTTAGTTTTGTTCTTCTTATTCTTAATATGTTGTCTGTATTTGGATTTCATGATTGTTTCCATGATAATTTACTTTTGTGGGTAGAAAATAAAACGAAACGTGAATTTTTTTGTGAGATATATTCATACATGTAGGGTATAAGATGTAACAACTTTACGAAAATCAAGACACCTAGCGTAGTAGCACGCTAAATACAAGCGTACTATTACTGCTTTGGATCGTTGAGTCTGGCGACCCATTCGTAAAGTTGTTTAGCGTAGGAAGTGTAGGGCCTTTACGAAAATCAAGACTCCTTTCATTAGGCGTTTTAGAACGCTAAATATAAGCGTACTATTACTGTCTTGGGTCGAAGAGTCTGGCGACCCATTCGTAAAGTCATTGCTGTCGTTTATCGTCTCTTAAGTTAGAAGTTGAGGGTAGCGCTGCGGCGGAGGTTTAGCTAGTTTTCCCGTAGGAAACCCAAGCAATGTGCCTGGTTATGGAGGGATACCTAACGGTGCCAACCAACTCCATATTCCTCTGAATTACAGTTAGGGAACGATAACATTTGAAGCAGGCGGCATTCCGATTTACATGCGGAAAGTATGTTCTGTGTGTTCTTTCATAATCCTTAAAGTTTAGGTCACATGAATAGATTACAAAACAGTTTTATCGCCGTTAACCTATATGTACCTACCTAAGCAATTTGCTACTAACGCTTTCTTTTGATGCTACCTACTTTATTTAAACCTAGATGGCTAGTTTCTATAAGCTTGGGATGTCTATTGTAGACCCTTAACCTATATCTGTGACGGCATTTAATGTGCAAAGTGTGATTAATGGGCCTTATGATTTAACTTATAAAACATTACGTTATACCTACGCTCTTCGTTATACTCAGCCTGCATACTATACAATACCCTTGTGTATACGGAATAAGTGGTTCTAGGCACGCTCAAGGAGCCTCCCAAGCTCTTCAGTTTGCTTAGGATGAGATTAAGGTTTGATAAATTGAGCTACCTTAATTACGATGGTTATACTGAAATGTAGCCATCTGCTGGATTATCGTTCCTATCAATTAGACCTCACTTTCATTGTAAAGATGAGAAGCTCAAAAGGTACGGAAATTACTTGGGTGAATGATTGTTATCTTATAAAGTAGCTTCATTTAACTCTTGACAATTCCTTGTCCCTATCCATTCCTTGTGAGTGCCTGATTTAATTCGGATATTAAAACCAAATTATCTACAGGATCGATGTTCAATTTGATCTATGTATCCTGTTTGACGGATGTGTGCTCATTTCATTGTAAGCATTGTATTGGGCTAAGCCTTCACAATACATGCCATCATACTTACCTATGTATTATTATGTCCTCTCGGTGATATGCGTGTGTCTTGAAAGCGTTTGGTCGCGGTATCGCTTGACCCTGAAACGTGGACAGTTGCCACATGATCACACAGCCTCGAACACCCACTGGTCACTGTTTGACTCGTCCACTGTGACGATTAGGTTCGACCCTGAGTGGTGACGGTTGGCGTCTTGGTCCTATGATCCGGGAGGGCCTAATCATATATATTACCATGTCTGTTTACAGCTGGTACCCATAACAGCAATGATTTGAGCTATGCATTCGTTAGACTGGATATATTTCCATCTAACCTACTTGTCGAAATTGGGCACTCATTCCCAATTCGGTACTATTTAATTTGTAAAGCACCAAGGTTGTGCATAACTTAGAACTAGTATGCCTTCAGTTTGGAGAGGATTGGTTGCTCGTTGGGGGCCTGGGGTTGGTGGATGCGGCCTCCCCGGTTCCAGAAATGGAACCGGTCATAGGGTTCCTAATTACCTGTCAAAATGCCCCATCCTAGCAGTCTCCATATATCAACAGAAGCTTCATTTCATTTGTCCGGCTACTCTGAGATAATCTATTATGTAGGTTATCTCACGGTACCTGATTGTTAACCACATATGTATTTAATCACACATTTTATTCACTTGACCACCATTATTTACTATATCTTTGTCTAAATAACTCAAATTGTATATAAGAAGACTATGTAGGTACATTTCCTTTGAAAGGTCCAGTATAGTGAGGCCACTCTATATTGAGTGCGTTATACCTTCACTTCCATCTAAACTACATGCTTATACTTATATCATACTGTGGAATTAAACTTGCTTGCATGTAAGAAAGCCTTAGAAACTTATCATGTTAATCAGTAAAGGATTAGACGGTATTAAGTGCATATAATGTTCCTACTATTAATTATCTAGAACAATTACTCGCAGACATCTTAAGGTGAAACTTAGTTTTACAAGTAGTTAAGCATTGTTTCACTATTTTATGACTGCCAACAAGTGTTACCAATTATATTCTAACTTGCATATAAGATATTCATATCCATTCCTTTAATTATTCAGTTATTTTTAGGATATTTCTAAATTGATTATATATTTTACCCTTGTTAATACTTATTTCTGTAACTTAGAACAGTCAATAACTATTTATTACCTTTAGCCATGATCTAGCTTCATGCAGGAAAGTCTCAGGCATTCTGTACAATTATCAATGTAGGTCAAGCACATAGGTAATCTTAACTCTAATTTTAATTTCAATTCTCTATATTTACTGAAAACTATTACCTTTTGAATTGAACTGTCTATACCTAGGATCACTTAGGAATGAACTTAATATTCAGAATTTGATATCACTAAGTATCACTGAGGCTAGGTAGCTCCTAAATTCAAAATCTTAATTCATATTAGGTTCAGGGATTCAATGTAGTTGTATAGGAACATTATTTAACTTTATTGCTAGACAGAAAATCGTTATAGGAATTAGATTGTAATCAGTGTTCTCAATACCATGTACTCTGCCTTGTCTCAATGTACCAAATAAAGGACTATGAGTTGCTACAATGCTTAAACACAACGTATAAAGGGTCCCATACTTAGACGATCACAATAAAGCCAAATGTCAATGGTATCTTCCTAAACTTGGAGGATATAATAGTAACGGATACTTCAGTGCCTTCAGCACTGTAGGCAGTTGCTGCACTCAGGTCCAACGTCTCATCAGTGGGCGATTCAAGTTCACATAAAGGAATATATTGGGGGGAACGTTACAAGCCGAGTAGACGGCCGCTGGTGGCGCCAGAGGCGGACGGCGGATGGAGTCCATTAGGGCCTCCATCCGACACATCATCCTCTCCTCCAGCGCCTCCATGTAGGGGAGCCAGGACTCCGCCGGCGGTGCCCTCGGCTGCGCCGGCCGCACCGACTGTGCCGGCTGCTGGACCGGTTGCACCGGCCGCTCCGGCCGCGCCGACAGCGCAGGCTGCGCTGACCGACTCGCGGACGAGCGAGTCGCGCGCGCCGGCTCCGCCGGTTGCGCCCGCTGCGCCGTTTGAGCCGAGCTCGTCATCCCCCTCTTGAGCTCTTCGACGGCTGCAGCTAGTCGAGCCGTCTCCCGACGGGACTCGGCCAGCTGCGCCGCCAGGCTCTCATTCTCGGAGGCGATGTCGAGCACAATGCTCAACATCGCCTCTTGCTCAGGGTTTGGGGACCCCTGGAAGGACGTGGTCACCTTCTGGAGTCTCTCCATGAGTGACAGCGTCCTCCCGCATGGCCGACACCGGCACCGCTGAGGTGGAAGGCCTCGGCGGTGACTTTCCCGCAGCCCTTCCAAGAGCCGAGGGGGCTCGGGTGGATTGCCCACCCCTCACGCCACCACGCGCCCCTCGGCGGCCCGCAGCCACCTTGGACGCCGGCTTCGACGCCTCGTCGCTGCTGGAGGAGGAGGTCGTCCCGGTGAGGGTAAAGTCCTCGTCCGAAACGTCCCCCCCCGCCCGAGCCTTTGCGCGCCTCCTGCGCTTACGGGTCCGCGGAACGCCCAGACCCGCCGGGCTGCTCGCCCTGCTTCGCTCGTTGGCGGTGTCGAAAGGTGTTTGGCGCTACCTCCGCGCTTGATTGCTGCGCGATCTCCGCGCAGACTACGTTATTTTCATCGTCCTTGTTCATGCCATTGTCTAGATTTTTATTTGTTCGGTCCGTTTTATTTTTGATGATTTGGTTGTATACCTATGATTATATACCTAATTTATTAGTTGTGTATTACAAATTATATAGTTTTATAAAACTTTGTGGAACATTTAAGAATGTTGAAATGAATGGATAGTTGTTACCCACCAAGATAAACTGTCCAAAATTGCCTTATTTCAATGGTCCTTGTAGAAAGAAAGGAACCAAATTGAAAATATATCAGATAGGACACAAATAACTTGTAAACTGCTGACTTTGACTAAACAGATTTAGCAAAATTACTGAGGTTATGAAGAAAATATCCTTTTCATTACTAGGTAGTTTAATGATCAAGCATGTTGGGCAAATCAGCAGTATCTGAATGTCTATACGTAGGCAGTATACATAATTATTTATAACTAAGCATTCTACTTTAGATGACATTATTTTGATATAGGTATCTATTTATGTAACAGCTATTTATGTTGTTGAGTGGAGACCGCGACTTGGCAAACGTAGTGTAGGACGCCCTCCGGCCATGTGGGATGACGATCTGCGAAAGACTGCGGGCAGATGCTGGATGCGGCAAGCTGAAGACAGGGCGCTATGGCGCTCATTAGGGAAGACCTATGTCCAGCAGTGGACTAGCATATGTTGATGATGATGATGATAGTAGGACTCGAAGGAAAAAACTTAGGGTGTACTTATGTTTGTTGAAACTCATCATAATCTACCTGCCTTATACCAATTACTTGGGGTCAGTGCAATATGTCATTCTCTTCCATACTTTCCTGTAAGACTTCTTCACCTCAGTAATTCCTTTCCTTCCCGGCTCTTAAAGCCCATTTTACATTTATAATTTGCACCTTTCTACCTATATTATACTCCTCTCTTCCCATACCATACTCATATCACGAGAGCCACTGGCTTCTAAACTAGAACAGTTATGAGTAAGAAATCTAAAGCGTATTTTGTTATTTGAGTCTCTCTACAAGACTAGCAATTATTCAAACACTGTACCAATTTCGAATAAGACACTATGATACAACTCATGACGCATAATGCTGGCTGTGACAATTAAGGTAATATACTAGGCATATCTTAAGTCACAGCATAAACGCGTGACAAGTTACGGACACTGGAGCAAAGCCCCAACGACGTAATTTACTGAATACAAGACTTAGCCGTGACGGATGTGAAATAGAAACATCCGCCCTATTTATAACTGTATAATAGTTGGAATTCTATATTCACGATAAACAGAATTGTTCCACCCCCGAGTGACTATCTGGCACTAAATATAAATATAGAAGCCATGTAGAAGCAGACATTTTACATTCATAAGTGTTACTTTGTGACCTAAATAAATAAAGATAGTTTTCATTTTCGCTCACAAAGGGGCTTCTTCAACTAACCTTGCTTTTATTTACATAAGCTCTACAATTCTAATACTAGGGCTAGACTTTATAACAAAATTGTATGTGTTATGTATTACCTACCCAAAATTATGGAAGTTATAAAGCTAAACTTATTTCTTAAAATTTGATGATGATATTTCAAAGTGGAAAGAAAATATTTCATTCACTGCCAAGTGGTGCTGCTTATTCAAATATCATCGATGCAGTTAACTTAAAATTCGCACTAAGTATTCTGTAATAGACGTTATACTTAAGACATACCTTTCCATAATAAAGTAGAATTATAGTTCACTTTTAGTACACAAAAAAAATCGTTGTGAAAATATGCGAAAGTTTTAAGACAAAAAGGGGCTCTTTTCTTAAAGTCCAGGTTACGGTTTGGATGAGTGTAAGTCTGTATTAGACCTTATTTACTACTCCAAAAGAGTTCCGAAATCCTGAACTCGTCCTTATTTTGAAGATAACACAAAACAATTGTAACTGAATTTCCAATACCATTACACATCAAATATGCCGTAACATTGTATTCAAAGTAAAATTTCTTTTAAAGAGAAGGGGAAATTCTACCGTCAGGAGTTTTCTTAACGAGTTGGAACACAACTGCGACTCATCAAGATTGTTCCTCATCATTAAACTTTGAACATTTTTCCCTTTTTTATTTGAATACCTCTTCTTAAAGTCCTATTATAATAATACTGATTTTTCCAGTGAATAATTTAGAGTGCCGAATTTAGGTCGAAAAGGACACTGAATGGAAGATTTTAATGCGTTTCTTGCCAGTATTTCAACTGATAACCTTATAACGAAGTTTTAGATGTAGAAAGATATTCATTCTAAGACTAAAACTATATTTTTTTTGTTGAGTAGCTCTTGGCAACCTCGCAGGTGGTTATGGAAGTGATGTTCAAAAAGGAAGTAAGATGTGCTATTTAATAAATACTATCTGCTCCATTTCCTTTAACATTAAAATAATATGAGTAAAATTCAGAAAATAACTAATAAAAGTGGCCCTTGATACTGGACAAGATGCATGTCAATCAGAACAAGTAATTTTACTTGAAAAGAATTAGAATAAGACCTCGTTAAATTTTTCTTTACTAGAATCGCAATTGAAAAAGTGGCTGTCTTGACTTTAGGTTAACAAACGAGAGATTGTAATGAGTCGAAAACGCAACTTTAATAATCATTGAAAATTTGAGGGAAACATGAGTTAGGATGAGGGAAAAATCAACTGTCCTCAATTTTTTTGTTAGCTCTAAACTTCGACGATAGCTTACTAAACAAAATTGGTCAGCAAACAGTCGAGAGAAAAGTTAACAAAGTCTTCGTTTAGCGTATCATTTTATACAGATATCCAATGATATACTAAAATCCACCCAGTTTACGTTTCGAGGTAAGTTTAATACACTTTGACGCCAAGCCTAGAACCACAATAAATCTACACTGTAATCTGAGGATACAACTGGGCTGTCTATTTTCCAAATCACAAACCCCATCTACCCAATCACGTTTGCCTTTCCACATCCAACAAAATCACTTCGTCCCAAGTTTCGGTCACGTATAAGTGTGATTGCCATCCAGACAAGACACATTAATTTCACTCGCTTCGGGCTTGGACGGAAGAAATCCCTCGGAAAAATATAATGAAATTGTCTCCCCTAATCTCACGCTTGTGTTGGGCAGATAATGATATCACGGACCTTAGGCTGATGGCGCAATTGGGAAAATAAATCTAAATTTGGAAAATGTAATTATGTTTAATTCAGACGGAGGTTTAAAGAAAAGATTTCAGAATAATGTCAGGTCTATTTTTATTATTCATATCTCATTGTCACATTGTGTTACAAATTATTAGGTTCATACACTAAGAAATAGAGCAAAACGTAAAAAAAGTAGAACAAACCAGATTTTGTCTTATGGCTGTAGCAATAGGGACTCCAGTATAATATTAGCCTGGTCATAGGGACCTGGAAATGGTTTTCTACTAAAACCAGGCATCTCAGTCGCTTGTAATTTTCAAATTATAAGCGACTTATAACATCAATTAATACAATACTAGTTGTCCTTCTAACTGGATGCATATTGCAAATATGTTAGCATTATGGACCTGGACAAGTAGGCTTAGATCTTATAGAAGATAACGACGAATGTTAACATCGAGACAAGCTGAAAATAAACACTGACATGGAAAGACTTCGCCGAGGACTGGCCTTCTACAATGTGTGTATATGAAACAAAAGTAATTGCTACGAAAATATTCATTTATATTTCAATTAATTTTTTTAAGCATTTTTTGTTTTTATACCACTAAGGTGGCAGACAAGCACACGGCCCACCTGATGGGAAGCTGTTACCGGTTAAGCATTTTGTATGCTTACTATTTCTTATAGATTTAGAACGGAAAAAGCGTCGCCTTAAGACGTATATAACATATCGGGGAATTTCGAATATCTGGGACGTATCTAGGTGGCTCAGCTGTTCAGAGCACTCCCCCTGTAAGGGACTGGTCGCGGGTTCAAGTCGCGTCCTAGATGTTCTCTTTTTCCGATCTAAATCTATTTATTTATATATTTGCAAATGTTGGTACATGATCGTTACAAAAGTATCACTGCATTTGGCCTTATGCAAAAATAACAAGCAATGTAGACATGCATTACACTTATAAATGTAGACATGCATTACACTAATATTACAATTTAATTACAATTACGTAAAATAGTACATAGTCAGAATAATTAATCGCATTATAACAATAGTAATTAATTTCATTTAGATAACAATATCATAATTTCCGCTTAAAATAATAAAACCAAACAAATATAAATTAAAAATAATATTGATTAATTTGTTGCAATTATTTATTTATTACAATGATTTTTCATTAATATATTCATCTACAGAATAATAACAGCCAGCTGTTAAACTCATTTAGATGTATTATTTGCAAAATAGAATTTGGTAGCCGGTTATAAAGTCTAGGAGCCATGCAGAATATGCTTTTGTTAAAGTAAGCTGATGTATTTGACAAGATACTTTCATGTGATGTCTTTTGCATGTTGCATGTTTTTCCTTAGCACTGTTTCCAGAATATATATGGCTGGCAAAGTCAAAATTTGTAGTCTAATAAAACTGGGTCTACAACTGTCAGTAGTTCTCAATTTATATATAGCTCTTATGCATTTCTTTCGGGCTTATACTTGCAAGATTAGTCGAATTTAACCAAAATATGATGGCGTAATTTAATATTGGAAATACATATCCATAGTATGCCGTTATAGCAGTCGATAATATAGTATAAATAAAATACGTTGTAAATTCCATGCCAAGAAAAAATGAAATGACCAAAACTATTACGTATAAGTTTGTATAGGACTAAAAATTTGTTGAAATTCTGGCTACGAAAATCATTTTTTTCTTCAGTTTAATAAATTAAAACGGGCTTCTTCAAATCAATTTCGAAAAATGCTATACGTTATCAGAATATTTTATAACTATAATTGTATTATGGTTAAATACTGCTGGGTTAACGTATATTCTCACATAGATGATCTCAGTATTAGGTCAACGACCTCACATAATAAAATACAAGTAACCGAACTTCATGTTAACAGTTAAAATTTGTTTGCTAACCTACCTATTGATTTTAATAGTTCTGTGAAATCATCTAGTTTCAACGAACACAGCCATAGATTGCGTAGTACCAAATTTGGGGTGTTCATTGGACACGAATGAATCGATTTTATTCAATTCAATAGGTGCACAAAATCATTTTTTTGTATGAAATTCACAAACAATTCCTATTAAATATCCACCTGAGTATTAACTGTGCCAACTTGCACCTCCAATTGATTAAAAAGACTAACAGAACAACACCTCCGCGTCTTTGCATTACATTCATTTGGCATTAGGAGACTTCACAAAGCTCCGAGAACAGTATGAAGACTTATCCAAGTATGCAGGGCTCCTCAAGTTGCTTTGATGGTAATTTCCAATAAGCAAATGACCAGTTTTCAGACTGACAGACGCCAATAGTTACCACAGTTATAATGACTGCTATCAAAAGTGTACTTTGTATAAAGTAAACGAAATGTTAAGTAAAGATAAGTTTGAGGTCCTGGAGCTTTCTTTATCTCAGTACAAATGGACTGTCTTGACCAGAAACCGACCTCTCATCCAATTTCGACGTTCAACATGTGAGTATCATAAACTTTCCTCCCCTATCTCCTCTAATAGGCACTACAGTAATACCTCTGCTACCTAGAGCACTATAGCCGGCTTACAATAAGTTGGGCTATATGCCTGTTCGCTACAAAAAAATAAGTGAATTCGCAATTTCTTGTAACCTTAACCATTCGCAAGATTTTACTTAAGTCGTTTAGCAAGGGAGGCTCGTTGTAATATCATTTACTTGATTATGACCTCCGCTGGATTTGTTAGCGCACAATGCCCGAGATTTTATGGCATCTTCATAATAAATTGCACTACTGCTATTAATTTTTTATGAGTGAACTGAGGGAATATTTTCGTACTAAGGAAAATATTTGGGAAATTTAATATTCGGATTGGTTTAACTATTTACTTTGGATTTATACATGTAGGAGAGCGATTAAACATCTTTTAAAGATTATTTTTTATTTAATTTTCCATGGCAGTACCATCATATCAAACACTAGCTGATGCCGGCGGCTTCTCTCTCGCGGCAGTCGGTTATCGTTTTTTGGGCATATCCCCGGTTCTAATTAACCAATTGCAATCAAGCATACGACAGATTTTAAGTGAGCCCATGAACTTTCTAATAGAAAAAACTTTATCAAAATCCGTTCAGTAGTCACAAACACACAGTCCAAACAAACAGCAAAAATTTTTTTTTAATCAGCAGCTTATTTGTTCATATTGATGTATGAAGTTTATATTTATGTTTACCTTAAGTTAAACAACACCATATTCAGGCGAGTGTTCTTGCATATTGGAGATCATTTTGTGTTCTTAGGTATACGGGACAAAACACTGATGGGTATTTCCCACATGTATACACAATACACAAAAACAATCGGGACCCTTGGCGAAAGGCTTCCCAACCAGCTTGCCGTTGCAAGGTTGTGTTGTTTCCACCATGCTGAGCAAGGCGGAAGAATGTGCCAAGTGAAATTCAACTGTCAACAACTGTCATTTAGTAACTTGATTACAACAATAATAATTACGAAAGTAAGACAACGCTTTTTATGAGAATAGTAATTCGACATTTAAGTAACTAAATCTTCAATTAGCCTAACGAGCGAAAATTATTTTGTTAATTTTGTTTCGAAGTTACTTGAGCGGCATCTAATTTTTGACTCGTGGATTTATAATAGGTACTGGAACGACCCACCTAGATATTCTAATAGTAGTTATAGTTAAATGATGCTTTTATTTTGTTTTCGTTAACCGGAATTACTAATATTCCCCCTAACCCCTCCAGCAAAGCTAAATTGCTTGCGTTAGGAGTGGGTTCACGTCAGTGTAATGGCCAGGATTCGAAACCGGGACCTGTCGATCGTAGGGTCGACTCCTTAACCACTAGGCTACCGATGCTTATCAGTTTGATAACTAGACAATCTAGCATTCTGGCCTGAAGCTCTCATCAAGCACTTTTTGAGTTATTACATTAAAAGTTATATTACACTCAAACTCATATCTGGCAAAGGGCTCAAAAATGCAATCACCTACAATATTACTTTATTTGGCTCGGTATAAAATCTGTAGATTACCTTATTTATTTACAAAGCGATTTATTGAAGTACCCGACGCTGACACTCAAATAAATAAATAAATATTCTATGACATTCTACACAGCGATTTCTAGACCCAAAGTAAGCATAGTTTAACTAGCTTGTGTTATGGGTTCCAGAATGCGGATAAACATACTTATATACTTTTTTTTTTGTAAATAGATACATATTATACATAGAAACACCCAGCCCAATGCAAATTGACATATTCATGCATACAAATATTTGCACTGAGCGGGAATCGAACCCGCGCCCCTTGTCGTAGCAGTCGAATGCACTACCGCTACGCCACAGAGGCCGTCAAATATCGCAGTATAGATATTCAATTTAGTATTATAATTTCAAATGTGTGCGGACTCCGGGCTACAAAGTTTGCACTTTAGAGTCTGAGGTCCGCACTCCGGCTCCTCGTTTCATGGGTTTGTATTAGTTTTTATGGGAGCAACTGCCGTCTGATCTCCCAACACCGAGAGGAAAGCTTGTACCAGAGACTCGTCCGTCAATCAGTAGGTGCAAGTCGGGGTGCGAGACAAGTCGGGGTGCGAGGGATATGCTCTATGGGCAACCTTACACCCTGGCGTCTGTAGACCCGAGACGGCATGCGGTTTTATTCGGTTCAAGCCCGACATAACCGCCCCCGCTGCCCGGCGGGGGGGTTATCCGAAGAATTTCCACACGAAAAAAAAAATGCAACCGGCTTGCAGGAGTTGCAGGTGACGTTGGTTTGGGCCCCAAAGGTATTGATGGCGCCCGATATACCCCTAATAGTCGAGTACTTCAAATGAAAACATTATGTTGTTGAATAATAACTAAAAACATTTTTTCATTTTAAAATAATCTAGTATTTATTTTTAAATGATTTCTCTTTGTGTCCTATTAAGTTTGAAACTCAGCAACAAACTTATGGATATCGGTGGCATGACACTTTCACATGTTAACCTTTATACTCATCAAAGTGGTAAGTGCTAAAACCGCATTGATAATTACAGAGCACCTACTTTCAGAGGTAACTTGTAGAGTAGTTTACGTGCCACGGCATAGATCGAGCGAGCTGCCACTTTCTAATTAAGGTTGAAGAGACCCCTATTGCCTGCGGCGAGATTGTACACCGATAGGGATAGTTTCTTTGAGATTTATTTAAAGAATGTTTATTTTGTTGGTAGTATTGGATAACATTTAGTACTTATAATATTATATTATAATACCAGTATCCAATACCGTTAGGGTACAAATATTTGATTATTGTTTGTTTTTTAAATCCGTTTGTAAATGTTGATAAGTTTGTGAATAGTGGAAGTGTCTGATAATATATTCTGGGTCTTAATTCTATCTAGACCCAAAAAGGGCTTAGTTTGTACCATGGATTCTAGCACATATAACATATACCTACATTAGATAATACAGAGAAATACCTAGACCAATACAAATAAACATATTCATGAAAATATTATCTGCACTGAGTGAGGACAGAACCCGTGTTAGATTTAAAAATAGCGATGCCGATGTTTTAGGCTACCCGTTTTGGACCTCATTTACAAATATCACCCTTTTGGACTTCCTTGTACCGTTTGGACCTTCAAAGTAGGATTTTACCTATACTTCAGTGCCCATTGGACCCTTGTTTAACATCTTGCACAATAAGAAAAACTTAGTTCAAAGCGTTATCAAGAATACAAAATAATATGCAACCCAGGCTCAGAAGCCATTATAAAATGTTTACTATTTTCTAAAGATTTAGATCGGAAAAAGAGAACATCTAGGACGGGACTTGAACTCGCGACCAGTCCCTTACAGGGGGAGTGCTCTGACCAACTGAGCCACCTAGACAAGTCAATTCTCCGATATATCATATACGTCTTAAGGCGACGTTGGAGCCATCTACCGTAATTCTTGCGAACTACGGAAACAATGAATAACTTTACAGTCATTTTTAAACATTGTTTTTTGATGACTCCGCCTAATTAATTCAATTAAATTTTTAAGCATTTTGTATGCTTACTTTTTTCTAAAGATTTTCCGATCTAAATCTTTAGAAAAAAGTAAGCATACAAAATGCTTAAAAATTTAATTGAATGAAATGTTTACTATTTTATAAATGTCTTTAACTTCGAAAGGTAAAGCAAAGCTGTAGAACACACAATGCATTTTCATTTTCCTGAAACTAGACTCCATGTAATAATCCGTTCACAATTGTTAAATAATAATTCTGACAAATACAATATAAACACCGACTTGGATCTGCAGTCTGGATTCCTCGTTACAAAATTATACTGTCATATAAATCTCCAAATATCAATTCCATTTTTACTGGTGAATCGATAGCTATACTTGAAGCATTATTATATATTGAGTCTCATAATATAAGCAAGGCAGTAATCTTTACTGATTCGAAGAGCTGCTTAATGGCCATTCTAGCTAATCAATTCTCCAGTAAAACTAGGTTCCCTTTAATCCTTTTAATTAAGCAATCATTGTTCAGGTGTCAAGCTAAGGGACTGACTGTTTCATTGGTTTGGATCCCAGGCCATGTTGGCATAGCAGGTAACACATTTGTGGATTCCCTAGCCAAGGATGCCATATCCAATGGTACTCTTGACCATTACAGAGTCTATGCTCAGGATCTACTCTCACTTGCCAAAATCAGCTTGATGGCAAAATGGACTTTCCTTTGGGATGAATCCAGTAAATTGAAGGGAAGACACTATGCCTCCATACAGACTGACATTCCAACCAAACCCTGGTTTTACAAATTCCGTGAAGCCAGTAAAAGAGCGACCTCGGTAATTTGTCGTCTGCGTCTAGGACATGCTTGCACTAATGTATTTTTGGCAAAAATCAGGATCAGGGACAGCTCTCTCTGTGAGTGTGGCTTAGACGAAGGCTCTACAAATCATATATTCTTTGAGTGCCCAAGAATGAATGGTTCTTTGTATGACATACTCCCTACTGAACGTATCCCTCGACCCATAAATTTTAACTCTCTTCTGACATATACTAATTCCCCACTCATATATTTAATCTGTAACTTTATTAACGCAAATAATATTTACCTCTAGAACTGTGTTTGTTTGCCTTAACCGCTAACCTGTGTGCTTTAATGATGTTTCTTTTGTTCAGGTACTCCAACATTTATTCCTTATTGTACTCTTCTCTTGTACACTCACGAAGATCCTTAGTTATACAGCCTTAGGCCAACACGTTATAACCCGTTTTGAGTTATTGGCGGAAACATCGGAATCTCCATAAAAAAAAAAAAAAAAAAAACACCGACTTATTCGATCGAACAAACAAGGCACTCGGATACTGTTTATAATTAAATAAATATAATAAATATTCTACGACATTCTACAAAGCGCTTTCTAGGCCCAAGGTAAGCATAGTTTAACTAGCTTGTGTTATGTGTTCCAGAATGCGGATAAACATACTTACATTTTTTTTTTTTCTAAATAGATACATATTATACATAGAAACACCCAGACCAATGCAAATAGACATATTCATGCACACAAATATTTGCACTGAGCGGTAATCGGTCCCGCGCCCCCAGTCGTAGCAGTCGAATGGACTATCGCTGCACCGCAGAGGCCGACAAATTCAAATTCCATGTAATTTATAACATAACATCAAAAACTATACAAAAAATTGCCAATATTTTACTAAAAGCATATTCAGGAGTTACTCAAATAAAATTTAAAATGTAATATGACTACCTACATCGTTCCCCGAAGCTTAACGTATTAACGTATTCTCTCTCTGCTCTTGGACGTTCGTAACGTCAATATTTTTTATATTAAAAGTGCTGATGCCATGTAATATTTTGTAAAATATATGAAAGTACATTCAAGAACCGTCGGTAGCTTAGTGGTTAAGGATTCGACCCTACGATAGAGAGGTCCCGGGTTCGAATCCTGGCCATTACACTACCGACGTGAATCCACTCCTAACACAAGCAATTTAGCTTAGCTGGAGGGGTTAGGGGGGAATATTAGTAATTTCGGTTACTAATATTCTTCAAAAAAAAAAAACGACGGGTTGCACTCCGGGAGTGCCGGCAGAAGTAAAAACTTGAATATTAACGTTGTGCATTTTTGATATTTTGGAAAGGTTAGGGAATAATTTTGCACGAATTGCTTTAATTATCAGTATAAAAGTACTGTCATTTATGTGGTAACATACAATTCTTTTTATTTATTGCGCTATCGTACACAAACATGACAATTTATATTACATTAAAATTTTGACACTTCAGAACTAGATATTACAATTATTTTACATTAAAAAGTTCATCTCTCAGAAAAATCCACTTCCATCCATAATTTCAACGACTTTTTCACCATCATTATTACCAGAACCATCATCGCCAATATATTTATAAAGTACTCACTCATTCTCTTTCGCTATTTCTTCATCACTTTTTTCATTAATAGATGAACTTTGTTTAATTTCCATTTTTTATCAATAGATTTATGGCACAAAATAGAATAAATATTACAAAAAGTTATATAATGACAAAAAGCGTTTCTTGGGCCTCGGTCGGAATCGATCTCAGTCTTGACGAAGTCAACGACCACTCATTAGAAGAACGCGCCACCGAGTTTGCTAAGAACAGTGTCAAATTAGCGCTTCTATATTTGTTGTCTTACGAGCAGGTCACGTGTTTTACTGATGCCTGTTTAACCTTTTTTACCCATTACAAAAAAAGTGCACAACGGCGCTAAAGAAGTTTTCACTTCAAAAAATATAGTGCCACAGAAAAATATAGTACGGATACAGACAGCACGAATGAAGCAACTTCATAACGTCTATTATACCTACATGAATTTTAAGCAATTCAAAGAAAATTAATATTGATCATGGGATTCTGAGGCACTTAAATTTTCAAGTTGCTGTGAAACAGGAATCTTTAACTATATATAGTAAAAAATAAAATAAGGTTAAAACTGTATGTATAAAACAAAATGCGACTTATAATTGAATATTATTTAACTTTATTGAAGTTTTTAAGCACGTACATCTGGTTATAGCACCAAATGACAAAGAGAATAATAGACGCAGGAAATCCTAAATCTCTACCAAAAACAAGAAATGTTGCAAACTAAAAAAATACTGAAATTTAAAATAACAATAAAGCTATGTTCAGACGCTTGTCTCGAACATAATAGGGCCGGGCTAGGTGACTAAATAACTTAATGGTAAAGACACAGATACAATAATTAATTACATTGAGTTAAACTAAGATTTATTTTGTCTCTACCAAATAATATAAACAGACGCTTTTGAATCAAGCGGTTTGGACAAAGCTTAGTTATGGGTCTCAGATGCATTTTATTTCCCATTCTCACCTCAGCTACTCTAACTCTATCATCCTTTCCAGGAAATATCTTATTTATACGGGCCATTAGCCAACACAATGGAGCAGTATTTAAGTTTTTGAAAAGGACCAAATCCCCAACCTTTAAATTAGGTAAGTCATGTTGGGACGGCTTTGCAATTGACAAAGGTAGTCTCTAGACCACAACTTCCAGAAATCTTGCTTTAGTTTTGTCACTATCTGCCAAAATTTTAACCTTCACTAGAGTGTCAGTCAAATCTACATCTGGATAATTAGTTATCGCCGTGCCAATAAGAAAATGACCTAGTGACAAATATTTACCCTTTGCTTTCCCTTGATCCCATCAAGGGAAAGCAAAGGCCTAGAGTTTAGAACTCCGTCAATTTGAACAATGACTGTATATAACTCTTCGTAGGTCAAGCAAAGGTTGCCTACAACTCTTAATTGAGTCATCACGACGATGAATCATCACGCTATTTGATTAGGGAAGCGGGTTGAATTTATTTCGAATGTAAACATCTATTTCTTCGTGATAAATGATTGAAAATATAACGATGAAATAGGTAACCTTATACATGTTCGGTTCGCAACTGCAGACGTAAACATACCTTGATTTTATGAATTTAACACGGACGAAGTCGCATTTTGTAAGTTTGTTACATGTTTGGGATAATCTTTGGAACCACTGTACTTTCACCGTTTGATAGGTACATTATCTCCGATGAACATGAGCTATATTATTTTATGATGTGAAAATTTCATCATTCGATTTGAAAACCTCCTTCATTTTTAAAGTCGGTTAAAAATTACGATGGCTTGAGTTAAAAAAACAATATAATAGCTGAAGCGGAACGAGAGCGGGTTGCTAGTAATTAATGCAAAACTATTCTTGTGATGCAGGGACTTAAAAAATGAAATTTTATTAAAAAAATATAAACAGTGCAACATTAGCTCAAGTCTTTAGCTATATTACACAGTTTCAATACACAAAAGCCCGTCTGTAGAGATTTTTTTATGATTATTAAACCGCAGGAGATTGTCCAGCCTTTTATAAGTACATAAAAAGCGCTAGAAAGCGCTGTGTAGAATGTCGTAGAATATTTATTATTATTATTATTATAAATGAACTGAAGTGCTGAGCTAATTTAAATTAAGCAAACGAGCTGGTCTACACGGTTGGGGCCTACATTGAGAGAATTTATCAGTAGCTACTGGGGCAAACAGAGATGTAAATTGAAAACAAAAATTAAAGGTATTTTTTCCACAAAATCCAAAAGAAATATGATTAAAACTTGGCATCATCGTTTTTTTTACATTTGTATTTTTTTCCGGAAATGTGAAACAATAAATAAAATTGAATAAAACATTAAATCAGTTTTTAATTAAAGTCATTCAAATAATGTTTAAATCAATGGGAACATTAAGCAAACGATGATTAGGAAAATCCCCTTCCGTAAATGGTAACCTTCAGTGGGTGTTGCCAATTATTTTAAGGCATACATGGTACAAAACCAATGGGATTTTCTTATTAAACAACAAAATAATTATAATCAATTAATATACGATAACCGCCTTAACATATTATATTTTCGTACTAATGAAAAAAAAGTTTACATCAGAAAAAAAAATATTTTACATGTTTTAAACATTTTATTTTCATCTCAGAAAAAAATGAGGTATCAGGAATGTGGGTCACTATTACAGAAACTGATAATGCCACAATGGTTGCCCTCTGCTTGACGGCCTAAGAAGATGCTTTTTCACACCCCGCTTAAAAAACCCAGAGCTGTAGGAAGAGATTTGTGGCTCTATTGGCGTCTATCTACGTCTGGGAGGTCCCCAGGCGTAGCGGTAGAGCGTTCAACTACTACGTCGGAGTTTCCGTAATCTGATTGACTTTTACGGGTGCGACTGCTGTCTGACCCCCTAATTCAAGGAGGAAAATCTGCCCAAGAACCTCGTCCATCATTCAGCAGGTGTACTGGCTTGCAGGTGAGGTTTGCTTAGACGCTGAAGATAATATTGGGGTTCCACAGATATCCAGTAGGAATAAGTAAAATGAATATCTCCACTGTTATTGGAAATCGAGTAGGGTTAAGTATATACCACAAAATAAAACTGCACAAAAATACTACAAAATGATATTATGACAGCGAAAAGCAGACTACGAATATCTAAAAACTTTTCGTTTATTTTATTTTTTCTTATTGGTATAGGCTCGCGTTTGACCACTATATCACCTGTTGGTAAGAGATGATGTGGTCGATAGTGGAGCACACTTACCTCTTTTTTGTCACCCACCCCTCGCTAGCCACAGCGGGGGTGGTTATGTCGGGCTTGAATCGCACGCCGTCTTAGGTCTTCAAACGCCGGGGCGTAAGGTTGCCCATAGAGCATTTCCCTCGCACCCCGACTGACCCTGGGCCATCTCCGGTTTCGAGATGGCCCCCTCGGGTTTGGAAACCACGGTGTCCCCGTCTTGCCCCGGTTTGGGGGAGGGGCGCTAGTCGCCCGGCCTGCTTCTGCTGGGGTGACAGGCGGCCTCACCTGCCACCCCCAGGCCTGCGCTCATTGAGGACGGAGGTCGTGAAGTGACCTCCGGCGCCTGAGTCGCCTGCGACGCCCGGCGAGCATGTTGCGGGCTCGGCGGGCCGGGAGAGTTCTAAATCTCTCGCGGGTGGAAGCCCGCCTAACTAACCTGTTCACTCTAGTCTTGAAGACTTCCAGGTTATAGCTTGCCGGAAACGCAGACTCAGGCAGGGCAATCCATTCTTTAGCAGTAAGCACAATCGTATTCAGGATGATTCATATAGACCTATCTAGGCGTTTTAGACTAAAACTTAGTAGATATGAGAAACATAACATAGAAAGTAAAACTTGGTGGCCTTTGTAATAACGAACCCGTATGACGATAAAATAGTTTATAAACCACATTCTATTCAACATATTAGGTTCCATTTTACCTGTAATTAAGTTCGGTACGGGTCTTGGGCAATTTAGTGCTTGGGCAGCACTCGTGCGTTGTTAATGACCACTGAGGTCTTACCTATGTTATAATGATATACTATATTATAATAATGAGACTATAAACCAAACAAGTAAATGTTTTTGGTACTTCTTTTCTCTGCCATAAAGACTAGGAATTATTTACAAGTAGATGTGTTTCCTTCTTCCTACAGTCCCGGGTACTTTAAGCGGGATGTGAAAAAGCATCTGATGAGGCCGTCAAGCTCCATTGTAAGCTCAAAATTCGGTCTCGTTGCGCAACGATTGTAGCATTATCGGTGTCTTTCATAGTGACCCTCATTCCTGAGACCATATTTTGAGCTTACCTTCAGGCGAGGGGAAGTAATTTACACGCCATTATAAAAAAAAACAAATTACACAGTATGATCTAGACTCAAACTAAGCATAACTTATGATATGGTTTCCAGAAATCGAATAAAGCTACTTAGGTATATGCTTTTTTTGTAAGTACATTGGAAACCTGTTTGATCTCCTCAATGTACAATGTAAAATTTCACCTTCTCCCTTTAGTTAAAGATGCTATGTTATTTCTAGATTATTATTAAGGGCTCGTGGCTAAGTGGTGACCAAGTAGTTTAACACATTATGATGACGGGTGACCATTGTTAACACAATGAGACCCATCCGTGCCTCGGAAAGCACGTTAAGCCGTCGGTCCTGGTTGCCATACTAACATCTTTGGCAGTCGTTACGGGTAGTTGGAGCCTTAAAAAGTCCGACAACTGGACTTCCGACGGAAGTTCGATATCGCCGATGGGTTGTGGAGGATTGATGGCTGTGGCTTCATGGAAAGATTGAGCAGTACGAACGGTATAGTATTTATTATACATGTTGAGACATGCGATTATTGAAAAAAAATCGTTACGATTGAGCCGTTCGAACGGTATAGCATTACACAGGTTGATTCATGCGATTATTCAAAAAATAATCCTTAAGATTGAGCCGTACGAACGGTGTATTATATACAGGTTGATTCATGCGATTATTCGAAAAATAATACTTAAGATTGAGCCGTACGAACGGTATAGTATTTATTATACATGTTGAGATTCTTCAAAAAATAATCCTTAAGATTGATTGATTGACATATAAATTATTCAAAAATCTTTGAATCTAGTTTAAATTGTTAACATCAAAATGTAGCTTTCTTTCAGTATTTTTTTCTACCTACATAAGCAACTGTGGGACGTCCTGTGTAATACAAATAAGAAAATTATTCATTACTAGTTGATACTCGCGGCTACAGCCGCGCGGAGGCCAGTTATCGTTTTTTAGTCAGATCTCCGGTTCTACTTAAACACGGTAGATTTTAAGACCTAGTTAGTATAGAAAACTGCATTAAAATCCGTTATGTAGTTTTTTCGTCCATCGCGAACAAAAGAAAACTGACAGACAAGATTTGCAAAAAAAATTGTTTTCAATTTTATAATATCCCGAATCCGAAGCCGAAATCACATGGTATCTATAATACCATGTGATTTCGGCGAAGCTCGATGCAAACTGTGCAAATGCCCCGCCAGGATTGGATAGAAATTTTTCAAAGTATTTCAACAAATATTGGCGCATTATAAACTGAATACCTTGAACGTGTGACCCTACCATGGGTGTTAGAAAGCAAATCATAGAGTTCACTAGAGATACAAAATCAATGTCAAAAATCGTATGTTCACGATTGCCAAAGTGGGGATCAGACACGCTTATCATACGATTATAAAAAAACTAGCTAAGGCTCCACCCGCGCAGAGATCGGTTTTCGTTTTTTGGTCATATCTCCGGTTCTACTGAACCGATTGCAATTAAAGATACGGCATATTTTAAGTCTGACTAAGAACTTTCTAATAAAAAAAACCGCAATAAAATCCCTTTTGGATTTGTTGCGTCCCTCGTGAACAAACAGATAAACAGAGAACAATTTCAAAAGAAAAAAATTGTGTTCTGAATCATTGATTTAACATAACCCAAGTATTTTTTTAATATCTCCAATGTACAGACGCAATTATTTACAATTTTATTAAAGTATAGATTGAATAGATGTATGTATAGCCGAATTTAGCCAATTAATAAAAGAAGAAGATCATATTCACGGAATACACAAAAGTTTATAGAAAAAATCCTAAATCTTGAAGTGAAGAATTTGTGGTTACAATGGTAGGGCATCGAACTATTGGCTGATGTTTACAAAACAATTTATAGATTGTGGATACTTGGGAACGTGCGTCTATCGTCCCAAATTCTCACTTTATACGTTGTGAAATTTTATAATATTATCACGGTTAGAAATTTTGATTATTAATTCAACATAATATCGACGAACACTGCTTATCTTTATTAATATCGCATTTTATTGTCGTGTGACCTACGAGTATCAGCTGTTCGAGGTGGCAAAGTCATGGCTGATCAGATCAGAGTTACGGTTAGTCTGTGTCCGACCGAATCCGCCATCTTTGAACAATGACTACTATGTATAGTCTAGACTGGATGTTCAGAACAAAAAAAATGGGTATAGATTTTTATATTCTACAATAGTCAACTTTGATGCTACTTTTTGTTGTTGTCATAGTCACAGAGTATATTAAATTTATTTCATACGATTTTATATGAGATCATCTGTAAAGTAGTGTAAGGGCGCCAAAATTAGGAATCTATGTAGAGGCTTCCTGTACCCCTCCCCCGTTTCTACCTCACCCCCGAAGTGTAACAAAGTTTTTGTTCTGAACTGCTTAGACAAGCTTATTACAAAGCTTATACCATAGAAGTCATTGTCTTTGAACGAATTTATCCAAACTTATTTTTATAGAGGTTTTCTCCTTTGCGTCCCCTGAGAGTTACCGTTCTTGTCCGTTGTACGTCAGGCTTATGCCTTGATCTATCGCTGCTCTGATCCAAATGAAAAAAAAATGCCACCTCATCATCATATTAATATCTCCAGTGATGCAAGCGTTCATATACCACGGTAACCGCCAACCATCAGGTAAGTCAAAAGCTAAAAGTGTTCTTTTTAATTTTGGCTAGCCGACGTTAGGGCCACTAACCTCCTTATGTCGGGCTTGAATCGACTAAAAGCGCACGCCGTCTTGGGTCTACAGACGCAGAGGTGTAAGGTTACCCATAGAGCATATCCCTCGCACCTCAACTGACCCTGGGCCATCTCCGGTTTCGAGATGGCCCCCTCGGGTTTGGGAACCACGGTGTTCCCGTCTTGCCCCGGTTTGGGGGATGGGCGCTAGTCGCCCCACCGTCCCGGCCTGCTTCTGCTGGGGTGACAGGCGGCCTCACCTGCCACCCCCAGGCCTGCGCTCATGGAGGACGGAGGTCGTTGAGCGACCTGCGATTAGTGGCCCTAACGTCGGCTAGCCTCAATATTTCATGTATTTCAAAATTGTTCAATACTTTGAAGTATGTAAGTAGTAAATTAAAATTATTTTTGTTATAATTTGTGTTGCATCACGAATTAATATTTTTAGCTGTCTCTAAGATCTCAACGTTCAGTATTATTGACACCTAAATATTTTAAAGTAGGTAAATAGTTTTTAAACAATTATAGCCATAAAATCTAATTTAAATTTACAAATCTGTTGCAGTATTTTAACCTTTTAATTGGTTTGCGGTTCTTTCTAATATGTACCTACTTTATATTTATTTTGTTTATACCTCAAAGAATAGGTTTTGCATTAAACAAATTAAAAAGTTAGGCTCTCCAAATGCACCGTGCAAACACCAATTTAAAATTTCACTGAACCCTTAACTTTGTCGGCCAGTGCCTAACGAGGCCAATAAATTCACATAAAAAGGATTTTTTCACTGAAACATAGTGGTAAAAAAAATCTCCGCGTTGCCTCTCTTAATGCAAAACAAACCGTTTCTCTAGACATTAGGGTTTAATTTAGATTTGTGTGTCATGCAAATGCTGTCGAGGTTTTTCGTAAATGAGACTTCAGGGAGTAGGATTGTACCCGTGGCGAGCAACCATCGTACAAGATACAACCATAATGTTGATTCATACATCATAGGGTCACGGCGCAGTTTTTAAGGATTCCATGACAATGATAAACAAATACCAACAAATGTGCAAAAGATTGTAAAGTCCTAGGTTCGATACTCAGATCGAGCGATTTGCTAATGGGTGTTTTTTTTCTATTTCTATTTTCTACTTATTAGATTCTGCAGTACAGTATTTATTGCCTCAGAAAACGTAACAATTTGTAAACATGGCATAGTTCAAGAGAATACCATTCTTTTATTTAACATACGCCTACCAACTCAGCGTCACGGGATAAAACCCGACCCCACCAGGCGAGGCCGCAGTGGCCAAAGTCCGCTGGTAACCCCGGGGTTATCCTTTTGAGGGCTTACCCGGGGTGCCCGGCGATGGATACTAGGGGAGGACACCGTATGGTTTTAGTCAGTCCGATTCCGACACGCCCATCCCATCGTTGACACCGATGGGTTAAAGCCCGTTCGACACGTTAAAAAAAAAGTTTCCCGAAATCCCTATACCCCAACGTCGGTCTGGAAAGAAGTGACTCTATCAATCACTACGACGCGACGTGTGAAGTGCTTTGATTTCTTAATGAAATCATCAGAATTATGGTTTTAAAACATGTGCTACAGAAAAAAAAAAATGGAAAACATATTTACTATGATAGTATATAGTACTATCTACCTGTCCTATCCCGATTATTTGGGATCGGTGCAACATATCATTCTCTTCCATACTTTCTTATCATATCCTCTTTCACGCATTCCATCCATCTTTTCTTGGGTCTATTTGACCTATCTCTACTCCTAAAGCCGTCTACATTCTTTCACTTTGAACCTTTTTAGGGTTCCGTTGCCAAATGGCAAAAAACGGAACCCTTATAGATTCGTCATGTCTGTCTGTCTGTCCGTCCGTATGTCACAGCCACTTTTTTCCGAAACTATAAGAACTATTAACTACTGTTGAAACTTGGTCCTCCTTCCTCCTTGCGTCGATTTCCTCAATTCTGAGGGTCGTGACCACTACCATGGATCACTTTTCTGCGCACTATATTGCGCCATCGGTGCCTATCCTCCGCGGCATGTAGAGCGTCGTAGAGTTTGATGGACTCAAGTGTGGTGCGGACTTGATCAGACCATCTAATCGGACTGCGGCCTCTGGGTCTCTTCCCTTCTATCTTCCCAGTCACAATTAGTTTTTCGAGATTATCGCCGTCTTTCCTTGCAATATGTCCGAAGTATTCAAGGATCCTCTGCAGACAGATGGTGGAGAGTCTTGTCGTCACATTGAGTTGTTTTAATATTGAAGCGTTTGTCCTACGAGCAGTCCAAGGTATCCGCAACATTCTTCTCCAACACCACATCTCGAAGGCATCGATGCGGTTTCTGTCTGCAGGTTTCAGCGTCCAGGTTTCTACTCCATAAAGGAATATGGAGAATACCAGAGTGCGGACGAGTCTGGACTTCGTCTTTAGCGAGATGTTCCTGTCCTTCCAGATGCGTAACAACTGGGTCATGGCATTTTTGGACACCCCAATCCGTCTACGCATTTCCGCCTCACAAGAACCGTTCTTGCTTACAGTTGAACCCACCCCGGCGTCTGTAGACCCGAGACGGCGTGCGGTTTTAGTCGGTTCAAGCCCGACATAACCGCCCCCGCTGGCATGCGGGGGGGTATCCGAAGGGATTTCCGCACAATAAAAAAAAAAAGGTACATGAAACTGTCTACTACTTCAAGGTCAAGTGTCCCACTGAGCTGTATGCTGTTGAAACGATCCACCACCATAATCTTTGTTTTGGATCGGTTTATTGCAAGCCCCAGGTCTCTGCTGATGCGCTCCATCCTCTCCAAGATGCTCTTGAGTTCATCTTCGTTTGCGGCTAGGAGGGTCGTGTCATCCGCGTATCGGAGGTTGGAGATTTTGACGCCCCCTACGCTGACGCCACCATTCCAGCCATCATAAGATTTCCGCATTATATATTCACCGTATGCGTTGAAAAGAATGGGAGACAAAATGCAACCTTGACGAACACCCTTCTCGGGTTTAAAGGGTTTTGAAAGTGTGTCCTCGATCCTAACGGTGCTCTGGCAGGTGTTGTATAGAGTTTGGAGGAGTGCTGTAAGGTGCTTAGGTACCCCTAGTTCCAGTAGGACTCTCCACAGGCTTTCCCGGTTAACGCAGTCGAAGGCCTTGCTATAATCGACAAAACACATTACCATCGGTGTGTCGAACTCATAAGCCTTTTCGATTAGTTGCCTGATGTTTAATATTTGTTCGCGTGTTCCTCTGCCTTCGACAAAACCTGCCTGTTCTTGAGGTATTTGCCAATCTAAAAAGTGACGAATACGGCAGTTTATTATGTGAAGCATGATTTTACTGGCATGCGAAATTAGGGAAAGTGTGCTGTAGTTATCGCATTTGGCCACTTGTTTCCTAAACTATAAGATCTATGCTGTTGAAACTTGGTAAGTAGGTATATTCTGTGAACCGCATTTAGATTTTCACACAAAAATAGAAAAAAAACAATAAGTTTTGGGGGTTCCCCATACTTAGAACTGAAACTCAAAAATTTTTTTTTCATCAAACCCATACTTATGTGGCATCTTTGGATAGGTCTTCGAAAATGATATTGAGGTTTCTAAAATCATTTTTTTCTAAACTGAATAGACACTTCCAAAGTGGTAATATGTGTCCCCCCCCCCCTGTAACTTTTAAAATAAGATAATGATAAAACTAAAAAAAAAATATTATGTACATTACCATGTAAACTTCCACCGAAAATTGAATTTAACGAGATCTAGTTAGTAGTTTTTTTAATACGTCATAAATCGTAAACCGCAACTATTTGAGTCAACTCAAATATAAAAATTTGAATTGCTGCTACGGAAACCTTCATGGGCGGGTCCGACTCGCACCTGGCCGGTTTTTTAACCATATTGCATTCATCTCTTCTCTTAATATGTCCATATCTATAATATTTCAATTCTATACCGTATGAAGTATATTTCCACTTAGTAAGTACTCACGTTTAGTAGTATTATAATAAGCACCGAAGAATTTCGAAGATTCATCACTCATATCTAGCAATACCCACAGAATGCGTACAAAATTCCCTACATGCGTAGTAACAAAACGCCCATAAGAGTCTTAATAATCGTAAACACATTCTATAAAGGCGTATCTATCCTTTAGAAAATCTTTTTATGAACCTTAATGAAGTATTAAGGCTTAATATTCTAGGTACTCGGAAATATTAAAGATTTCACAATCTTGTTGAAGCAGATGTTGTTCACCTGACCGTTTTGAATTCAGAATCAAATCGAGTTTTGTTCAAATATCGGAAAACGTTTCTTTTATTACTTTTATCAATTCTTTATTGAAATTACGAAAGGTCTTATGTCCTTACTATCGTCGTTAGGTTAGAGTATCTGTCTATGTATATAATACCTTTAAACGAGCAATTCTTTTATATATATGTATAATAAATGTATAAATCTTCTTTATATCTTTATATATAAAAATGAATTGCTGTTCGTTAGTCTCGCTAAAACTCGAGAATTATTTGTGGAGGTCCAGAGAAGGTTTAATAGGTCGAATAAATATGGAAGTTGTTATCAATTGAGGCAGTACGAAGTCTGCCGGGTCAGCTAGTATATATATATATTTCTTGTGTGCGTGTGTGTGTCACTGAACTCCTCCTAGACGGCTGGACCGATTTTGATGAATTTTTTTGTGTGAGTTCAAGGGGATTCGAGGATGGTTTAGATTCACAATTTGGACGCGGACGAAACCGGGGGTAACAGCTAGTATATATATAATCGGAATCTCGGAAACGGCTCCAACGATTTTCATGAAATTTATTATATATGGGTTTCGGAGGCAATAATCGATCCAGCTATGTTTCATTTTTAGAAAACGTTGAGAAATAAATACCGAACAAAGCTCGGTCACCCAGATATTCTAACTATGTCTCAATTATTTTATTGAATTGTGTACCTTTTTTTTTAATTTTTTGTTTCGTGCGGAAATCCCTTCGGATACCCCCCCGCCGGCCAGCGGGGGCGGTTATGTCGGGCTTGAACCGACTAAAACCGCACGCCGTCTCGGGTCTGCAGACGCCGGGGTGCAAGGTTGCCCATAGAGCATATCCCTCGCACCCCGACTGACCCTGGGCCATCTCCGGTTTCGAGATGGCCCCCTCGGGTTTGGGAACCACGGTGTCCCCGTCTTGCCCCGGTTTGGGGGAAGGGCGCTAGTCACCCCACCGTCCCGGCCTGCTTCTGCTGGGGTGACAGGCGGCCTCACCTGCCACCCCCAGGCCTGCGCTCATGGAGGACGGAGGTCGTTAAGCGACTTCCGGCGCCTGAGTCGCCTGCGACGCGAGGCGAGCATGTTGCGGGCTCGGCGGGCCGGGAGGGTTCTGAACCTCTAACGGGCGCGCTCCGCCATCTCCTTCGCGAGCATCACATGCTCGCAGAAGGAGGTGGCGGCGGCCCACGCGCTCGCGCTCCGCACCATTGCCGCAATCATGCTGCCGAGCGAGAGGACTCCCACCCCGATGGCTGCCACGAGGTCACGCCTCGGCACCTCCCACGCCGGGCAGTCCGCCAGCGTGTGCAGCCCTGAGTCCTCGCTCGCGTCACAGTGATGACACTCAGGCGTTGGCTCCTTCCTGATCCGATGCAGGTGGTCCCCGAAGCACCCCTTCCCGGAGATCACCTGCGTCAGTCGGTACGAGAGGCTTCCGTATACCATATTGTATTAAACATACATCTACAATACCATATTAGACATGAGGCCCGATTCAATAACGTTTTCGATTAGAAAGAAGAACGTGACAAAAACTCTGGTAAATGATCTGTCAAAACGAAAACTACCTACGTTTTTATTAGGTTATAAAACCTTCAGGATCACCCATGCGGCGTGCGGTTTTATTCGGTTCAAGCCCGACATAAATTCCGCACGAAAAAAAAAAAAAGAATCACCCATAGCTTGATTCGTTTTCAATTAGAATTTTATATTTGAAATTTCGTAAGTGTTGAAATTACACGTTTTAAAGACGAAATTTTATTGAAATCGGCTCCCTGGTTCGAGTTGAGTAAAAGTTCGACTGAGAAAAATTCTATTTTATTCTAGCAACAAGAAACCTTTTTGCATGTTTATCTTGTATCCTATTCTTCTTACAGTGACAGTGGCTAGATTAATGCTAAAACATCGACCTTCGTGGAATTCTTGATCTTCCAATATTATTTATTTTATTTTGAAACAAAATGAGCACAAGTATTTTTTTAAATATCGAGGGCTTACCCGGGGTGCCCGGCAATGGATACTTGGGGAGGACACCGTACGGTTTTAGTCGATACACGACATAACCACCCCCGCTGGCCGGCGGGGGGGTATCCGAAGGGATTTCCGCACGTAAAAAAAAAAAAAGGGTTCTATAATATCGCTATGTGATTTTATTACTAAAGAAAAATTACAAATTATGTCAATTTTTGACCTAACTGATAAAGATAATGTTTTGTGTAAATACATTTTCGTAAAGAAGAGTTTGGACTAAACAAAATCCTAAACTGAACTTTTGACGAATTTTCTGTCTTTCACCAAACATTAACGGCGCGATGGGTTTTAAATATTTAAAATTGCAATCTTCTACAGTAGTAGTATTGTGAAACGACATAAATCATTCAGAAAGGCAACGATTAAGCTTTCAAAATTCTGCTGGTCTCCGCCGTCGTAAAAACCTACTTGTGATTCTAAACCGAAGAAAACCGGACTTAGAGATTATGTTGGAGGTTTTTAAAGTTAATGCTTTGTTAATAGAACATAAAATGAATCATGTTTTAGATAGCACCGTAACAGATAAAGACTTCAGTGCCCTAGGACCTACGAAAACGTGCGTAGGTAGAATTAATTATCGATAAGGTAATAGTAATGTTATGATAACCTCTTAATTTCATGTGTGGATACTGCTTTAGTGAAAATCGTAACATTCATCATAATTTTAGCGTTGATCAGCTAAATTTGAGAATGACTGTACATATTGTATTAGAGGAATATATTAACAGTGTACTAGAAATACAGCAAGGTGTGACCCCGTGTTTAGATAGGATTTTAATAAACTGTTTAAGCCAACTCAAAAGATAACCAGTTGCCAGATTTTCATAGCTTCAGCATATAAGCTACAGGGAATGGTATGTGCCGTTTTTAGATAAAAACCGGCCAAGTGCGAGTCGGACTTGCACACCGAGGGTTCCGTACAAACCTGTAGGTATATAAGTAAGAGTAGTAGTATTTTCAATTTAATACCTCTACGCATTCATGAGAAAAAAAGTAGTAACTTTAAAATTTAAAAAAATATTTTTTATTATATGATGTAACTAAAAATTTACGGTTTTCGCAATTTTTCCTATATCTGTACTATAAGACGTTACTTCGTACCAAATTTCAAGATTCTAAGTTCACGGGAAGTACCCTGTAGGTTTTGATTCCCGTGCGAGTTTCGAAAATTTGCGTAAATTTGCGGCATAAACGGCTGTATCTTTTGATTGCTTTGGCTTAGAAGTTTCATTTTTTCAGAGCTCTAAGGGATAGTAGACCTGAGTATTAGATATATATTTCAATTTGATTCCTCCACGCGTTCCTGAGAAAAACGGTCTTGACAGACGTACGGACGGACGGACGGACGGACAACGAAGTGATCCTATAAGGGTTCCGTTTTTTCCTTTTGAGGTACGGAACCCTAAAAAGCTGTGGAAGTACTTAAGAAGTGGTTAAGGCGTCGGTCTTATGATCGAAGGATCTCCTAAATCGTAGATTCGAACCCTGGTCATTTTATTAGTTTAGCTTAGTTGGAGGGGTAACGGGAAAACTGGTCATTTTGGTTACGTGACAAACAGTTACCCTTCAAGTTCACGATCACTAATTTCCGTGCAGCTAAGTCATTAGTGTTAGTAATATGATAAAATAATTACGATACTAGCTGATGCCCGCTGGCTCCGCCCGATTTTGCATCGCAACTTTTGGTCATATCTCCGGATCTTCTCAATCAATTGCAATCAAACATAGTGCAGATTTTAAGTCTAACCAAGATTTTTCTAATAAAAAGAAGAACAAAAATCGTTCAGTAGCTTTTGCGTCTGTCGCGAAAAAACAGACAAAAATTCCAAATAATATATTTTTATGATCAGAATCATTTATTTAAGATAGCCCCATTTTTTTATGTGCCCGAGGACAGACACGACTAGGGCACGCCGCAATAGCGGCGGTAAGGCCCATCATGGAGGATTGGCTAGAGAGGCGACACGAAAGCCTCTCGTACCGACTGACGCAGGTGATCTCCGGGAAGGGGTGCTTCGGGGACCACCTGCATCGGATCAGGAAGGAGCCAACGCCTGAGTGTCATCACTGTGACGCAAGCGAGGACTCAGGGCTGCACACGCTGGCGGACTGCCCGGCGTGGGAGGCGCCGAGGCGTGACCTTGTGGCAGCCATCGGGGTGGGAGTCCTCTCGCTCGGCAGCATGATTGCGGCAATGGTGCGGAGCGCGAGCGCGTGGGCCGCCGCCACCTCCTTCTGCGAGCATGTGATGCTCGCGAAGGAGATGGCGGAGCGCCCCCGGGAGAGGTTCAGAACTCTCCCGGGGCCCTACTTAGCCCGCAACATGCTCGCCGTGCGTCGCAGGCGACTGAGGCGACGGAGGTCGCTCAACGACCTCCATGAGCGCAGGCCTGGGGGTGGCAGGTGAGGCCGCCTGTCACCCCAGCAGAATCAGGCCGGGATGGTGGGTCGACTAGCGCCCCTCCCCCAAAGCGGGGCAAGACGGGGACACCGTGGTGCCCAAACCCGAAGGGGGCCTCTCTAAACCGGAGATGGCCCAGGGTCAGTCGGGGTGCGAGGCATATGCACTATGGGCAACATTACACCCCGGCGTCTGCATATCCTAGATGGTGTGCGGTTTTAGTCGGTTCAAGTCCGCCCCCGCTGGCCGGCGGGGGAGTATCCGAAGGGATTTCCGCACGAAAAAAAAAAAGGCACAGACACGACTAATTTACAATTTTATAATAGTAATAGATTTCAACAACTTCGTGAATTTCTTGACTGTTACCTATTGAGTACGTAAAATTAATGTCCTCATTTTAGTACCAACTATAAAATCCGCTATCAAACTAGAACAAAAGATCTTTATGTTCTATTTTCAACATACGTAGGTATGTTCCTAAGTGTAAAATATAACTAACTTCGGCGATTCAATCAGAGCAATAAAACGTCAAAGCGACGCAGCCCTTTGAGACAGACCTATAACTCGATTCGAAACTAGGATTTTCTGGAAGAAATTTTTATAATCATTTTATCGAAAAGGGCTTGCTTTTCTCCCAAAGCAGTTAACAAAAGGATTTTTTTTATTTCTTTATGATTTAAATTCTAAGATGAGACAAAGTAAAAGTCCAACAAAGACGTTTTGTAAAAACGTGCCAACACAAGATTATTGGGTCATAAAAAATTGTGAGATCAAAATAGAGAATCAACTCTGAATGAATGAAATAAAACGAGCGATTTGAATGTTAAACATTACTATGAAAGAGTAATACCACTATGTAAGTAATCCCACTAATATCATGAATGATATTAGTGGATGGATGAATGAATGCATGCATGGATGTTTGTTACTCAATGATGCCAGAACGGCTGAGCAGATCTGACTGAGAACAGGGATAGATTATAGTTGGGAATATGACATAGGCTTCTTTTTATCCCTGGATAGGTTCCCATGGGAAGCGGGAACGGGATAGAAATTCCATTTCAGGGTGGACCCGCGGTTAACAGCTGTGTACCTAAATCGAAAACTTATGACTTTATCTACTTCGATTGTAGGCTTCTTTACAGAAGACCGTACGAAGTGGAGGATGAAAAGCTGGAAAGGGAACCCTAGACTCCGAGGTGCAGGCCTAGGTGGAATGCAACCTGGACCCAACGCTGAGATGATAATGACGAGGTAAAAAGAATTCTTGTATATTTAGTTCGACTGTGAGGACAGACTGTTTTTATTCACCTTATTATATCAGACTTATCGCTACAATCCAAAAAAAGCAGCCAAGTGCGAGTCGGATCTCGCCCATGAAGGGTTCCGTAGCAGCAAGTAACATAATAATGTTTTTTTTTTAATTTTTATATTTCAGTTGTTTGAATGAAAAGCCGCGGTAGCCTAGTGGTATGGGTAATGGACTACTGAGACGAGGTCTCGGGTTCGATCCCAGGTTTTACCAGGGCACACACCAATGACTTTTCGATGCTTTTCGAAGTTATGTGTGTATTTATCGCAGGTTTATTGGGACCTAAACATAAACTGGCGAAATGTGGGTGCTAGCACCTCTGCTTACCCCTTCGGGGATATAGGCGTGAGTTTATGTTATGTTATGATGTGAATGAAAGGTAAATTGCGGTTTACGATTTATGACGTATTAAAAAAAAAATTAGATTATTAAAAATTGAGTTTCAGTTCTAAGTATGGGGACCCCCAAAATTTATCGTTTTTTTTCTATTTTTGTGTGAAAATCTTAATGTGGTTCACAGAATACATCTACTTACCAAGTTTCAACAGCATAGTTCTTATAGTTTCGGAAAAAAGTGGCTGTGACATTCGGACGGACACACATGACGAATCTATAAGGGTTCCGTTTTTCGCCATTTGGCAACGGAACCCTAAAAAGGAGACAACCTAGGTGTTTGACCTGTATGTATATACGTCCCTCGTTTTTGATGAAATATTTCACTGAGTTTATCTTCATTGCGTTTGCTTTGTTATAAAAATAAATCAATGGGTAGATGTTTGGCACAAAACTGTATAACAGACAGGTCTTTTAGTCTCGGGCCTGGGGGTAACGGTTGGGGCTGGTCGTCACCTTAGCAGAACCAGACCCAGGGTGTGTTTCCGCGCACGCTTCTCTATAGGGAATTAAGATCCATAATAACACGTCCGGGTCGATACTACTGGCGGCCGGGGCCCAGATTCCACGGCCAGTTCGACTTAGTTCGACATGCCCACCTCACCGTTGGCTCTGGTGAGGTGAAGCCCTAGTGGGTTTCCGCACGACAAAAACATATTTTAGTCTTTGTAAGTATTACTTGCTTCTTCATATGTCGATTATTTCAACTATTTACTTATCTATCTATATATATATATATATATATATATAGGTTATCTTACGTATATTAATACAATGTAGTCCAAGAAGGAAACGCAGGACAGCAGACCCTGGATTCCGAGATGAAAGCTTCGGAGGCAATCTGGACACAATAAGTAATGATGATGAATAGTATAATTTACTAAGTTATCAACCTCCGATGGATGGATGGATGTTAACCAACAATATTATTGTTGATACAATCAATAATCGTGGTATATTGGCTCATAAAACAGTCATTTTATTAACAGAACAAAGTGATCGTGACAGGGGTTTATGTTTTATTTATTGATGTCTATTGAAACGACATTAATGGTAAATAGCCGGTGATATAGCTGAATAGCTTACATAGAGGTACCAAATTGCGAAAATATATTTTATTATATTTTAATCATACGAGGGTAGTCACGTATACAACTTTCTTTTTCATTTATTGACGTCTTTGTAATTCATATATGCGTTTTTTGTACTAAGACTAGTTGCTAGTTATCCTATTATAACAGTACCTGACTTTAAAATTTGGCAGCTCAGGAAGAAGCATGAGAGTCCGACTAAGATTGACTTCCTTTGATTTTGTACACACCGTCAATACTGATCACAGATATTAAGTACAGTAGGCCCTGTTTTCTTTTACTTATGGATCACCCCACCGGTGCCAACGATGAGGTGGGGCAATTCCGGATGTACTTTTTATAGTAAAGTAGGCCTCCCATAAAATGTACATCCGAAATCGCGGTCCCGCACGAAACACGAACGAAAGAAGTGTCATTTAGGTACCAAGAAGTTACTTCAGATTTCTTTATTTCAGCCGGGACCATAAAGTATGTTCGGGCTGAATCAAACTTATCAAAAGAGATTTTCGTTTACAATATTTTCTATTAAAAAATGAACTAACATAAACCAACATATTAAAAAATACATTCCTTTGTATTGGATTATGAAACCTGTCGACCTTTTGAAATAAGTCATTTAATTATTTTTTTGGCGGGCATAAAAAAATCCGAAATTTCGTTTCATGGTAGGGTTCAGGCCGAATGAACTGTCATGTACCGTCTTCGAGACCGATTGCGGTGTAAGTGCGTTTCATGGTACCGACTGCCCGAAATTTCAGTCCGTTTACGTGTACGTTTCATGGTAGGCCTGCTGACTTAATAATGATTAATTAATTGTTTCGATGCTCCACTGCAGATATTGCTAATATAGGGGTGAATGTTACTTATTTTGCAATTCCCACACAATGCCTTATATTCATGATTAGGAGCTCGTCCCGACTTCGTACGATAAAATTTCGTATTAACCTATATGCTGTTCCAGGCTATAATCTATGTACCAAATTTTATTCTGATCCTTTCAGCCGTTCAAGAGCAACAAAAATCCATCGATTCTCGTTTATATCATTAGTAGGATAAGAAAAAGGATAAGTAGGATAGATTGCCAGCAATGGATTCGATAAACAAATGATTCCGTTTGCTCGAAAAATGTCCAAGATGCCTTGCTTTAACGAAGCATAAATAATACAACATGTACAAATGACACGATCTGTATAAAGCGAAGCCTTGCCTTTAAGAGCTTTAGGCGGGTTTACGATCGACCCGCGATAAATCTATTTAATGCCCACATCGACAGCTAATAGCGAGCACTCGTACTTCAAGGGAGAGTTTACAACAATGGAACATAGCGGAATCAAAACACATTTGAAGTCATTTTGTATGTATATAAGGCAAGTTAAGTTGTCTCTGATATCGAAGAAAAACCAAGGCTGGAAATCTTTTTCTGAACACAGTGTAAAATCTGTTGCAAAACGTTTCAAATAGTGCAATGTATTTCGTCGATCAATTAGCTTAACCACTGGTCGAGTTTTTCACTTACATAAGGACACTTTTATTAGATTTTATTATATACCGGGTGCTAGAAGAACGTTCTCGAAAATGAAAACAGGTGATTGTACTGAAGGTAAAAAACTTTTAAGCATTTTTTTCTTTTTAAGCTTTTTTTAATTATATTTTTCTTTTTTCTTTTATATCAGCATTTTTACCTCCCATCGTGTTAGTACAGCTAAATGAAATGATAATTTCATGAAAAAATGCATTACTTTACCTAAAAACATCAATGCCGCAACGAATATCGGCGCCGCCAGGTTCAACGACCGGTTTCAATCAGCTGTACTAACACGATGGAATGTGAAAAATGTAAAAAAAAAATCAAAAAGAGGTATTTAAATAAGGGGTGTGTGTTGGGTAACCTCCTCGAGTGTCGCTCCGATTCCGATCCCGCTGCAGTCCGGGGGGAACGGAATCGGAGCGGCCGGTACACCCTGGGCGGCGGTCAATGGCTTCCCCTTCACCCCTTCATAGGGTTGGCATTGATCGTCGGCCAATACCCAACGTGGCGGGAACACATCGCTCTCCGTACTCCTCTGCTTTCAGAGGAGACAGGATGAGCGATGCTGTTAGTGGTGAGATGGCCCAGGGTCAGCCGGGGTGCGAGGGATATGCTCTATGGGTAACCTTACACCCCGACGTCTAAAGACCCGAGACGGCGTGCGGTTTTGGTCGGTGCAAGCCCGACATAACCGCCCCCGCTGGCCGGCGGGGGGGGTATCCGAAGGGATTTCCGCACGATAAAAAAAAAAAAAAAAAAAAAGGTATTTAAATAAAATAACTAAGCCGATCTTCAGTACTATCATCTGTCTTCGTTTTCGGGAGCGTTTCCCTAACACCCGGTATAGCAAAGAACCTAGTGACTTCACTCGTGTTAATGGTTCTTCTTACAGCGGGGGTGGCTATGTCGGGCATGAACCGACTAAAACCGCACGCCGTCTCGGGTCTTAAGACGCCGGGGTGTAAGGTTGCCCATAGAGCATATCCCTCGCACCCCGACTGACCCTGAGCCATCTCCGGTTTCGAGATGGCCCCCTCGGGTTTTGGGAACCACGGTGTCCCCCGTCTTACCCCGGTTTGGGGGAAGGGCGCTAGTCACCCCACCGTCCCGGCCTGCTTCTGCTGGGGTGATAGGCGGCCTCACCTGCCACCCCTATGGAGGCCTGCGCTCATGGAGGACGGAGGTCGTTAAGCGACCTCCGACGCCTGAGGAGCCTGCGACGCGCGGCAAGCATGTTGCGGGCTGAGGGCTGAGAGTTCTAAATCTCTCCCGGGCGCGCTCCGCCATCTCCTGCGCGAGCATTTCATGCTCGCAGAAGGAGGTGGCGGCGGCCCACGCGCTCGTGCTCCGCACCATTACCGCAATCATGCTGCCGAGCGAGAGGACTCCCACCCCGAACAAGCATGTACCTTTTTTTTTTTTTTTTTTTTTCTCGTGCGGAAATCCCTTCGGATACCCCCCCGCCGGCTAGCGGGGGCGGTTATGTCGGGCTTGCACCGACTAAAACCGCACGCCGTCTCGGGTCTTCAGACGCCGGGGTGTAAGGTTACCCATAGAGCATATCCCTCGCACCCCGGCTGACCCTGGGCCATCTCACCACTAACAGCATCGCTCATCCTGTCTCCTCTGAAAGCAGAGGAGTATGGAGAGCGATGTGTTCCCGCCACGTTGGGTATTGGCCGACGATCAATGCCAACCCTAAGGGGTGAAGGGGAAGCCATTGACCGCCGCCCAGGGTGTACCGGCCGCTCCGATTCCGTTCCCCCCGGATTGCAGCGGGATCGGAATCGGAGCAACACTCGAGGAAGTTACCCAACACACACCCCAACAAGCATGTACCTATTTAATTTGCAATGTTGTGAAAATCAACCGAAAAGTTCCGATGACAATGAATTTTTCGGTAAGCATGATCTAAATCTTCATCAGATCACATCACATCCAGGGTTAACTCTAGATAAAGCCTCTTCAACGGTCAGCAGCATAGACATGAAATTTTCTGAATTTTTAAAGGTTGTTCCCAAAACTGTTTAACAATTAATTTTAACAATTTTAAAGCCCGCAGAGGTTGGTTATCCCTTTTAGTCATATCTCCGTTTTTTCTAAACCAAGTGCAATCTCACATCTGACCAAGACCTTATCAACAGAAGTAACTGCACCAAAATCCGTTTAGTAGTAAATAAACAAGAGTTAGAACAAAAACCAAATATTTTGTCTTCAGAATCGTTCATTTAACATAACCCAAGTATTTTTTTTTTGATATATCCCATTTACAGACACAACTAATTTATAATTTTATAATAGTATAGATATGTTTAATTTTAACTATTTATTGATCTTATATACAAAATAAACTAATGTAAATTAAATCTAAATAAAAATATATTTTTATCTCTTTTAATCATTTCATATTTTATTTAATATCTTTAAATTTTCTTTATAATCTTTAAATATTTTTCTGAAGTGTCTTCAAATGCAAGTCATAAGTTTTCCGCTTACTAGAATATACCAGCGTGGCCCGGACATAACCTCTTACATTTTATTGCTTTACTGTTTACAAAACGACGCCGTTAACGTAAAGTGGAATAAACAAAAGTGATTTCAAACGATACATTTCATTTTAAATTGCCACCTTTTTGGGAACAAGACAGACTAAATTATATATATATATTTCCTTAAAATTAAGGCGTTAATTTCTTCTTAAGCAATTTTTACCTTTTTTATCACTGAACTCAAAAGCTTATGTTTTACAGAGAAAGGTTTCAACTTAGCTGTTTTATTTTCAAAACAAATTAAGGCTACAAAAGAATTATGATGTTTTTACAAACATTGAAATAGTAGGTAATAAAATCTAGGTTTTTTTTTTTGATACCACTAAGGTGGCAGACAAGCACACGGCCCACCTGATGGGAAGCGGTTACCGCGGCCTATGGACGTGTGCAACACCAGTGGCGTCACACTCGCGCTGCCAACCCTGTAAAGGAAAGGGGATGGGAAAGGAGTTTGGGAGGGGATGAGAGGGGATGGGAAAGGAGTTTGGGCTACGGCACTCTCACTCACCAAACGGAACGCAACAGTTCAAATACTGTTACTTTGCGTCGATATTCTGTGAGAGGGTGGTGCTTCCCCGGTCGAGTCGGCCCATTCACGCAACGGCCAAAATGACTGTTGCTTGACTCTACCACCTATCAATGTAGTGTAGTAGGTGAATGTTTGCCTCTGAAAAGTATTAAAATTTTTCATCATCACATTCGAGGATGCTCTAAGGTGGAAGCATCGTATGCATTCTTCTTAATCAAAGCTTCCAAGTCATCGTGTGGGTTTTTTATGAATAATTTAGTTTAATAGAGATTTATACATTGTTGACTGTAAATCGATTTATTAGGTAGGTAGGAAATATACGAAGCATGAATATTTTTTTCAGTGTCAGACATAATTAAAAGCTAGAAAAAGTATTTAAAAATATTTTTGTCAAATGACAGCACTTCTTCACTATATTTACTTTATATACCTGTATTATTTACATAAGTTTATTGAATAAATTATTATTTTTATCTGTAGAACCCTTATCATATATATAAATAATAAATGTGAAACATTACATTATTTTTCAATGTATACAGCACAATCCTAAGAGCCTTCAACTGAATTTTGAATCTTATTCAGCTAAATTACAGAACAATATTGAGTGAGTGTTTACAAGTCTTTACTACTCAATTTCACTAGGGTTTGTACCTTCTACCAAGTCCAAGAAACTCATTATAACTTTTCGCTACAGCGAACAAAGATCTAAATTTTATTTTGAATACTTTGACAACTATTTCTTGTGCACACTTTCATCATGTTAATACATTGTTACTCAGAGAATAGATTGTCTTCAAAGGCGCTCAAGATATCAACAGATTCTTATTTTTTACAGACTGGATTGGCACTAAAATGCTATCTTTTCTACAACTAGCTGCTACTCGCAGTTTCACCCGCGTGGAATTCTGATCCTGTTCCCGCTACCCATAGGACCCTATTCCACCAATACAACCTATATAAGACACACAAATCCACCATACATGATGATGATTTTGTTATATCTCAGAAGGTTTAGGCAACGTTTTCGTTGAAAGCTCACAGACGGCTTGACACATTATATACTAAAACCTGCCTTATGAACCACTCTATCCATTGGTGAAAACGAGATAAAAATTAATGCAGTAGTTTTTGAGTTTAAGGCGAACAGACAGACAGACAGACGCGGTGGAGGAATTTGTTTTATAATAATAATATGTAGTGATAGTAATAATATTATTCACGATTTCACGCTTAGAAATATAGGTATATTCGTGCTCAGTAACTATCACAGACGTAACAAGATGAACTTAGGATGTATGGGACCCATCAAGACCTTTGAGGGTAAGCCAACCTCATATGCAAGCTATTGACACATACATCTGCTGATTAAGGGTTGAAGCTCTGGCACACTGCGCAGGTTTTCCTCGGTGATCGGAGGGCAGACGGCAGGCGCTTTCTGAGCTCCGAGGTGGAAGCCTTTTTTTTTTTTTTTTTTTACGTGCGGAAATCCCTTCGGATACCGGATACAGCGGGGGTGGTTATGTCGTGTCTCGACTAAAACCGCACGGTGTCCTCCCCAAGTGTCCGTTGGGTACGCCCCGGGTAAGCCCTCGAAAGGATAACCCCAGGGTTGCCGGCGGACTTTGGCCGCCAACGCGGCCTCGCCTGGTGGGGTCGGGTTTTATCCCGCTTCGGTAAGTTGGCAGGCGTGTGTAGGGCACACACGACCGAGGTGGAAGCCTAGAATGCAACTAAGAACTTCGCTAAAATTATGATGATGATTTACTTACTTATGGACCTATTACAATATTGAATAAATAAGTTCATTAATATCTCAACAAAAATGTTTATACCTTAAGTAAATATGATCTGAATACTAGAGTAACATAGCTTAAATATAAAGAAAGCAAATATATAAAATACAATACCTGAAACGCAAGCCTCTTATGGTAACACTCTCTGAAGTCTGGCAACATTGACATGTTATACGACATTGCTTATTGTCTGTGCTAAAAAAAGTAATCTATAGATCAAATAAAAAAGAAGCTTACATTTTATCTGTAGGTATTCATAAAAAGAGTTATTGTAATACAGTATTGTTTTCGTTTGGCCAATTATATCAAAATTTGAATCCATACTCTTCACTTCACAGTGAGTTTCAACTCAACGGGTTACGAAGTGAAGTGGAATTTTAAGAACCAATTACGTCCTCCTTTCGTCCGCTCCCTTTGTCCCTACCTTTCAATGGGTATGATGTGTACCTAAAGAGTTGAATTTTTAAGTACTTTAATCACAAGAACGTTTCCTTCAAATAGTATTATTATGATTTACCCCATTTTTTGTTTATTTCACTATCAAATTTCATCATTATCATTAACTTGGCATTATTCACAGTTGTATCTGATCATGCTGCTCCTTTTAATCGACTTTATGGGACTTCTACTTAATTAGGCTTTATCGGAGCAACTGACCTCGGACCTCCAAACCCCAAGTTGCAAGCTTGCTTTCGAGCCTAGTTTTTTTTTAATGAATGATAGGCTCCGTTTATCCGCTCCGCTCTATCTAACCTGGTCGTAAGTGACGATGTGGTCTACGATGGATCACGTTTGCCTAGAAGGAGCCTATACACTCGAGACTGGAAGATTCCGAGGTTAAAGCTTTCCGGAAACACAGACTCAGGCAGGCAATTCCACTCCTTAGCTGTACGCATAATAAATGTGTCGCCAAAACGTTTCGTGCATATGAGTGGAATATCCACCATGTAGCGGTGGCGTGTCGCTGTGCGTCTGGTCGTTCATTGGTGGAAAGGGCTTGTAAGTATTAAGTTGTGCAATTCCAGCGCCGGCTCTCCGAAATGCATCCGATAAAAGACCGATAGGCCTGCAACTTTGCGTCGATGTTCAAGGCTCTGAAGCCTTTTCGCGACGCAAAGTTAGTCAATTAGCAGGTGAAGTTTGGATTGATCACGAAGGTCTTAGTTATTGGAGTTGGGGGATCAGATAGTAGCCACTGCCACAAAATTAAAAATAAACTAAATAACGAAAAGAGAAGTATGCGAGTGTAACCCGGGCTTCGAAGTGCATGTTTATGATTCACCTAGGATCGTCGCTTAGAAGAAAAAGAAGAAGAAATCGACATTTATCTATAAAATATTACAAACATTATAGAAAATACTTCAAAAGCGAATATGAATTTCAACATCATTTTCAAAAACAGCTTTAAATGACGGTCTGTAGATAGCACCTCAGGTTTGTCGCATACGTAACTAATTACGTTAAACTGTGCTCTCCACATTACAAACGGTAAATTATTTGTAATCTGGACATTCTTTTGTAATCATTTGAAATAGTGCTATAGTCGTTTTGAAATAGTTTGTGTGTGGTAATTAATGTGCTTCTAGTATATTTGTATTATCATTCTTGCCAACTTCCCTTTACCGGCTTATTTGCTAACGAAACTAGAATTGTAATTATGAATAGTAAACTTAATTATTAACTATTAATTCCTTTGAATGTTCTTACTCTTCTTCTTCTGCAGTAGTGTAGTCAGTAGTCGATGACATATAATCGTACATTTTTTCTGTTCTCATCAAAGAAGCAACCTCATTCAACTGCAACATTGTAATACTACGCCAGTGGTAGTTTACCAGCCTCAGAAGGGGCCATCTCAAAACCGTAGATGGCTCTGAGTCAACCGAGGTGCAAGGGAATTACCTTATTGGGTCACCGGCTATATGAGATATTTGAGACCCAAGATAGTGTCTGGTTTTAGTGGGTTTGAGTCCACCATAACTACCCCCGCTGACCGGTGGAGGAGGGTATCCGTGGAGATGTTCGCATGAGAAAAAATAGTACTTTGTCAGCCGGAACAATTTCTGTTACGAGCTACTACCCTAAAAAGGAGAGCAAGAAATAATCAATAATGAGCACCTGTCATTATCCGTAGAATTAACACAACAATACGTACTTAAAGAAATCCCTAGTGGATTCAAGCATTGGAATCTAGTGGACGGGAAGCTTTATTTAGACCTTAATTACAAGCCATTATACCCAGTTGAAACGTACAAGTAAAAAGAATTTCTAAGAACACGTAAATGAGAACGTGCCTCGAAAATCAGTCTAATAAATATTAAATGTAACATACCTAAGAAGTTGTTATACGTTTAATAGGATATTTAAAATAAAAAATATCAATAAATCATTTGGAGACCTTTACTTAAATCCAGTCGTGCGAAACAGGCAAATTAGGATTGTGCTTAAGCGACCTTCGTACTGATATTAATGGATATTTTATCTTTCTGTTGTATTCACTGAGTAGCTGATACAGTTCTTTTGCGTAAGATTACGTAATATGTATAACAAAAAAAAATGAAAATATCACCACATCGTTGGAAGATGTGAAAAAGAAAAACTTAATTAAACACCAATAAAAAATTGACATACACTATGTAGGTACAAAGTGCCTTTTTTTCGTGCCGGAATCCCTCGGATACCCCCCCGCTGGCCAGCGGGGGCGGTTATGTCCGCCTTGAACCGACTAAAACCGCCCGCCGTCTCGGGTCTTCAGACGCCGGGGTGTAAGGTTGCCCATAAAGCCTATCCCTCGCACCCCGACTGACCCTGGACCAGCTCCGGTTTCGAGATGCCTCGGGTGTACAATGTGCCTCATTGCAAAAATCATTTCTTGCAGATAAACTTGCTACAGAGAGATGACGTCCTCGTAGAAGGACGACACCGCGGTGAAATTCCTGTTTGATCTAGCAACCCAATGGGCCTGTAGGTCGAAATCGAGTCAGTAGGCCGTCCCTGCCTCGCCAAGAGCACCAGCTCCCCGCGAGCACTCAGGCTCGCGTCAAACAGCCCCCAGAGGTTCTTCAAGTAGTCGGGAGTCAGTGTCAAGAACTCGGCAGGTATCCCATTCGGCCCATGGGTGGTGTTATTTGAACGAATTCGCAGAACAGCCACCTCGATCTCTGCCTCAGTGATGGGCGGAATCTCTTCTTAGCCGTCACCCTCGTCTACAGCAAGAGGCGCCATGGATCCCCATCGTGTATTCCATCCCGTTCCAGGAATAGAAGCTGGGCTGGAGAGCCTCAGTAACGGGGGACCCTGTGCACGGAACTTGCGCTGCACCATGTGATACGGGCGACCCTAGGGGTCACGATCGAGACTCTCCAGCATATTCTCCGCTCTTGCCTCCTCTTTGCCGCGTGTTATGGCCAGCTCACAGTCTTTCTTCCTTTCCTAGAGAACTTCTACTTGCCAGCCTACTCGGATGTAAGAATGGGGTTGGAAGGTCAGACGGCAGTCGCTCCCGTAAAAGACGACATACCAATCAAAAACAAAAAGCGGATCCCGGGCTCCAAAGTACAAGACTTTGGACACAACTGGGAAATTGCTAAGAGATAATAGTGTAGGAAAAAAAAAGTATAAATACTATAGACATCAATGGTAAATACACAATTATTAGTGCTGCAAGATTATTAGCAGTGGTTACTCCATTGAACCAATGAGTCAAGAGTCAGTTGGAGGTTGATATAAATATATATAGTATAAGAACAGTTAGATTAAGTTAGAATAAGATAGTAAGAATATTTATAAATACATAGATATTGCATATTGATATGGTGCATGCAATTTTACTTGTCGGGAAACTTTGTTATTGGCTAAGAATCCAATGTAATTAATTAATTAATTTAGAGATATGTATCATAGCTATTAAGTTTCTAAACAAATAAATAAATAAATTAAATAAATATTAACTTCGCCTATATTTAACTAACGCTATTATAAATGAAAATTTAGTTTTCTACTGCGTCGGGAACTACCACTTACTCATACCATAACGAATAAGAAAGTTTAATATTTTTAAACCAAGATGCTACCTTTATTTCTTTGCTTTGAATCAAGAATAACTAAGAACTGGTAGTTTTCCTTATAAACGAGTAACAAAGAGAATGCGGGCTACCGTGTTGCATTTGCAGTTAGTAGATAATGTAAGTTTATCTCTTTAAATCTCTTATATTTTATTTTAAACCATTTTAAGTACCCTGTTCCTTTGCATTTTACTCGTATAAAAGACGATACATTTTTGTGATAAACTTTTCAATATTATTTAATAAATACTGGTATAAATTACGCTGGTGCTTCGCTGTACGTCTGATCGTTCGGAGACGGAAAGGGCTTTTAGGAATCAGGTTTTGCAACCCAGCGCACACTTCGAAGTGCTTCCGACAAAACGGTAAAACTAGCTACTTGGCGTCGATGTTCCAAGCTATGAAGCTTAACCTTGACTAGCGTATCATTGTTGATGAACTTCATGGCTCGTCTCTCAATCGACTCAAGTGCTTAAATGTGGTATTTGGCTGGACCAATTAATTTAATATCTATGTTTTTTTTTTCAAGCCAGCAAACTGAGTGATGCTACTGAGAAAACGCCAAGATAATGATGATGAACTATCTGCCTCATTTAGCGAAGGGTTTTTGTGTCAGCAATCACCATTGGTGTATATCTCTGAACACAAGCGTCACCTACATAGTACTATAGGTTCACAAAGTGCGACTTATAACTACTACAGCTGGAGATACTCGTTTACCAATTTTCAGAGGTGAATGCCTCAGATATAACCGGGAATAGTGCTAAGATAATAATGATGAGGTAGTTGCAGATGTGTGCGGAAAATCTCAGGATATACGTTAGCCACACGGAAACATCATGAAAGAAAGAAGACTTTGTTCAGAAAGCTTTGAGATACATAAAGTTTGAAGAAAATAGCCCTAATTACAGCAATAGTGGGTATCCCAAAAGCGTACTAAATTGGTCCTGGTTCAGTATAATGAAAAACGTTAATTTTTAACCAGACGCACAGGCGAGGCCGCCGGCAACCAAAGTCTCCCGGTAACCCTTGGGTTATCTTTTCGTGGGCTTACCCGGCTTACCTGGCATAGGACACTTGGGGAGGACACCGTGTGGTTTTAGTCTGTCCTATTCCGACACACCCATCTCATCACGGCACCGATGGGGTGGAGCCCATGGGGGATTCCAAACGTAAAAAAAATGCTCTTTGCGACTCACGAATATCTATCAGCTTATTAATAATATTAACAATAACTTCGAGGTAATAAAGTATTATTAATAGTAACTACTGTATTCTAATACAATGATGAATGAAAATCACTATTCCATTTTTATCCCCTACCTTTTATCAAAATTTGACCATGTTCCACGCCCGCGGCTATGCGGTCTCTAATAAATAGGTACATAAAAATAATAAAACTATTTTCCTTAAGGCAGTAAATAAAAAGAGTAATATTGTACAACACTTATATAGAAGGCGTATCCTCTACAAGCTGGATTCACGAATTCTGCTGTAATAAAAACCAATGAAACGTTCCACAGATATTACGGTTGCTCTTACTTCGATATATTCACTTTGATCTATTGAAATTACTTTCTGCGCGTACCTAGTGTTTCCGACATTGTTTATGGATGAAATATAAAACCTTTAGGGATTACTTAAAATGTGAATTCTTATTATGGTTGAGCATAGTATTCGTGACGTTTATTTTTTGGAAGATAACAATATTTTTTTTTAGAAAAGTGCATAAATATAAAATTCTAACTTCAATAACAAGGAATAATTGACCATATTTTCATCGTAATGGCGTCAACCACGCAGTAATGAAGAGTGAAGATAACGAAATGAATGGAAACAAAGAAGCATCCTACGATGTTGTATTTTTGCATATTTTGTGAGCAAACTATAGAAAATGAAAATTACACTACTTTATCATCCATATTAAGTGAGACTACTTCTACTTCTATCTTCTACTTCCATATTAAGGTAGGGCAACTTTAAAAAAAAATTAGGGTACATTTCTTACGAGTACACTAAATACCCAAGCCGATTTTTTTTTATGGGCATTAGAAGTTTTTTACAGGGTCGGCAGCGCGAGTTTGATGCTCCTAGTGTTGCACACGTCCATAGGCCACATAAAAAACATAGTTGTAGTAGTTGAACAAACGGTGTTATTCACAAGAAAACTACTACTTAGAAGCGGTTCTAACGTTGCACGTTTTGAACCTTGGGCTGGACGACTCATTTATATCAGCGCTGCAGCAAACTTTAGTTTTAACTCTTACCAAAATGGAGAACGAATTTTCATCCTGAACAGTTTATCTGATATGTGGTGCAAAAACTCAAGCAGGAGTACCATTGTAAGGCAGGTAAAGACCTACCTTTCTACTATGATTAATTGAAGTGAACAGCGTAACAATCTGAAGTTCTATTAGTATAACTAACTAGTTTTGTAGACATAGTACTCAAAGTTATCAGTTTTATGTCATTAAATGAGGAAGTTGCCAGCACAAATCTCACTCTGCACCAACTTAACGTGTAATGGGAAGATTTATGCGCAACTAGTGAACAGTTAAGTAATTTTGTCTGTACCTCAGGCTTCGTGCTTAAAATGGTGGTACGACACTGTTTGGCCATTTTACATGCAATATTTGTTTGATCGAGCGTTCAACGCATCGCATATTCATTCTATCGAAATATCAATATAGGTACTGAATACTTTACCTATTTCTGGGTGGTTTAAAAAAAAATAACCACGAAGGACCTAACCTATCCGAGTCGGGGTACTCTGAGTCGGGGTGTTAAAAAGATTACATGTGATTTATTAGTAAATTTTGTGTTTTTCTTGTATTCTACCATATAAAAAGTATTCAGTACCTTTTTTTTTTTTTCGTGCGGAAATCCATATTGATATTTCGATAGAATGACATATGCGATGCGTTGAACGCTCGATCAAACAAACATTCGATATTTTGAAAACTCGATGTATTGAGTGTACGATATATTGAATGTTCGATATATTAAACATTTTGATTTCATGAACGTTCGAGTATTTGGATGTTCGATTTATAGTGGTCGATCAATTGATATTCGATTATTTGGCACTCGATTTGGCATAGTACACCTGTTCTATTAGTATCGTCAGCAACTACACTATTAATTTTAAAGAAATTGTAATGGGTTAAAACAAAAGCATTCCACCTTTTAACTTTCCACGGATATTAATTTATTTTTTTAACGATGAATACAACATTCGAATTGAATCGTTATAATTGTTCATCTGCCGTCAATTTACAATTTATTTCGGATGGAATACCTTCTTCAAACAAATACCCTTTGACTGTGTATACATACTGCATTAGCGTCAATAGCTCAGTGTTTATAGAGTCGGCTATTTGATCAAGAGGTCCACTACACTACTGGCGTGAACCCACTCCTGTCACAAGCAACGAATGGTTGAATCGTCGAATCGCTCAAAAGCTGGAGTTGCATTGTATTATGTAATGTAACACACAGAGGCAGCCCGACGACGCTGGCTGGGTGTGTGCGCGGACCGGGCTCAGATACCTTTACCTTTTTTTATTTTCGTGCGGAAATCCCTTCGAATACCCCCCGCCGGCCAGCGGGGGCGGTTATGTCGGGCTTGAACCGACTAAAACCGCACGCCGTCTCGGGTCTTCAGACGCCGGGGTGTAAGGTTACCCATAGAGCATATCCCTCGCACCCCGACCGCGCCCAAATACCTACCTATATCTATTTGACTTTTTACTTTTAAGGGATTTTCTTTAGAAAAGCCCTATTGCTAAGGAGTTGTCGTTGACGTCGTCGTCGTCGTTGCCAATTTTCTGTCACGGTTTTGGGTATGAAGGAGATGAGCTATCGAGTTGCTGTTTTCTGTAATAGATTCGTGCTGGGGAGAACCATTGCAAGATAAAAAAAACGCAAAAAATCGCAAAAAAAAAAAACGCAAAATCGAAAATCCCTTGTATTCGGCTGAGCTCGTCTCAGGAATTCAACTTGTTGTTGTTATTATGTACTCTATGTTCCGATTTTTCGGTGGGCTTATTGTTGTTATTATACCTACTTAGTTGTGTGTTTAATAAATGTATTTTCTTTCTTTCAATTTAGCTTAACTTTTGGGGTTAATAGTAGTATTTACGGTTACTAATATTCTTAAAAAAAACCTTCCATATACGTCGTACAATGTGTAAACGATTCATATGTCATGTGGATTGAACTACATAAACTTTTAAATAGACTTCAGTAACCGAACAGTAACGTAGACATGGTAATTGCCTTCATTGGGCATTTATCACGGAGGGAAAATTGCGTAGTAGCCCCCAGTAAATTGTACGGGTAATTTTGTCTTGTAGATAAGTGATACGTGTTTATTGAAAAGGTTTTTGTTTATATTATGACTAGCTGTTGTCAGTGGCTCTGCTCGAGTGATATACCAATCCCGTTCCCACTACCCACAGGTAGCTATCCCGGGATGAAAATAGTAATAGTATCTATCTCTGTGTTAAATTTTACCCAGATTTTGGTGGTGGTATCATTGAGATCACATCTATTTATCTTAAAAAAAAGCGGACAAGTGCGAGTCGGACTCGCCCATTAAGGGTACCGTAGCAGCAAGTAACGTAATCATGTTTCTTTAAAAAAAATTATATTTGCGTTGATTGAATGAAAGGTAAATTGCGGTTAACGATTTATGACGTATTAAAAAAAACTACTGACTAGATCTCGTTCAAACCAATTTTCGGTGGAATATTTCCACCGAAAATTGGTTTGAATGGCAAATGTGGCATGGCAATGTACATTATATATTTTTTTTAGTTTTATCATTTTCTTATTTTAGAAGTTACAGGGGGGGCGGACTCATTTTACCACTTTTGAAGTTTCTCTCGCGCAAACTATTCAGTTTAAAAAAAATAATATTAGAAACCTCAATATCATTTTTGAAGACCTATCCATAGATACCACACCACACACGTATGGGTCTGATGAAAAAAATATTTTTGACTTCCAGGAACCCCCAAAATGTATTGTTTTTTTTCCTATTTTTGTGTGAAAATCTTAATGCGGTTCACAAAATACATCTACTTACCAAGTTTCAACAGTATAGTTCTTATAGTTTCGGAAAAAAGTGGCAGTGACATACGGACGGACAGACAGACAGACATAACGGATCTATAAGGGTTCCGTTTTTTGCCATTTGGCAACGGAACCCTAAAAAAACAAAAAAGCTGGTTTTAAAAGAAAACACTTTTCTTTCATCGAGGTTTCCTTCCTTACAGCGTGATACTAATGGACTGAACAAGGTTAATGTTAACCCAAAAAATTTTTCTTGCAGATGGTGACTACATTGCTGAAGATATATTTAGGAATAGATGAGAAATTCAATCCACAAACCAGTACAGGTCCATATTATTGTAATTTTTTTATTTATTTTTTTAAAGAATATTAGTAACCGAAATTACTAACATTCTCCCGAACCCCTCCAGCTAAGCTTAATTGCTTGTGTTAGGAGTGGGTTCACCTCGGTAGTGTAATGGCCAGGATTCGAATCCGGGACCTCTCGACCGTAGGGTCGACACCTTAACCACTAAGCTACCGACTCTTGCAACTTTCAGTAACTGACATGGATTCCTGTCCCGTCCTGGGGCCTAACCACGACGCGCTCATAACAGTTCAATTCAGCGACGTAGAGGGAGAGAGATGGACCTATAGACTCTATCTCTCTCCCTCAGCTGCGCTGCCCAAAACTGAATTATTTTAAGCGCGTCGTGGTTAGCCCGCTGGATGATAAATTACAAGGATAATTTTATAAAAAATATTATATTCCTAGGTATGATAATTATGTAAATAGATTATCACAACTATAGAAAGATTTAGATCGGAAAAAGAGAATATCTAGAACGGGACTTGAACCCGCAACCAGTCCCTTACAGGGGGAATGCTCTGACCAGCTGGGCTATCTAGACACGTCCCAGATATTCGAAATTCTCCGATATATTATATACGTCTTAAGGCGACGCTGGAGCCATCTACCGTAATTCTTGCGAACTACGGAAACAATGAATAACTTTACAGGTTTTTTTTTTAATTGTTTTTTGATGACCACGCAAAAGAACTAAGACCCTAAAAACCGAAATCCACGCGGACGAAGTCGCGGGCACGTCTAGTAAAATATAAGTTTCTTCAAAAATTTAAATAATTCGTAATAGCTATCTGAATTTGATTAAGAAACGAAATGAATGAAACTCTCGAAACTTAATAACAGCCGCTCGTCTTATATGTAAACGATCTTATTTTCTCTCATAAAACGCCTAAAGGATCTTCTAATATAGGGCATCTCGGCCATGGCCAACGCAATTATTCATGCTACTAGCGTAGTGATCAAAATTCTAATTTGATTCGAGGCGTTTTGCCTGGGCGTTTTTGCCTTAACATAAATACATGTAACGAGGCATTTATCTCCAGTTTATTGCTCTAAGCATATTTATCACCATTATATCTTTTTAAGTGCTGGGCTAAAGCAAGAAGGTTACCTTAAAATGTAACGACTATCTTCTAAATGAATTCTATAAAATTTTACTTTTGTGCAGAACAATAATTTTAACCAACCTGGTATAAATTTCAATTTAAAGTGGCGATAGCCCGGTGGTGACGAGGTCTCGAGTTCGATCCCCAGTCGCCCCGAGCACACACCTTTGACTTTTCGTAGTTATGTGTGTATTAAAAATGTTGATTATCGCTCGCTTAGTAATATACCCGGTAGGTGGCAATAGGCTCGCCCCCTATTACATTGGGACCTAAACATAACTGGCGAATCGTGGGTGTGCATACACCTCTGCCTACCCCTTCGGGGATACAGGCGTGAAGTTATGTTATGTTATGGTTTAAATTATTGTACTGCACAAATTCCGTAGTAACATTAATAAATACAAACAAAAATTTAATACCTTTAAACGAGAAATTCTTGAATATAAGGTGTCACAAAATTAGGTCTCTGAATTTGGTGAGATGACTTGGTATCGACAAAATATGTATTTAAAACAAAAAAAAACATATTGGGTAAAAAAAAATAAAAAAAAAAAAAATGAAAAAAAACACCACCAGCGACCAGCGTCACGTGACGCGACGAGCACACGTGACGCTGGTATTTCCCACACATCCGCTTGAAAAATACTTATAGGAGAAGGACTGCACGCCTACCACGTGCGTCACGGGCTCGTCGCATCATCATCAGGTCTTCCAGATATTATATAAGTATGTTTATCTGCATTCTAGAACCCATAACATAAGCCAGTAAAACTATGCTTACTTTGGGTCTAGAAAGCGCTGTGTAGAATGTTGTAGCATATATATTTATTTATGTGCTACTCAATCACTCTCGAAAGGTTGAAGGGATCGGGCTGAAAGGATCATAGTGATTCTGAGCTACTGTAGTTGGCGGTTACTATGGAAGATCGTTGAGTACTTAACGATTTCTTTGATGAAACCTTGCTTTTGCTCAGTAACTTATGTACATAATCTAGTCTAAATCTCACATGTATACGAAATTGTTTCTACCTTAAACATTTCAAAATCTATTTGTATAGCTAATCCTTACAGGCAGACATATTCATTACTAATGAATACTAAATTAATTAATAGCGTTTGATAGCAAAATCCTTTAGTATATATCAGTTACGTTATTCTAAATTTAAAACGAAATCAGAAAACATTCATAATTACAACTTGTTCTATGTAGATTGGCGAATATATGAAGGTTGTATGGGGCCGTTCTAGGGATGTATGGGTTATGTCTTTAAATTTTATGCCAAACCTGTTATACTCAAGTAAATTAGGACAAAAAAAAGTTATGCGTTCGAAGGGGTTCCCATGCTCAGTAGGTAAATACATAGTTTCATTCAGACAGGCGTCCGTAAGTCACTTATTTTTTCAACATTCTCAACTTGTTGAGGTCATCTAAACTGTAAAACAGATGCAACAATCAGAAAAACGTTACTAAAGTACCTGATGATATTACATAAATAATATTATGGTTAAACTACTTGTTCACGCCTAATATGACGTGAAGAGCAATCCACTCACACTCACAAGTGTTAATTTACGCCATGACCTTTTAAACTTTCAAAAATAATGTCATCCTTTTCAAAAAATCATCACTCATACCTCTGTGACAGTTGCGCATCATTAATCTTTCAACTCATTTTAAATTTGAGTTTTTCACCTAACCTAGATTAAAATAATCCCAGTTCATAACTTTACTGTATTCGTTATCATCATATCGCGCGTTAGTCCCGGTTGCGATCAAAGCGTATACTTTGTAACCCGGGGTCCTCTCACTTACTATTTAGCTCATCTTGGTTTTTACGAGAGGGACTACCGTCTGACCAGACCCTGTCCCCAATCTCAAGAGGAATAGTGTGCCGGCTAGCTGGTGAGGTTGGCTTGGGCTCAATATGTTCGAAACTAATTCATTCCTTTTTACGAAAAGAAGATTTATTCATTTGTGAGGTCTAACTTAACGATGTACGCACATTATAAAAGCAAGCGCCGCTATTTAAAAGTTAGCTGTCCTCAACACAATAGTGCATGTATGACAAACAGTGTACTCTGTATGGCGCCAAGGGTTTATAATCACTTACCAAAGAAATTATTAGACAGCATAAACATCAATGTATTTAAACGAAAAGTAAGGCAATTTCTCGTGGAAAAGGCCTATTACAGTGTAACCGAAATTATAAATGACATGCAAAATAACCAGAAATAACAATTATTGTGTTACTTTATATAAGTATTGACATATTTTAAATTTAAATTTTATTTGACATGTATATATTATTGACTTGTACCAAGGAAAGGAAAAAATTCTAACATTATTCTCTTTAATGGACTAATTATTGTATTTAATTTGTTAATTTTATATAATCATTACTAGTGCTTAATCAATATAAATTTAAAAATACCTGTAAAATTGCATGCCTTCAGGTGGATTATCGAGGGACCACTTTATTTATTGAATATTACCTATAAATTACCCATTTTCACAATAAATGAGTTTGAGTTTGAGTTTGATTGATTAAAACTCCCAGGATGTCACAATTGCACGCAAACTTACGCTAAGGGGCAAACGAAGCAATCACAGGAAAGATTATCGAGAATTCATCTTCATTCTTGTTTCTCTATCGTAACAACCCTACTTTGTAAGCATAGTTAGTTAAGCTTAGTCGGATATTTCATAGTTTGGGTCCGAGCCAGACCAGCGTAATTAGTTTGTCTTGTTAGCTAAATTATTAATTAATGTCCAAACCATTTGTAACAATGGCGTAGTTTGAGACTGGATATAACTATTGGCTTATTATCGGCAATACTGTGGAATTGGTGACGTCATTTTAACACAGTTTGTTTTTTTTTTTAAATTAATGTAAAAAAAAAAACTGAAAATACCTAATTTCCAGTTTTTTTTGTGAGCAATATTGCCGTCTGACCTCCCAACCCCGGGAGGGAGGTCTGCACTAGAGCCTTAACTGTTAATTAGCAGGTACGTACCAACTAGCAAGTGATGTTGGCTTGAGCTCTAAAGATGTATATTTAGTTCTTCTATACATAGTTCTCAATTATTTATATAGAACAGGTCGAGCGACACAGGCTTTAGCCTCTTGACTGGTGAAAGTGATGTGGATAAATACTAGCCGAACACTATCTCTTAAGATACAGGATATATCCTAGTTTAAGAGACAGAGTTTATCAGAAACCGTTAACAACTACTGATCCTCTTTACATACTTTAACTATCTACCTTTTTTTTTTGTGAGGAAATCCCTTCGGATACCCCCCGCCGGCCAGCGGGGGCGGTTATGTCGGGCTTGAACCGACTAAAACCGCACGCCGTCACGGTTCTACAGACGCCGGGTTGTAAGGTTACCCATAGAGCATATCCCTCGCACTCCGACTGACCCTGGGCCATTCGCAGTGTCCCCTTTGATAACAGCAGAGGGGTACCTGGAGAAGCCCCCACCCCCGCGGGCCTTGCAGGCCCGCCATACCCCGACCCCCTCGTGCAATGGGGTCAGCTGGCCCTGAAAAGGGCCGGTTGGTCAGACTCTTGGCCGTTGACGTTGACGCCAGCTACTCCAGAGGAGCAATCAATTATGCGTCATCGCCCACGTTGCCCAGGGTGCACCAAACTTGGAGATGATCCAACCAGTCGCACCTCAGTTAACTATGTACCTTTTTTTTTTTTTATCGTGCGGAAATCCCTTCGGATACCCCCCCGCCGGCCAGCGGAGGCGGTTATGTCGGGCTTGCACCGACTAAAACCGCACGCCGTCTCGGGTCTTCAGACGCCGGGGTGTAAGGTTACCCATAGAGCATATCCCTCGCACCCCGGCTGACCCTGGGCCATCTCACCACTAACAGCATCGCTCATCCTGTCTCCTCTGAAAGCAGAGGAGTACGGAGAGCGATGTGTTCCCGCCACGTTGGGTATTGACCGACGATCAATGCCAACCCTATGAAGGGGTGAAGGGGAAGCCATTGACCGCCGCCCAGGGTGTACCGGCCGCTCCGATTCCGTTCCCCCCGGACTGCAGCGGGATCGGAATCGGAGCGACACTCGAGGAGGTTACCCAACACACACCCCAGTTAACTATGTACCTATACTTTTTATGTCAATAAAGTAAATTATTATGTTTTCTAGGGCACTATACACCACTCCGCGCTCCGTCACCTTTGGCCGACTAAAGACTATCCAGCGTACTACTAGTAGCCCATCAGTGTATTTTCGCATAGGTTTTCATAGCCCTGAAGAGCTACCTGATTTAGCCGGGTGCCGATCTGTTCAGGATCCATGACCACCGCTTCATAAGAATTTAGAGATGGCGAACCAATCCAGAAGGAAATCAAAACAAAAAGATAATTTACTTAAAAGATAACAAAATGCAAGAAAAATAAATTCAATTAAAATAGCTTTAATTTAAAAAGTCAGTTGCATCAAAGTAAAATATTTTTTTATTCAATGGTTATGCTGATTTCAAAATATTGTTTTGTGTAATTTATTTATCTGTGTTATAACCACAACCCTTTGATAAAATTATTAATTTTATTTTGGAGCAACTGACTTTTTTAATAATAGCTTGTTTTTGTAATAGTTTTTTTTTAAATTACTTCTTTTATTTTGAGCCTATTTTATTTAGTTCCAGACCACCTATCGTCTGCATCTTCAGTTTTGTATATCATGTAGCACCAGAGTGTTGGGCAAGGCAAAACAAATACTCGATGTCTTATTTTTTTTTTTTTTATATTTAGGACACATCAATTTGACTTCACCTCGCCTGATGGTAAGCTGAAGGTAAAGTCTCAGGAAAGAGGGTCACCATTACATACACGTACCATGTTAACAATGGTGGCACTCAGCCTGACGGCTTCATCAGTAGAGGATTGTAGTCGCAGCACCGCGTGACCCCCACCGGTCCCACTAGTGCTGCGACCACAACCTCCCTGCCCGGCTATGCACTTGCTGACCCCTGAACGCAATCAAACCGAAATTGGATTACTATGGAGGGTTTTTCGCAATCGTGCACGGTGGTACCCACCCGGCCGAGTATTGTGACAAATTTGTGTCATCAAATTTCTACCACTTATTGAGTTTAAGAGTTCCTATGGCCACCTTCCTACTCCATCATCAGACCCTGAATATCAAGTATCATCAGAGAGTTTGTCAAGACAAAACAAATGAGCCCAAACTCGATAGGTTTATTTTGTTTAGGGCCACCTTAGTCCATCATACGATATTATTGCATTGACATCCAAACTAAACGTACATGCAAAATGTTGTCTCAATCCGTGAAGGATAACTGCCTCCAATTCAGTTGAAAGATTTCACCCGAACTAACTTACATATACATACATACATATAGGGTAAGGGCGACTAGCGCCCCTCCCCCAAACCGGGGCAAGACGGGATTGGGTACCACGTCTCAAACCCGAGGGGGCCATCTCGAAACCGGAGATGGCCCAGGGTCAGTCGGGGTGCGAGAGATACGCTCTATGGGCAACCTTACACCCCGACGTCTGCAGACCCGAGACGGCGTGCGGTTTTAGTCGGTTCAAGCCCGACATAACCGCCCCCGCTGGTTGGGGGGGTATCCGAAGGGATTTCCGCACGACAAAAAAAAAGGGGTAAGTAAAATAAAAACTTCTAAAAAGAAAATAATATTAAGCTAAGAAAGTGAACAAATTGCTGCATAGTGTTATATAAAGTTAATTTTAAATTGGTATTACCCAGGTTGAAACATCCCCTTCGCATTTCGATAATCCAGACTACCACCTCGTAATTTCCTTTCCAAATAAGTTTTTGAAACAAAATATTTTCGTTCTGTTGAAGTTTATTTAAAGTAGGTCCCCAAAGGTACATTTCACCTTCCTGAACAAATTCAAAGTTATCAAACTAAATAAACAGTAATTTTAAAATTTATTAATAGGTAAAAGGCAACTTCAATGAGAGATCTAGTTAAAGTTGTGAGGTGAAACTGGTTAGATACTTTCATTATACAAAGTATTGAAGTAAAAGTTGTGAAGAACAAATTATATTAGTTTGCAATCAGAATTAAAATTTACAAATGATGGACTCAAAATTGAGTTTCATCCATCGATACTTATAATATAGCTGAAGAGTTTATTTGTTGTATGCGCTAATCTCTGGAAGTATAGTATGTGCGATTTAAAAAAATCACTTGATAGCCCAGTGCTTTGGGAAGGTTATAAGATTACGCTACGATACTATCCTAGCCAGCAATAAGAAATAAAGTAAAAGTTACAGGTGGGTGATACGTCGCGGTGGATGAGAAACAAGTACCTACGGCGCGGTGGGTGAAACCGTGGTGTACAGCTAGTCTAGAAATATCATTGAAATATAAGTATGAACCAAATGATACGCTTGGGTTTAAATTGCAAATGCCAATGAAAATATAGAGTGTATAGGGGTCCCTCGAAGATCTTCGGGGAATATGCCAATCTCATTGGTGGTTATGTCGGATTCGAACCGACTAAAACCGAACGCTGTCTCGGATCTTCAGACGGCGGGGTGTAAGGTGGCCCATAATGCTTTCCCCTAGCACCCCAGCTGACCCAGGGCCACCCTCGGGAAGAGGGGCGCGCAACGCGCCGCCACCCCGACCTGCTTATGCTAGGGTGACAGCGGCTCAATCTTTTACCCCCAGACCTGCGCTCATGGAAGACGGAGGTCGTTCAGTAACCTCCAAGACCTGAGTCGCCTCCGCGCCTCGAGGGCTCTGCGGGTCGTGAGCGAACTGATTCTCTCCCGGAACCCCTCCGCCGCCACCTTCTCGAGCATTACTTATGTGTGTTTACCATTGGGTAGACTATATTTTTTATTTCGTGTATACACCTACATTTTTGTAACATGTTTGAAAATATTATTGTAAAATTATTATTTATAGTTAGGCTATAAATAATAGTTTTAAAATAATATTTCATTTTAATGGCCGACAAATAATTTTGCAACAAAGTATTTTGATATTTTTTTAATAAATTATACAGTTCGATTGTTTTTCTCATGTAGACATTCTCAATTCATTCAACAACCCTGAAATAAAAAGAATTTCCTTTTAACGTTGCTGCAGTCGCGTTACAGCTGAATGCAACGAAATGGTAAAGGACTTTTTTTGCGTGCCCGCAAACAGCTTCTACCTCGTTTTAAAGTACTTTGCTGCATCCACTCCCACCTAAGTAGTAAGAAGGGAACCATTCTATTTGATAAGACTTACTAACGCTTCACAGGTTCGATTGTGGAGTATTGGAGTCGAGTCCACTTCGTGTCTGACCATCTGTTCTCGATAGCTTTCTTACTTGTACTTAACATGATTAAGATGAGGCTTCAAAAACAGCGGACTAAAATGAATATCTGCGCAACAGATTTTTTATTTTATTTATTATCCTTATTCCTTTACATTGATATTATCATAATTTTATTGAATTTCTGTACTAATAATTGAGTTTTCAAAGAATGTATAGGCACATAGATATCCATCCCACATCTAAGTAATTTCCTGCACGATTATCTAAAGTTTCTTGAAGCGGGACTATTGGGATGTTATGTAATCTTTTTGTTGGCCTGTCCTGTTTTGTTCTAGTTTGTGGTCTGCCTCGTTTAATGTAGCAGTTTTCTGCACTTTATACAGTAATGAGAGAGTCATGATCTAATTTCCATTCCTTTGTTTTCCAAGTCTCCTTTGTCGATAAGTGATTGGTGTTGCAAACCTGTATAGGCTGTGGTAAATGCTTGCCATAAAATGGTTTGCATGTCCGTTTGTTCCATCAGTATCAGTTGTTTTTAGTGTTTTATAGCAACACATCCTGTTACTTTAGTTGTTCGGTGGTGTTTTGGATTCCAAAATATTTTGATGGCGACTTGAACCCATAATTTACAGTAAAGAAGTCAAGTCTAGTTAGTTTCAGGCTAAATTTTTCTACCATCTTCTAAAATAATTTCGTAGTAAGGGCTATAGTGCGATAAAATGCGCAGCGGCTCACAGCTGTTATTTTCAATGGATAGTAAAGAGCTGTAAAAAGTTAATAGTGTTACCACGCTCGTACCAGCCCTACCGCCTCAAAATATCAAAATTTACTTTTATAAATGTGATATTTGAGGATATTTTTGCTTTTATTGATTTTATTAAAATGTATAAAGTGCGCTTCATTTTTAGGGTTCCGTTGCCAAATGGCAAAAATCGGAAACCTTATAGATTCGTCATGTCTGTCTGTCTGTCCGTATGTCACAGCCACTTTTCTCCGAAACTATAAGAACTATGCTATTGAAACTTGGTAAGTAGATGTATTCTGTGAACCGCATTAAGATTTTCTCACAAAAATGGAAAAAAAAAACAATAAAGTTTGGGGGTTCCCCATATAACTAAAACTCAAAATTTTTTTTTCATCAACCCTTACGTTTATGGTATCTATGGATAGGTCTTCAAAAATGATATTGAGGTTTTTAATATCATTGTTTTCTAAAATCATTGTGTTCTAAACTAAATACTTGCGCGAGAGACACTTCCGAAGTGGTAAAAATTATGTGTGTGTGTCCCCTGTAACTTCTAAAATAAGAAAATGACAAAACTAAAAAAAATATATGATGTATATTACTACGTAAACTTCCACCGAAAATTGATTTGAACGAGATCTAGTAAGTTTTTTTAATTCGTCATAAATCGTAAACCGCAATTTACCTTTCAGTCAATCAACTCACATATAAAATATCCATTTTATATTCCATTCCATATGAAACCCTTAATGGGCGAGTCCGACTCGCACTTGGCCGGTTTTTATAATTCTTACCATTACCGTTTCAAGATGACGATCACAAATAGCTACACTCAGTAGGTTAAAGACTATTGTTAAGTTTGAAGTTAAGAATAATGGCTTCTTTTTAAATTAGTATTATAGCACACTGTTGTGACTTACTAAGTTAGTATTCTTTATACTCTTCTCCTTATCGAATTTTACAGCCAAATCCACTAATTTAGTGGCCATCAACTTTCCCTAGCCAAATTGGATCAATGACTTCTGGGTTAGCTTCACATTTTGCTACTTCAACATCAACTATGTATTTGATTTCATCTCAATTTTCATGCCTAGCATATATATCGATAATACTACTACCCGCACTTTTGAAATATCAATCGTATTTTCATCTCAGAAGGTTTAATATCATTTATAACTAAGGATTGAGAAAAACAATGTTACAGATGTCAGGAATTGATTTAAATAAAACAAAAATTGTAAGTTTTTCGTGGCAGCTCTTATTCAAAAAAGAGCGTTGTTTCCCAGACTGTGACTAAGCTGTATCACTATATAGTATAAAACAAAGTCGCTTTCTCTGTCCCTATGTATGCTTAAATCTTTAAAACTACGCAACGGATTTTGATGCGGTTTTTTTTTAATAGATAGAGTGATTTAAGAGGAAGGTTTATATGTATAATAACATCCATTGCCCCCGTGCGAAGTCGGGGCGGGTCGCTAGTCTTTTTGTTCGTTAGTCTCGCTAAAACTCGAGAACGGCTGGACCGATTTGGCTAATTATGGTCTTGAATTATTTGTGGAGGTCCAGAGAAGGTTTAAAAGGTGAATAAATATGGAAGTTGTTATCGAATGAGGCAGTACGAAGTCTGCCGGGTCAGCTAGTACTTAATAAAATTTGCACAGAACGCACAAAAATGATGAACGCCACCGAAAAAACAAAAGTAACAACGGCAGGAGCGGTAGATTAAAAAACGCTATTTTGAATTCGTAAAATATAATACTCATATAAATGGAGCAGGAAATACCGGAAAACGAACCCCGAGCTCCAAGGCTCTCTGCCTCAGATATAACAGAGATTCTATGTTAAGATGATGATGGTAAAAAGTGGCAACACGCTAAGCAAATAAAGTAGAGACAAATGATGAGCTTTCGCATTATATCACAGAATAATATAAACAAGGAACCAATAATATCTTACCCAAACTCTCTTATTAAAATTGATGATACGCGAACAATAATCCACAGTTATTGTTTGCGTATCGCATTTTTATGTCAAGCTATAATAATTATTATTCCGTGAACAAAAGAAATGAGGAGATTAGTTCTTAATTTAAAATGTTTTTATGCATAGTGGGTCAAATGAGAAGATACAACATCAGACTATGTAGTAACTGCAAACTATTGAATTTTATAAACATTATTCGCTGTCTGTGTGTTACTTGTGTGCAAACAAAGGTTGTACGTATTGAGTTGAATAAAGATGTCTGTGTAGAACATTTTTTTAGCCTCATAAAAATTTTCTTCAGATTCAGGTCAAACTCCTAAATAAACCCTTTGGTCTCTTAGGTTCACGTAATTGTCGGCTCAGCCCTAAACATATGGTGCTGGATAGGACAGGGAAGAGTTAAATTAATGAAAAGAGTTCATTGAAATATTTGCCATTATAATCATCATCATCATCTTAGGGCTGTTCTCGATTGCATCCGAGGCTTTTCGGTCGCTTACATACTTCTTCTCCTCCTTTAGGATTGACTTATTCAGCTTTTATGGGAGCGACTGTCGTCAGCCTGTGCCGAAACCTCGTCTGTTAATCAGATGAGATGAGGTTGGCTTGGGCCCCGAAAATCTTGATGGGGCTCAAAAAACACTTGCCAGTGCAGAGGCAGTAGAATTGTGTACGCTTTACAAGGGCTCAAAGATCTAGGCATTAACAAGGGCTCACAAATAATTGTGTATGCATTACCAAGGGCTCATAGATAATTGTGTACGCATTTACAAGGGCTCAAAGATAATTGTGTACGCATTAACAAGGGCTTAAAGATAATTGTATATGCATTTACAAGGGAGCAAAAATAATTGTGACCTATATTTTTAAAACATAATCCGCTAGAACAACAAAATATTTTATTTAAGTTAACATTTCATCATCATCATCATATCAGCCGTAGTCCACTGCTGAACATAGGCCTCCCCCATCGACTTCCATTCCGACGGTCTGTAATATTTAATTTAAGTTAACTCTGCGACCACATTTTTGTGTAAAAATTTGTCGTGAATTATTTTATCGTTACTTCGGATTAAAATGTACAAAATAAAATGCATTTCAGTTTGTGCTTCTGGCATCTTCCTTCAAGCCTTTGTAGAATTCATATTTAAGAAACTTCAAAGTTATGTCAAATGAGAAAGCTGTCATCCGTTAACAGTTTGTGAACTCCAATATTTACATTGAAATAAATATGTACACAGCCCCTGTTAAACGGGTTAACCGCATGTAAAGCGACGCATAAAATCTCTTAACTATCGTGTTCTAGGTAAATAAGTAAAACTCTTGCTTCTTAGTTACTCTCACCCACAGGTCAAGGGTTTGGACAACTTATAATAATTTTCTTTGAGCTGCATACAGACTGGTGTTACGAGGATGTTTGTGGGGCCTACCAGGTCTCAGGACCCAAGTCAATCTCACCTGCAAGTTGGTACACGACTGCTGATTGACAGCAGGCTCTCTGGTGCAGGCAGAGTGGGGGTCCACTCTATTGCGAGATGAAGGCCACGGTTGCAAGCGCTGAGATGATGGTGATGATGCTTTGGTGCGTGCCGGTCTCGGAATTGAGAGCTCAGAGGACAGTCGCTCCCATATAAGCCAAAATAGAACAATGTAAGGAGTGGAAGGAAAAAGAACCCTTTTTTTTTTTTTTTCGTGCGGAAATCCCTACGGATACCCCCCCGCCGTCCAGCGGGGGCGGTTATGTCGGGCTTGCACCGACTAAAACCGCACGCCGTCTCGGGTCTTAAGACGCCGGGGTGTAAGGTTACCCATAGAGCATATCCCTCGCACCCCGACTGACCCTGGGCCATCTCCGGTTTCGAGATGCCCCCTTACTTGCTCTCCACTGTGCCATCTGCTAATCAGAGGGACACGTGGAAAGCTTCCGAACAGCCCTCAACAGGGCCGTCCCCGCCTCGGTCGGAGTTGGCCGTAGGCGGCAGCGTCTCTGCCACCCTAGGAGAGAGGCGCTGCCGTCTCCGTTGCCCAGGGTGCACCGCGTGGAGGTCCCCAACCAAGCACCCCAGGAAAATGAACCCTAGGCCCCAAAGTGTAAGCTTTGAATGTAACTAGGATTGGCGCTTGAATGAAGAAGAAGACTGACTAGTGTTACAGGGCGTAATGTAACATTCGTAACTGGCAGCACCTAAAAAACCTTTGTGAGAGAGCATCAGAGCAGTTTGTAATTCACTGTGTAACATGTTACATTACGCCGTGTAACGTCAATCGCACACTTATGAGCATTAATGCAATTATGTTGTAGGTATGTACATATTATCTCTGAACTGCCTGAAACTCCGAGCAATATAGAGGCCATGAATACAGTTTCATAGGTTTAACGTTGAAGGGTCTGTAAAGGTGTGTCTAGACCTTTACGGTCCGCCTCGATCAGTTCAATCTGTCTATCGATAGATGACGCTGACTGTCAACATTCACGCGTCTTTTGAGTTACCTTCCATAGTTATGCCGATAGAAGGTCTTATCATCAGCGTCTTAGCGTTGTTCAGCGGGGTTCGCTTAGTCCGTTTTCTTCTTTTGGTATACGGATTTTATGGGAGTGACTGCCGTCTGTCCTCTTAACCCTGAGAGGAGAACCTGCACCAGCGCCTCGTCCGTCAATCAGTAGGTATACCAGCTTGCAGATGAGGTTGGCCTGAGCCCGAAGAAGGCCTAGATGGGGCCCCAAAAACACCAAACGCCATCGAGCAGTTCTAGAGGCGTAAAATGTTTCACCATTGTGTTATTCACATTAAGTTAAGGTTACCAAGAGTCTAAATCCCGCATTAGATTTTGTTGGCCATACGATTGTGAGGGATTCATTTTTAAGAACTGTGTGTCTCGAACCCAGAGGAGTCCGCGCGATTTTATAGCGTGTCTCGGAAGGCCTATATCTTCTCTTGTTTTCGTCTCGAAGATATCTTTATGGAGTTTGCGAATGAGAATATTTTGTTCACTGTGCCATTGCGACTCCAGAATTTGTTATTTTTTGTAAGGTATTGTATGCTTTCTTTTCAGGGATTTGAAATAATAATTTTGTATATTTTTTGAAACGACGATTTCTTTTAGGAGCTGTGTTAGCAATATTAGTTGCAGCAATTCTTTCTCAATTGAGTCCCCGATTATGGAAGTAAGTAACTCCTCCAAGAGATTAGAAGTCCCTACGCACCATAGCAATATATCTCAGTTATATAACTCCAATCTTATGTACTAATTTCCGGAGAGCGCGTCCGACCTTTAAGACAAAATGTATGAAGTGACAGTGACATAATCACCGACATTATTACATCAGCCCAATTGCGTTTCTACGCGTACGCATACGATGATGAATGATCCATCGTACTTTACTTACAAAGTGTCGCTGAGTGAAGTGTGAGATTTCAGATCAGCGGTGAAAAATGAGTGCCCGTTCTGTATGTACCGTGTACTCACGCCTTTTTCCCGCTGGGATAGGCAGGAACAACAGCCCGCCAACTGTTTCTATACCTAGTATTATTAAATATTATCACAGCATCGCCAACGCTGCACGAAAGAAAGCAAATTAATCCTGATGGCATCCAACGCTTCTATCCAAAGCAGTAGTAGCTTCTCTGCTTTCCTACTCTTTCTTTTGATTTAGCTATTCATGGTTTTCGCCGGAGTGACTGTCATCTGACCCCCCAACCCTGAGGCAAAAGCCTACGCCAGAGCCTCGTCCGTCAATCAACAGGAATACCGGCATGTAGGCGAGATTGAATTGAACATCTTTAGCAGGGCCCTACACAACCTATTGTTCGTTGTGTATGTATGTACCTGGTACTAATAAATATTGTGTAACAGAGCGTTTACTGTACTCCACTTCATCATTGAAACTACAGCCTTAAAACCCTCGTAGTTTACCGTCATAGTAGTTCTATGACAGTAAATTAAAGTTATGCCTGGTCGTTAAATTCTCCTAGTTGACGAATAGTTTTAATTAGAAACTATATTCATGTTTAGGAAGGAAACACAATTCTAGGATAATAGACGTGTTTCATAGCCTTAACATTGGTAGCGAGAGAACTGTTATTCATAATCTTTATAAAAATATTGTTTACTAGCTGATGCCTGCGACTCCGCCCGCTTCTACTTAAACAATTGCAATCAAACATACGGATTAAAGGCTGATCAAGCCCTTTCTAATAAAAAAAAACCGTATCAAATCAGTTCAGTAATTTTTCCGTCCATCGCGTTTTTTTTTTTGTGTGCAGAAACGTTAATTTAACATGTTTCTTTATTATATCTTCAATGTACAGACACAACTATTGCATTGGGACCAAACATAACTGGCGAATCGTGGGTGTGTAATACACCTATGCCTACCCCTTCGGGGATACAGGCGTGAAGTTATGTTATGGTATGTTACTACAAATTTATAATTTTATAATAGTATACATTTTTATTCTAATCTGTGCTATTTTTGTGCAAAGTCTACTGCGAATGCAATAATAGCGAATGGAGTTACTGGGATCGTAGCAAGTGATTAGATGAGGCCTCTAACCTACCCCAGGACAAGTTTGTCCTAACGCACGTTAGGACAAACTTGTCCTGGGGTAGGTTAGAGGCCTCATCTAATCACTTGCTACGATCTGCGTTAGGACAAACTTGTCCTGGGGTAGGTTAGAGGCCTCATCTAATCACTTGCTACGATCCCAGTACATAAAACAGGACATAACTCAGTACCTACTATTATATATCCTGTGACAGAACCCTCTTGAAAATTTAGACATAGGTACCCATAAACACCTAGACGGCGCGGCGGGGCGATTAGCGCCCCCACCGCCAAACCGGACCGGGCCGTTTCGAAACCGAAGATGGCCCAGGGTCAGTCGGGGTGCGAGGGAAATGCCTTATGGGCAAGTTATGTTATGCTACACCCCGGCGTCTGAAGACCCGAGACGGCGTGCGGTTTTAGTCGGTTCAAGCCCGACATAACCACACCCGCTGGCCGGTGGGAGGGTATCCAAGCGGATTTCCACACGAAAAAGAAGGTACCCATAAACATTCACCAATCACTTGACGATGATCTACATGACAGCTCACTTTCATAGCATAATAAAAAAGATTAAGAACTCTTGAAAGAACCGTATTTTCTCACAAATTTCGGTGGAAATATACATTCGTAGTCTGACGCATTACCTCCTAATAATGTTACATAATGTTTTTCTAGAATTATATTGACGTTATTACCTTAAAATGGTTTATAGTTATCAATAATTGAAAAGTACTATCAGTACCTACTATTTAGGGTAGGTATATGGGCCCCTACCGAGAATTTCAGATTGATTTTTAAATATTAGACCAGCTGTGCCCTGCGGCTTCGCCCGTAACATACTTCGTTCCCCCGTGGCACCCATTTAACCCATAATTGCCCATAATTTATTAAAAAATAATATCATAATAATAAAGGAATATCCATACATTATTATTGCCCTTTTTATTGACATACTGCTCCGCTGTCCTGGGTAGTAACACTAAAAGTATATATCCTATAACCTTCCTCGATAAATGGGCTATTCAACACAAAAATACTTTTTTAAATTTTGACGGGAGCAAAATTTGTGGCTGGGTCGGTGCTGCTGTCTCCAAATGAGACAGCCACACCGAGACCAAGGCCCACAGGTTTGCTCTCTCATGGCACTATACCGTCTACTGAGCGGAACTCCTGGCCCTACGCAGAGCGGCGTGCGAAGTAGAGCGACATTGATGTTGCCGCGTTCGGTTTTTTCAGTGACAGCAGCGCTCCTTAGCGTAGTCAATCCTCACTATCTTCACCCCCTCTCAGTGGAGACCAGAAACGCTCTTGACCGCTGCAAGCAGCAGGGCAAGAGCGTCTCCCTCTACTGGGTCAAGGCCCATGTTTGTCTTGAGGGAAACGAGAGGGCGGATTGCCTCGCTAAGGAGGCCGAGTTGAAACTCAAACGTAGGCTGGACTACGATCAGTGTCCTGTTTCATTCGTCAAGGGAGTCATACGAGCTGCTTCCCTTGACGAGTGGAACAGGCGATATCGGGAAGGCCAGACTGCTTCAACTATCAAATCTAGTGGGGCGGAAATCACACAGTGATTGTCAAACTTCGGGCCAAACTTAGATATTTTTGTTGCAGTATTTTTATTCAAAATTACAGACCTTAGGCTTTATGCATATTATTCGACGCGTCTTTATATATTGAGCAATAAATATGAAGAAAATGAAATCAAATCAAACGTCTTCGACGTCAAAAACACAAAAAAAATGATTTTATATTTCAGTTTCTTTCAGAGTCTGGTTGTTTTACGTAAATATACAATATACGTATTGTCATTGTCACTCAAATGTCAAAGTCAAATATGCGTTACTCTGATAACTCGAAAGAAACTCACTTGTAAAAGTTTTTTAGGGACAATTTGTATGGTAGGTACCCGAAACCTTGAAAGTACAAACCCCAAAATCTAATCAGTTCTTCCCATTAACCAAACAAGATGATTGGCGAAAGAATTTTTTAACTCGGATAAGTGGTTCTTGAGTTATTGCGTAAACAGACATCCAGACATCCAGACATCCAGACATCCAGACCAACAGACAGACCGACACAAAAATTTTTTTTGCTTAATTAGACTTAGAATCATGTGAAACGCCGAGAAAAGTGATAAAAAGTGGGGGTAAGATTTTGATTTTTTTTGCGTGATTTTAAGACTTCGGTGTCCACCTGATTCGGTGGCCCGAAGTAACTGTTCTACCCCTGCGTGGTAGAGGCATATGGGAACTTTTGTTATATATATATTTAAAAAAAGGATCATCAGGAGGACTAACATACCTACAACCCAGTTTCAAATTTAAAAAAAACATTATCATGTGGCTTGCTGCTACGGAACCCGTAATGGGCGAGTCCGACTTTTTATTAAATTATGAGAATAGGCCCCGGGGGTAGGTATAAAAAAAAGTTTTCCGCTTTATAATATACTAACTAATGCCCGCGTCTCGTTTTTAGGGTTCCGACGCCAGATGGTAAAAAACGGAACCCTTATAGATTCGTCATGTCTGTCTGTCTGTCCGTATATCACACTATTTTTTTTCCAAAACTATAAGAACTGTGCTGTTGCAACTTGGTAAGTAGGTGTATTCTGTGAACCGCATTAAGATTTCACACAAAAATAAAACAATAAATTTGGGGGTTCCCCATACTTAGAACTGAAACTCAAAACATTAACTATGAAACCCAAACCCCAAAAATGATATTGTGGTTTCTATCTTTTTTTTTTCTAAACTGAACTGAAACTAACTGAACGCGAGAGACACTTCCAAAGTAGTAAAACGTGCCCCCCCCCCCCCTCCCTCCCGTAACTTCTAAAATAAGAGAATCATAAAACTGAAAAAAATATATGATGTACATTACCATGTAAACTTCAACCGAAAATTGGTTTGAACGAGATCTAGTGAGTAGTTTTTTTTTAATACGTCTTAAATCGTAAACCGCAATTTTATTCGCCTTTCCTTCAATCAACTCAAATTCTATCCTAGAATTTATTGTATTTTTTCTATTTTTGTGTGAAAATCTTATTGCGGTTCACAGAATACATTTACTTACCAAGCTTCAATAGCATAGTTCGTATAGTTTCGGAAAAAAGTGGCTGTGACATACGGGCGGACAGACAGACAGACATAGCGAATCTCAAAGGGTTCCGTTTTCTGCCATTTGGCAACGGAACCCTAAAAACCGCGTCCAAATTCGTTCAGTAGTTTTATTATCCATCGCGAACAAACAGACAACAACGCAAAAAGGTCAGCGCAAAAAAATCGCGACCAGCGTCACGTGTGCTCGTCGCCTCACGTGACGCTGGTCGCTGGTGGTGTTTTGTTCTTCATTAGTATTTTTTTTGTTTTTATTTTTTTTTTATTTTTTTTTTCTTTATTTTACCCCATTTTTTTTTGTTTCAAATACATATTGTCGATACCAAGTCATCTCACCAAATTCAGAGACCTAATTTTGTGACACCTTATAGATAGGACAAACATTTCTACACAATTTCAACAAACTATTTCTAAATAAATTTTCGTCACACCCTTGTAATAAAGTTACAGTAGCAGAACAGCATCGTATGGACAAAAATTAAAACTGTACCGCAAATGTAATAACACGCGAAATGAGATCCCGCACGCAATCGGCGAAATCAGGTCTTGTTTATTTCATCTGCACCTTACAACCTTATTAAATAAGCGTTTAAAGTTCATTTTACTTTACCAAACTGAATTTGGAGATACCTATAAATTTTTATAGGGTTAGATACAGTAAGAAAGATAATAATGCTACGAAATAATGTTGTGTTTTCAGAATATTAATGTAAATTAACTTGGGTAAAGATGTTTCTGCACCGGAAGATTTTTATGCTTATTATGCTATTTAAGGAGTTGGATAATGTGGAAACAGGAACAGATTTTTATATAATAGTAGCCCCGGAAAGGGGGGGAAGGCGTGCACCGTGGTCCCTAAATCCGAGGGGGGCATATCGAAGCCGGAGATGGCCTGGGTCAGTCTGGGTGCGAGGGAAATACCTATTGGGCCACTTTACACCCCGACGTCTGAAGACCTGAGATGGCGCGCGGTTTTAGTTGGTTCGAGCCCGACATAACTTCCCCCGCTGGCCGGCGGGAGGGTATCCGAGAGGATTTCCGCACGAAAAAATAAGGGTTAAGTAGATAAAGTAAGAAGATAATAATGCTACGAAATAATGTAAGGCTGTTTTCAGAATATTAATGTAAATTACAGTAGGTAAAGATGCTTCTGTGCTGGGAGATTTTTTTGCTTAGTGTGCAATTCAAGGAGTAGAACGAGGTACCCATAATTTGTAAACAGGAATTTTTATCATAGTATGCTATTCAAGGCGTATGAAACTACTATAACCAGCCTATAATAAAATATACTTTTCGTTTAGCACGTGGTCAGTCGGGTAGGAAAATGAAGGTCCGGCTGGGATTGACTTGCTTCGTTTTGTGAAGCGTTCTCTGCTTCCCAAATAGTGTTGTTAAAACAAAGTTAAATATTTAATCTGTACATATTATATAATCGTAACGAGGTGAAAACTGTACTTTGAATATTTATTTCAAAAAAAATTCTAGAAACAATACCGATGCCAAAAATGAGATTTTCAGAATTTTTGTCTGTTTGTCTGCTTTTTATTATCGATGTTCGAGCATCACTTGAAAACCGCTGAATAGATTCAGCTGAAATTTAGCATGAATATTCTTCTAGGGTATGGTCATAAACTACATTATATATCATCACGCTATTATAAGTCTGATAGGAGCAGCAGGGTAAAATCACCCAAATCTATTAGTGATCATTTATGTATTATTAAGAAAGTTAACGAAAGTTTTCAATCAGTGCGTCCTACCCTTAATGACCTACGGGGCTGAGACGTGGACACTCACGATAGGGCTGGTCCACCAGTTCATAGTCGCTCAGCGAGCTATGGAAAGAGCTATGCTCGGAGTTTCTCTGAAGGATAGGATTCGTAACTAATATATCCGACAGAGAACCAAGGTTATCGACATAGCTCAAAGAATTAGCAAGCTGCAGTGACAGTGGGCCGGCCATATCTCGCGAAGAACCGACAACCGCTAGGGTAAACGTGTTCTTGAGTGGAGACCACGACTCGGTAATAATCCTTTTTATAAAACTGGTAATATAAAAGAGTAACAGCAGTAGCCTACCTGCTACGGTGTTGGTTGGTTTGAGGCAGAGTTCAACCCGCAAACTCAAAACTCACTTATTTTCTAAAACCAGCAATTCTAAGGAGAAGCTGACTAATAACAGCTTTAGAGTTCAATTGATGAATATACCTTTTTTTGAACGTTCGGAAACCCCCTCGGTCTTCACTTTACCGGAGCTAACGGTAAGGTAGGTATATCGGACTTGAACCAACTAAAACCGCACAGTGTCTTTCGCGTCAGCCATGTGGTACGGGGAATCTGGTGTGCCCTAGAAAGGAAATCCCAGTGACCCCGACCTGCTCCGTTGTTAGGGATCTAATTCCCCCTTCCCTAAAGAGAGGCGCGCGCGGAAACTCGACGTACCGCCCCCTGGGCCTGGGCCAAGAAGGATGGAAATCGTTCATGAAGCACAAAGATCATTTCACCATGCCACCTGAGATCAATAAGTTTTATAATACGACTTGTACCGCTAAATCGTCTGACACATTTAATAATTAAAGATTAATTTCAGTAAATGATTTACAAACCAACCAAAAACCCTTAATCAAATCCTTCCAACGAAAATAGAATTAAATTTCCCTTCTACCTCAGTTTTAATAATGAGAGACTAAATATTTGATATACGGTGTAAAAATATACAACCCAGTCCGATAATTGCCTCCGCTCAAGGGCAACCAACCCTGCCCATAATTTAATGTGATTTATATTAGGGGCGGACATTTTTTTTCTAAAATAACACGCACTGAACGCCAAGCCTATTTCAGCATGGAATTTGTGGTCGGTATCGGTAAGATTTTAACTAGACTACTTTCGTGATTGGTTTTGTTTTTGTTTGGCAATGAGAATATCTCTGCTATCTGTTTTTTATATCAATTTAGGCACAAAAGGTTTTGTTAACTAATGGTATTGGTACTAACGCAATTCAACCAAATGTTGATCAACTTTTCCATTTCCCTCATTATCAAGTATTTTTATTTAGACAGTTCTCGAAGAGAACTTCTGAGTCAATATTTAACTAGAAAAATTGGTAAATTATGTACCTAAATTATGTCTGTTTAGACATAATTTAGGTACATAATTTACCAAATAAAATTAAAATTGGTAAATTATGTACCTAAATTATGTCTAAACAGACATAATTTAGGTACATAATTTACCAATTTTTCTAGTAGTCAATATTTAACTAGAAAAATTGGTAAATTATGTACCTTTTTTTTTTTTTTTTTTTTTTTCGTGCGGAAATCCCTTCGGATACCCCCCCGCGTGCCAGCGGGGGCGGTTATGTCGGGCTTGAACCGACTAAAACCGCACGCCGTCTCGGGTCTACAGACGCCGGGGTGTAAGGTTGCCCATAGAGCATATCCCTCGCACCCCGACTGACCCTGGGCCATCTCCGGTTTCGAGATGGCCCCCTCGGGTTTGGGAACCACGGAGTCCCCGTCTTGCCCCGGTTTGGGGGAGGGGCGCTAGTCGCCCCACCGTCCCGGCCTGCTTCTGCTGGGGTGACAGGTGGCCTCACCCGCCACCCCCAGGCCTGCGCTCATGGAGGACGGAGGTCGTTAAGCGACCTCCGGCGCCTGAGTTGCCTGCGACGCGCGGCGAGCAAGTTGCGGGCTCGGCGGACCGGGAGAGTTCTAAGTCTCTCCCGGGCGCGCTCCGCCACCTCCTTCGCGAGCATTACATGCTCGCAGAAGGAGGCGGCGGCGGCCCACGCGCTCGCGCTCCGCACCATTGCCGCAATCATGCTGCCGAGCGAGAGGACTCCCACCCCGATGGCTGCCACGAGGTCACGCCTCGGCGCCTCCCACGCCGGGCAGTCCGCCAGCGTGTGCAGCCCTGAGTCCTCGCTCGCGTCGCAGTGATGACACTCAGGCGTTGGCTCCTTCCTGATCCGATGCAGGTGGTCCCCGAAGCACCCCTTCCCTGAGATCACCTGCGTCAGTCGGTAGGAGAGGCTTCCGTGTCGCCTCTCCAGCCAATCCTCCATGATGGGCCTTACCGCCGCTATTGCGGCGTGCCCTGCGCTTGGTTGCCCAAGTCGTTCCTTCCACTCCACCACGATGGCCTGGCGGAGCTGGGACTGCACGGCCTCGATTTCTCGAGGCTCGGGGTTCCATCCCTGCTCCCGCGCCTCCTTTCGCCACTGGTACAGTTGCGAAAGGGCTCTCGCTTCCAGGTCCCATGGCGGAGTTCCGGCAAGGAGACTCGCCGCCTCGAAGGAGATCGTGCGGTACCCTCGGATGACCCTGATGGCCAGAACTCGCTGCGGAGCGCGCAGCATCCGCACAGTTCTGGTCCTCAGGGCCTCCGCCCATATTGGACACCCATACAGGGCCATGGACCGCACGATCCCCGCGTAGAGTCTCCTGCAGGAGTCATCGGGCCCCCTCATGTTGGGCAACAGCCGAGCCAGAGCAAGAGCTGTGCCCTTCAATTTGGGGGCCAGACTTCGGATGTGCTCTCCGAAGTCCCATCGGCCGTCGAGCACGAGCCCCAAATATTTCATTTGGGGCTTGATGCCGATGCGATTTCCTCCCACGATGAGACTGGATCCCTCGGGTGGCTTGCTCCGAGGCCCATGGAAGAACAGGGCCTCGGTTTTATGCAGGGCCACCTCGAGACCCAGCCGCCGGATCCGCCTAACGACTTGGGCAACCGCGGTCGTGGCCTTTCGGGTCGCTTCGCGGTACGTCGCCCCGCACGCCGTCACGAGCGTGTCGTCCGCGTAGCACGTGACGGTGGCACCGCCTACGATCTCACCGCGAAGCACCCAGTCGTATCCGATGTTCCACAGGAGCGGCCCCAGGACCGATCCCTGTGGAACACCGCACGACATTTCACGCCGACCGAGACCGGTCACGGTTGGGTAGATGACGGCTCTCTCCGTCAAATACGCCCCGACTATGCGGCGGAGGTAGAGAGGCACTTCGTGATACACGAGCGCCTCCCTAATACAACTCCAGGGCAAGGTGTTGAACGCGTTGGCGATGTCAAGGGACACCGCCAACATCACCTCACCCCGGGCTACTGCATCCTCCGCCAGAGCCCTCACGCGCATGATGGCATCCACGGTAGAGCGCCTCTGGCGGAAGCCATATTGGCCATCCGCCAGGTCCGGCCCCACTCTTGAGAGGTGCTCGACGAGGCGCTTCGCAATTACTCTTTCAAAGAGCTTGCACACCTCGTCGAGCAACACTATGGGCCGGTAGGCGGACGGCGAGTCCGCCGGGCGCCCCTCCTTTCGGATGAGGACCAGTTTCCCCGTCTTCCACAATTTCGGAAACTGGCCCCGCTCCAAACATGCGCTGAGAAGCCCTCTCAGTCGGGGCTCGAGAGCGTCGTCGACTAGAGCTAGGACCCACGCTCGGCCTGGAATGCCGTCAGGTCCCGGGGCGGTGTGTTTGGCTCTTAGCCTTCTCACCGCCAGCTCTAGTTCTACCCAAGTGACCTCGGGCACGTCGTCGTCTTCCACGTCGGGCGCCATGCGCAACCGAGGCGGAGTCATCTGCGGTGGAACATGTTCCACCGCCCGCGCTGGGAACAGGGAGCCAACAACTCCTCCGAGCAGATCCGGCTGGAGACACCGGGTTAACGGCGGGGCCTTAGGGCGCAGCTTGCCCCTCACCATCCGGTAGGGCCGCCCCCAAGGGTCCCGCTCCAGCGTCTCCAGCAGCTCGCGGAAGGCGTCCCGTTTGGAACGCCTTATCTCCGCTCGGAGGGCTCGTCTGGCCTCCCTGTATCCCTCGTACAACTCCGCCTCTCGGGCCTCCGCATCTGCGGGGCGGCGACGCCTCCTACGGAATCGGGCCCACCGGCGGTGCGTGATCACGCAGCCCCGTCTGAGCTGCGCGATCTCCGACGACCACCAGTAGACCTGACCCCTCGGATTATAGGGCGGAGCCCTAGGCATCGCCGCGTCACAGACACGGGTCATGGCCTCCCGGAACCACTCCGCCTCATCGTCTATGCTGACAGGCCTGTCCGGCGCAGGGGCCCAGGCCTGTACGATGGCGGCTTCCAGGAGGAGCTCCCGATCAAGTCGCTTAAGCGCCCAACGTGGCTCGGGTGGAGCCGGTGCAGCCGGCGCGTCGTTCGCAGGGGGGGACACGTCAAACCGAATGTATCGGTGATCCGAACTTGTGTCCTCCCCCAAAACGACGCGCCAGCCCTGAACACGTCGCGCCAACGAGGGGCTCGCGAACGATAGGTCCACGATGGAGCTACCCCTCGAGGTCACGAACGTGTCCACGGCTCCCCGATTTAGGAGGACTAGGCCGAGTCGTGCGGCCCAGTCCACCAGTGCCCTGCCTCTATGCCCCGTCGCGCCCCTTTTGTGTCGGGAACCCCAGGCATACGACCAGGCGTTGAAGTCCCCGAGCACAAGGACCGGACGGGGCTGGCAGGCATTGACGACGACGGCCAGCTGACGGAGCCACTGCTCATATGCAGCTTGGTCTCGGTTCGGCGTGATATAAGCGGCCACGACCGCTATATCCCCAACCGCCGCCGCCACGCAGCCGGGTCCCCTTGCAACGACGGCAAGAGGGGGGCTGCCGGCGGCAGGGTTGTGCACCAGTGCCGCCGACCCATCCAGCGCGGTTTCCCAGGCAGGCCCGAGGAACCGGTGGGTGTATGGGTCGGCGACAGCGGCGACATTTATGGCCCACTGTGCCATGCTCTGGCGCAGAAGATCCTGAGCATGGGCACCGTGGCCAACGTTCACCTGCAGGATGCGGAGTTGAGGATCCATTATTGAACCCCCATCTCGGCATCCCGCTGTGAACTGGAGGCGTAAGGGTTGGCCACAGCGGAAGCAACGGTCACCCGCCGTCACTTCCGCCGTGCAGTGCACCCCCACATGGCCCACCGACAGGCACCTGAAGCACCTGGCCGGTCGGGCCTGCAGGAGCCGTACCTGCGCCCTCAGGAAGCCTCCCACCAGGAGGCTCCGCCCGTCTGCGACCTTTTGGGCCGCCGCGATAGGGCAGCCGACAACTGCTGCCCCCTGTCCACCGCGGCCGAAGCGTATAGCTCCGGCCTTTACTGTGTCCGGGGAGCAGTCCCCGGCCTCCGCCACGGCGAGCCTGAGCTCTTCTGCCGTGACGGAGTCGTCCAGGCCCGTAATGCGCACTTCTGCGCATTTAATGGGCCTGGGCACCCGGACGTCGGCTGCGTCCAGCGACTCCCTCAGCCGAGCCGCTAGGGCGTCGGCCTTGGGGCCACTGGCGGCGCCAGGGACCTCGAGAAGCCGGGCTCCCGTCCGTGTGCTCTTGCACCGGACACCCGGGATCTCGAGGGCCTTGAGGTCTACGTTGGCCTTAACTTTGGCCAACACCTCGGCATACCCCATGCCCCTGCCCGCTGCCTCCGCCGTCAGGGTGACGACGACGGCCGCGGTACGAGGGGCACGGAGCTTCCCCGGCGCTGTCTTCGCGGCGGCCGCGGCCTTCCTGGCCTTCTTGGCGGCCTTCTTGGCGGCCTTCCGCCTCTTTTTGTTGGCTCCAGCCACCTCCCAGCCCCCTTCCAGTGGGGTGGAGGTAGTCGGAGCCACGGCTGGGGCTGGGGCCAGGGCTGGGGACGTCTTCCCCTTGCCCTTCCCCTTGCCTTTGCCCTTCCCCTTCCCCTTCCCCTGAGCGGGAGGGGGCTGAGGAGCCGGCTCCGGCAGGGTCGCACCTGCAGCCGGGCGGGTGGGGCCCTTCTGGGCTGCAGCCGAGTATCCGGCCACCGGCGGCGCCAGAGGCGGACGGCGGATGGAGTCCATTAAGGCCTCCATCCGACACATCATGCGCTCCTCCAGCGCCTCCATATATGGGAGCCAGGACTCCGCCGGTGGCTCGCTGGACCGTGTCGTTCCCAGCGATCGCGCCGGCCGCGTCGGCTGTGCCAGTTGCTGCGCTGGTAGCGCCGACTGTGCCGGTTGCGCCAACCGGGACGACCTCGTCACCCGCACCGGCTGCGCGGGTTGTGCTGGCGGCACTAGCTGCGCAGAGCTCGCTACCACCCTCTGCAGCTCCTCGAGAGCGGCAGAGAGCCGAGCTGTCTCCCGACGGGACTCAGCCAGCTCCGCCGCGAGGGCCTCATTTTCGGAGGCGATGCCGAACACGATGTTCAGCATCTCCTCCTGTTTTGGGTCCGGGGACCCTTGGGACGATGCAGCCACTCTCTGGAGACTCTCCAAGAGTGACTGTGTCCTCCTGCCAAGCTCCGGTGCCGCAGAGGTGGAAGGCCTCGGCGGCGACTTGGCTGCGGCTTTCCCAGTGTTCGAGGGGGCTCGGATGGATTGGCCAGCCCTCGTGCCACCTCGCGCCCCTCGGCGGCCTGCGGCCACCTTGGACGCCGGCTTTGCCACCTCATCACTGCTGGAGGAGGCCGTCCCGGTGAGGGTAATTTCCTCATCCGACACGTCCTCCTTCGGCCTAGGCTTCCTGGAGCGCCGCTTCCGCTTCTGGGCAGCCTTCACGCCCAATCCCAGCGGGCTGCTCGCCCTGCTCCTCTCGCTAGCAGTGTCGAACTTCTCCGACACTACCGCGGTTTTTGGCGTGACCTCCACGCATGACTGCTGCGCGACCTCCGCGCAGACTGTTTCGCTTGGTTTTTGGGGGGGGTTTTGGTTTTTCAATATATTGTCCATATGAGTCCCACGAGTATGAGTCGATATAAATACACTTCCCGGGTGACGCTCATTCCGGGAAGCGGGGTACATACTGTGGAGGTCCCCAGGTGTCCACAGGTTTTTACGACTTCGCTGTCGGGTCTTATAGACTTTTCCTTGTCGCGGGCCGGCCAATCAAGGCAAGCCCCGCGTCCTCCGAGATCACATCTTCCCGCATGTGGCTAGCATGCAGGTCCATGACGATCACCCGGAGATTACGCGACGCGGAAGGGCAGCCACCCCTCCCATCACCGACGGCGGCACGAATGCCCGTCAGCCCCTGCGCGAGCAGTGGGCCGACCCGTCCCCTGATCCCCTCGGATCAACACGTCGCTCGCAGTGTCTCCTCTGATAACAGCAGAGGGGTACCTGGAGCGACCACCACCGCGGGCCTTGCAGGCCCGCCATACCCCGACCCCCTCGTGCAATGGGGTCAGCTGGCCCTGAGAAGGGCCGGTCGGTCGGACTCTTGGCCGTTGACGTTGACGCCAGCTACTCCAGAGGAGCAATCAATGATGCGTCATCGCCCACGTTGCCCAGGGTGCACCAAACGCGGAGGTGTTCCAACCAGTCGCACCCCGGTAAATTATGTACCTAAATTATGTCTGTTTAGACATAATTTAGGTACATAATTTACCAATTTTTCTAGTTAAATAATGACTCAGGAGTTGAAATTACTAAATATCGATACTTATTGAGGTTTCCTTAAATATGACGACATCCATTATTATAAACAATTTTTATATATTTATAGTAAAACGAACCTCAAGTGCTAATATCTAAATAAACCTTTTAGAAATTGGCTGACTAAACGAACTAATCTAAGTTCTATTATAAAGTTGATCTGAAACATAGGTAGCTTTAGTGGATATTCGGAAAGTCTGAAACCGTATTCACTGCTTAAATATTGGATTGGATGGATTCTAATGGTCAGACGTAATATACTGAGATTTTTTCTATGAAATAGAAGTTACCTTTCGTGATTAAATGTAATTCAAAACGACTTGTATTCTGATATGTTTTGTTGGTGAAGCTTGAGCTAGATTATAGAGCTACTTTTGTTAAGATTTGATATTTGGTATTGTAGCAAACAAGGACAGGACAGGTATATAAGATGTTACAACTGTGGAGGGAGGGATAGAGGAAGTAAAAAAAGAAATGAAGAGAGCTAAGGCATCTGACACTCTTCCAAACCTTATGAGATGAGGCATCGTTATATATATACGCTACGTAAAGTTGATATTTAAATAAACGGGCCTATAGCCGTCGAAAACTGTTACATTATTTAAAAAAATATATGTTTATTAAATAATGTCATCCATCAGTTGATCGAATACTGTGGAATTAAAAATTAAATATTCTAATACAAATTTTTATTTTATTTTTTGCTGTAAACAATTTTTCTAAATATTGACAGATTTATTGGACGTAAATGTAACCTAATTTTATTTCTAGTCCGGTTATTTGCTTTTTTTTTGTCGTCACGTTTATCAAATAGAATATTTTTCGACAAAAATACAGATTTCGAAAATGTATAAGCAGGGTAATTTTTGCACAGTACACTTTAAGTTTTACTCTCTATTGAAGACCCGACTGTAAATTTGATATCTCAAAGAGGCTTAACTCGTTTAACATGATCCCATTTACTAATGAACAACGAAACACTTAAAAGGTTTACAAAGTTTGTTTAAAGTTTATATACAGTTTCGGATGTTAAAGACGAATAAGTGTTAAAATTGGAATTTAATTAAAATTGCCCGTAACTCTTGATGATAGTTGTCAACATTGGAGTTGAAAATAAAGTAGTAGATACGACACGTCACTCCTGAGGTAAGTGAATTTATGAACTCACGCCATAGCCTCTGTGCCAAGGAGCAACGGGTAAGAGCTGGTCGCCTCACACCTCATCTCTTGTGTCTTCCGGGTTTTTATTTTTAATCCCATGTTCGCTGCCTCACCCTGCAGGTCGTCCAGTTTCACTTGCATGTCGGCGCATGTGTGACTCAGCAGACATAGGTCCGTCTTCACCTTTGCATTCAGATCACCCATGACGATAGCTATGTCCTGCTTACGGCTGTTCTTCAAAGTAGGGTTCAGCGCGCTATAGAAATCGTCTTTATCTTTTTCCGATACTAGATTTGTGGGCGCATAGCATTAACCGATTATTATCTTTCGGGATTTAGTGTCGAGCTTGAATTGAATTGAATGATTTGCTCTGAGACGGTTGTCTACTCCAGAAGGCACTTTTCCCTGTCTGTGTGAGGAGAAGTTTTGATGGGTTTGGGCCAAAGTCCGCCAATAACCCTGGGGTTATCCTTTCGAGGGCTTAGCCGCGGTGCCCGGCAATGGACACTTGGGGAGAAAACCCGGTGGTTTTATTTTGTCCGATTCTGACATGCCCATCCCATCGTTGCCACCGATGGGGTGAAGGCCGTGGGCGTTTCCACACGCTAAAAAAATGGGTCCGGTTTTGCACTACTTTAGTTTCTTTGATCGTTTGCATTTTGGATAAGCGAGTGAATAGCCCACTATATCCTAGCCCATTGGTAGGACTGCCATCTTATGGCGCGCTCAGGTTTATTCTGGATATCTTCCCTGATGAGTGTGCTCTGTTTTGAGGCGCATAAGAATCGCCTTTAACGCTGTATCTTTACCTTATCAGCGACTCGGAGGTGGCGGACACATCACGTGTGGCGCGGTTGCAGCAGTTCTCAGGGGGTCGGCGGGACCGTGGACGACTCTCACTGGTCAGGACACTGCTACATATCGTGTTCCGCCACAAACACAGCAAATGGTTTCTTGATATTTTCTAGTTAATGCTGTTCTTACACCAGCGATACCTACCAAGACCATACCCTTTTTTTCGTGAAGAAATCCCCCTGAATACCCCCCTACCCCCAGGCCTGCACTCAGGAGGACTGAGCTGTTCAGCGACCTCCGACACCCGAATCACCTCAAGCATTGTTTGCTCGCAGAAGGTGGTGGCAGCGGACCACGCGCTCGCACTCCGCACCATCACTGTAAGCAAGACTCCCACTCCGAAGGTTGCCACGAGGGACCGCTTCGACACCTCGCCGGGCATTCCACCAGCGTGTGCAGCCTCGCTGACATCACAGTGATACCTAGACATTACCCTGGCTTTCCCCCCTATCTATGTCTCTGTGGCGTAGCGGTAGCGCATTCGACTGTTAAGTCAGAGATCGCGAGTTCGATTCCCGCTCATTAATAATATGTTTATTTGGCCTAGGTGTTTCTATGTATAAAATGTATTTATTTACAAAAAAAAGTATCTAAGTAGGTTAATTCGCATTCTAGAACCCATATGACAAGCTCTGCTTAGTTTGGGTCTAGATGGCGCTGTGTTATATGTCCTGGAATATTTATTTATTTATAACTTTAAGTTAATTACTTTCTTTTTCATGAATTTGTCACATCATTAGATGGATGAATAATGAAAATAAACTTCATCTTAAAGTGGTTTAAAGGTTCATTCCTCCTTTTTACATTATTATAGCGACAAGGAAAAGCTTTCACAATCCTTGTTAATGTCAGATTTCGGCAATTTAATACTTTAAAATAAATTAAATGTAGAGATAGTAACCGTATTGAAAAGAGAAGTCAGCAAAATTTCGGTACCACTCATCGATCCATTATTTCAACTTCTATATACCTCCACAGTGTAGAGAACTCTTTCGACTGTGAAAACTCTATAAATAACGTTCATGACATATTTAAGGAAATTTAATAACTAATGATCATAAACATATTGTTTTTTTTCGCGATTAACGTGTCATGTACCACGGTAATGGACTTTTACAAACTACCACAAAACTTGACTTTTCAATCTATGTAAGGCCGGATTTACCTATGAAAATCCGTTCAACAAAACTGAGTTCTCACAACCCGACGTAAAATGTACTAACGCAGTTTAAATTAAATTTAACTCGTTTATTTTGTTGTTGTTTATATTTATACTAAGAGTATAATGATACATAAAGTTGCGTGTAGCTTCCAGAGTCCTTCGTTACTAAATTTTATCACTCTTTCCGTAATTAAGATTCTTCTTGATTCTTGGTGTTCATTTCAAATAATGAGACTCTTCTTATTATATTGGAGGGATATCATCCCTCTTCTTGAGAAGCGAATATGCCCCATCATTACGTCTATGAACATAGATATTTAACTTAGTTAAGTCATAGTTTAAGTACTTGTAAGTCAAATTGTATTGGACACGCCATTTTAAATATTTTGTAGTAAATTATTTAGTGTAAAAGCGGCGATAGCCCAGTGGCGTACGTAACGGACTGCTGAGACGAGGTCTCGAGTTCGATCACCAGTCGCCCCGGGCACACACCTCTGACTTTTCGTAGTTATGTGTGCATTAATAAATGTTAATTATCACTCGCTTAATAATGTGCCCAGTAGATGGCAATAGGCTCTCCCCCTATAACATAGGGACCTTAACATAACTGGCGAATCGTGGGTGTGTAATACACATCTCTGCCTACCCCTTCGGGGATACAGGCGTGTAGTTATGTTATGTTATATTTTAGTGTTTCAACAGTAATCAACATACGAGTTTAGATTATGTCTATATTTCTGCAATAATATTACGATGTAACATTTTGCCAACCAAACTCATCGGCAGTAGTAACTTCTACGTTCCCATTAACTTCCACTCTGCTATTAACTTCCACTTTGCCATTATTTTCTTCGCTCCCATCGATATCTCGGTGATTAATACTCCCCATTATTTACTAAGATATAGTGAGCCACGGCTAAAACCTTTCAAACTGGCTCGCCAAAAGTAAGTTCACCTAATAAATATAGGAAATACCAACTTTTATTTTATAATTAAACTCAAGCTCGATGTTGAAGCGATAAAACATTAATTAATTGGTAAACTTTGATTGGATTTTTTGGTTATTATATTTGAAGCGTAAGAAAGTGCCCAAATCACCTCAACAAACCTCCAACCCTAGGTAAAGCGTCGCTAGCTTAGTGGTTAAGGAGTCGTCAGCCTTGCGATCGAGAGGTCCAGGGTTTAAATCGGACTTTCAAAAAAGCCTATGGAAATTTAGAATAATATTAAAATATATTTAACGGATTCTATCGCGATTCATTTGGTTTTATTTTAACTTTATTTAACTTTATATTTACTTACCATGACTGGGATCAGTGTACATAATAAAATAATACCTAATAAATCGCTATATAATCCGTTAAAAATTGTTTTATTTGAATGTTTGACATTCGCGTAAACTTCCGACAATATTAAATACAGATAGGTACAGTCAACGACAAAAATAGCTTTACAAATTCCAATTTCTTGATCACAAACAAAACATTAAATATATAAACTTTGTCCGCTGGGAATAATAAAACTGCTTATAACATCAATCGTCGGTACATGTAAATAAAAAAGGTTTGTTACGACCTCTGTGGCATGGCGGTAGTGCATTCAACTGCTACAACAGAGGGCGCGGATCGATTTCTGCTCAGTGCAAATATTTGTATGCGTGAATACGTCTATTTTCATTGGGCTGGGTGTTTCTATGTATAATATGTATGTATTCAGAAAAAAAAGTATTGTTCATCCGCGGTATAGAGCCCATAACACAAGCTAGTTAAACTATGCTTACTTTGGGTCTAGAGAACGCGAAGAATGTCGTAGAATATTTATTTATTTTAGTGGTGATCGACTTTTTTCGTTGACTATACATGATCCACCACAACGAGCCGCTTATGGCATATTTTTGCGCTGTTAGGCCCTGAGTTACATCTACGGGCTCGGGCAAAATGTTATTGAGTTTGGTATTATTAGGAAAGAAAATTGTGGGACCTTAAAACATAGCCGTCGATATGTGGGGTACACTTCTGCCATATAAATACATATGTAAGCATATTATTCACTAGCTGCGCACCCTGGCTTCACCCCGATGCCATTACAGTAGCTTACCCCTGGTCATTACAAAATTAAAAATGTAAATATCCCATTTGGTGCAGTGTTTCGGAAGTTTTGTGCATACATACGTTTCGTAATTAATTTTCATTTACTTAGACATATTAGTGCTGGGCTGGGCTGGTGAATTTACCTATTTAAATTAAGACTACACCTAAATCACCTAAATCACATGAAACTCAAAAAGTTCAGATTTTTTACCATACAATTAGAATAGTTTTAGATCGGAAAAAGAGAACATCCAGGACGGGACAGAATTACGGTAAATGGCTCAGCGTCGTCTTGAGACGTATATAATATATCGGTGAATTTCGAATAACTGGGACGTCTAGGTGGCTCAGTTGGTCAGAGCATTCCCCCTGTAAGGGACTGGTCGCGGCTTCAAGTCCTAGTCCTAGATGTTCTCTAATCTAAATCTATAGGCAAAGTAAGCTTACTAATTGCTTAAAAATTTAATTGTAAATTAGAATTTCAAATAGGTCAATGACAATAATTTTGGAAGTTAGAAAAGAATGCATTGGGGGTCAATCAAAAACTGAAAGGAATACGAATCCGTTTCTCCAGGGGTTAGGTTAGGTTAGGTTAGTATAGGAGTCGAAAAGGTTCTAGTTGAAAATCAGCGCTAGGCATCAGTCTGGCATTATGCTGAACCAGGTCCTATTCGGCAAGCTTTTAAGATAGGTACTCACATACTCTCGACGAGGTTTGCAAACTCTTTGAAAGAGTAATTGCGAAGCGCCTCGTCGAGCACCTCTCAAGAGTGGGGCCGGACCTGGCGGATATGGCTTCCGCCAGAGGCGCTCCACCGTGGATGCCATCATGCGCGTGAGGGCTATGACGGAGGATGCAGTCGCCCGGGGTGAGGTTATGTTGGCAGTGTACCTGGACATCGCCAACGCGTTCAACACCTTGCCCTGGAGTTGCATTAGGGAGACGCTCGTGTATCACGAAGTGCCTCTCTACTTCCGCCGCATAGTCGGGGCGTATTTGACGGAGAGAGACGTCTTCTACCCAACCGTGACCGGTCTCGGTCGACGTGAGATGTCGTGCGGTGTTCAGCAGGGATCGGTCATGGGGCCGCTCCTGTGGAACATCGGATACGACTGGGTGCTTCGTGGTGAGCTCGCAGACGGCACGCTCCTGACCGTGTGCGGGGCTACGTACTGCGAAGCGACCCTGAAGGCCACGACCACGGTTGCCCAAGTCGTGGAGCGGATCCGGCGGCTGGGTCTCGAGGTGGCTCTGCATAAATCCGAGGCCCTGTATTTCATGGGCCTCGAAGCAAGCCACCTAAGGGATCCAGTCTCATCGTGGGAGGTAATCGCATCGGCATCAAGCCTCTAATGAAATATTTGGGGCTCGTGCTCGACGGCCGATGGGTCTTCGGAGAGCACATCCGAAGTCTGGCCCCCAAGTTGAAGGGCACAGCTTTCGCTTTGGAGCGGCTGCTGCCCAACATGAAGGGGCCCGATGACTCCTGCAGGAGACTCTACGCGGGGATCGTGCGGTCCATGGCCCTGTATGGGTGCCCAAAATGGGCGGAGGCCCTGATGGCCATCAGGGTCATCCGCGGGTACCGCACGATCACCTTCGAGGCAGCGAGTCTCCTTGCCGGAACTCCGCCATGGGACCTGGAGGCGAGAGCCCTTTCGCAACTATACCAGTGGCGAAAGGAGGCGCAGGAGCAGGGACGGAACCCCGAACCTCGAGAAATCGAGGCCGTGCAGTCCCAGCTCCGCCAGGCCATCGTGGTGGAGTGAAAGGAACGACTTGGGCAACCAAGCGCAGGGTACGCCGCAATAGCGGCGGTAAGGCCCATCATGGAGGATTGGCTAGAGAGGCGACACGGAAGCCTCTCGTACCGACTGACGCAGGTGATCTCCGGGAAGGGGAGCTTCGGGGACCATCTGCATCGGATCAGGAAGGAGCCAACGCCTGAGTGCCATCACTGCGACGCGAGCGAGGACTTGGGGCTGCACACGCTGGCGATCTGCCCAGCGTGGGAGGTGCCGAGGCGTGACCTAGTGGAAGCCATCGGAGTGGGAGTCCTCTCGCTCAGCAGCATGATTGCCGCAATGGTGCGGAGCGCGAACGCGTGGGTCGCCGTCACCTCCTTCTGCGAGCATGTAATGGTCGCGATGGAGATGGCGGAGCGCGCCCGGGAGAACTCTCCCGGCCCGACGAGCCCGCAATATGCTCGCGGCGCGCCGCAGGCGACTCAGGCGCCGGAGGTCGCTAAACGACCTCCGTCCTCCATGAGCGCAGGCCTGGGGGTGAGAGGTGAGGTCACCTGTCACCCCAACAGAAGCAGGCAGGGACGGTGGGGCGACTAGCGCCCCTCCCCCAAACCGGGGCAAGTCGTAGACACCGTGGTTCCCAAACCCGAGGGGGCCATCTCGTAACCGGAGATGGCCCAGGGTCAGTCGGGGTGCGAGGGATATGCTCTATGGGCAACCTTACACCCCGGCGTCAGTAGACCCGAGACGGCGTGCGGTTAAAAAAAAAAAGTACTCACATACTGTAATTTAGGCTATTCTTTTTTTTATATTGATAATAAGTGAGTCCCAAAGCAGACTGAAAAAAAAATTTCTTTCTTTCTTTCTTTCTTAACGAACTAACGAAACCTAACATCGAATGAAATTGTATGAAGTCAAATATATTAACTTGGGAATCAAATTGTAATTTGTTGAATCAACTCTTACTTTGCAATTTGTGAAGTTTAATAGAATTATCCGAAGTAAATTGTGATAAGACAAATTACTAAGAAAACTATTTAATTGAATAAATATAATCTAACAATACGTTTAGAGCATACGTACTTAATTAACTTGCGCAGACTATTGGGCTAAAAATAGTGGATGATTCGTCCACTCACTGACGTCACCCACTGGTGGATGCAGAGGGAATTATGGTTTCCCCAGACTTCTACGACAATTGATTGATAGTTTTTAACCTTTTATTTCCAGCCGACGCCACTCTGGGTGTACACGATGACAGCAATTCCTTCTGCACTCACTAATGTGTGAATACAATGGATGCACGAGTCGTGATCCATAAATATACTGGGCAAAGAAGGTGGCAACATTTCTTTCTTCAAGGAACTCTCCTCTTGGCACACATTTTTGTTAAATCGATTTCGCCATTTGTTTTTCTGGTTAACCCTCTCTTTTCCGTGCGGAAATCTCTTCGAAAACCCAAGCCCTGCCACAGGGGGTGGTTATGTCGGACTTGAACCAACTAAATCCGCACGCCGTCTCAGGTCTTCAAACGCTGGAGTGTAAGGTTCTGGTTAAGCCTGGGGTGAGTTGGTTCACCGTTTTTGGATACTTTCAGAATGAATATCCATCCAATAATTACCAACCTAAAATTAGGGTGATTTTTCAGGGCTGAGAGAAAGAAACCTCTTTATACATTAATCCTGTTAATGAATTTTAATTTTCTTTTACCGGTGAACCTCGACTTGGAGTCGAACCTTTTGAACTCGCTATAGTTACTGGAAAATTAATAAAAGCTCTTTGTGTTGCACTTAATTTTGTCTTTATTTCTTCAAACACACATTCATTGACATGAAATATTTGATTTGATTACTGAACCATTATTACCTTACACTACTCGTAGGAGAGACATCATCAAGAAGAGAGAAGCAAGTGCTGTCATTATAAAGGTTAACGGACTCTTTGGCGTAGCGGTAGTGCATCCCAAACCTATTAATTTTCAGTGCTGCACAAAATCTTGTACCAAATACTCAACGACCAAAACAGAAATAGATAATACTGATTTTTCATACATACGAGATATAAGTGATGCAAATGAAGCAACGAATAACTTTATTTCTACCTTATCATCAATCCTCAATTCAAACACGGAAGTTATCAAAACATCAAAAAGGAACCGATTGTTCAATACCATGGATGACATGGCTTATTCGATGTATTAGAAATCGCGACAGATTGCACATCAAGTCAAGGAAAGCACTCGTTAACATGACACTAAAGGTAGCCTATACCCGTTATCGCAATTTCTGCAATAGGCTGCTACGTAAATTAAAATTAGAATACCATAAAAGCATTATAGATAATGCTGGTTTTAACCCGAAGGCTCTCTGGAAAGCCATTAAAGACGTTACGGATACTCAAAAAAGTAGGGACAGTCCAACGGAGCTTTTGAGAACTTCCATTAACCCTAAGCAATCAATTAACAACGTCTGTAACTTCTTCTCTTCCATTGGAAAAATCTTAGCCGAAAGAATTGCACTCACTGCTCCTTCCCATTCTACCTCACCATTGACAGCTAACCCTTCTCCAACTCATTTAGTGAATTCCATGGCTGTACTAGAGGTGACGGAGGCCGAAGTAGAGGCTATTATCATGCCACTACGCTCAGATTCTGCTGGGGTGGGATGGCATTTCGCCTAAGGTCTTTAAACTGTCCCGTAAAGCTTTTGTCCCTCCTATAACCCATATCTGCAACCTAACAATAAACAGCGGCGTTTTTCCGGATGCTCTAAAGAAAGCATTAGTCCACCCAATCCACAAGAGTGGCGACAGAGACTGTGTCAACAACTATCGACCAATTTCAGTGCTATCATCTCTATCAAAGGTCTTGGAGAGAACTCTGAACAATGCACTCAAGAAATACATTAGCAAATTTAACATCATAGCTGAAAATCAGTATGCCTTTAAATGAGACACTTCTACTGAAGACGCCGTGATTGATTTAACTAACACTGTTATTAAGAATTTAGATAGCAACAACAGATGTGTATGCATAGTTTTAGACCTTTCCAAGGCTTTTGACACGGTCTCTGTGCCAATCTTACTGGATAAAATGGAGGGACTGGGAATAAGAGGGTGCACCCATGATCTGTTTAAGAGCTACCTCACTAACAGACATCAGAGAGTGAAAGTTGGGGATCAATTGAGTGATGAGGTCCTTGTCTCTTACGGTGTTCCACAAGGTAGTATTTTAGGTCCAACGCTCTTTCAATTGTACGTGAATGATCTATGTACTATGTCTCTCCCTCATACTAAAATGTTCACTTACGCCGATGACACCGCGATTGTAATAGAGGGAACTATTTTTTTTCTAAAGATTTTAGATCGGAAAAAGAGAACATCTAGGACGGGACTTGAACCCGCGATCAGTCCCTTACAGGGGGAATGCTCTGACCAACTGAGCCACCTAGACACAGTCAGGCCACCTAGACACAGTCAGACAGGTCAGAGCATTCCCCCTGTAAGGGACTGGTCGCGGGTTCAAGTCCCGTCCTAGATGTTCTCTTTTTCCGATCTAAAATCTTTAGAAAAAAGAAAAAAAAAGTAAGCATACAAAATGCTTAAAAATTTAATTGAATAGAGTGAGCGTGCGGAATACTCCTTAAAACAAATTATGCTCTGGCTTAATAAAAACTTACTGACGCTAAACCTAGACAAAACATTTTACATCCCCTTCTCTTTGTCCAAAATTAATATACCTGCTGACGATTTCTCCATGAGAGCTCACACTTGCCTGGGGGATAATAGCTGTACATGCCAGGAAATAATTCGAGCTACAAGTGTAAAATATCTTGGAGTACATATTGATAGCAGACTAGCTTGGGATATCCAGATTAGCGTTGTAAAGACTAGAACTATCTCTTTAAAACACTGCGTGATATCATCAATCAAACAAGATTGAGAATGGTCTACCTCGCCCTCTGTCAGGCTATTATCCAGTACTGCATTCCGGTGTGGGGAGGGTCTGTAAAAACAAAAGTAATCGAACTGGAAAGAGCACAGAGAGCTGTACTTAAAGTTATGAACCTAAAACCATTAAGATACCCTACTGTAAAACTTTACGAAGAAAATAATGTTCTAACAGTCAGACAGCTCTATGTGCTCAGAACAATCCTAAAAGTGCATCAGAGTGTACCACCCCCTGACCTCAACAAGCGCAGTAAAAAACCTGCTTGTCATAGCTCTCGTTGCAGAACCGCCTTCGCCAGGCGTCAGTTCAAGAGTATGGGTAGCAAGCTTTACAACCAATGAAATAAACTTGAAAAAAAAAGTGAGACTTGATAGCCACAAAGTTAAAAATATAGCTACTTGTTGGCTTCTCCAACTAAACTATGAAGGCACTGAAGCACTTCTTAATTATTTGAAGTAAACAGCTGTTGTTTCCCCCCCCCCCACACACACACACACATACACACACACACATACACGTATGCCCACATTCACAATTTTTAATGCATTAATATCAAAAACATGTTACATATCTAGGTACTACGATGATTATAAAGTTATTTAATCACGATGTTAATTTGAAATGAATTGATGTTGATGATGTTAAATTGAATGAAATTTTAATACAAAAATTAATAACAAAAAAGGTTACTTATCTTGATTATACTTAATATATAGTTGTAATACTTACTAAAATATAAGGTATTTAATAACGCCGATGAATTACTGTATACTGAGTGATATAATTTTGACTGAAAACTGTCTCCCAAAATACAGGCGCCAGCCTAGTTTGGGAACCAGTATCAGAAACGTTTGTGACTCTCACTACAGCATAGTATAAGACAATAATTGTATATTTTCTCTAAGACCAATAAAACTTTATTATTATTATTATTATTCCTCTTTATTAACTTTTAAATACATATAATTACATTTTTAAATATATATATAAAAAAAATACAAATATATTTAAAAATATAAAAACAGTGCTCCACCGGCATCGGGAACAGGGACCAAGCTGCCGGTGGTTACGGCTCCAGGGAGAGGAACTTCCTCACTATGCGTGCCGTGCCTAGCAGAACGGCCCTCTGCATCAGGCCTTTGAGCCAGCTGCCTAACGAGAGCCTCATAAGGTGTTGATCGAGGCTCTTGGCGATGAGTCCATGTGCTGACACGACTATCGGTACAATAATAGCTGAGTCCACATCCCACATGTCGACAATCTCATCGGCCAGGTCCAAATATTTTATTTGTTTTTCTTTTTCTGCCTTCATGAGATTCTCGTCATGGGGGACAGTGATATCAACTATCATTGCACGACGCTCTAATCGATCCATTATCACTATATCAGGCTTATTGGCAAAAATAGTCCTGTCAGTGATAATAGATCGATCCCAGTACAATGTGACACGACCGTTTTCGAGAACTGGGTCGGGCACATACTTGTAGTATGGCACCTCCGAAGTCACAAGATTGTATTTAAGGGCAAGTTGCTGATGTATAATCCTGGCCACTTGCATATGTCTGTGCAAGTACTTGCCGTTGGCAAGATGAGAACAACCGGAAATAATGTGTCTGAGTGATTCTCCGGGGCGATGACATGCCCGACAGATGTCAACCGTGCCGTCCTTCAGAATATACTTCCGGTAGTTGTTCGTCATTACAACTTCGTCCGTAATTGCAAAGATAAAACCTTCGGTTTCTCCAAAAAGATCACCGAACCGTAGCCAAGAAACAGACGCTTTTAAATCTATATCGGGCCCATTTAAGGCCCGATAAAAGCGTCCGTGTAGCTCTTTGCCCTTCCATACTTCCCTGCGATCAGCAGTACCAAGTATTACAGGTTTGCGCCAGTTCTCTTTAGCCAACGCGAGAGGGGTTAGGCCATTGTCCACTGCGACCACATCACGATGCATATCGGAATCTACACGTAGGAAATATTCTCTAAGCTTGTATATCCCGCGGTTATGAACGGTCTTGGCATTTAAAAAAACCACGACCGCCCAATTTCCGCGGGATATACAACCTCATTACCGATGAACGTGGATGGTGCATTCGAAATGTGGTCAGCAGTGTCCGGACCCTCCTATCCAGAGCATCCAGTTCAGTCTGAGTCCATCTGAGTATGCCGAAGGAGTGCATCAGGACTGACCACCCGATAAAACGCTTTTTAGAACTTTTTTCAGGCGGCCAAAGAAGCGATCCTGCGGTGACTGCTTCATCCCAGCTTCGGTGATTCCTAACGCCTGCGACATACCCAGATATTTGTATGTTTCGGTTGCAGCGAGAGATTTGAGTTTAATGGAATCTGAGAGTTCCACCCCTTCAGATTCCACTATTCCACCTTTTTCTACATGCATGACCGCACACTTATTTACACCAAATTCCATCTTGATAGAGCTACTAAAATTTTCAGTCACCTTTAGTAGCTCCATCAACTGTAGATGATTAGGAGCAAATAGCTTGAGGTCATCCATGTAAAGGAGGTGAGAAATAACTTTACCCTCTCTCCGCAACCGATAGCCTAGCCCTGAACACTCTAACATTGTGCTAAGAGGGTTCAGAGCCAGACAGAACCACAAGGGACTCAGACTATCACCCTGAAATATGCCCCTCTCGATTCTTATTGGTATATCGTTTGCCCGATCCTGACGACATCCTGGATAGCGAAGGACCGTACTCCATTGCCTCATACAAGACTTCAAAAATTGCATAGAGTTGTATCGATTTTATACAACTCCAGCACCCTCCGAAGCCATGTATGAGGCACCGAGTCATAGGCCTTCTTGTAATCTATCCAACATGTCGCCAGATTCCTGCGATTACGACGTACCTGTTGGCAAATGGCCGTATCAACAATAAGGAGCTCCTTAGTGCCACGCGCCCCACTTCTACATCCATTCTGAGATATAGAGATTATCGAATTTGTATTTAAATGTGTTGTAATTTTGATTCTCAGAATAGATGTCAGAAGCTTATAGACCGTTGGTAAACATGTTATCGGTCTATAATTTCTGGGATCCATGGCACTACCAGACTTGTAGAGTAAATGGGTTATGCCAGTTGTTAAGAAAGTGGGAAGTGAACCCGAATCTAAAGATGATTGGAACAGAGATGCCAAACGAGCATGTGAACTATTATTATTATTATTCGACTGCTACGACTGGGGGCGCGGGTTCGATTCCCGCTTAGTGAAAATATATTTGTATGCATGAATATATCTATTTGCATTGATCTGGTTGTTTCTATATATAAATGTATGTATTTACAGAAAAAGTATATAAGTATGTTTATGCGCATTCTGGAACTCATAACACAAGCTAGTAAAACTATGCTTACTTTGGGTAGAATGTCGTAGATTTTTTTTTTTTTTCACTAACATACAATATGGTTACAGGTTGTTACAGTAGTTGTGATGTACAGTGCAGCATGTCTCACCTATAATAATGGGCACATTATATATTAGTTATTTATGCAACTGTGGTATAATGAGGGGTATTAAAACATGAATGTGGGTTTATCACACGAAGCGAAGCTGAGTGTGATAATAGTATCACATGAGTGTTTTAATACCTTTTTTTTTTTTTTTTTTTTTTTTTTTTTTTTTTATCGTGCGGAAATCCCTTCGGATACCCCCCCGCCGGCCAGCGGGGGCGGTTATGTCGGGCTTGCACCGACTAAAACCGCACGCCGTCTCGGGTCTTCAGACGCCGGGGTGTAAGGTTACCCATAGAGCATATCCCTCGCACCCCGGCTGACCCTGGGCCATCTCACCACTAACAGCATCGCTCATCCTGTCTCCTCTGAAAGCAGAGGAGTACGGAGAGCGATGTGTTCCCGCCACGTTGGGTATTGGCCGACGATCAATGCCAACCCTATGAAGGGGTGAAGGGGAAATCATTGACCGCCGCCCAGGGTGTACCGGCCGCTCCGATTCCGTTCCCCCCGGACTGCAGCGGGATCGGAATCGGAGCGACACTCGAGGAGGTTACCCAACACACACCCCAGTGTTTTAATACCTAATTATACAGTTGCATACAAGACTTTATCTACACCCATGATAAACTAATAATACATCTTCAGAGAATGATGTACTGCCCTTTGATATTTTCCAATTCATGAAATCTTGGTACGCCTTTTCATACTGTTTTCTAGATTTTTCGGGTAGTAATTTGTTAGAAATGTCCTTTGCTGCATTCGAAATGTCTGGAGGTGTGTTATCAAAACTTGAATCGCTCATTTTCGTAAGTAAACAAAACAATTTACAAAAATAATAGCGAAGAAAAATAGCGGGAATTCGAATTCGAACCAATAAGCTTTAATTATTTTTTTTTACTGCGCGCCGCGCGCCGCTGTGGTAGTGCAATGCAACGCGCGTGAATGACAGTTCTTTTTTTGAAATTCATACAGATTCCACACATCGAGCGCTAAGAATTTGGCTGTCTGATGAGTAACCCTTTGCGCGGAAGAGATTGAAAAAGCGAAAGGAGTGTTATTATGAAATTTCATACAACATTATAACACCCGTTCGGATGATATTATGGTTATTATGACATTGGATGTATTAATGTTGGCAATAAGCTAACTGTTTCAGAATCTTTTATAGAGGATTTAAAGCATGGGTGTAGATAAAGTTACATTATTTTATGCAAAAATTAAAATAACATCATAGTAATTACTTAATACATAATATTTTACATGATATTGTCGGAAGTTTACGCGAATGTCACACATTGAAATAACACTATTTTTAACGGATTCTATCGCGATTCATTTGATGTTATTTTATGTTTTGCATTGACCCCGACGTCAGATCAGTCTCCCCGTGACCATGGCCTGCTGAAAAGCAACCGAAACGGCGGCATCAATGTAAAATATAAAATAACATAAAATAAATCGCGATAGAATCCGTTAAAAATAGTTTTATCTCAACATATATTTTTTTCTAGTTGATAACTATATTGATAACTTCAAACTTCACATCAGTTCGTCATTACCACTTTTGAAGTTCTTATACGAATTCATACTTAAGTAACGTTAAGCAACAACCAGGCGTTTGGACATAAAATTGGAACTCTTAACAAGTACATTTTTTCCCTGATCAAGTACACAAACGTTATTGAACTGATAATCACATTTTCCCGAACAGCAGACGACCCAATTACTAGAATGACGTGAGTAATGGACATCAATTGCCACTTGCCGTCAATCAATCAAGCTTCAAATCGTTCGGTTAACATCGGTGCTCAATCTTTTTCATTTTTTAGAAAGGATCTGCTCATTCTGTTGTTTTTGTTGCTGGCATATTTGTTAAAGACTTGGTAATTGATTAGGGTCATTTAGACAATTGATTGGGATTGTTTTAGTATCTTCCGATAGCAGGTCGATTTTGGAGTAAGCGGTAATGAAAACATCTGTGATCTTCTTTTTGACCCCCGAAGCAAAAACGATGGGGTTTTATTTTTTTTTGTTTTTTTTTTGTTTGAAAAGTGTAAGCTATGACGGGGATTTTTTACATTTTTTTTTAAGTTGTCTACAAACTAACAAAAAAGTAAATAACGTTATTCGAAATCGTTTTCCCTCCCTAAAACATCAGTGGCGTTACTATTTTTCAATAATTGTTTTCAGTTACTTACCTATGGATATTTTCGAGGTGGTAGGTAGAAATCCTAAATTTCGCCGAGTATATTTTTTTAATAAGCGTGCTTTTTAGTTACTTCATCATCATCATCTTTACAGTATTCCCGATTGCAGGCGTGGCTTTTACCTTGGAGCTCGGGGTCCACTTACTCTTTTTGACTTATCTTGGTATTTATGGGAGCAACTGCCATCTGACCACCCGGACTGCGCCAGAACTGTGTTCGTTAATCAGCAGGTGTACTGGCTAGAATATGCGATTGGCTTGGACCGAAGATCTCAGTGAAACCCCAGCTTTTTGCGTACTTTGTAGTTAGTTATAGGTACTTCTATAATTTGAGTGGGCAGACAATAGAGAGAAATATTTGAGGTTCACCGGGTACTTTTCCATGAGCTCCGACCGTTTCGGTCCCATTCAAGTACGCCCCCGGCCGTGTGGCACCCACTGCTAAAAACTTTTTACTCCGCTATTCCCACGACCGTGATACCCCCGTTGTTTAATTTTCTTAGAACGAACTGTACTTTGTACAGTTGAGTAGAAGAGTGTTAAAAAATTATATTAAATTTAGATCAGAATCACAGTCGAACGAACTCTTTCTGCTGTGCGGCAATCATGACGGATGTGTGTAGCAATGTCTACTGTCTAATATCCACGAGAAGCGATACAAGTGGCTTCATGAAATGAGATCCATGTCGCACAAGCAAAATCTTTTGTCACGGTATTCGTTGCACTCCTCCGAAACGGCTCCACCGATTTTAATTCGTAGTTATGTGTGCATTAATAAATGTTAATTATCGCTCGCTTAATAATGTGCAATGCTGATGGCAATAGGGTCGCCCCCTATTACATTGGGACCTTAACATAACTGGCGAATCGTGGATGTGTAATACACCGCTGCCTACCCCTTCGGGGATACAGGCGTGAAGTTATGTTTATATTTATGAGAAAAGCCGTAGTGTTTTTTCCCTCCTAGCCCCATTTCTTAATAGCGATTTTAATATTATCATATCGAAAATATTTACATGGAGTGTCGCGTCATTTTGCCATTTCGTTCTGCATGTTGATGGTGTGACCAAAGTCTTAACTGTTTTTTTTATTACAAAGAGGGTGAAACCACGGGCAACAGCTAGTATGATATACACATAGATAGAGCTCTTGTCTATCATAATTCATTGAGCAGAAAGTAAAGTATTACCACAATGGATAACAGTTGATACTATGAAAATGATAATTAAAACTTACTAAGAAACAATTTATTGAAAGAGACGAGACAGTACGCTGTCTCGTCTCTTTCAATAAATACAATAGCCAGCGATCAGGGGCTCAATCTATCTTTGATAACTCTAATTATTAAAATATAAGACGCAATTTTGTTACGGTAGATAGAAAGACTTTGCCAGTGATTTTATCTTATTTTATACAAATAAATAAAATTGAAATGTCTGTTTGAAATGGAAAAATAACAGTTTTTTAATGAATGCTTAATCATCGGTTTTAGTCGGTTCAAGCCCGACATAACCGCCCCCGCTGGCCGGCGGGGGGGTATCCGAAGGGATTTCCACACGAAATGTAAGGCTTGTTGCCCAGATCAGAAGGTTGCGTGTTCAAATCACGTCGGGGTCACCACTGTAAGGCTTGTTGCCTTAATCAGAAGGGCAGTGGGTGCATAGATAAATGAGACAGAGACGTGTGATTCGACTAAGTGTGTATTCTCGACTCATGGTAAAGCTTAACTCCGGCGCAGCCGTTCTAAATACAATGCATACATTATTTCTTACGTACTAAGTAAGTCGGTAGCCACAACAGTGTGGCGCGATGCTAATTCTGCTGAATGGCCACAATTATTACACGAAAAAAAATAATCAACTAAAACTAAATTAAAATAACAATTTTTGATAATTTTTGTCTGTCTGTCTAGCTGGGCTGACTTCGACGGATTTTAATTGCAGATAGCTAAAGTTATAAAGCGTAACTTGGGCTACTTTTATTTCAGAAAAAATGTTAATGTTCCGCGTAGAAAAATAAAACACAGATCGAAGCCCACGCAAATGAAGTCGCGGGCATAGCTAGTGATACGAGTGATATACGAGGCGAGGTAGGCTTGTAATAAACCAATCATTCTCACTCCTTCGTCATCCAAAGCTCACACGTTGGAGCCCGGGGTCTCCTCACCTACCCCTCCGTATTATGGTTTACTTGGCCTTGACGGGAGCGATTGCCGTCGAACCCTTCCCCCCCCCCACTTTGAGAAGGCAGCCTACGTCTGAGCTTTCTACGTCAATTAAAAATACCAGCTTGCAGGTGAGGTTAGCTTGTGCTCCGGAATATTGAGATTGAGATTGATTACCTTCATAAAATCTGTGGCGTATCAGTAGTGCGTTCGACTGCTAAGCCAGAGGTCGCGGCTTCGATTCCCGCTCAGTGCAAATATGTGTATTTGCATTGGTCTGGGTGTTTGACAAGCTCTGCTTAGTTTGGGTCTAGATGGCGTTGTGTACTTTGTCCTACAATACAATAATATAAAATATCTACTAATCAAAGTATCTATTCTTATAGGTTGTGGCTAGACAAATGTACTATTTTCTCCTCATTACATAACTGCTAAATGTGTATCCGCTGATATCGCATCGTGCTTCAGGAGTTTCTTGAGGCGCTCGACGAGGAACGTTTAACGACCTCTATACAATCGCAGGATTAAAAATATTTCGTTCAATGCACTCAGTTGAGAAGCTGACTCCAATTAGATGAAATCGGGGTGATTTCATCTAATTGGAGTATATTTTCCGGCGCCACAATAAGTAGATCATAATAAAACGGTAGAAATAAAATGATTTTCCCATAAAATGGGGAATATAATAAGAGTGAATGAAAGAGTTCGAAATTTGAATGTTAAAGTAAGTTGTAGTTTATATTAGCCACTAGAATTTTCATGATGCGATGAAAGAAATGAAAGACACTAATTTAAAATTATAAACAAGACGTGAAATATTTTGGGACTTATTCTATTTTTATGCATGAATTAGCATTGGTCTGGGTGTTTCTATGTATAATATGTATGTATATACAAAAAACGTATTTATTTATTCGCATCCTAGAACCCATAACATATGCTTATATAATATATCGGAGAATTTCGAATATCTGGGACGTGTCTAGATAGCTCAGCTGGTCAGAGCATTCCCTCTGTAAGGGACTGGTCGCGGGTTAAAGTCCCGTTCTAGATGTTCTCTTTTTCCGATCTAAATATTTAAAATAAGCTTAACTAGCTTATATTGGGTCTAGATAACACTGTATAGAATGTCCTAGAGTACTTATTTATTTATTGAGGCCGCATTTTATTTACACACTAACTAAAGTATCTAAGATCGGTGGACTACCCGGGATCGGATTTCAGAACATACACTAACCAAATTAGTGATATATTAAAATAAAGGTAGGACAGAAGCACTCGAAGCCGTTGGGCTTGCATAAATTTTTGCGGAGGCTCAGCTTCAAGTTACTCACTCAATGTATATAATATATCCTTACTAATATTATAAATGTGAAAGTAACTCTGTCTGTCTGTCTGTCTGTCTGTTACGCTTTCACGCCTAAGCCACTGAACCGATTTTGCTGAAATTTGATACAGGGGTAGATTAGACCTTGGGAAAGGACATAGGCTATGTTTTGTCGCGATAACCGACATCTACGCGGGCGGAGCCGCGGGCAAAAGCTAATATTATATATATCATGCATACAACATCCACAATATCTATATCATGCACACTCGACACACACACATTCTCTCTCTCTCTCTCACGCACACACAGACACACACACACACACACATACACACACACAGACACACACACATATTCAAGCACACAATTGTTCCAAAATGTCCTTTTAAGTGAAATAGTTACAAAAGCCTAACAATAAATTGTTACAATAATGTACTCTTGATGCAACTCTTGGGGTTGCTGACTCTGTATGCTGAAATATAGGCTAAAAGCCTAGTTCGGCAGCAGACGCATGATTGTTACATTACAAAATAATTTAATAGAAGTTTTATAACGTTAGATTATATCATTCAAATTTTATTTCTAATTTCATCTGACATCTTAAATTTACTCCTAATGCTGACTGATTGTAAAATCTAACTTATGACATTGTATTTCTAATAATGATGACTGTGAAAACTGATATGTACCCTATTTATTACTACTGTTAATTTGACTGTGTTAACTTCCTAATACATATATAAATTTCTGTTAATGTTGACTGAGTAAACTATGATGTATTGTATCTCTAATACAGATACATTGAATAATGTAAACTTATATGTATTATTGGGCTAATAAATTATTATTATTATTATAATACAATATATATATATATATAATATATATAAATACTGCGCCGAATTCTTGTTAGAATCGTAGTTGTAGCAGGTGGGATTCCGCTCCCTTCTAACAACTAAGAACCAAAGTGACATTCTACTAGTAGAATCGCTTCGAAGAGAACCTTGAAAAGTCCGAAATGTTTGGGAGAAACATTATTTGTCAACATGTAACTTGTAACAAATAATGTCACACGCATACATTTCAGACTTTTAAATGTTGAGGGCCAGGCACTTTCCGAGCAACCATACCAGGTAAGCACGTCAGTCAGTTGGAAGTAGGGGAACCTCCTCGGTCCCGCTTTATCTTATTAAAGTTACCTTTATGAATCAAAGTTAACATATAATTTGCATTCTCTTGTTTGTTAGATGCCATTTAATTAATTTATCGCCTACTAAATTATAATCTGTTTAATAATAACTTGTTAACGATTATAATCTACTCCTAACCGTTGAACTTATGTAAAATAACATCAAATTACAGGTAACTACCACCATTCAACCGATTTACTAAGATAATCGTTAAATATATTACAGCGTTAATGAACATCGTTTAGGCATCTCGCAATTTCCAAAACCCGTAAGGCTTAAGTGTATTATATAATTTGCATTCCTTAAATATTTGACGCCGTGTGGTGGAATTATTCTGAAAGTTTCCCAATCAAATTTTCGAATATCTCTTACAATAAATATCGATTTAAAGTTACATTAATGAAGGCCTTGCATTTCAATCGAGTGATTACATCTTAGGAATCTTCAATCAGTCTGTCCTTTAAGTTATAACTGAAATCGCCTAACTTTAACCCTAACTTCGCCTAACGTCAACTCGTATTAATGCGGTCAGGCTCAATGCAAACGAATTTTCATTTACTACTATAGCATTTTTATAACTCTTTATTAAAGCCTATTCGATGCCAAAAGTTACCGAAGCATCATTGATGAAGCTCCCATCACTCTAAAGTACATTATTGGAAAAACATTTAGCGTCATAAACCTTCACGGTCTCTTGCACAAAACTAACTTGCGTCTGCGAAAATTGCTGCCTCTACTCATTGTCTTCATAAACTGCTAAATAGTTCATAGATTTTATGGTGCAGGCAGACTTAGTCCTAACCATATACGTAGTGTGATAAGAAAACCTAACTTCACGCCTGTATCCCCGAAGGGGTAGGCAGAGGTGTATTATACACCCACTATTCGCCAGTTTCGGTCCCAATGTAATAGGGGGCGAGCCTATTGCCATCTACCGAACACATTACTAAGCGAGCGATAATTTGGATTTTTAATACACACATAACTACGAAAAGTCAGAGGTGTGTGCCCGGGGCGACTGGGAATCGAACTCGAGACCTCGTCTCGGCAATCCATTACGTACTCACTGAATATCACGGCTTAAATAATAATAATCATGCCACCGATTGTAATCTGACATTTTATTTTATTAACATAACATACATAACATAAACTCACGCCTATATCCCCGAAGGGGTAGGCAGAGGTGCTAGCACCCACATTTCGCCAGTTTATGTTTAGGTCCCAATGTAATAGGTGGCGAGCCTATTGCCATTAACCGGGCACTTATACGTGGGACACTCAGAATTTTTTGCGAAAATAAAAAAAAGTGTTCTATAGGTAAATATTTTTTTATTAAATCTTTTCAAAGTACTCTCCACCAGCCTCTATACAAAGTTTCATGCGTTTGAACCAGTTTTCAAAACACTTTTTCCAATCCGCCGCAGATACCTCGTTTACAGCCTGCTCAAACGTTGACAGCGCATCTTCCGGCGACGAAAATTGTATCCCTTTGAGCTGATTTTTTATTTTCGGGAATAAAAGAAGTCGCACGGTGCAAGGTCAGGGCTGTAAGGAGGGTGACCTAGGAGTTTAACCGGAGTGCTGTCCAGAAAGTCCCTCGTTTTAAGCGTGGTGTGTGCGGGCGCGTTGTCATGGTGGAGTAGTATCCCGCGGAGCCCTGTGTTTGGTCGCTTGTAGCTCACTACAGAGAAAACTTCTGCCAAGCATTTGGTAGTGTACCATTCAGCGTTGATGCTTCTTTGATTTCGTAAAGGGATTGATAACAAGTAGCCAGACAAATTGAAAAAACTCGCGATCAAAATCTTCCCTCCGCTTCTAGATCGCTTCACTTTGGTAGGTGTTGATTCATTTTGAAACACCCAAACCGTCGACTGGCGTTTTGTTTCTGGATCATACTGATAAATCCACGACTCATCACCTGTAATGATGTCATAAACACGCCGAGACGCGCCTGCTTCAAACTTGTTTATCATATCACGACACCATTCCACCCGGGCCTGCTTCTGAGCATCGGTGAGATTGTGCGGCACCCAGCGTGAAACTATCCTTCTCACACGAAGATGCACGTGTAGAATTTCGTGAAGGCTTCCCTATCCAATCTGAAGAATGTGCTGAATCTCTTGATATGTGACTCGTCTATTATCTTGGATTAAATTTTTCACTGCTAGCACGTTTTCTTCCGTAACAGCCGTCAAAGGGCGACCACTTCTTTCTTCATCCTCCAAAGTCAGTCGACCGCGCTTGAATTCGTTATACCAACGATACACGGTCGCCTTGGAAGGGCCTTCATCCATGAATGCCATTTGAAGTATATCGTACGATTCGTCTGGTTTCAGGCGACACTTGAAATCGTAGAAAAACATAGCGCGAAAATGTTCCCGACGCAGATCCATTTTTCAATGACACACAATAATTGAAATTATCTTGCAAAAAAGGCACAGAGAAATTTTGAAATTGGAACGTACTTATTTTTACTCATAAATAATCATATTTTAGAAATAGATTATAACTGACCAGTCTCTCATATATAAAAACTTTTTTTCGCAATACTTTCTGAGTGGCCTGGTAAACCTGCGATAAATACACACATAACTTCGAAAAGCATCGAAAAGTCATTGGTGTGTGCCATGGTAATACCTGGGATCGAACCCGAGACCTCGTCTCAGCAGCAAAAAACATGTCTGTTGTTTGGGAACCCCCCTTTTATTTGTTTTATTTTTATGAAATTATTTATTTTGAAAGTCAGTATATAACTAAATATTCTGAGAATCTTCCAACCGTGTGCCTGTTGCCGTTATTAATATCAAGCAAAAACGAGAAAAAAAAATCACGTTCCTGGTAATAAGAGCCCTCTTAAATATTTATTTTTTTCTTTTTATTTTAGTATTTGTTATTATAGTGACAATAGAAATACATCATCTGTGGAAATTTCAACTGTCTAACTACAATGACAGACGGACGGACGAACAGCGGAGTCTTAGTAATAGGGTCCCGTTTTGTCCTTTGTGTACGAATCCCTAAATATTACTAGCGTCATATTCAAGCCAACATAAACTGGCATTCGAACGATACGCATTTCTATCTGCAATTTTACAATTATATACTTTTCATTTTTTCAATGAATAAACAATTCTATATAATAAAAGATTGTCAGTGTTATCAAATAACCCGCCTCTTAGCGTACCCGCCGCATAGGTGCCCATTAGGCTGGCTCAATTGCCCTGCAGGATAGCGATGGCCAACCTTTGCCCCATTTATGAGCCGGAGTGACAGTCACCAGTCTTGTCCCTCAACCTACGCCCCAATTCGCTGACTAAACTTTTAGCGTCGGCACCCCAACTACTCATCCCTTTAATAAAATTAACCATTAATATATAGCTCAATAAAAATTATCCAGAAAAACCTAGTTGTAACGCACTATCAATCGTAGTCGAACCACCAGAATAAGTCCGTAAGACTGTGTAGCGTCTCATTGAAACGCAAATTGGATTCGTCACCGCAGCAAGTGTCCCTTTTCCTGTGATTTGCATAAGAAACTCGTGTTGTGACGTCACCGACACAGTTCCGTCACTGGCAACCCTTGCCGAGACAGCGGTTCTTAAATGAACGCCCACTGCCCGAAAACCTTTTCTTATATGGTGTGCTTACATAGTTCAGCGATTTGACTACAACAAAGATAAGCAAATATTATGACGTTACATCTGCATTGATATTAAGAAGGTTATTGAAGCGACTTCGTCAACTACCAATGCAAGGAATCTATATGGTGATAATTATCTTTCAGTTCTTCTCATCTTGAAGTTATGTTATGTTATGTATATAACATAACATAACTTCACGCCTGTATCCCCGAAGGGGTAAGCAGAGGTGTATTACACACCCATGATTCGCCAGTTATGTTAAGGTCCCAATGTAATAGGGGGCGAGCCTATTGCCATCTACCGAGCACATTCTTAAGCGCGCGATAATTAACATTTATTAATGCACACATAACTACGAAAAGTCAGAGGTGTGTGCCCGGGGCGACTGGGGATCGATCTCGAGACCTCGTCTCAGCAGTCCGTAACGTACGCCACAGGGCTATCGCTGCTTTTTCAGTTCTATACTGCACTGAAAACCCTGGGGTTATCCTTTCGAGGGCTTACCCGGGGTGCCCGGCAACGGACACTTGGGGAGGACACCGTGCGGTTTTAGTCGATACACGACATAACCAACTCCGCTGGCCGGCGGGGGGGTATCCGAAGGGATTTCCGCACGTAAAAAAGAAAAAAAATTACTGTACTGAAAAACTCAATACTCACTAATAAGTTTGTTTTTAACAGGTCAAGACTGACAAATCCGCATGAAACTATCTTCAGTTAAAGAAACACATACAATATTGTCCGATCCATTTTACCATATAATAATGTGCTTAATCTTTTCGGCTATTGTCTCATGGTCCCAGGATTTGGGCCCACTTTGGACCACAAGGGAGAACTGTTTCTCGTAGTCCCATTGCGATTTACATACCTGACATGGCTCCGCAATTTTTTTTTTTTTTTTTATATTTTGGACACGTCAATTTGACTTCACCTCAAATAAATTCAACAGTTCATACTTCATACCTTTGATGACTGTTTCGAAAGAAACGGCCTTTGATATCAACCATCAGAGGATGACCACATCGTTTTTCATCTATTACTACGATAAATAATATAAAATGAATGAATTATGGTTGCTTTAGAAGTTTATCAATTAATTTGCCTGGTTTCGGCGATATTTAAAGTCATAAGAAATCATGTGCAAAAATTATCGCATTAAAGATCCATTGTAATTCAAATTAATTTATTTGCAGGAACGTGGTAATACATCTTTCAATGAGAAAAAAAAATGTTCGGAAATTTAATTTTGGGAAATACACTATTTTAGTTGCATACCTTAATACAACTAAACTGGACGCGAAAGGCGGAGCATCAGGTGCTATGGCGTACATTGAGAGATGTCCAGCAGGTTAATTAGTTGATTGATATATGATTAATACCTAAACAATCGTATTTTCAACATAAATTACAACTTCAAGTGAGTAGACTTTAAGCATGGCCTGGTTTCATTAGCATACATATACACACGCCTGTAATATATATCCTCGAAGAAGCAGGAAGATGTTTACACACATTTTACCATAAACGTTTTTCGGTCGCACGTATTAAGTGACGAGACTATTACCGTCAACCCATAGTCAGTCCCCTAGTCAACTTGTAGGATACTCATGGGAAAAGATTCAGCGTCACCAAAAATAATGTGTAATGTAATGCTTGATTGTTCCGTATTAACTAGCTTGGGTGAAGTATATTAACATAACTGCCGATACGCTTAAAGCAAAGATTAGAAGTGGAACGAAACTTACGAGAAGCCGTCTCTGAAACAAGATTACGATTGCTGCAATAATTAACTCGCCGCTACGGAAATACAGTCCACTTTAAGCATATTTAAAAGTAGTTGTAACTTTTGCTTAACCGCTATACCAGCAATATAGTACGAATAAAATTGTAATACCTACATCAAGCCATCAAAATAGAGGACGTATATTAATTTAATAACAAAAAGGGATATCTAAAAACGATACTAAATTGAAAACCACTTCACAGCACATTTGGACTGATTAAACAAAATTTTACCGACGGATGTTTTGCAGAAATTTTCGACTTTTGTTCATCAATTTAGTCAATCTGGGGTATAAAGGTATAGAGTAATTTGGAAATCGGCTTTGTTTCAGGCACTTTCGGTATGTAGGATTCTCACGGTAAAGTTAGGAACAATTTTATTTGAAAATTACTTTGGGCCAAGCTTTATTTCATTGTACATAGGCTTTCTAGGTATTATCTTTACTACCAGGCATCCTCATTCGTGCCCACTATGTAGGCATGTCAATATTACATAACATAACAATATTTTGAATAGGTAATACCGTTCTTAAAGAGTTTAAGAATTATCCTAAAGTAGCAAGGATAGTAGAAATCAGTAGATTAAACATTATTTGTTCAAAGATATCAAAATAAAATATCATGAAGAGGGAGGTAATTTATATACCCACCATGATTGCGTTAGTTATAGCTAACATGACTGTATTTCATGATGTTCGCAGAACTCACAGTTAATATAACTTCCTTTTAACGAACGATCTAATGAACGAGGCCTCCTCCGATGGGTGCAACTTAGTGGCGGGCGTTCCTCAGGGTGGCGTTCTTTCTCCTCTCCTCTGCCTTTATAAACGCCGTTACTAAGGTCGTAACCTCAAATTATCATCTCTACGCAGACGACTTGCAGCTATATCGATATTTCAAAGCCGATGAACTAGCTAGGGCTGTAGCTGCCATCAATAATGACTTTGAGAACATTAATGCTTGGACTAAATCTTTTGGATTGCTAGTCAACCCAAAAAAACCTCAAGCACTCATTGTCGGTGGTAGATATATGCTCGGCCTCCTGGATCACGAGTCTCTACCTCTAGTTAAGTACGAGTCTGTGGCTATTGACTATTCCAAGAGTGCAAGAAATTTAGGAGTGCACATCGACTCCAAGCTTGCCTGGGATGTTTACATTGTGGAGGTAAGCAGGAGGGTATACTGCGCAATTCAATCTCTCAAACGTCTCCAGAAACTCCTACCTCTTCAGACTAAAGTTACTCTTGCGCAACCTCTTCTACTCTCAATATTAGACTATGCTGATGTCTGCTTTCTCGATGCTTCGGAGGAACTACTGAATAAACTGGAACGCTTGCAGTATTTGGGGACTCGCTTCGTATTTGGCCTTCGTAAATACGACCATGTTAGTGAATTTCGTAAAAGACTGACTGGCTCCCTATTCGGCAGCGCTGTAACGCTCACATCCTATCTCTTCTCTACTCTATACTTCATAATCCTAATTCTCCGTCATATCAGCGGGAACGTTTTGAATATCTTGTACCTAGGGACAAACCCTGTCGTGTTTATTCCTCTCTTCTGCTTCATACTCCTGCACACTGTTCTAGTTGCTATGACGGATCCTTCACGGTGCAAGCTGTCCGTCTTTGGAACTCACTCCTTCATAACATTCGGAGTAGTACCAGTCTGGACATCTTCAGAAGAGGAATTAAAGTTTTTTCCTTTCTCGATAATTGAGTGTGTATATATCTAACCTACGAATATATTTATGTATGTATGTATGTATGTATGTGTGTGTATATATGTATTTATTTTTTATTATAAGTATTGTAGCATGTTTCTCTTTTCTTTTTATCTTGTAATGTACACTTCATACCCTTTCTTAAACTATTCTTCCTCTATTACTCAAAGGTTTGCTGGAAGAGAACTCATATTGAGTTAAGCTCGCCTTTGTACATCTTTTTTAAATTTTATTTATTAAATAAATTAAATAAATAAATAAATATTCTACGACATTCTACACAGCGCTTTCTAGACCCAAAGTGAGCATTGTTTAACTAGCTTGTGTTATGGTTCCAGAATGCAGATAAACATACTTATATACTTTTTTTTTTGTAAATACATACATATTATACATAGAAACACCCAGACCAATGCAAATAGACATATTCATGCATGCAAATATTTGCACTGAGCGGGAATCGAGCCCGCGCCCCCTGTCGTAGCAGTCGAATGCACTACCGCTACGCCACAGAGACCGTCAAGTTAGGTTACTATCATTTTCTTGTGTGCAAAAAGAATTAAAAAAAAACTCTGTAGTCTTCTGCGTTCCTTAAGAACCCTTGTGTGGTGGACGGTTCACTATCTACTTATTAGGTCACACATAGTTCAAGATACCATTTTCGAGATTCGGCCAAACACAGACAAACATCTGATAAATATGAAATCCTATCCTATCCTCGGACTCGCGCACGCAGAGTTCCGTCCCTTTATTTTAATTTAATTATTTATTCTTGAAGTAAATATACAACTAAATATTCCGTGAATATTTCAAGCGTCTATCTGTTACCGTTATTGATTTCAAGTAAAATAACTGCGAAAAAAGCCACGATTCTTGTATGGGAGCCCCCTTTGAATATTTTAATCTATTATTAGTATTTTTGTTATAGCAGCAACAGATATACATCATCTATGAAAAAGTTAACTGTCTTTTTTTGTCTTTATTTTGCCGTTATTAATATCGATCAAAAACCGCAAAAAATCACGTATCTTGTATGTATACATATTATTAAATAAATATTTATTTTATTTTGTTCCTAGTATTTGTTGTTATAGCGCCAACAGAAATATATTATCTGTGAAAATTTCAAATGTTTAGCTATCACGGTTCATGGAATACAGCTTGGTGACAGATAGACGGACGGACAGCGGAGCCTTAGTAATAGGATCCCTTTTTACTTTTGGGTACGGAATACAGATTACCACCCTGCTAATCCCAACTGGCAATGAGCAGGAACGGATTCTTTAGAGCTGCAAGAAAGAAAAGTTCAAAAAATATTATCATGATAGCTTAGAACTAATTCCATACGATCGAACTTGTGTTTCGACGCCTTTTGGTATTATAGTAAATATTATTGAACAGCCAAAATAGTTAATTCACCCCAATTAAGTAATTACTAGTGAGTAATGGATTAGGTGAAGAAGAATATGAGAAATTGCTAAGTCCTAATTCAATAAGTGAATTAGTGTTTACATAGCGGCAATACATAGTGCACTTAACTAATAAACCTTATCGTTTAAGTGTCAATCCGTTCTTAATATAATAAAGAGGAAAAATTTATTGTTTGGTTGTAATCGACGAACTCTGGAACTACTGAACCGATTTCAAAAATTCTTTCACCATTAGAATACCTACTACATTATCCCTGAGTTATTTTTATCCAGAGATTTTTACCGGATCAGTGGGTTTGGTCTTCTAACGATTCAGGACCTAACGAACTATTTGGGTCTAGAAAGCGCTGTGGAGTATGTCGTAGTATATATATTTATTCATTATTTCCTTAGAAACTATCGCGGGTTCAAGTCTTGTCCTGTGTGTTGACTTTTTCGAATTTGAGTACCTTTTTTTTATTTTTTATCGCGCGGAAATCCCTTCGGATACACCCCCGCCGGCCAGCGGGGGTGGTTATGTCGGGCTTGCACCGACTAAAACCGCACGCCGTCTCGGGTCTTCAGACGCCGGGGTGTAAGGTTACCCATAGAGCATATCCCTCGCACCCCGGCTGACCCTGGGCCATCTCACCACTAACAGCATCGCTCATCCTGTCTCCTCTGAAAGCAGAGGAGTACGGAGAGCGATATGTTCCCGCCACGTTGGGTATTGGCCGACGATCAATGCCAACCCTATGAAGGGGTGAAGGGGAAGCCATTGACCGCCGCCCAGGGTGTACCGGCCGCTCCGATTCCATTCCCCCCGGACTGCAGCGGGATCGGAATCGGAGCGACACTCGAGGAGGTTACCCAACACACACCCCAACCGAATTTGAGTACCTTTGTATATCTATCAGAAACAAGAAATTTGATTCATAAACTTACGAGCCGCTTATTTTCATTACAAAATATTACACACATATTGCATTTAGGTGGAAGGAATATTAAGGTTATAGCCTCCTTGAGCTCTAATGAAAGTAGACAAGTTTTAAGGATTATAGTTTTTAAGTTTCAGTCTTGTGCAATGCGTGCTGCGATGTGGTCGCATTACTGAGCGAGCTAATTAGTGACTAATAATTATTAATTTACGTACTGAGCGCGGCTCACACCGCTGCTCACGTCATCATGAGTGCCGCCGACGCGCCGCTCATCGTCAACGAGCTCCTGGCGTTTCTGCATCAGAAGCTGGACGTGATGGACGAGCTGTCCGCTATCCAGATCTGCTCCAGCAACTTCAGTTTGAACGATATCTGCAGCGCCAAGGAGGTGCTCTACCGGTCGTTGAAGATCAGCGGCACCTTCATTGCCCAGAGGAGGGGTGATGAACAAGGGAAGAAGACCCTTCAGGACATAATTAAGGTGCTGAAGGAGAAGGACCCTGACGACGTGCCGTCGTTTGTGGCGCGTGAGCTGGCTAAGCTACCACCCGGCACGTTCGACCACGTCGACGTCACCAGCCTGCTAAAGGACATCGTGTCCCTAAAGAAGAGTCTGGTCGATATACAAATAAAATTTGAGGCATCACAAAATACTATCGCCGAACTGCGTAGTGAAGTACGTTGGCTGCGCAGCACCGCCTCGGTAAGTAGGTCAGCTGACGCCTCAAATTATATCGACGCGCTACGTGGAGCCCGCGACAAAACACTGACGTCAGGCTCCGTGTCAGCAATTTCGCCGCCGCCCGCGCCGGTGCAGCCTGTGCCGCCGCCCGCGCCCGCGGCCGCCGCCGTCCGCACGTGCGCACAGCCCCCGCCGCGCGCGCCTGTCCCCGCCAACCCGCCGCCAGCGGTCCGTGAGAGCCGCGGTAACGTCACCGCTGCTACGCAACTCCGCCGGCGACCCGCGTCTAATAAGACGCCCGCTAAACCGAGGGCTCAGTCAACTTCGAAGGAGCCCCCTCATGCCAAGGTGGATGAGGAGGGGTTCACCTTGGTACAGAAGAAGCGCAAGGCCCGTAGGCAGCCGCGTAGAAGCCAGTGTGGTACCGCCGCACCGAAGGAGGACTCCGTGCTGCGCGCTGCCACACCGAACGTCGCGCTCTACGTGTCGCGACTGCACCACTCTATCACGGCCAAGGACGTGACGGAGTACGTCCGCCAGAAGTCCGGCTACAGCCTGCGGGTGTTCCAGCTGGAGTCGCGCCACTACGTGCACTTCACGTCGTACGTGGTGCGCGTGCCGAAGCTTCTGCTGGAAACCATCGCCAGCGCGGACTTCTGGCCGAAGGATGTCGTGTTACGGCGGTTCCGAGGCACCATGCCGTCGCACGCGACATCACCAAACATTACTAACATAGGTTAAGTCCAATATTAACAAAGTTTTATACAAATATGTATGTTAGTTGTAAGGTATCTATGTATTATATGGGCCTCTGTTTACATATTTAAGATCGTTATGTAAATATTGCCTGAAATAAATGATTATTATTATTATTTTTATTTTGTTTTTATTTTTCTCAGCTTTTTGGCTGGTTTTAACTGCATTTACGGGCCTAAACCAAGTAAATGCAGATTGTGGTGTGTATTAAATGGGTGTGTTTTCGTCTAACTGCATGAACTTTATAACTATTCTACATGTGTTTAATATGGCAACTTTCTGTAGATTGATGTATAGGGATTCTGGAAAATCTATTAATTTTAGACTATGTAGGAGATGGTTCGGGATAACACCAGTAGTGGAGAGAACTAGAGGAACTACGAAGACATTATCTTGTCTCCATATCCTTATCACTTCTTCTTTTAGCTCTGCATACTTGCTTATTTTTTCAGCTATTGTTTTTTGTAAATTATGCGTGTTGGGAACTGCAATGTCTATTAAATATGTAACTTTTTTAATTTTGTCCTGTAGAATTATATCTGGTCTATTGTAGTGAATAGTCCTATCTGTTAGAATTGCCCGGTCATAATATTTTTTTTTTTATTAATAGTTTTTAAGGCATAGCCTAAGAATATAATATAATAAAAATATAGGTATCTGACAACCACACTGGCCCCATAGCATGGTAATGTAGACTTGTCTCTCCAGTCTATTTGACCAATAAAATAAATAATTAATCAATAAAATGAATTCCCTGCATTTTATTAGTCCAAGAGATCTCTACGTCTTTACTGCTGTACTGAGGTTACTAGTCTGTCCTTTATTGAGATACTAGACTCTCTACTGATTATCATGCGCCTTGTCATATAATTATAGCAATTTGTAACACTAAGAATTAAATCAATTTTGAAGACTCAATAATAACGCCTGCTGTAAGAGAACTTCTTGTTTTAGGATTGGTAAGTGAAAACTAATTTTATTTACTATTTTTTATTTATTTTCAATTTTTTTATTTATCTTCGCATCTTAATAATGTTTTATATATTAAATAACTTTACAAAGACTCGGAATACACTTCACAAAAATTTTAATACTGGCGAACATCACAATATTTACTATAACATTATATAAAGACGACTAGTAATGTGATGCATTACTAATAATTCGGGTCCTCCAACCAAAGTAAAGCTTGACAGAACTCACAATTTCTTTCTACAATGACTCCGATATATCTCAAAGATTTTCCACTTATCGCAGCATATTAAATAATAGTACAGTCCCACAAGGAGTATCTTACATAGCATTTATAAGTACATAAATTAAACCATAACATATAATCATAGGCACATATTCGTAGACAAACTACATATATTCTCTCAACCAAAATATATGTTTACACACAGAACATAGATCTGCATTCAACCTTACAAAACATTTGAGCGATTAATTTAATCACTCTTCAATTAAACTGAATTAATTAATATTTACAGGATACATGCTAAATATCACATGAATATAATTCTTAAAATATTAAGACTAAAATATCATTTATCGGAATTTAATCAATTTTACAACATATTTCAAACAAAAATATTTTTTAAAGTGCAAAATAACTTGTAACATTGATTACATTACTCTAAATGCTTTGTAAAAATATATCTTTATTTATCATTCTTCTCTTTTATCTGGCTCGGTTTACAATATCATTCTTTGACATTTACTCGTAATCATGTTTAACAGTTACATCATTCATGAAACTTACATTTTACTTTTAATAAATAAAATTTGAAATCTCTTACATAAAAAAAATATTAAACAAAATGTAATATTACACTTTTCTATAGGTTTATTAGTTTATATCCATTTAGTATTTAAATAAGTACTCCATTTTAAAGTTACAATCTTAACAAGATATTGATCTATTAGTTTATTTCTCCTTCTTTGGTCCACAATACTTTACGTTCGTCGCACTATAGATTTCAATCCATAATGACTGTAGGTAGTATATTATAAACTAATATTGTCTATCTTTCGTCCACACTTCGTCTAACATCTCTAACTATTCAGCATCTTCGTTCACATTTTGGTCACAAAATGTTGCAAAGTTTGAGTAAAATTTTCGACATATTTTAATAGATTATGGATCCAAATTACACATCATTGCTATTACTCGTCCATTGCTCTGTATAAAATGAGATTATCATTACTTTATATCGCTTAAAAAAATCTAGTAGGTAAGGAAATATCAAAATGAACATTCGTAAAGCAATTTCAAATGGAAGACATTACAGACCAAAAACAAATTCATAGCCTAGTCTCCGTAAAGTGCCACTTCTAATTATTATTTTCTGTAACTAAATATTCAACGGTCGTATAGTGATTCCACTAGAATCATTTATAGTTTTCTATATCTGACTTAGCCATTTAACATCATGAAGGATAAAATAGATATTTCTAGTTACATTTGAAGTTAGATAATGATTCTAACATATACTTTAGATTCAAACCAGCCTAGTGTGTTCGATTTACTAACAATCTTTCACTGTGCCGTCATATTTACAAACAAGTAATAATAAACTAACACTAATATAATAGTGTCTAAGTTCAGGCACTGGATCACATATAAAACTATAATAAAAGTATGTTTAAACTAAATATTACATAACTGCAGTTCTAGAATCATACAGCTGATTCTTATATTCATAAGAAGATCACAATCGCGTTTTAACCGTTGAAGGTGTTGGAGATTGCCTGACGTCATATACATCGAATAGCCTACTTCCAGTTGCTGCAAAAGACGTTTTCTTTACAGTCTCATCTGGTTCTTCTGTTACCGTTACATCAGTTCTCTCTGAAGATTCCTTTTCGGTTTCTTTTTCTTCTGTAGTATTCTTATCATTTTCAGTGAATTTTCTCGAGCGACCTGGCAATTTTCGGCATATTTTGGCAACCAATGGATGTAAAAGACGCTCGTCAAAGGCATCATCATCGCTCCCAGTTATTAAACCAATAATGTTGCCAATAATGACACAAACTATTGTACCGATGACAGCATACCACATGTAAGAGACGGCGTAAATGCTCTGAAGAGCACTTGTCCTGTAACATAAAAATATTTTTCACTTAGATATGTGTCGATAAGTGCAAAAATATCCAATAATTTATCAAATGCATTTTAAATTTTAGAATATTACTGTTGTCTTAGTAGTACTGATGAATATGAGAATGGGTCTAATGAAGACATACAAATGTAAAAGTTTACTTACGGGGCAGATTCTGTGGTTGCAGAAGTTGTAACATTCAGAGCTCGTAGCAATGGTGCCAGCTGTATTAATGTTTGATTCACCTCCACTGGCAAAGCTTTATTGTATAATGTATTACGTCCAGTTGCGTTGATACATTCCTGATATAAAAATAAATAAACTAAAAACATGATCTTTAATGAATAAAAGTTATATTCCTCTCCTTTTCATCTAATGTTAAACTTAATGTATTATACAACAGTTTGATTTAGACTTTTTGTTTATGCTACTTAAAGACAAGTATAAAATAGAGATTGATAGAACGAAACTCACCTCAGTAGATAAAGGCAGCATGGCAACATGTTTATCAACATATAGCAATCTTCCAGCTGCCATCCATGTCGTAATTATGTGTGATGCAATCATACCCCACAGCGCTCCTTTACCATTTGCTACAGGACATAGGGCTGCTAGTACGAATACTCCAAGCAAAGCACCAGAAGTAGCTGATGTGACCAGTAGCGATCCCTCAACTACACCACCAACCATGCCAACACATAGCGACAGGCACATTATGATGATGGCTGAAAAACAAAAAGATCATGATTAAAAATCTGTAGCACTCGTAGTAAAACGAATATGATTTTCAGACCATATCGCCCTAGCCATTTTGTATTTTATGAAAGATAGCGCTTATTTAAAAAAGTGACAAAGCATATAAAAGTAGAAAATACATAACATAAATGCTTTCCAGTACTGTATGCTTGTTTCAGAGCTAATTGCCAGTTACATACGTAATTGTTCACATACCTTTCAATTTTAAAACAATTTCATAGGTAGATACATAGACGTTTATCCGTAAATTTTGCTCTTTGACTTTGTTTTCCTACAGGAATAATTCAAACCCATTGTGCCTACCGATTATTGCAACATTCTTACACCTGTCAATTTTGCAAAAATGGAGGCCTAATTGACATTAAAATTTATTCTATTGAATCTATCTTATATTTTGCTGGCGTAGGCAAGACTTTGGGCTTACTATGTAACCCATTGTTCATTCATAAGACATTTGTCATTCATTTACATCGTTAGTTTAAATACTTACCAAAGAAAATGCCAATAATCTTAATGATAGTCAGTTGCTGCTTGTCACTGATGCCTTTGAACGCTGGGGCAGCTGATACGAAATCTTCCCACATTACGGTCGATAAGGAGTTCACGTTTGATACCAGGAAGCTGCAATTAAATAACATAGGTGATACATCTAATTCTGAGGGTAGATTTACATATCAAGTTATCGGAAATTGAGTCTAGATGTTAAGCCGATTATGACTTTTTAAATAGTAGCAATAATTTACTAACCTCAAAGCTCCATTAAACAGACTTCCCAGGAACAGTCCAAGCATTCCAGGCAAGAAACTATACTGATCTTGGACATAGAATGGCAGAATCTCATCAGTCGCTGAAATTTTGCCCGAAGATAGAGGGTCGCAGTACTTGTAAACAGCATACAGGGCCATGCCAACGAACCAGGATAAGCTAAATAGGATTGCCACTGCAGGAACATTTGCTAGTAAAGTTTTCCTGACTCTCGCTTCACTGGGCATGGAGCAGTACCGTTGGACGAAGGTTTGCTGGCAGCCATATATAGAAACAGACATGAAAAGTTGACCGATGATAGCTGAGAGTGTATCTACACGGACAGTTGGGTCTCCAGTAAATCTGAAATACAAAAATATCTTAATTAAATTATGAAAGAAAACTAAAGTTTAGTCGGTATGTGGATAGTCATGATTTGCCCATTATAAGTGGGAAGTACGAGTCTCACAGCTAATATTCACGTTTTAATATAGCGTATATGATTTGTCACTCCTGGAGCCGGTAACTCCCCTCCACTGTCTTTTCCATTCGTCTCTTTTTCATCACGCAGAGGAATTACAAATAAGGCTTCAATGGTGCTCCTGGCATTATAAGTGCTTACATAAATCGCGATAGAATCCGTTAAAAATAGTTTTATTTCAATGTGTGACATTCACGTAAACTTCTGACAATATCAGAAGAATCTAGTTGTATTGTTATTTTAATAAACATGTAACTCAATACTTACTGCATGAATTTAAGCCGTCCACCGTCAATATTAGCATCTAGAACACTTTGAGGTCCTCCAGCTTTCACCGTGGCTTGAATGATGAAGGCACCACTCACCAATATCATAGTCAAAGTCTGTATAACATCGGCCCTGAAATATTAAGTTTAGAAATTCATTAGCAAGGTTATCTTTAGGATAGCATAGGTCTATTACCTATACAACTTATAGACTTTTGATCAACACTAAAAAAGTCTGAGCGCTGTATGCATTAATAACGGGATACATATGTAGTTTCGATTGCCGTCCTTGCGACGCACGCAGCTGCGAATTATTTTTCCACTGCCGAAACTGTTCGAAAGCTCATGGACGCGAATGAAATAGTCGCGAAAGACGTTGTTTCGAAAAACATTTTCACTGCCTCATACGCTCGAATATAGTCACGTTATCGAAATCCAACTTTCCGGACTGGTGGTTCCGGCGCTTCTGGGTTAGGTTAGGTTAGAACTGTGACCCCAACAGAGGAGCCACTAGTCCGAAAAGTTTGATTTCGATAACGTGTATATATTTTATTTTTTTATACTACTAAGGTGACAGACAAGCACACGGCCCACCTGATGGGAAGCGGTTACCGCGGCCTATGGACGTGTGCAACACCAGTGGCGTCACACTCGCGCTGCCAACCCTGTAAAGGAAAGGGGATGGCAAAGGAGTTTGGGAGGGTATGGGAAAGGAGTTTGGGAGGGGATGGGAAAGGAGTTTGGGAGGGAATGCGAAAGGAGTTTGGGCTCCGGCACTCTCACTCACCAAACGGAACGCAACAGTTCAAATACTGTGACTTGGCGTCGATATTCTGTGAGAGGGTGGTGCTTCCCCGGTCGAGTCTTACGGCCAAAATTACTTTTGCTTGACTCTACCACCTGCAGGCAGACTATATTCGTGCGTATGAGGCAGTGAAAATGTTTTTCGAAACAGCGTCTTTCGCGACTATTTGATTCGAGTCCATGAGCTTTCGAACCTGTGAGGCAGTGGAAAAATAATTCGCAACAGCGTGCGCCGCAAGGACGGCATTACTACATACGACTACGATTAATAACATTTCAGTAATTTATTTGATATTGTAACAGTTTTCTCACCGTTTCTGATACTAAGTACATATCATACATCATTATCTTAACATGGTTCCTGTTTGCGTCTGGGACTTTCATATCGAAGCCCAGGGACCGGTTACTATTTCTTCTCTAGCTGCTCTAGCTAGCTATTTGACATCCTAATCCCTACAGGAAAGCCTGTGCCAGAGTCTGGTCCGTCAATAAGCAGGTGAACTGGTACTGTACATCCATTTTACACTGACTTCAAAAAGGAGGAGGTTCTATGTTCGTCTGTATCTGTTTTTATAATACATCTCAGTGACATAATTAAAATTACCTAATAGCCGCAGCCAGTCCTCCGAGTAAGTTAAACACGATGCCCACTATAGTCAAGGCAGCTGCTGATGCCCAGTGAGGAAGCCCCAGTACAGCATGGAACGCCACCGTTGGGGTATACACCGTCACGGAAAGGTTCAGTACTTGTCGCACTAAGAATGTAGCTGCAGCCATGCGCCGTACGAAACGAGAGCCGAAACGCATCTGGAAAGGGAACAAAACTATTATTATTTGAATTTATAAATATTCTAGGACATTCTACACTGCGCTATGTAAACCCAATGTAAGCATAGCTTGAGAAGTTTATGATATGGGTTCTAGAATACAGATAAACATACTTAAATACGTTTTTTTTCTTCTAAAAATATATATATTTTACATAGAAACAACCAGGCCAATGCAAATAGACATATTCATGCATACAAATATTTGCACTGAGCAGGAATCAAACCCGCGACCTCCGATTTAGCAGTCGAACGCATTACCGCTACGCATATAGGTCGTCAAATATGGTCAGTTAGATGTGTTGTATTATTTTACTAGTGTCAAGTAACTGCGTATAAAAAGTGTTTGTAAGATATTAAATATATTAAGTCAATATGTCCTCAATTCCTCAATTGGTCAACCCGTTTAGTAGTTACGACAGATTCATTAGGAAGGTGTTGCGAGTTGTCTTAGGCCACATAGGACACCATTATCAACAGGTTTATTTCACGGGGCAAATCCCATCCGCATTCTCATTTCTATAATTCCAGGAATGACCCACAAAACACTGAGTAAGGACACTCTTGAAGTCCAATAAAAATCAAGCTTTTCCTATAGATTTAAATCGAAAAAAAAAACCTACCATGTGCGAGTCGGACTCGCCCATGAAAGGTTCTGTAGCAGCAAGTGAAACTTTTATATTTGAGTTGATTGAATGAAAGGTAAATTGCGGTTTACGATTGACGTATTAAAAAAACTGCTTACTAGATCTCGTTCAAACCAATTTTCGGTGGAAGTTTACATCATATATTTTTTTAGTTTTATCATTCTCTTATTTTACAAGTTACAGGGGGGGGGGGACATATTTTACCACTTTGGAAGTGTCTCCCGCGCAAACCATTCAGTTTAGAAAAAAATGATATTAGAAACCTCAATATCATTTTTAAAGACCTATCCATAGATATCCCACACGTATGGGTTTGATGAAAAAAAAAATTTTTGAGTTTCAGTTCTAAGTATGGGGAAACCCCCACGAACGAAGCAATGAGAAGTACCATCGTCAACAACATCACTGATTGCCATATTGACGTAGGCTGGTGCAATACTATTTTGAGCCAACCGGAATCCAGGAGTGCCAAAGATCTGTACAAATTAGTTAAGTTTGGATTAAGGGTTAGACTTTAGATTATAACGTGTAGTTTAGTGGGTAAGTTGTTTTACGAGGGCGACATGGTCGCTTTCATTTGTGTACCAAGCTCTCTATAAAAAAATAAAGATTAAAAAAAGAAAAAAAAGTATGGGGAACCCCCATTTCGTTCGTTCGTTCGTTCGTTCGTTCCGTTCGTATCGTTCATATAGGTTCCGTTTTTTGCCATTTGGCAACTGAACCCTAAAAAGAGAACATACAGGACGGGAATTGAACCAGTGACCAGACCCGTACAGGGAAAATACACTGACCAACTGTGCTGGGCACGTCCTAAATATTCGAAATTTGCCATTCATATTGGGCCAACCAATTTTCGGATCTAAATCTATAAGAAAATTTTGCATACTAATTACCTTCTTCAAAATTTCATTGAATATGAAGCTGTCTTAGATCCTACATCAAAGACAGAATTACATTTGAGGAGTTACAAATAATAATAAATCCAATTCATCATCAGGAAAATAAAACAGCATACTTGCAAGTACTCGTACACGGAATTGGTATGTAGTCTGTAATAGACTGGTACAAAGATCCAACAGACTAGTGGGAAGGCCAGAATGATGCCGTAGAGTGTCTCCCACATCGCAGATCCATAATACACCAGCTCGGATGGGAAACCTGGAAGTAAAAGAAGATCTTATTAAAACTAATTATTATTTGTGAGTTCCTCACCTCTGAGTTTTCGTAGTAATGTGTGCATTGTAACTTTGTGCGAGCAATTTCCGTTTTTCATGATTCTCATGAATGTTTTCGTTTTTTATAATAAATTGTTTTCGTACATTTCAATAAATTCGATTCCATTCAATAAATAACAATATAGCTGAAGAGATTGATGTTTGTTTGTTTGAACGCGCTAATCACTGAAACTTCGAAACTACCGAAATTCCAGTAAGGAGAACTAAGTCAGCCTTAAGATCGAGATGCCCCAAGTTCAAATCCTGGCCATTACACTACTGACGTGAACCCACTCCAAACACAAACAATTAAGCGTAACTGGAGGAGTTAAGGGGAATACTAGGAATAACGGTTAATAGTATTCTTAAAAAAAAAAATGTGTTTAAACATTCTTTTTGCATATGATAGTCCAGTTCTTGGGGAAGGTTATAGGCTACAGGACATCACGTTATGATTCTTAGTAGCCGATCAATAAGATGCGATGCGACGCCGCCGTGGAATAGAATGAAACGGCGGATGAAACTGTGGGGCACAGTACTGTTATATAATTACAGTAGCTAAAAGTCCTTACTTTTAGCTACTGTAATTATATAACAGTAGAGTCTTCTCTAGCACAAAAGCTACCATATTAACAAATATGAAACTACTTATTAAGATGAATTCGGAGGTAATATAACAAAACAAATTAATTTCTGGGCCAACTTTGCGGTATACCCTTATGATCCTGACGGCCAGCAACCGCAGGGGGGATCGCAGGATTGCGACGTTGCTAGCCGTCAGGTTCACCGCCCATACTGGAGCCCCATAAAGAGTCCGACATACCCATCTTACCGTTAGCTCCGGTGGGGTGAAGCTCGTGGCGGTTTCCGAACGTAAAAAAGAAAGGCCATTAAACAACCTTGTCACACATAACTTGTGTCAATATGGCGTTACATAAAATTGAAAATCAATCAAAAGAGTTTTGACTAATTTAGCTCAGCGCAATCGCTACTGTTGGCTAGTTTGGTTAAGTACATACATACATACATATACTCACGGCTTTTCCCTTCAAGGTTAGGCAGAGACAACATCTCGCCATCTGCTTCTGTCCTTACATACTTCACAAGCTTCCTCTACTGTCATTATACCTCACCAATCAGTGTAAACAATATTTAGTAATATGGGTTCTAAAATACGGAGAAATATACGAACTTATAAACATTCGTTTAAACATTCAGACCAATGCAATTAAACATGAGCTGGAATCGAACTTGTGACCTCTGATGTAGCATTCGAATGCTTTGTTTGTTACGAGTGTTTTTAAACGCTGCTGGTAACGACTTATGCTTTACTATGTACTTAAAAAAAGCAGTAACTTTGAATAAATAAACAATTCTTTTTTTTAATACAAATTAAGTTAATTAACCCAAATGATGAGTCACAAATTATCAGCGAGAACGGTTTGCTGCCTACATGACACGCTACGTATAACGTGATATGGATTGGCGAACTGCTAATCATAATATAGAGGTTTAGAAGCCCAACAAAGAATACACGTTTTCCCACCATTTCTTTTCTGTCACTGTCACAAATCTATTTGCGTATGAGTAAATAAATACCAAGTACTTTAATTATGTTTTTTTTTTCCGGAAATATTTTGGTGTCTCTTGACATAAAAAAAGCGGCTATAGCACGGACTGCAGAGATGAGGTCCCGAGTTCGATGCCCAGTCGCCCCGGGCACACACCTCTGACTTTTCGTAGTTGTGTGCATTAATAAATGTTAATTATCGCTCCCTTAATAATGGGCCCGGTAGATGGCAATAGGCTCGCCCCTATTACATTGGGACTTTAACATAACTGGCGAATCGTCGGTGTATAATACACCTCTGTCTACCCCTTCGGGGATACAGGCGTGAAGTTATGTTATGTTATGCTAATGACATTCGTTGCGTGTTTTCAATTCATACATTACATAATAATTTTCTAGTGTATCTTTAACTCATACTCATATAAACCGAATGGGCGGGTTGCTAGTGAGACCCATTCGCTTTATATGAGTTTTTTTTTTACTCAAGTCATTTTAAATTACTCATAATATAGCCTATTCCATCGGGACTAATATACCTTTTAAACGGTGAAAGAATTTTGTAAATAAGTGCAGTGGTTCCGACCCTCAACATATAAACAAACGTGTTGACTTATATTTATTAATTATTTGATTTCGGAATGGAGATAACTTTAATCTTAAATTTACCCATCTCGTACCCATTCTGTACTCGTCCCGTACTCATGTAGCACCCACACGTTCTCATCCCGTACCTATTACTTACCCATACCGTACCCATATTTCCTTTAGACAAAACGAAGGGCATAGAAAATTTAAAATGTACCTATCTGAAGTCGATTCAGCAAGAAGCAATTAAAGTGACTAGTAACTATTATAGCACACGACGTGACAGTTAAGTGTTTATCGTACGCGTTTAATTATTTTTCGTTAAAGTATTAAGCCATTCATGTGTGACGTCATATTACACAATCTTACCTACGCTGTCATTTACCTGAACTACTTTGTACAATTTTATTGGCCGTAGAGCTATGTGTTTATAGCACGAATAGTTCAACCGTGGAAATAGATACATTTAATATTGTTTAATTCGATATAGAGAATAGAAGAAGCATTTATTTTAGTAAAACAAATCTATAAAAATTGTAAAACAATATTTTGAAACATACAACACTTAATCATCTCACTATTAGTTCCAAATCTTGAGCTACTCGTATCTTGTAACACAAAATGTAGTGTGAGTCATTTTTGTTTTTGCGCTAAAACTATTAAATATAGATTTTTCTATAATATTTATGTAACTATAACATGATAAAATGCGTTTGGACGGTATTTATCGTAAGAGACTACCTTTTTTTTTTTTTTTATTTTTTATTTTTTTTTTTCCGTGCGGAAATCCCCTCGGATACCCCCCCGCCGGCCAGCGGGGGCGGTTATGTCGGGCTAGAGACTACCTTGGTTTAGGAATACATATTGCACTAAAGAAATCCCTATATTTAAAATGGTTCCGAAGCGATGCACTGGCGATATAGGACCAGGACATTGAGCATTATAACTTCTTGCTCCGCTGTGTTATTCCTCACCTTGACTCATATTTTCCACAAATTTCCAATAATGAAACGATAAATAATTACTTAACCTATTTTTTTTCTTTACTTTACTTATTTACAACATCCAAGATCAGTCTCAACTTTGGAATGAAATAACTGTAATATAGTGTTGAATTAGATGAAGTTCTAAACTAACATTGTCCACATAATTGTACAACCTTGTGGATCTAAATGAATATTTACTTTTTAATTAGAACATTATGAAGTTGAATGAAGGCCCTAACAGTATTTAATAATACAATTACATATTATGTTTACGGGAATTAACATGATCACGTAATATCTATGTTTTATATAGATACTTTAAATAACCTGACGCCGACTACATGACGTGGAACGATGGTAGAAGTTGCTAAGATGTTCCAAAAAATATCCCCCAAATTCTTTTAATTTAGTAATTATTAGCTGTTTCCCGCGGTTTTGCCCGTCGCGGATGCCGGTTATTGTGACCAAACATAGCCTATAGCCTGTCCTAAGCTCTGGTCCATTTCTGTACCAAATTTCTTCAAAATCGGTTCAGTATAATTATTTTTGCATTTATAATATTAATGATATAGGTAATACAGGGCAGCAGGTAATTTTATGTACTGTAGAAGCTGGTAACTGTGTATGTTATCCTACAGTCACTTCTATTTCGAATTTCAGATAAGCCTTTAGTCTTATGCCCAAGTCTGAATTCAATGCTAAAAAGATTCATAATTCTATGTAAAACGTAATATGTTTTTGTTTTTGTTGTTCAATCTTTTCATGGATAGGTATTTGAGTGATTCGCAGGCAACTCAGGCGCTGGAGGTCACTTAACGACCACCGTCATCCATGAGCGCAGGCCTGGGGGTAGCAGGTGAGACCGCCTCTCACCCCAGCAGAAGCAGGCCGGGGTGGGGCGACTAGCGCCCCGCCCCCAAACTGGGGCAAGACGGGGACACCGTGGTTCCCAAACCCGAGGGGGCCATCTCGATACCGGAGATGGCCCAGGGTCAGTCGGGGTGCGAGGGATATGCTCTATGGGAAACCTTACACCCCGGCGTCTGTAGACCCGAGACGGCGTGCGATTTTAGTAGTTTCAAGCCCGACATAACCGCCCCCGCGGGGGTTATCCGAAGGGATTTCCGCACGAAAAAAAAAAGAAAAAAAGGTATTTGAGTGATATAAATAGACAGAATTATTGGAGGACCAATGCTTATTATATGCCGATGATAAATGTGTCTACTTACGTATAGTACAGTCAGCTGCAGAGAAAAGTTATCCCGCCCCCTCTACCCACCGATGTAAGGATTAAGTTATTTCAAGTATCTCAATATATTCGAATGAAACTTGGTTTAAGTCTTGATATTCATGACTTCTGACAATATAATAAATTTGATGCATGTACATTGAGAATCACTTGAAACAATTTAATCCCTACGTTGTTGGTACCATTTTTCTGCAGCTGACCGTACTTGCAACGCCAAAGAAATAAATGTAGGTATGTATATATGTCTACTTAGTGTCCTAACATATAAAACTTATATATGTAGTATTCACTGAGTGTGAAGTAAACAATTTAATTAGAAAAGCAGGTTTTATCTTTAAAGTCCGATAAGACTTCAGTTAAAATTCATATACAAAAAGAGTCTTAAGTTATAATAAAGACTTCTTATTTAATATTTAATCATCTTATTGTATATAGTCCTAAGTGACCCGCTCCCGGTTCACACGGGTTCAACTTGATTTTATGGCTAGCTTTAGGTCACTAATCTCTAGGTCCACTTGTCCGTATTGCTCTTTTTGCTTTTATTATTTTTTCACTGACAATTCGGATACCTTCAAAATATTAAAGCTATTTTGTATCGTTAGCATAGGAAAAAATAGCTTTAATATGGGGACGTTGTCCGAGATGTCGGTAAAAAAAAAATGCCAATTCGGACAAGGGGACCTACAGATCAATGACCCTAAAATCAGCTAGCCGATTTTTTTCGTTCTTCAAAAGTACAAGAGGAATTTTATGCATACGAGTAGGTATAAATAAACCTTCGGTAAAAATGTACAGAAATATAAAGATCAGTGAAAACTGTACTCGAATTTGTCGTGTTGGCTTAGAAGAAGTTAGCGGAGAAACAGACAGACGCGTAATAGTGATTTTTCTTTCAGACTATGTAGTGATAATACTGTTGTTATGTCACAGTAATCTCAGATGGTATCTCCTGCGTGCGCGACTTACTATCTAAACTTCCGACGTGATGTGTTTCCGTTTCTCACCTACTACAAAAGAAGGTTCACTGTTTGACTTGTATGTTTGTATGTATGTTAGTCCACGATTTTCTCGCGATTTTAATGAGGGTTTCGACAAAAGTATTTATTACATTCTGGAGAAGGTTTTAGTATACTCAACCGACTTAAGTAGGTTCTATTTTTTCAAAAACAAAATATTTGTTTTAGTGTTACCTTTTATATTGATTGAATAATAAAAAAGAAAGCTATCGATATAAGACACACCTACATATGTGAAAAAATTGGTTAGATAATACAACGTCTGATTTAATTATCTAAAATCAAACATGCAATTATTTATTATTATTTAATTAGACAGTCAGCTTATTTCATCTTTGTTTTTCAACACCTTTGTCTATTAATATGTCAATATAACAATCTCACATGAGAATAAGCGCTCTGGATGAGTAAGTTTGTGTGTGTATACGATACAATTTTATGACCAATCTGACAAGATTAACAATCAAATTGTGTCGTGTGGAAGCCCTATAACATTCATGAACAGCTGAAATATACTTTCTCAATGTCGAGTGTTTCCTCGATTAGAATTAGTGAAGTTATAAGTAGGTGTTGGTATATAGTACCCTTATTTTTTTTTATCGTGCGGAAATCCCTTCGGATACCCCCCCGCCGGCCAGCGGGGGCGGTTATGTCGGGCTTGCACCGACTAAAACCGCACGCCGTCTCGGGTCTTTAGACGCCGGGATGTAAGGTTACCCATAGAGCATATCCCTCGCACCCCGGCTGATCCTGGGCCATCTCACCACTAACAGCATCGCTCATCCTGTCTCCTCTGAAAGCAGAGGAGTACGGAGAGCGATGTGTTCCCGCCACGTTGGGTACTGGCCGACGATCAATGCCAACCCTATGAAGGGGTGAAGGGGAAGCCATTGACCGCCGCCCAGGGTGTACCGGCTGCTCCGATTCCGTTCCCCCCGGACTGCAGCGGGATCGGAATCGGAGCGACACTCGAGGAGGTTACCCAACACACACCCCAAGGTATATAGTACCCACAGATTGTGAACTAGAACGACGGTTTTTAAATAGTTTGAATTTATCAATAATGGACTAAAATCATCGGGGATGAATTTTACTACCTCGCAGCCCTGGTGAGTCACCGTTCCTATCCATAGCTGCTGGCGTTTTGACTTTACTGGGCAAAATTCTTACACTTCACCAAAAAACTTCAGTAACGACAAACCTCCCCATTCTCTCTCGGTATCTCTCTATTTTACCATCTGTTAATCATCCTTGTGGCCTAGGGTATACCATGAGATGACTATAATATCTACTTGAATTACACAGTGTGAGTAAAGAATAATATAGTAATAAACGAATAAGTTATTATTATTTTTTGTCACAGTAAATTATCTACTGACGCGGCACATAAGCGTTCTGTATTTCATGGGCGAGCGTCCACGATAATGACTTCGTCGCTTGTATGATGACATTATTTTAATAATCACGATTATATGTCCATAGTGGCAACTACTTATAAAATATTTTCGTTATTATATTCTTAGCAATAGAAAATATGTCTTTCTCACTCAAGGTGCTGTTAGAATGTTGGTGTACCTATCATATCAAAATCTAGCTCTTAGGGGATGTACGGTTGTATGTGAATAAAGACAGAGAAGAACTCTGAATCGAGACGAGAAATGATTTTATGTTCCTATTAGTTACAAAGCTGTTGACACTAGACACTTCACAAATATTCTTTATTACTAACCTTTTATACAAGTCGACTTCTCAAAATAGTCCTCTATGAAAGTATTAATTGAGATTCTACTTATTTTACAGCAATATCTTTAAAATTCTTTTAAGACTAGGTAAAGTTAAAGAGGCAGACTTTAAGACTTTTCTATGAGACTAAGGTCTTAGATGATCCACTAGTGTACTATTTTGATTTCAGCTTCCGTCACTTTCTTGTGGATATGTCAATAAAAATCGCCGGCATTTAGGATATATTATACGAGTATATTGTTATCTGTAGTCTTGTGGTCGAGACAAATCATGCATGATCATGTTTTAAGTTTTTATGAACCTTATAACAACAATTCCAGCTATACAGTCATCAAAATTTACAACCATTTTACGTCATAATAAATAATAACTTAATAGTGAATGACATGCTCTGAAATTCTCATTATTGAGGTTCATATGGAGTCCTCCTGTCGGTCATTCAACCTTACGGAAGAAGGATAAACAGTTCAGGGATACTAGAGTAGTTGTATCGACTGAACAAAGTAGTAATCTTCTGGGCAAAAAGGATTTCCCTTTTAGTACCTAGGTATAGTAACATAGGGGTGTGTGTTGGGTAACCTCCTCGAGTGTCGCTCCGATTCCGATCCCGCTGCAGTCCGGGGGGAACGGAATCGGAGCGGCCGGTACACCCTGGGCGGCGGTCAATGGCTTCCCCTTCACCCCTTCATAGGGTTGGCATTGATCGTCGGCCAATACCCAACGTGGCGGGAACACATCGCTCTCCGTACTCCTCTGCTTTCAGAGGAGACAGGATGAGCGATGCTGTTAGTGGTGAGATGGCCCAGGGTCAGCCGGGGTGCGAGGGATATGCTCTATGGGTAACCTTACACCCCGGCGTCTGCAGACCCGAGACGGCGTGCAGTTTTAGTCGGTGCAAGCCCGACATAACCGCCCCCGCTGGCCGGCGGGGGGGTATCCGAAGGGATTTCCGCACGATAAAAAAAAAAAAAAAAAAAAAAAAAGGTATAGTAACATAATTTCTTAAACAGATTGGTTTTAATACTTATATACATTCCCCCCTCTTCAGGATTACACAAGTTTAAACAAAAAAAAATTATAGCCAAGTTCAGAAAGGGAATCTATTTTAAAAGTTTCAGAAATCTTATTATTGAAAGTTTTGAAAGACAATAATACTGACCAAATTGCTGAGCAATAGAATATACAGACAAAAAACCAGCGTGTTATATGACAAGTTTAAGAATAGAAGACAAAAGCAGATGGAGAACTATTGTATTTGTCCTAAGGGAGGCGTGTGCGTAATAATTAATTGACCAATATGATAAAAATAGATCCATCTCCATCAGATGTTAACTATTACATAATGTAAGATACCGACTATAAAATCGGTAAGTCAGTTTATCGATGGTCTATTTTCTATGATTAATTAAAAGCGGGATTATAAATACGTTTTATTCATACTATTTAATATTGAGTAATAGATAGATGTAATAAGTTTTGGCTTAATTTCTTACTCTAATATTGTAGGTATTGTGTTTGTAATATATACTATTATAAAATTATAAATAAGTAACGCAAAAACTACGGAACGGATTTTGATGCGGTTTTTTCTATCGGAAAGAACTTGGTCAGACTTAAAATCTGCCGTATGTTTGATTGCACTTGGTTAAGTAGAACCGAAGATATCACCAAAAAACGATAATCTACCTCCACGCGGGTCGAGCCGCGGACATCAGCTAGCCCATTATATGAGTACATGAGCCCTTTTCTATTACATCAATAGCCACTCAATATACGTACTAGTTCATATAATATTCATATCCATCGAAAGGTTGCCTGTAGAATATTGCTTTTAGCAATAAGGCCGCCTTTTGTACGTTAGATTAATTGAGTTTGCCATATATTTTATGCATATTTTTTTATTGGTGTACAATAAAGTTTATTTCTATTCTATTCTATTCTATTATACGTACGTATAATTTCGTACTATTGATCAATTAGGAAGAAGTATTATGCATAAGGGAATTAAGCTTAGAGGTAATAGACGCGTGTGTCATACGACTGGCGTTATAGGCTTTTATTTTACCGATTTAGTAGTATAGAACAGGTTATATTTTTCATGAATAGTAAGTACAGCTTTTAAGCACTCACCTAAAAACGACCTAACTCCCAGTGTTCCTCTAGCGACAGACAGAATCATAGCCAGAGTGGAAACTCCCCCACTAGCGAAAATGTACGCCTGTTTTGCACTTCCTCCGGCTGCGGTCACATCTTTCCTTCTCCTCCAAAGGGGGGCGCATGATGTCGCACATACGAAGATGCCGAAGACAACGCACTCCCATGCCAGCCACCCGGAATGCATGGTTCTAGAATGAAAAATTATATAAAATTAATAAAATTGTTGATATTAGATTAGCTCATAAGCTACCATCGAGTTCATTTATGATACATTTATATACAGAGACCGTTTCCTCAGTGCCAACAAATATACCGTCTAATACGAGTTCCCATATTTCAAAACGTCGAATTTTGGAAAACTAGAGTCTTTTGATTCGTCGATTTGTTGACACTTTTGAGTTCAAAGTGATTGTATTTTTTGTTTTCATCACTGTCTCATTTCCACCATCTTAACAAGACCAACATCTGAAGTGGCTTAGAATGTTTTTCGTTTAGCTATGGTGGTTCAGCAGAAAATCGCCTCAATGACAACCTGATCCATAGCATGCTTGTTTTTTACTTCAAATAAAAGTGCCAGCAAATAGACGGGTGCCAATGATAGGGTAACGACCCTAGTAGAAGAACTAAGTATCGACTCTATCGGACGGAAGCACCAACACACAATTTGTTTTTGTTGACAAAATAAAGTCAAAAAATCTAATAATCACCTTTGTTTTTTACTGATTCTGTTGTAGTTATTACGGTACAGTAATTGGTTTTCACCAAATTCTTCTACTTATTACACTATCGTCTACAAGCTATTGTAACTACTGAAACGATCCATATATAAAATCACGTATGTACGTAACAAATAGTTATATTATTTTCTAACAACACAGTAACTATAAATCAGAGAGATGCAGTAGCTGAATAATAAGATTCAAAGTAAATGCTCTTATATATAGGCACAAATTTACTATTACGATAAGATAAACAGAAATACAGATTTATTTGATAGATGTATCATTTAATAATAGATGGGGTGACATCAAGTGCATGGACACACTTGACGATATTCCAACAATGAAAGTTGATTATTGTAAACGAATACCTCATAATGTTTCTAATTATGCCTTTAGTGCAAGTGATACTTATTTATACTAAAAGACGAGATTTCAGAAGGAGCAAGTTTGTCATCCCACATAATAGTTTTTGAGCATAAAAACTATATAACATAAACCAAACAGAGGAGAACAACCGGGAACAGCACTAGATAATGATACTAAATAGGGGGTGAGTTGACTATCGTCAAAGAGGCACTTTTTCATGAGTGGAGACCACCACGGGTTCCACTCATCGGTGCCAAGGATGAGATGGGTCTGTTGGAACCAGACCGACTAAAACCACGCGGTGTCCTCCCCAAGTGTCCATTACCGGGCACCCGGAGTAAGCCCTCGAAAGGACAACCCCAGGGTTCCCGGCGGACTTAGGTCGCCATTCCGGCCTCGCCTGTGGGGTCGGGTTTGAATGAGTTGAATCCTAACCTAACCCTTACTTTGTACGATATCCATGGAATATATGAGACGGCTCTGGCATTCTACTTAAAAGGGACCACGCGATAGGTTCCAAGAAACTATACTAATATTACAAAGAGAGGTAATCTTCGGAATATGTTTGGGGTAATCTTTGGAACCACTGTATTTATTGGGAAAATTCTTCCACCATTTGAAAGGATCGTTATCCCCTATAGACATAGACTATTATATATATATATAAATACATATATTGTGTGTAAATTACAATGGGTTGAGTTAAAAAAATCATATAAACTGAAGCAAAACGAGAGCGGGTTGCAAGGAAAGAAATAAAAACCTGTCTCTGCTGTGCTGTGTAGCAATCGCTCACTAGCAAGTTAGCGTTTGCTGGTCAAAGTTCTTAACAACTTCGAAATCTTTACGATTTCTGCAGCTCAATTCTAATCGTTGACCCACCTCTATGCCTCAATACGTATGTTTATGTCATTAACACAGACCCACACTAATAACTGCCCTCTATATTGGGTATTCTCCGAGATTGTTATCATAATTACATGTGGTATGCAAACATATAGCTAACTCCTAGCTATGAACGTATAAAGCACATGGAAAATTACATTTTTTATAAAAAATAAATCGTCATTACACGTGATAAGGAGTGAGCCTATGGTGTGAATTATTGAGAGTAAGCCAGAGGTTTAAATAATTAAAGCAAAATTGTACATATCGAAGCGTTTTTGCTCTGCAATCGCGTCGATGCGTAAGATTTTGCTTTGATAATATAGGTATTTATTTATACATTGCCTTGTGCCTCTTCCGTATAATTCACACCTATTATCAAAAGAATACTAACTTTACCGCTTACTTCGGTCAACCGGGTACTTTTTTCGGAATCTAGACTCTGATTACTGGCTTGCAAGAAATTCTAGACAGAGAAATCCTATAGCACTTTTTCACGAACCAAGAATCAAACCAAGTTGGACTCACTACCGCTACACTCGCACCAGTATTGCAAAGCATTTACTGGCGAATCTGACCGCTTGCCACCAGGTGAGCCATGTAGTAATTTGCTGTATTAGCAGTATAAAAAGGTATTAGTGTCAATGGATTTATGTAAGCTGACGCAGAAATAAGCCACGATGATGATATTATTTGCGGTGGTGCAAAAGTTGAAAAAGAAAGGTTTTATAAGCAACGGAAATACTTAATATCAGGTGATTATTAGTATTAAAAAAGATCGTAAATCCACTCGTAACTTCCACTCAATCAGATTATATATTTTTATCTCGCGTAGTAGCGCAGTTGACAGTGAATGACTGGGAGACTGACGGACTGTTACGAATTTGTGGAGGTCTATGAAAGAGGCGTATGTATGTATGTATTGTAGTTGTTTGTATAACAGAGGTGATGATGATGATAATGATAGATGTGGATAGCTGCTCATTGCAGTAACAATATATCCTTTCAGATCATATAACTATTTGTTTCTATAAAAAATATAATAAAATTGTATTTACAAAAGAAAAGTCGGCTGATAGTGTAGTTCAAAAGGTGAAGGCATTCCAAATTCTATCAGCCCTAATTCCTGGGTGCCACGAAATGAATGAGTGTGGATAAAAAGTATTTTAAAATACATTTTGTTTAAATTTTATTAGTTTTCCAATACTTTTATTGGTGTCCGTTACGACCGCTAGTTTTTTAGATTTTTTTTTCTCGTAATATTAACAGTGTTCAACATGGTAAATCTTATATTTTATCCCTGTGAGAATCTCTTTTGGTACGAAGTGGAACCGGCAATAGCAATAAAGGCTAGATTTCATCAGTGAAAATCCGTTTAACTAAATTGGGTTCCCACGTTACACTCAATGATATTTATGGAGGAAAAAGTGATAATGCACATTAGTTTTAATTCATTTCAGTTTCTATCAATCGTACATACTCTCAGACTCTCCTGCATCACAGTAATTTTCGAGAGTTACTTGCTCGTGAAGAGAAGGACTTCTCAGTCTCTAGGAGATACCAACTAACCTAAAAAGTGAATAGGTCTTATTCAAATCTAGTAAATATATTATATTCAGTAGATTATGTACAATCAATCAATTAGCCTATTGCAGTCCACTGCTGGACATAGGACTCTACCATTTTACGCCATAGCACCCGATCCTCCACCTTGCGCATCCAGTCTATCCCAGCTACCTTTTTCAGGTCGTCCGTCCATTTTGCTGGGGTATACGTCCTACCTTCCGTTTACCGGAATTCTTGGACCGGTTGGACCTTTAGACCGGTTCATTCGTGGTCTCCTAGAGTGGACTCGTTTGCTCCATCGGCCAGCCCATTGCCACTTCAGCTTGCTTATTTTGCGAGCTATGTCGGTGACTTTAGTTCTTTGTCGGACGGCCTCTTTTCGAATTTTATTCTTCAAAGAAACCCCATAACTCGCTCCATAGCCCGCTGCGCAACTTTTAAGTCGTGGACTTCAAATACTTAATCGTTGGACTTAAGTCGTCGAGCCTCACTGTCAATGTCCACATTTCGGCACCGTAAGTCATGACAGTTAGGACGCACTGGTCGAATAGCTTGTACAGCTCTTACTTTTTTACTTACGACCTCCTAGAACTCCCCTTCCTCTGTCGCCACGATGCGACGACTGGGTCATACCCCGAGTTCAATATCAGACTTATTCATCATAGTGCCTCTTGCCACCTGATGGCTGACTAATATCAAGCAAATCAACTTACTGTCACCTATATTTACAAAAAGGAAATGTAAATCTATAGTAGAATAATATATTAGATAAGATACCTAACGAAAATAGGAGCTTATCAGATAGCTACTCTTATTCGTTTCATTCATGTTTTAGTATGAATCACTTTACAATCAATTTATTTTTCATCTATGAATACCCTTTCTTTTTGTTATCGTGCGGAAATCCCCTCGGATGCTCCCCCGCCGGCCAGCGGGGGAGATTATGTCGGTCTATGAATACTCTGTTAATAAATAATAAATAAATAAATAAATATTCTATGACATTCTACACAGTAGACCCAAAGTAAGCATAGTTTAACTAGCTTGTGTTATGGATTCCAGAATGCGGATAAACATACTTATATACTTTTTTTTTGTAAATACATACATATTATACATAGAAACACCCAGACCAATGCAAACAGACATATTCATGCATACAAATATTTGCACTGAGCGGGAATCGAACCCGCGCCCCCTGTCGTAGCAGTCGAATGCACTACCGCTGCGCCACAGAGGCCGTCTGATTAAGATGTTAAGCATCGGACTCCAGGAGCGCGGTCAACATTGCAAAGGTTATAACAGGGCTCGTGGCCAAGTAGTAACCGAATATAACCTATGCAACGTTAAGCAATACTAGTCAGGTCAATCTTAGAATTGGTGTCAATTTTTAGCACATTGAGACCACTCCTTACCTCGGGAACGTTAAATGGCTTCCACACGATACAATTTTATGACTGGACGATACAGTCAGATGACAAAATGGACAATCAAATCGTGTAGTGTGAATAGAGAATAGACTTGATCTACAATGTACGGGTCGATGGAATTTTGAAAATCTGATTGCGCAATTAAATTGTATCGTGTGGAAGCCCCATTAAGCTGTCGTCGGTCCATATTGCCATACGAATATCTGTGGCAGTCGTTACGGGTGGGGCAAGTCCAACAACTGGTCTAGAAGTTCGTCTGTTTTGTAGTCAAAGTCAAAGTCAAAAACCATTTATTCTGTATATACCACTAACACGGCACTTACAAAACGTCAAAAAAAAACTAATGTTTGGCAAATGGACCACCGGTTCGAAACGCGGCCCTGTCCTGAGTTTGAGTTAGATTGAAAGCCCACCCCAAATGGGTGGAAATAAGGCTCGAAGGAGAGACACTCGTACATCCCCGATGAGGTAGGCAGAGGTGATTGACACTCATATTTTGACGGGTATCTTTATATTTTCTGATAGCATGTATTAAGGGATGTACAGTCAACCATAAATAAGTGCTGGTTGATGTCAATCGCTCCACCCTTTATTATGCGGAATGGAAAACTATATATGATAAAATCTGTAGGTATACTTAGGAAATATCCATATGTGTTATATGAACGTATGAGTATTTTATTTACCATAAGAAAAACGATCATTACCCTAAACCCGAGGGGGCCATCTCGAAACCGGAGATGGCCCTGGGTCAGCCGGGTTGCAAAGGAAATGCCTTATGGGTCACCTTACACCACGACGTCTGAGGACCCGAGACGGCGTGCGGTTTTAGTCGTTTCGAATCCGACAAAACCACCCCCACTCGCCGGGGGGATTTACACACATTTACAAAAAAGGTACTTACTATACATTTAGAGCCCATTTATGTCAGCTGGTAAGAATGAAAATATACTAATGTAAGTTTACTGTGTCTAGGTTATATTAATGAGTCGGACAAACATCCTAAGGTAACCTCTAATTAAATTTGCACTTATTCACTTGTCTTCAGTCACTAATCAATGCACAATAGACATTCTAATAAATATGCAAAATAAACGTATTGTCTCGAGAATATGCATGCTAATTTTCTAATATTTTTACAGGACAGCGGCGATAGCCCAGTGGCGTACGTAACGGCCTGCCGAGACGAGGTCTCGAGTTCGATCCCCAGTCGTCCCGAGCACACACCTCTTACTTTCCGTAGTGATATGTGTATTGGAAATGTTAGATATCGCTCGCTTAGTAATGTGCCCGGTAGTAGTAAAAGGCTCGCCCTCTATCACATTGGGACCTAAACATAACTGGCGAATCGTGGGTGTGTAATACACCTCTACCTACCCCTTCGGAGATACAGGCGTGAAGTTATGTTATCTTATGAAAGTATACTAGCATGGCCTAACAAATGTATAATGTGTTTATGGTGATATGCGTGTTTATGCTGATATGAATGTTTATAGTAAACAAGAATAACGTAAAGACGTGCTATAGGTAAGCATTCGTGTTCTGGGCGATGGATTCGGAGAGGATGGAGCTACATACCTTGTATAATCCCATCCCCGATAGAAAGCTACAGGGAATAGGAGCCCTAAAAAGTCCAACAATCTGGTCTAACTAAACTAAAAAGTCCGACAACCTGGTCTAACTAGAGAAGTAAAAAAACTAGACTTCAATATCGTGAAGGAATTGTGGAGGACAAATAGCAATCGCATCACGGACTGAAAGTTGACCCCATCTGAGTCGGGAAAAGACTCGCAGGATGATGACAATATAAACATAACATAAACTCACGCCTATATCAGGTAGTCAGAGGTGCTAGCACCCACGTTTATAAACCTGCACTTATAAACCTGCGATAAATACACACATAACTTCGAAAAGCATCGAAAAGTCATTGGTGTGTGCCATGGTAATACCTGGGATCGAACCCGAGACCTCGTCTCAGCAGTCCTTTACCCATACCACTAGGCTACCGCGGTTTTTTTTGATGACAATATATCATTAGCAAACATTATTTGGATTCGTCTAATCTAGAATCAAACTCTTAAAATACCGAACTAATAGCTACGGTCACGAGTTAAGAGAATAGATTAGAGAAAAATTTTAACACAGGAAGCGGTTGAAGAATAGTTTCTCGCGCTTTATGCTATCAGCCATATCTAACAATTGAAACACAATAACCTATTTTTTTGGTTTCCAATTGGGAGAGATGTTTTTTTTTTGCGTGCGGAAACCCCCACGGGCTTCACCCCATCGGTGTCGACGATGGGGTGGGCGTGTCGGAATCGGACCGACTAAATCCACACGGTATCCTTCCCAAGCGTCCATTGCCGGGCACCCCGGGTAAGCCCTCGAAAGGATAACCCCAGGGTTAAATTGGGAGAGAGGTGAGTTATTATATCAATATAATTATTATGTCGTTCAGTAACATTTTAATCTGACGTTTGCTATTACTTTACTAAAATGATGAACGCTTCGATGTATTATTAAGTAATATTAGTACTTTTTTTTTTTTTTTTTTTTATATTTGTTCCGTCAATTGACTGCACCCCGCTGGATGGTGAGAAGCTAGGGCTAAGGCCAGAAGATATTTACTTTTCAGCTGATTTTACAGATAAATTAAATCAAGCAATAACATGCTTTGGTGAAATTCGTTTACGACGCATTATTTAGTAAAATTTAATATAAAAATTTAAAAAAAATTGTTCATTATAGTGATTAAAGGTTCGCATTGGTCAGCTGTGAAGCGGTGTTTGTCTGACACCTAAATGGTATTAAAAAAAACTATCAATCGGCTGGAACCCGGGTCCACTTACTCCGTCTTCTTTTCATTTGGCTTATACGACCTTTGTGGGAGCGACTACCGTGAGACCTCACTCTCAAGAGGAAAGCCTGTGCCAGCCAGTCAAATTTCCAACGGAAGCGATTAAAAGATTTAAGTAGGTATAGATTTTCACCGGAAACTCCAATTGTTTAAAGGTATTTCAAGCCCGACATAACCGCCCCCGCTGGCTGGCGGGGGGGGGGGTATCCGAGGGGAGGTCCGCACTAAAAAAAAAAAAAATGTATATCTAGATCGATAAGTCTGTCAGTATCATTCGATCACGCACATTGCGCCCTAGTCGTCTTGTTGCTGTGTACGAATCTCTTATCTATCTATACCCTTAATCTAGGCACGAATACAGGATTTTATTCACGGGGTAAGGTGATCTACAAATTTCGGTTCAGGGGAATACACAGAATTTCGTCCATAGGGGAAAGAAACAAGTTATGTTTTAGCGAGGGTTAAGTATCGTTTCAAAATAAAATATCATTGGGTATCAATAGAGTTGGGAGAAGGTAATTGTCTTCCCCCTACCATCACCCCCCCCCCCCCCCTCACTCTAACCCCCTCCCCCTTTTTCTACACCTGCACAAATCCGGTAGGTTTAAATTTAAATATCATGGGGGTCAGCCTTCAAATTAGGTCGTTTGGTGGCCAAAAACAGTTCAATGATTCTTGTGTTCAATATTGCTGGACAGTATCAATTTGTTTTCCCTTAAAAGAATTCTAGTAATTGAAATTAGTAATATGCCTTTTAACCCGACCCGATGGAAGAGATTTATAATTACATATGTAAGATGTGTAAGGATAAATTATCTTTTGTCACGTTGTCTGTTTAGTTAGGTAGGTCTTAAAAGTACATTATACTTTTGGTCCCATACGGACAAACATTAAAATGTGTCTACAAGAGATACCATATTTTTTTGGACAAGTGAGTTGTTTGGGGTTTTTACTGACTTTTTGCCCGATCAAGAATAAAGTAATCTTTTTATTCGTATTTTTCATTATTTATTACAGTTTAATTGCTATAACTTGATCGAGTGGTGAATAAAGATTCCTTCGTTTTTCCCATTATAAGGGACAACACACACAACGACATTTACGTCAGTTTAGTATACCTAGGGACTTCAGCTTAGTTAGGCGCTATCGCATGAGGGTCCATGGGCGTAGCTGATGTAGTATTCGGACTCATTCGAACACTATACTTAGTTGCCTGGCCATCGTGTTTCAGCGGTATTAAAATAAAATTGTATAAATATTTCAAATAGAGAATATAGGAAAAAAACAATTGGTTGGACAGTTCGAGACAGCGGGTGACGAGGGCTCCGGCCTCGACCCGCCGTGCCGTACGAAGAGAGTATCAAGCAAAGTGGTCGTAGACTCAATCACTGAGCAGAATCCGTGTTCCTCTTCAGTTCGTATAGTAAAACTTAATAATCTCAAGTAGAATCCCCTAAAACTCGTTGATAGGATTTGTGTGAAAATATAAATGTTATAAGATATATAATTACTTGCGTTATCATTTAATTATCACGAAAGGCTGTGAAGCCAAACCCCCCGACGTCACAGTACCTAGGTCAGGGTATTCCCCTAGAATGGAACTGGTCGCGGGTTCAACTCCCATACTGGATATTGACTTTTCCCGATTTAAATATATTGTAGTAAACTCCTTCAACTAAGCGAATTATTTATGTTAGGAGTGGGTTCAGGTTGCAGAGGCAACTCAGACCTCAGACGCTGGAGCTCGCTCAACGACCTCCGTTCTCCACGAAGTGATAGGTGGAGCCAGTGCGGTTTTAGACGGTTCGAGTCCGACATTAACTTCGCGGGGATTAATTCCTGCAGGGGAAAAAAAGAGTAGGTTCAGATCAATAGTGTATTTGTTGGGTTTCAACATACATCTTCCTAATTGCAAGTCCGACATTCGAATAGTATAATAGAATAACCACATCGAATTATGTTGATTAAAAGAAAAACGTGACAAAAAGTGTGTGAATTTTACTTTGAAAAGTGACATAATGTGATTCTACTTATTCTATCATCGAGATACGATTGAGTGCTTTATCTAATGATTTTGTAAAATTATTATATTAACATCGAAATGCTACATTTTAGACGTCGATTTCGACTGAACAGGCACTAAATTAAGATACTATTTCGTTGTTTCAATGCTGAAATATCAGGAATGCCCCAAGAACATAGTTACTTTTTCGCTTTTTCTCTGATATAATTTCAAGAATTGCACAGTCCAGCTTCTAAAACGCTTAGAAAATCCGATTCATGTAACGATGTCAACTTATGCTTACATTTGCGTAGGTTATAGGTAAATTTATTAAATCTGGTAATTTTTGTTTAGTTCTAAACCAAGGAGCATCAGTTATCATCCATAGCATTTTGGACTCGAACCACCGCAGTAAGTATCTCCAGAATCAAAGTCAAAGTCAAAAACCATTTATTCTGTATAGACCATTAATACGGCACTTACAAAACGTCATAAAAAATTAATCTAATGTTTGGTAAATGGACCACCGCCGGTTCGAAACGCGGTTGTTTGTTGTTTTTATGTCTAGTATTTACGTTATACTAACATACAAAAGATTTTCAAAAATATATTGGGAAACTACAGTTAGAATGTTTATTTCTTTGAACTTTTCTCGGAGGGAGACTCTTGGGCCCAACTTATAAATTGCCCGCACCGCCCGCTTTTGCAGTACAAAGATTGTATTTAAATCTGCGGCATTGCCCCAAAGGAGAATTCCGTAGCTCATAATACTATGGAAATAACTGAAATAAACTATTCTAGCGGTATCTATGTCTGTTAAAGTCCTAATCATTTTCACAGCGTAGGAAGCAGAACTTAACCTACTAGCTATTTTTTCAATATGTGATCCCCACTGTAATTTAGCATCGATACTTAAACCTAAGAACACGGTTGATTCCACAAGGCTCAACACCTGTCCATTAAGTGGTACATTGGTTTCCACCTGTGTAACATTAGGTAAGGTGAATTTAATACATTTGGTTTTTTTTTCATTAAGGCAAAGATTATTTATATTAAACCAATGAACCACTCGTGAGATTGCGTTGTTCACTTCGTCATAATTATCTAATTGTCTTTTAATTTTAAATATTAAGGAAGTATCATCAGCAAACAAAACAATACTATTTTTATCCCTTACGTAGTAAGGGAGGTCATTTATATAAATTTAAAATAAAAATGGTCCAAGTATCGAACCCTGTGGAACGCCCATCGAAACCAAGGATCCCACCGAACGTGTACCGTTCACATCGACCCTCGGAATTCTATTGTTTAAATAAGAAGTCAAAAGGTCGAGATTGATTTATAACTAACCAACAAATGCCTTAACCTTAACGTGAAACAGTTCAAGAAGAGAATAAATACACTCTATCAGATCGTACAGGAACAGACTGGACAGTCTTCCAAACATACCAACTGCACAGGTGTGCAGTCTAGAGTTATTATTCATCAGGTGATGAATAATAACTCTACATTAAAAGACTTAAAAGAAAGTCCCCTAGAGACCAATACACGTCGCTAGACTGACTGCCCTTCATGACAAATTTAATAATCATGTTGACTCGTAAACCTTTTGCGGAATGTTCGTACAGGAACAAGATAGTCCATTGAAACGTAGGAGATTGATTTTTGCTTGTTATTTTAAATTGAGGTTAAGAAAAGGTTAGAGGTTAAATGTGTGTGTCTGTAACGGCTAGGGTCGAGCAGAGATAACTGAAATATTTGTATACAATTCATAACCGTTATAATTTATATTAATGAGTAATCAGCGCGTGGAGTACGTGACCTCCAGCCGATAGAAAAATAATTTATCTTGATGAATAATTATCTTGATGGAAAATATGCTAAAAAAGATCTGATAAGTGGCCTTCAAACAGGTTATAGGTTTTTTTTTATGGAATACGGCTGTCGCTCCACCCACTTGGAGCTCAAATCCCGTTACCGCTTCCCATGGGAAGCTATTCCAGGTATAAAAAGTAGCCTATATGTTTTTCAAGACTATAATCTATCCCTGTACCAAATTTCAACCAGAGCCGTACATCCGTTTCTGCGTGAAAGAGTAACAAACATCCATACATACATATATCCATACTCACAAATTGTCACGTTTATAATATGAGTAGGACTCTCATGCAAAGGCGGGCCTTTTGTTGTAACATACACATACCATAATATAATTTATTTTTTGTGGTGTTATTATCGGCATTTTAAGAGTAATTCTGTAATTTCACACACTCATTACCATTCCACGTTGTTCATTGGAATCCCCTGTGTTTGTTTTGAGATACTACGAAATGTTGCATAAAACATCAATTCAATAGCCAATGAAAATCTTGTCACCATGTATACACGATTCTCATAAAACTTGTCTTTCAGAACAGCTTTAGATTTCTACACATTTCGTGTTTAATCTGGACAGTTCAATTCATTCAGCGAATTCATGAAGATTTTAATGAAAAGGAATCAATTCCAACATTACTAAACACTTGGATTTCGCCAATGAGAGGAAACGAGATCAAGTCAAACGAAACTGCGTTGCCACATTCTACTTATTGAATTTCATTGAGTAAAATGTGAGAATCCAGTTTAGCTAATAGGATTTTCATTGGTGAAATTCAGCCGTAGACCCTTACCTTAGACCAATATTAGTACCTACTCTTTTTACTAATAAAAAATTAGATTCGCCCATGAAGGGTTCCGTAGCAGCATTATATTTGAGTTGATTGAATGAAAGGTAAATGGTGGTTTACGATTTATGACGTATTAAAAAAACACTACTTACTAGATCACGTTCAAACCAATTTTCGGTGGAAGTTTACATGTTAATGTAGGTACATCATATATGTATTTTTTAGTTTTATCATTCTCTTATTTTAGAAGTTACAGGGGGGGGGGGCACATTTTACCACTTTGGAAGTGTCTCTCGCGCAAACTATTCAGTTTAGATTTTTTTTTTATTAAAAACCTCAATATCATTATTGAAGACCTATCCATAGATACCACACGCATGGGTTTGATGAAAAAAAAATTAAGTTTCAGTTCTAAGTAGGGGACCCCCCGAAATTTAATGCTTTTTTTCTAGTTTTGTGTCAAAATCTTAATGCGGTTCACAGAATACGTCTACGTACCAAGTTTCAACAGCATAGTTCTTATAGTTTCGGTAAAAAGTGGCTGTGAAATACGGAAAGTTTTAAGTGAAGTGACTCGAAAGTGTTATCACTGTTTTAGACGCTGCCAAAGTACTCGTTAATACGACGCGCCAACATCCATCGCGTTCAAATTATTAACACACAGTGAAAAGGTTGGTTTCACCTATTTGAACTCGATGAATGTGCCGGTGTAATGGAACAATATGGACAATTTGACTCTTACTAAGCATTTGACGAACTGTACCTAAATATATTATTAATATTCTGCGTCATTACACACAGCCATATTTTTTAATCTGTGACACAGCACTGTTTAAGAACAAAGTAAGCAAAACTTAACTAGCGTGTAGTATGGGTTCTAGAAGAGATAAACGTATTTAGATATTTTTTTTTGTAAATACATATTTATTATAGGTACATAGAAAAACCCAGATCAATGCAAATAATATTCATTCATGCATATAAGTATTAGCACTGAGCGGGAATCGATCCAGCGCCCACTGAAGTAGCAGTCAATCAGCTACGCCACAGAGGCTGTCATTTTAAAATGAATATTTTATTTAGTGTGCGTCAACGAAACCTTAACTCATGCTAAATTTTAATTTACCACATAATGTGTTTTTTATTTGTGAACCTGAAATATTTACTGTGGGAAAATGGCATCAAGCGGTCTGGTCTAGTCGTCCAGAAGTTACACGATAACTAAAGATTATGCTATAGTGATTTAGAGTCTTGTTTGTGTTGTATGTTTGTCACATCTAAATAAGTAATTAGGTACCTACTTTAAGTCACTTTATAATAATAATACTTACCGTATTTGAATGTCCTCATTATTATCTTTGCGTTAGTCCCGGTCGCATCCTACTCTGCAAGCGTTCTCCGATAGTAGTTTCTCCTTTGGACTGATCACCGACAGGACGTTTCGTTTTTGAGATATTCGTCGATAGAACGTTTCACCTATGGATGTTTCGCCGACAGGAGGGTTCGCATTTGTTTGTTTCGACGACAGAACTTTTCAATTATGGAATATTCGCCGTCAGGTCGTTTTGTCTACGATGTTTCGACATGGCTTTTTCACTATTTGACTACAAAGCCACCAAAAAGCTACTAGCTTGCTATCGAAATCCAACTTTCCGGACTAGTGGTTCCGGCGCTTCTGGGTTAGGTTAGGTTAGAACTGTGACCCCAACAGAGCGCGAGCCGAGCGAGCGGAGCGAGCGTGCCGCGGCAGCGGCCGGTGAAGCGCCGGCACCACTAGTCCGGAAAGTAGTTCTGTCGTCGAAACAAACAAATGCGAACCATTTCGTCGGCAAAACATCCATAGGTGAAACGTTCTATCGACGAATATCTCAAAAACGAAACGTCCTGTCGGTGATCAGTCCAAAGGAGAAACGACTGTCGGAGTCCGACGCCTTCACTATGTAGTCCGGGGTCTACTTTATCCCTCGTAGGTGTCAACTGGGGGAGTAGATGACCCAGGGTCGGCCAGGGTGCGAGGGGTATGCCTTATTAGGCCACCTTACACCCCGGCATTAGAGACCCGAGACGGCGTGCGGTTTTACTCCGTTCGAGCCAAACATAACCACCCCCTCTTAAAGTTTTCACGGCGAACTCGGTGCGAGTGAGCACTCGACGGCGTCCCGACGTGTACCACTGAAAATGTCGACCGCAGTGATCGACGAAACGTCTGGAATACAAGTTTCCGATGGACCACGGCCAAACAGCCCGGAAGCAGTATATTCTACATGCAACGCCGGCCGTGAAAGCATCCGAGGGGATTTCGGCAATAAAAAAAAATCAACTGGGGTAAATTTCCGTGCATTTAGGCGTTTCTGCTATACATATTATTTGAATCAAATTTAGCTCACTTAAGACGCATAATATTTGTGTCCATGGTACCTATCACTTTTACAGGTGACGCCTTTTTGTATTTATAGTCTCCCGTTTGCTAAGTGGGAAAGTGGGGCAATCTTATGATTCACTGCACACTGCACAAAAAATCTTTTACCATTTGTAAGGTACCTTACACTGAATAGACATGGGCTATAATATAATAATAGGTTATAATATAATAATAGGAAATTGACGAAATTTTCTTACAAATTCATGAGTTCGTTATTCCTCTAATTTAATAGCTATTTCCATTATTTATATTTTGTTTGAAAGTTGATTTCAAGATTTTACAACTCTGTATTAAATTTTGTTTTTATTGGCCGCTTGATAAATTAATTCGATCTTTAAAAACAGTACTTCCTAAATGCTATCCATTTTGATGATAAATTTCGTATTACTTAACAGCTGTCACTTTTCAAAAATGTAATAAAAGTTGCTGTTTGTTAGTTATGTTATGTTGTCTCATTCATACAGAAAAAAAAATCATAAAATTTGGATTTGTCATTCCTAAAAAAAATGCAAAAATGTTAATACTGAAAATTGGGTTTCCTCCAATTTCTTCAAGAAAAACGGCAATTTCATATGTAACGACCTAATATTATGTATTAATTCAATGGCTTGAGTTAAGAAAAACTCATAAAAACAATAGGCCGCGGTAACCGCTTCCCATCAGGTGGGCCGTGAGCTTGTCTGCCAGCTGAGTGGTATAAAAAAAGGTGTATTGCAAGTTACTAATACAGAAACCTTCTTCTCCTTCCTTCTTAACCTACTTCAAAAAAAGAGAAACTTCACCTTTGCTTACGTTTGAAATCTGCTTAAAATACTTGAAAGAGCCCCCATTACTTACTTAGAAGTACAAAATGGGATATGTTGTATGTTAAAGAAATTGTATACTGTACATACAACTTAATTTCATTATTAACTACTGGGTGTTGAGTCAGTCACGACGACAAAACAAATATTGAATCATAATATTACTGTAAAAATATCATTCAGTTCTTCTTACAAGCAGATATTTTATTATTATTTCTTCTCATAACAAACCTAACATACCGTTATCTTGATATTGTCATAGGTCAGTGGCACATCGGCCTTCAAATATTTATACTTCAGCGTTTATGATATCTATACATACTTAAAAAGAACCCCTATTTCTCCTAGTCACGCTATAACTTAAGAACGGTTTTACTGATTTCGTTCATAACATAACAAACATAAACTCACGCCTATATCCCCGAAGGGGTAGGCAGAGGTGCTAGCACCCACATTTCGCCAGTTTATGTTTAGGTCCCAATGGTTGGTCCCATAGGTGGCGAGCCTATTGCCATTAACCGGACACTTATAAACCTGCGATAAATACACACATAACTTCGAAAAGCATCGAAAAGTCATTGGTGTGTGCCATGGTAAAACCTGGGATCGAACCCAAGACCTCGTCTCAGCAGTCCATTACCCATACCACTAGGCTACCGCGGCTAACTCGTTCAACTTTTTATAAATGTTTTCTAATACGTCGTGAAGGTAACGATCAAATAAATAAAAATAAAAGTTGCGCATAAAACCACATACATTAGATGCTTATTTATATCTGTGGCAGAAACATAGAATTTTTTTATAAAATTTTTAGATTGCCGACATATGGGATGTGGATTCAGCAATTATTGTTCCGATAGTCGTATCGGTTCACGGACTGATTGCCAAGAGCCTCGACCAACATCTAAAGAGGCTCGCCTTAGGCAGTTAGATCAAGGGCTTGATGCAGAAGCCGGTCTCCTCGACACAGCACGTATTGTGAGGAGGTTCCTCCCTCTGGAGCCCTAACCACCGGTGTATTGGTCCCTGTACCCGATGCCGGTGGGCCACTATTTTTTATACTTTTAAATATATTTGTTTTTTTTTTGTATAGAATGTATTTTAAAATATAATGATGTATTTTAAATGTAATAAAGGGAATAATGATAATATTTGTTTATTTCTCACCACAAACCAATAAGCCAAGAATATTACACAAAAGTTATGGCTGTATACCTACACAAGATTTGGGTTGTGAATCGCTGGCGCCTGTGGTAGGTAATAGAAACCTGAATTACAGGTCACCAGGTTCCCACGAACTCAGACAAATTAAAATTACAGACATATTATATACATTATTTTTACTAGAATTTACCAGTAGTAGTAAACTTAACGATCATTATATTAACTGATATAATGTAACCTTATGGTGTTTGACATACCTGTCAGTCGTTTGTAATGCACCATTGACATTGCAAAATTCATGGTTTTCACATGGCCAGTTATTATGTCGCCCGTGTCGGAATACCAACAAAACTATTTAAATACGCGCTCGAAAAAAAAAGACAAAAAATGTTGTACATCATAAAGCGTTACAATAAATAGGTATATGAATAAACACTATGTTTTGATTTTGTTATTAACAAACTATACCAAATTCAATATTCGGGTGTTTCTGGGGCCGTACCAAGATCTTCGGGACCCGAACCAAACTGAACTGCAAGCTGGTACACCTGCTGCTGATTAACAGATGAGGCTCTGGCCCAGGACTTACAGACTGAATTTAGATAGTGCAATACTTCGACATGTAGCGAACTTCGAAAACACATAGATCGAGAAGTCATTGCTTCGACAGACAATTATTAGACAACACACACCTTCGAATTACCACTACTTCGACAGACGATTATTCGACAGACAATACTTAGACAAGACACATCTTCAAATGACCACTAGTTTGACAGATTTTTTTTGTCATACGCCGAGGCGTACATCGAGTGAACGCTCTAGTAATAAGCTAAAATAACGTCTTCGTCGTTCAACGACACTATCACAAATGAATGAAATCGTACGTGTATAATACGCCTCGTAGACAGTATTCAGGTTTGATACTGTATATCAACAGTCATAAATATCGACAATTAAAACATCAACACCATAAGACAAACGATACAAAATCTCAACACTTCAGAATGTCAGCAGCTTAGTAGGTCAATAGTTCACAAGATCAAAGTATAAAATCTCAACATGGAAAAGACTAGTGGTTCCGGCGGTGGCGGTGGTTCTGTTGGTGGTCACAGTTCTAACCTAACCTAACTCAAACCATAAATTTTCCACATTTAACCACATTTTTTAATACATTTCAGAGCATTATTATTTTGGTAGAATGTTAATACAATCTGTCAAACTAGTGGTCATTCGAAGACGTGTCTTATATTAGTATTGTCTGTCGAATAATCGTCTGTCGACGTAGTGGCAATGCGAAGGTGTGTGTTGTCTAATAATTGTCTGTCGAAGCAATGACTTGTCGATCTATGTGTTTTCGAAGTTCGCTACATGTCGAAGTATTGTACTGTCTAAATTCAGTCCGTAAGTGCTGGCCCAGGCTTCCTTTCGGGGTTGAGAGGTTAGACGCAGTCGCTTCCATAAGAGTCGTATAAGCCAAACCCCAGCCCAACCCCGGGTTCCGAAGTGTAAGCCTCGGATACAACCGAGAACAGTGCTATGCTTACGATGAAGACCAAATTCAATATTACTATTTAAAGCAGGACAACGTCTGTGGGGTCAGCTAGCATACGATATATTTTATAATATTTATTTACTTTTGCCGCCGACATAACGTTTGCTTTTCGCCCTACTAAGACCTGAACGGCATTCGCTGCCACGGTAAAGGTACAGACCGCGAGGTTTCGCTCAAAAGTACCGCGGCTAGAGCGGAATAGTTGGTACCTACTTATAGCAGAAGCAGGGCGGGACGGTGGGGCGACTAGCGCCCCTCTCCCAAACTGGAGCAAGACGGGGACACCGTGGTTAACAAACCCGAGGGGCCATCTGGAAACCGGAAATGGCCCAGGGTCAGTTGGGGTGCGAGGGATATGCTCTATGGGCAACCTTACACCCCGGCGCCTGTAGACCCAAGACGGCTTGCGGTTTCAGTCGGTTCAAGCCCGACATAACCACCCCCGCTGGCCGGCGGGGTGGTCTACCCACTTGGTTTTCTCTGCCGCAGACGGTAGAAAATACCGCTTAGGTATGAACAGGCCTTAATAGAAAACACTGGTATTTTGTGCTCAGTCAGGGGGTACAAAGATCTACAGGACCCATGCCAACCTCACCCAGCAAGTCGCACCTGCTGATTGACGGACTAGGCTCTAGGGTAGTTTTACTCTCGGGATTGGGACGTCAAAATATTGTTTCCAATCTCCATGCCACATTTTATCCTGTCTGTTCAGCCGTTTTTACTTGCAAAAGTAACAAACATCCCATCCATATATTAATACATCTATTCATTCATCTCAAACTCTCACATTTTATAATATCAGTGGGATTTATACTTAAATGTTAAATATTCGATGACGAGCTCTGTGGTATAGCGGTAGGGCGTCAGAGGGCGCGGGTTTTATTTCCACTCAGTGCAAATATGTATATTTGCATTGGTCTGGGTGTTTTAATTTCTAATATGTATTTATTTACAAAAAAATACGTTTTAGTTTAATTTAAGTGTACGTTTATCCGCATTCTAGAACCCATATGACAAGTTTTGCTTACCTTGGGTCTAGATGGCGTTGTGTAATTTGTCCTAAAATGTATGTGTGTAATTTATTTTTTTATTTAAGCGAAGTGAAGAGAAGGTCACATTATAACAGAGCAAAAATCCATGCCTGTACCGTATATCCCATACAGGGTAAGCAGAGATATATTAAACAGAAATTTCAACATATATGTTTTCGATTCTACCTAATAGAGGCAAACCTATTGCCAAAAATTCTGAGAATTTATCTTTAGAAAAAAATCAGATAACATTTAACACGAACAGTTTTAATTATTACTGGACACAATTATCTGATTTCACCCTATTACAAACGTGCACTCTTTGAAACAAATTCTACGAAATATTACAATGGCTCTCGGTAGATGGCAGTGTACCAATTTTCAAAATCCCGTTATGGTTTCGTTACGGGTACAAATTTATTATGATGAAGTAGTTTATGTGCAAAATGTAGATGTAGTTACATGTTATATATAAGTATGCACAATTTTCTTGATGGTTTGTACAATTTTTGAATACGACCTCCGTCCTCCATGAGCGCAGGCCTGGAGGTGGCAGGTGAGGCCACCTGTCACCCCAGCAGAAGCAGGTCGGGACGGTGGGGCGACTAGCGCCCCGCCCCCAAACCGGGGCAAGACGGGAGATGGTCCAGGGTCAGTCGGGGTGCGAGGGATATGCTCTATGGGCAACCTTACACCCCGGCGTCTGTGGACCCGAGGCGGTGTGCGGTTTTAGTCGGTTCAAACCCGACATAACCGCCCCCGCTGGCCGGCGGGGGGGTATTCGAAGGGATTTCCGCACGAAAAAAAAATGTACAAGTTTATGACGTCTACGTAATAAAATCTAGAATGATAGCCGTTTGGAGAGGATTGCTCTTTCACGATACGATATTATCATCATCTACATAGCGATTTTCCAGTTGCGTCCAAATTTGCACTTTGGAGACCGAGATACACTTGAATGATACGAATTGATATGTCGGTTTTTCGAGTCTATATCACACTAATATTATAAACGCAAAAGTTTCTCTGGATGAATGTTTTTTACCCTTTCAGGTAAAAACGTCTGAACGGTTCCAGATGAAATTTAGCATAGAGATAGATTATGGTCTGGAATAGGACATAGGCTACTGTTATCCTAGGAGTAAGTGCCTGTAGGTCGCGGTAACAGGATCAGAATTATACATCATATTTATCATAACAAGCTAGCCCGCGGGCTAGCTTGTTATTGTTTTGTGTTTATTAGCAACAATGCCGGTAAAATATGTCCGAAATGTTGAGAAAAAAAAACAATGTATGCTTCTAATTTTTGTGTTTTAATTGCATTACATGAAGGATTGTAGTCACATGAATATTAAAACTGAATAAGAATGGGTTACAGTACGCGGCGTTTACGATGGCATCTCGGGAAGAAGAGTGAGAATTCGGCTATGATCGGCTTACTTCGGTTTTGTCGAGCATTCTCTCTGTCGTACATCAGACTGACAGTTTGATAATAATCCAGCCGCCTCTCCCTTACTCTAGTGTGAGGTGTGATATAGTTCTATAAATAATATTATTAGTTTATTTGCCAAAAAGGGATACAGATCACTTAATATATTTAAACATCATTATAAGTACTAGATAGAAAGAATTATAGATATATAGGACTAGAAAGAATTATAGTACAACTAACTTAAAATAAATACGAGATAGAACGGTGTCGATCCATCCATAGAGATAAGCTCTGTATGCTAGTGACTCTGATGTATAGTGTATTTCTGATTTTATCGGCCTCTCAGTCCGCTCTTCTCTGTTCCTGCTGACGTGCCAACCCAACATCTGTTGTCAAACATGATATTGTCCGAAGGTTACGCGAATGTCACATAAAACTATTTTTTTTTCAAACGTTACTGTCGCGATTTAATCTCCCCGTGACCATGGCTCCTGAAAAGCACCGAAACGTCGAGTTCAATGTAAATAATAAAATAACATTAAATAAATCGCGATATAATCCGTTAAAAGCAGTTTCATTTCAAATATATGTGTTCTTAAACTTGTAAATTTTGTACCAGTTTTACGGCTGTTTATTTTTATATTTGGTACATGATGACGTGACGAATTTTGATTAAATTGGGGATTTCAGGATAAAACAAGAAGCAGACCCCGGGTTCTGACGTGGAAGCATCGTATGCGTCTAGGACTCAACACTGACATGATAATTATGTATATCACACCAATATTATAACGCGAAAGTTTTTATGGATGTGTGGATGTATTTTTGTTACTCTTTCACGCAAAAACTACTTAATGAATGTTAATGAAACTTTATAGTAATACAGCTAATACATCAGAACAAGGCAGACTACTTTTATCCCGGGAATAGATTCCTATGGGTCGCGGGAACGGGATCAGTATTCCACGCCGGTTGACCCGAGCGAAATAGCTAGTTTAAATTAAAACTACACTATCTTTTACTGAATAACAAAAAATATAATGGCACAAGGTAAAATATAAAAAATAAAACATTATAGTTCTTTAAAGTGTTTATGTTATGACTGGAGTTGCCGCTTTGCCTTGGTTAGGCCATTAAGATACACATGGAGATAACGTACTCTTATTTTTTTAACATGAATTTTTGATGACCACAAGTGGATTAACCCCCTCTGTGAATGACGCGCAAATGCAAATCAACAAATTGTATCTCAAAGACTTGAAGTAGATACTAAACCGGTTGTATGGAGCTAAAAAAAATTATCCATAGTTATTATGCTCAGATGTCGGAAGGAGGGGCTCGTATTTCAGTGGTAACCATGGCAGTTCGAGGATGAGTGACCATTCTTAACGAAGTGCGATCTCTCCGTTCATAAGAACATCAGCCTGTAGTATTAGTTACGGGTAGTAAGAGACCCAAAAGTCCAACAACCCGGTCTTATTAAGAAGTTCAATATCAGCAGTGGGTTGTGGAAATATCGAAGTTCAACCGTAACGGTCTAAGAAACGGTTTTATATATAACTATAATATAGTTCAACCGTAACGGTCTAAGAAGCGGTTTTATATAACTATAAAACCGTTTCTTAGACCGTTACGGTTGAACTTCGATATTTCCACAACCCACGGGTAATATTGAACAGGTGAGGTCGGCTTTCAGTCTGAAAGCCGACCTCACCTGAGTTGGGAAAGGCTCGGAAGGTAAGTTAAGGTCCGATATCGACCAAATAGTCTATTTTACAAAATATACAAAAGCAATAGGAAAATCATCATCATCAGCCCAGTGGCCGCTCTCCTACTCTTACTATTCATTTGGCTTTTACCGAAGTGATTGCAGTCTGACCCTGAGCACACCGAGAGTAAAGCTTGCACAAGTGCCTCATCCATCAATTAATAAGTGTACCGGCTTGCAGGCTAGGTTGATTTGAGTTCTTGACCTTGGTGAGGCCCCATACCTGTATATTATACGCTCCGTATTTTCATGTTTTTTTTTCGTGCCTAGATACCACCTTTGGATACCCCCCCGCTGGCCAGTGGGGGTGGTTATGTCGGGCTTGAACCGACTAAAACCGCACGCCGTCTCTGGTCTACAGACGCCGGCGTGTAAGGTTGCCCATAGAGCATATCACTCGCACCCCGGCTCACTCTGGGCCATCTCTGGTTTCGAGATGGCCCTCTCGGGGTTGGTCCCCATCTTGCCCCGGTTTGGGGTATGGGCACTAGTCGCCCCACCGTCCCGGCCTGTTTCTGCTGGGGTGACAGGCGGCCTCACCTGCCACCCCCTCCGTATTTTCACCTATCACCATTATAGTCGTAATCAAAATAACGGACCCCGGGTTGCGATATGGACTCACGCTAGGAGGACGATGTTAATTTGTAATCGATGTATACACCTTCATTGGTGCATTCGCCATCGGTATAAGCTTAACACATTCCAAGTTACTGACCTTAGCTTAAAATTTAAAATAAAAATTGAAATAAAAAAAAGTAATAAATTTATGCTCTGAAGATTACAAAAATAATCATACGTCAATTTATTTATTGATTTATTACAATAACTTCTGAAAGCGACTGTACATCATGTTCATATAACAATAATTAAACGCCGCGATCAGTATGAAAGTAACTCATCTTTCTAAAATATCATTCGTATCATTGATTATTATCAAATAGGTATCTATTAAACTTAACCAGACATAAAGTAAGCATACTCGGAGCGCGTCCTAACCTGTTTAACCCGTCACGAATCCCGTTAACTTACGTTATCGCGAATGCTTCATCCTAAGGGTTAATTATAACTTGATCCGCACTCTCGAACGTTGACGGGAACTGCTTAAGATACGGCTTAAGTAATGATGGTCTTTATGCAATATATATGAATGACTAATATAAATTGAGACGGCAAATCAGGTTCGCGATTGCCATTGCGTGAAGCATAAAATATGTCTGATCGTTCTAACTGATTTAAAGTTATTAATGCGTTAGTGGTTCAACGTATCTAATTTATTTATAAATGCAATGACTTCAATGTATATTACTAGACTGACTGTATTAAACAAATAAAATGGTATCGCAATGGTTATCAACCGACCATCAACCACGCGCAGCTGCTTGTAGCTGTCATACAAAAAGTTACGTGACACTAACGCAACTGTTTACACCGATGCATCAAACGTGTTTATTTCAATTTAAACTGTTCACCAGTTCAACTCCGTTCAACTGTTCTCAAGTTTTATTCAAATTCATTCAAGGACTGTGGTAAAGCCGTTTAGTTCGCCTTAAATACTGTTGCTATTATTGATGAAATTCAGCCTAATAATTCTAATACCAGAAGAAAAAAGTAATGGAGCAATATGCTCTAAATAGCTCCATCCCTTTTTCTCACTCAAACGACTCACGTTTTAATACGTCTTGGTAATTCCCCACAAAAAAAATGTACAAAAAATTTACGATTTTACCAAAGTGCAAGTAACATTTTTATCTTAGTATTACGTTCTTACATTCCGTACATGCTATTCCCCAATATTCCGATAAGAAATGAAAATTAAAACTGTTTACTGTTATTTTTATGTTGCTAGAGAAAAGTCTTGTTATCAAAAACAAATCGAATAAATGCTTTCAAATATTTGAAACCGGCGGGGCTTGTATGTTAGTGGAGGAAGGTATTAGTATCATCATCATCAACCTATTCTAGTCCACTGCTGGACATAGGTCTCCCCTAATGAGCGCCATAGCGCCCTGTCTTCAGCTTGAAGCTAGTATTAGTATATGTATGTATATATTCAAAATTAGTGTACAGAGCCCTGCCAACATCCTTGAAACCTAAGCCTACCTCACCTGGAAGTCGGTTCGGCTCTGCGCAGGCTCTCCTTTTAGTTAGGCAATCGCTATGAAGATCATGATGAAATTGAAAATAACTATTTTTTAGGGTAAGTACTCAGTACTTACACCAACAAATTCCCCGAAGAAGTGTAGATATTAATACCAAAACTTCGCCAACAGTTTTAATCCCCGAAAAATTCCTTTTACGAAATACATACAAACCTGGAACCTCATGCATAGCCCTTGAGAATAAGAATAAGAATGTTTATTTGCGAGAAACATGGTTACAGGTTGTTACAGTAGGTGTACAGTTCAGCATGTCTTACCTATAATGGTGTGCAAATTTGTATATTATTACATTAAGGTATCATGCAATATTAAGATTAGGTCAAATTATTATTGGGGTGCTTGGTTGGGGACCTCCAGGGGTGCTTGGTTGGGGACCTCCACGCGGTGCACCCTGGGCAACGGAGACGGCAGCGCCTCTCTCCTAGGGTGGGAGAGACGCTGCCGCCTACGGCCAACTCCGACCGAGGCGAGGACGGCCCTGTTGAGGGCTGTTCGGAAGCTTTCCACGTGTCCCTCTGATTAGCAGATGGCACAGTGGAGAGCAAGTAAGGGGACCATCTCGAAACCGGAGATGGCCCAAGGTCAGTCGGGGTGCGAGGGATATGCTCTATGGGTAACCTCACATCCCGGCGTCTTAAGACCCGAGACGGCGTGCGGTTTTAGTCGGTGCAAGCCCGACATAACCGCCCCCGCTGGCCGGCGGGGGGATATCCGAAGGGATTTCCGCACGAAAAAAAAAAAAAAAAAGGTCAAATTATTATTACTTAAATTATGTCAAAATTATTCATTTCCATTATATAACTAAATATCAATACATAATAGAGAAAAATACACCAATTCATTTCAATTATAAATAAATTATATTATCAATACACAATCCGCCAAAAGTGGCAGAAACTACTTAACGCCGGGGACATTGAAGGAATCTGCCGTTTCTTAATACTCAAAGTGCACAGCAGTAGCACCCGCTTCCACTGACATAAAAACCTCAAACGTCAATCAAACATCTTTTTTTTTTTTTAAATGGCGACCCTTTGCCTATTAAACTCTGAACTTGACAATGGCAGTACGCACAAGCTGTAAAGTGCGATGCCCAAAGGAAAAAAAAAATCAATTGATACTTAACATAACCAGTTTTGTTTATGTTCTTAAAGTGTTACATAAGTAGTTAAGTCTCGTCGGAAGTTTACGCGAATGTTACACATTGAAATAAAACTATTTTTAACGGATTCTATCGCGGTTTATTTGATGTTATTTTATATTTTACATTGATCCCGACATTTCGGTTGCTTTTCAGCAGCCATGGTCACGGGGAGAGTTTTATTTCAATAGTTAAGTCTCGTTAAAAATCTTAATTTCATTGATGTGGTATATATATGATTTGTTTAACACCGTGCTACAGACTTTTCCCACGCTAGGTTTTGTGTTATTATATTAACAAAAATATAATAATACTTTAGTTATAGTGGTCACATCAATATGAATTCATCTCACCTCCATCAGGTGAGATGAATTCATATTGATATATAAGCTAAAGATAAAGTCACAGGAATGAGGGTCACCGATAATGCTGAAATGGTGGGCCTCAACTTGACAGCTTTATCTGATTCTTTTTCATGCCCTGCTAAGGGACTATAGGAAGAAGGAAACACATGTGCTGGTTAAGAATTCCGAGTCTTTATGGTGCGGCAAAGAGGTGCCGAACCCTAAACCGTGTTCTTATAATCCCCAGGTTCTTCAAAAAGCATCTGCTGAGGCCGTCAAGGTAGGGGCCACCATTTTAGGATCGACAGCATCTGGGATGGTGGCCCATATCTTCTGGACTTCGCTTCAGCTTCTCAACATCCAACAGGGTGCAGTCAATTGACAAATTAAATATATTAAAAAAAAAATTGTTACAAAGTTTTCAACAGTAACATAGAGTCTGAAACGTGTCCGCTAAACAGCAACTTACTCGTCGACGTATGTGATACATATTACTGGCTATTATAAAAATATGAAAATTTAGATAAATAAATGTATGGATGGAAGTTTTGTAACTCAAAAAGGCTAAATGGAACTGGATGAAATATGACACGGAGATAGATTATAGTCTGGAATAGTACATGGGCTACTTTATCCCGGTAGTAGGTTTCTGTGGGGTGCGAGCATGGGTTCAGAACTTACACGGGAAGGTAAATGGCAGTAGTGAGGATGCGAGTGTAACACACCTCTGGTTAATAATAATTAACTGAATACCAGACTACGGCGCGTGCGTCCATAGTTAGGTTATGTGTTTGCCTGTCTATACAGAACATTTTCGTATGTTCCATTGTAGCTCCTAAGATACTAAAGTGATTGTAATGAATGAGGTGTCAATCGACTCAATATTATGCTCTTGAGTACAATAGGCTACATTTTATACGAATAACATCAATATAACTGATGAATGATGAAAGATCCATAACATGGGCATCAAAAAAAAAATTTTTTTTGGCTATTGTATTTCATGGTGTCGAGTGTGATATTTAATAAAAGCGGAGAAAATCCTCTTTTATTTGATTGAAAAATAATACAAAAAATATAAATATAGTGCAATTTTATGTCATATAATTTTATGTTCATGTCAGAGATAAAAATACAATTTTACAGTATATTTCAGTGATTTAAAATACTACTATCGGTGGAAACCTGGAACTATATTTTACTATTCTTAAATTAAATTACTCTTTTTCTACGTGTCTTGTGTACGTCTATATTTTTAACCTTACCGTAGTCGGGTTTATTACAGTTTTTGAAACTTCATTATTGTTTGTATGTGACCACCCACACTGCAATAAGTCGGATATCGCACACATTCTAACAGCAAACGAGTTTTTACTCCCACGTCTTCTAATAACTTCATTCTTGCTATGTGTCAACAATAAACTAAGCACTATTGCCAAGCATTTTGCTAACCATGCTTTATGAGTGGTATCGTATCAGAATGCTACTCCATTGGGTGATTGTACTCTATCGCGGGTAAGGACTCCTTCCTGAACAAATTACCTATAGTTCAGGAGTTCTCAGTGTTTTCCATAGGTTCGCAAATCAAAATTAGAATATCTGAAAAGCGATGCAGCAGTAGCGTACTTATATTTGTAGATTTGATGACTTATCAGCCCCCTTATTCCGAATGACCTTGGATTGACCAAACGTATCGTGAACACGCGCGTCCTTATTAGCCGACAATATTTTTCTAAGACCGACGTTAAGCAGTAACATGTTGCATTTGGTATGATCGTTAAGATCGAAATACCTCCCAGATATCCCTTCTATTTTACCCACTACCTCTCCTTATTCCCAACCTCCTGCCTCATACCTGCATGTATGTTTCAAGCTACACGTTTACTATCTAAGGCACGGGAAATACCTTGTAGTACTAATTAATCATAATATACATATTGTAAAGTGAAACTAACCAACACATGCTTCGGAAATCATTACATAATACTATTTTACATAATTGTGCCTGACGATAATTATAAACGAATTATGGCAATTAAATACATAAATATAACACGTCAATGAAATGGTTTTATTAATGTCACAGGTATCAAAGGTGTAGTAAACATTGTACATAACAGAATCTTTAAAACATGCTCTATGGGGTTTTACCACGAATGCGATTATTGAATATTTTGTATGAAAATTATTATCAATCGTAGTACAGTACACACGTTCAAAACCTGCTGATTGGCGTACTCTGGCGCAACCGTTTAAGCCAAATTAAAAGTGTAAAGCAGCCGGTAAGTGGGTAGGCTAGCCGAATCAACCTCGCAGAATATACTTTGATTGAAAATAGCACTGATCAAAAGCAGAGCTTACAACGTTTAATAACAGCAAAAGAAACTCATGTACTCTGTAAGGCCAGAAGCGAACACGCTGTTGTCTCTGCCTACCCTGAAGATAGAAAGGCATGAGTATAGGTACGAGTATGTACGCAAACGGTGTTTTGTATCGCAATATGAGTTCAAAGGTCTGCAAATATATTTTTTTAAATACCGTAACATAAATGGGTACGAATTAATCACTTAATACAATTATGAGCGAAAACATACGTACATAATGATCTCTTAGGGCTTTTCCACAACCCGTTTTTTTAACGCACTTCCGAGCACCAAATCCAATTGCATTCCGGGACCCCATTTGGACCCCGTGGGTTCGCTCTACCACTTCTACTTTTCAAATCGGTTTATCTTGACTTCTATAGGCCGATTACCGTCTCACCCCCCAACCCGTCAATCAGCAAGTATACGGGTCTATCTATACAAGATAGATTAGTAAGTTCCAAAAATCTTGACCAAACTCGCCCAATAACTAAGTGGCCAATCAAAAAATAAACAAAAGGACTGCTCAACCAATGACGCGAGCCCTTTGAACGATTTAAGACGTTTAAATAGGAGGATCAAGGCCTCCCTATCCACAGCGTCCATAGGATGGTCCGCGCTAGGACACACGAGCCCTATGATATGGTCCTTGCCACCCTGGACCGATCCGAGGCCGGCAAGGCCATATTCAGGACTCAGACGGTGTGCCAGTTGGCTGGCATTACCGTGGAACCGCCACACAAAAAGGGGATCATATCCCAGTGCCACAGGTGCCAGCAGTACGGGCACTCAGCCCGTAACTGCTATGCCCGCCCAAGGTGCGTCAAGTGCCTTGAGGACCACGCCACAGCAGAGTGTAGCCGTCCGAAGGATAGGGCACTCTGCTCGACACCACCTGCGTGCGTCCTATGCGGGCAAACGAGCCACCCCGCGAACTATCGCGGGTGCCCGAAGGCACCCAAGCAACAACAACCGTCACGCCCATCCGGGCGTACACCTCAGACCGTAGGTCAGTCGCAGCCCCAAGCATCAGCTTCGGCTCCACCGAAGCCCTGCCCATGGGGACCCAATGCAGCCTCCTCAAGGCCTGCGTTCCCCCCTTGCCGTCCCAGACTAGGAACGCCCAGACTTCGGGGATTCCGGCGCTCATGAGCGTATATGTCCCCCCGCCTCAAGTCACGCAGCCTCTGTTGCCAACACCAGCTCCGCAACAGCCGCGCCCCCAACAACCTCCGCGGTCGCAGGCTGATAAGACACACACGCAGCCCCCACCACCACAACAATCACAAACACACACAAACACGGCGAGCCAGCCAGCGACCGGGGAGTCGGACCTCGAAGTCGTGGCACGCTTTGCCAGCATACTCAATTACGCGGAATTGCGCGACATGGCCGCGCAGATCCGCGCAAATGAGGGAAACCCGATGGCACTCCTAGGTGTCACAATTAGGTACTCGACCGTCTTCGAGGCCCTCGCCAACTTCATAGTAAATCCCTAATGGATTCGCGGAACACTGGCAGAGTCAAACCACGAACACTCAAGTTAGGGTATTTCAACGCGGACGGCTTAGCCGGTCAAAGAGATCAGGTAGGTGAATTCCTTAGGGTCCATCAACCAGACATACTTCTCGTGCAAGAGACCTTTTTAAAGCCCGCCCAGAGAAACCCTAATATTGCGAACTACAACATAGTTCGCAATGATAGGGTCGGCTCCCCTAAGGGCGGGACTCTGATCTATTACAAGAGGTCCTTGCACTGCTCACCTATGGATCCGCCAACGCTGACGAACGTTGAGGTTTCGGTCTGTCGGTTAGGGATGACCGGCCACCAGTCAATAGTCATAGTGTCAGCTTATCTGTCACCAACCAAACAGCTGCTCGGTAGCGATCTCAGGGCCCTATTCGAACTAGGACCCTCAGTCATAGTCGCTGGCGATCTCAACGCCAAACACACCATGTGGAACTGCCCCATCACCTGCACCCGAGGTAGGGTCCTGGAATCGCACTCGAGCACGCTCAACTACGATATAATAGCTCCATTAGAATGTACTCACTTCCCGTATGAAGTGGAACATAGGCCGGCGGTGTTAGACCTGGTGCTTCTTAAGAACGTGAACTTACGTTTGTGCTCTATAGAAGTACTGCACGAGCTTACCTCAGACCATAGGCCAGTTATGGTAGAACTGAAACAGAGACTAGGTCCCATTGATACCGGTCAAGCCCCCCCGAATAGGTGGATTACGGATTGGGCGCGGCTTGAAAAAAGACTCGAGTCGACCGAATCCGTACATCTGAACAAAATACCAGATCACATCGTTAGCGTAGAGGACACCACGGAGGCGATCGACTCCTTCACAGAGCACGTACAATCGTTACTTAATGATTGTTCTCGGAGGGCTCCCGAGACGGAAGACCGTCGCTGGAAGCTCCCCGATGACGTGCGTGATCTGCTGAGGAGGAAGAACGCCGACGTGCGCGCCTACGATAGGTTCCCTTGCGAAGGCAACAGGGTTAGTCTCCGCAGATTAGAACGGGCCGTTAAGGCTCGCATACAGGAAATGCGTCAAACTCGATAGGACGCTACATTAAGCGATCTTGAGCCGTCTCACGTCGCTTTCTGGCAGTTGTCTCGATCTTTGAGGAAAGACGTGGTCGTCCCTATGCCTCCCTTAAAGAGACCCAATCAGTCAGAAGCTTTCGAAGATGTAGAAAAGGCGGAGTGTCTGGCCGAAAGTCTCGAGTCTCAATGTTCGCCCAGCACCCTACACACCGACTTAGAACACGTACGCGAAATAGACTCTGATGTGGAACGGCAAGCTTCACTTCCGTTACCACCGGACAGCGACGGTCATATCGACCCAGTCACCCCGGAAGAGGTTGAGGAGATCATCAAGGGCTTGCACACGCGTAAAGCACCCGGCTCGGACGGCATCACAAATAAAGTCATTAAATTATTCCCAGAGAGGTTACTCGTCCTTCTGACATACATTTTTAACGCAGCGCTCAAAAATAACATCTTTCCGCAGCAATGGAAAGAGGCCGTGGTCATTGGGATACCCAAGCCCGGTAAGCCAAAGTCCGAGCCGACTAGTTATAGACCGATCAGTCTGCTTAAAGGTTTAGGGAAAATCTATGAGCGACTAGTATGCAATAGGCTGAAAGCATTTGCCGATGCAAAGGGTCTCATTCCGAACGAGCAGTTTGGCTTCCGCACCCAACACTCATGCGTACAACAAGTGCACCGCATCGTTGAGCACGCCAGCGAGAGGTTGCAGTTCAATCAATTCACAGGGGTTCTCTTCTTCGACGTAGCGAAAGCGTTCGACAAAGTGTGGCACAACGGCCTCATTTGGAAGCTGTTCCACATGGGAGTGCCACACAGGCTCGTACTCATCATACGGGACTACTTGTCGAACAGAAGCTATCGCTACCGAGTGGAAGGGACCCTCTCAGATCCTCATCCCATTCGCGCCGGTGTACCGCAGGGGTCGGTACTCTCACCCATCTTGTTCACGTTATTCACGTCAGATATACCTTTGCACGGGCAAGTGAAGACGGCACTTTTCGCAGACGACACAGCCATCTTCCACTCGGGACTTAATCCCAACATAGTAGCTAGAAAACTCCAATCCGCGGCCGACACCCTAGGGGCATGGTTTCGGAAATGGAGGATAGAGGTTAATCCGGATAAGAGTCAGGCCGTGCTGATCCACAGAAGGAGACGCGACCTGTATCCCTTAGAGGGACTTACACAGATTAGGATGTTTGGCAAGCCGATCCCTTGGGCTAGGCAAGCCAAATATTTAGGTATCATTCTTGATGATCGCCTCAGCTTCAAAGCTCACCTCAAAGCGGTCCGCGATCGGGCCGCCTTCGTATTAGGTAGACTACATAGTTTAGTGAACTCTCGTTCTAGGTTATCACTTAGGAGTAAAGTCAGACTTTACACTAGTTGTGTTAGGCCAATCATGACATACGGATGTCCGGTTTTCGCTCATGTTAGTGAACAAAGGATCCAGAGGCTACAAACACTACAAAATCGTTTCATGCGCCGAGCTACGGGAGCACCGTGGTTTATGCGTAATGTCGAGCTTCACACCGACCTAGAACTGCCAACGATCAGGCAGTACATAAAACAGTGCTCCCTTAGCTACTTTGACTCTGCCCCGACTCACCCCAACCCTCTAGTGGTTGAGGCTGTAAACTACACACCGAGTTTAATTTCACGCACGCGGAGACCTAGACACGCTCTCGGAGAGCCCGATGATGCAATAACACTCGCTCAACGAAGAGCCTACACAGCCTACCTAGGTCGCCCCAGTATTAATCCAGCAGCAGCCCAAGCCGAGGCCGCCCCAACTGGGGACCCTTGAGGCGTGTTGCTTAAAATCAACTTTCGGCTGAGAGCCCTATGCGCTCGCCACACTGTTCGCGTAAGGTTGTAGAGGCCTGTCGGCCAACAACCCACACCCCACACAAAAATAAAAAAAACTGGGCCGATTTTGACTGGACTTTCACTGGCAGGTAATGTTACAATGCGTAACATAGGCTACTTTAATTTTAGAGAACGAATTACGGTTCCGCACAAATAATTAAAACCTAGATCTAATTTCACGCGGACGACGTCACACCTAGTAGGACTCTGGTTTGGGACGCAACATTCGTCGACACCATTGCTCCTACCCATATAGCCAGCACGGCTGGCTGTACCGGTGCTGCTGCTCTCTCTCAAACGACGCAAATACTTGAATCTAATTGGGCATAGGGTCCGAGTGCTCGCAATCTCTTCAGGGAGATTGCGACACGTATGATCGATGCTTCTCATGACCAGAAGGCTGGTTTCTTTTTAGCACAAACCACATTACCACGTTGTATTGCAATACAACGTGGTAATGCTCCAGTCTCCTGGGCACGTTACCATAGGAGTCATGCAATGCGGAGGAATTCCGCGATGCATTTTAGGTTTATTCAACTAATAATAAAATTCAACAATTAATATTTTCGATTGTCAATTATAAAATAAAATTTAATCAAGCATACAACATTTGAGACTACGAACTCTTATATTGAGTCATCATCATCATCATCTTGGCGTTGTGCCTAGTACCATTCGACACATCACCTCGGATCTCCGGCTCCACTTGCTCATTCACCTCCTTTTGATTTTGCTTATACTGATTTTATGGGAGCGACTGACATCTGACCTCCCAACCCCGAGACGAAAGCTTTCCAGAGCTATGTTCGCAAATCAGCTGGTATGTCGGGTAGAGCCTCACAACTCTTATATTAAGTATTAGGTATGGCTATTAGTGCCACTAACAATGAAGCCTTAATGTACCCTTGAATGACTTTTAATTGGTCACCCATCTATTAACCGGTACAGACGTACCGGGTACCTAGTAAGCTATGTCTGTTCGTGTGTCTTCGACATTTTACTCAATTAATCTACCCACTCATTCTTCTTTATGCAAGCACCAACCACGGTTACGTTCATTATCTGCACCTTGAAGCCCTGGGGGGCCTTTTAAGGGAGAATTTCACCTTTAATTGGGGGCCCTTAAGGGAGAATTTCACCTTTAAACCAATCGTTCATCCCTTATTTTAAATAACAATTTAAAATAAGGGATGAACGATTGAATGGAAATCCTGCATTTTCGAAGTAAGAAGCATAAAATAAATGTACACAGAATCATTGTGGTATCAACGTTCTTCAAAATTTCGCGCCTAAGGGATTAAAATAAGGGATGAACGATTATATTAAACTCTACTCTCTCTTTGTATGAGAAGTTCATGACTTTTGAAGGAAGAGGCATGACATTCATAATGAAAATTCGTAACTGTATTTGAGTAGGTTCCAGCATCTGAAGATCCGAGACAGCGTGCGGTTTTAGTCGGTTCAAGGCCGACAGAACCGCCCCCGCTAGCTGGGGAGGTAGGGGGGGAAACGTTTTCGGTTCACTATTGGACCCGTCGTCGGATTATAAGAGTTTCTTTTCGATATTTTTCTGTGCGAAGCCGAGATGGAACCGCTATTTAGGTACATAATTTTCATATTTACTTTAATATTCATTGAATTATTTTGAACAATAGTTATGGACCCATAATATAATAATTAGTCACCTAATTCTTATAATTACATATTATTTGCATATACATTTGCATATCTAGACTATTTTCGGCGGACATTGCTTATCTAGTGATGATGCATATTTTAGCTACATTTGGCTACCCAAATGTAGCTAAAATATGCCCTACTACCCTACTGAAAAATAATGTAGGTATCTACATACCTACATTATTTTTCAGTAGGGTAGGTACCGACATAATGAATTCAAAACTATGTTTTATTACTAATCTCTGTTAGAAAAACGTGACATTGACCATCGGTAGCATTTACCAGACGATGTATCTTAATATTATAAATACTTTGTATATAAAGTAATGTTGTTGAAATAATAATAATAAATAGGCGTGATGTAGTTGAATGAGTAAATAATAAAATCTTCATTTCAATTTTATTAATTTAATATTTTTATTATTTTACATGTACTTACTATGCAAACAGAACTTGTCGTGAACGTCATGTCGTAATGACATTTAATGCCTATTGCCAGTTGTATGATGTAAAATAATACTATTTATTTTAGTATTTAATGTTACGCCTTAATTTTTAAAACATAATCATTATATAAAATAAAGATAATCGTTTTGGACTTTTGCTCTTCGTTAATATAATTTTCTTCTTATCGTCAGATATAGTTAATTATACCCTGTTGGTGAGAATTTTTCCTTTCGCTTATCTAGAATAAGTTATTTTTGTCGCTGGATCACCTCAAAAATATATACAATATATACATATTCTTCTTTAATATTTGTTTTTGAAACATTTTGCAGCCAATTGTCAACTGATTTTGATGATACTTTTTTATTTGGTAGAGTATTTTATGGTGGGTGTTCGTTTAAATTTGGTGAAAATATGATAAAGAACTTCGGAGAAAGATAAGGAAACACTAGAATAAATGACATTAAGTCTCCCAGGATTGGTGCGATCGCATGTTTGTAAATTATTTATATCATTTGCTAATATAGCATTACACCCGTACGCTCTGAAGCGGTAAGCAGATGTATTTTTCGCTTAGCAGTCGCTGCTAAGCCCAAAATTCCCGAAAGCGCCATCAGATGAACGTATGCTAGTATAAACTTCACCTGGCTTGTATTTCTGTTACAAAGAGTTGTTATTTTATATAACTTTCCTATCGATCTTTTGCCTACATTACCATGTAGCCAGAAAATCTTGAGATTTTGTTTTTCAGAGATCCAAAGAAAAAAGATCCTAAACAACATCATAAACACATAACCGAATGGTGATTTTCTTATCAAATGTCACTGTCGCTTACACCATCTGTCCACCTTATTCATTTCACCGTCAATATAATGACTGAGATACGGAGGAATTCATAACAGTGATTGTTTTTATGTGCAAGTTATGTAGGAGGTCAATTTTATAATTATAATATTGTTTTCTATTGAACTAATTGTATCAAATGTCTGAAGAATCAGGCTAGGATCACACTTGGTGGGCTTCAACTTGCACAAACTTTCATAGCGCGATTCAGGATTAGTAGTTACTTAGAAGTTGCGCCTGATTTCGGTAGATGTATGTGTATATTTAAACTCATAATAAAAGTGTTGAATTTGTTGGTTTGAACACGCTATTCTCTAGAATTACCAGTGCAATTTATAAAAAAATATATACATTTGATAGTTCACTGTGTGTACTCAGTTCTTGGGTACAGTTATAGGCTATGGAACATCACGGTACGATACTTAGGAAAAAATCAGAAAATCGTTCGAAGAGGTTATCGTACATCGTACGGTGGACAACGAGGCAAAGCTAGTAAGTACATATTGAAATAAAACTATTTTTAACGGATTGTATCGCGATTTATTTGAGGTTAATTTATATTTTACATTGATCCCGACGTTTCGGTTGCTTTTCAGCAGCCATGGTCACGGGGAGATCGAATCCGTTAAAAATAGTTTTATTTCAATGTGTGACATTCGCGGAAACTTCCGACAATATCATGTAGTGTACATATTAATTTCTCAAGCTAAATTATTAGAGTCATAAATAAATAGGAATAGTTCCTGATGTAGGGTATGGGGTGTATGAGGGCCCACGAGCCCAAGCTAACTCCACCTCCTAGCCAGCACACCTGCTGGTTAACGAATGAAGCTATGACGCAGGTTTTTCTCTCAGAGTTGGGAGGCCTGGAGTTAATCACTCCCGTAAAAGCTGAGATGAGCCAAATCGAAAGGAGGAGAAAGAGTAAGCGAAACCTAGACTCCGAGATGAAAGCCTTCGATGCATCCGCGAATCACGGTAAGATGAGGTTGATAATTTCCGAGGAAGTAACTAAGTACATGATATTATCGGAAGTTTATGCGAATGTCACACATTGAAATAAAACTATTTTATAACGGATTCTATCGCGATTTATTTATTTGATATGAAATAAATCGCGATAGAATCCGTTAGAAATAGTTTTATTTCAGTAAGCAACTACATAATAAGTCCTATAACTCGATTGCAGTGCCATCTACCGGAACCAGATCCAGTAACTTCTATTACTAATACTATTACATATTAATTATATAAAACAAAGTTGTGTTACTGATGACCGGGATAAACTCAAGAACGGGTGGATCGATTGTCATGATCATTGTATTTTAGATTTGCCTTCGCCTTTTTGTATTCTTTTTTACGGGAATCGCCACGGTTCCCCTTGGCCACGTTGGCCAGGGGTGGTTATGTCGGACTCGACCCGACCAAAACCTCACGCGGCCTCGGGTCTTTAATGCTGGAGTGCAAGGAGACACACTAAATAAATTCAACTGATAAGATAACCAACATAACTTAATTCTAAGGCAGAAGATAAGCGACGATAGCTCAGTGGTGTACGTAACGGACTGCCGAGACGAAGTCTCGAGTTCGATCCCCAGTCGCCCCGGGCACACACCTCTGATTTTTCGTAACTATGTGTGTATTAAAAATGTTGATTATCGCTCGCTTAGTAATGTGCCCGGTAGATGACAAAGGCTCGCCCCTATTACATTGGGACCTAAACATAACTGGCGAATCGTGGGTGTGCAATACACCTCTGCCTACCCCTTCGGGGATACAGGCGTGAAGTTATGTTATACTAAGGCAGAAAGAAATTTACCGGGTCAGCGAGTAAGCATATAGATTTTAGTAAAACTTTGTCAGTTTATTGCTAGTACCGGGGTGTGAAGGCAATAAACTGACTGTTTTATCGCAATAGGATGAGCGGTACGGTATGGGGGAAGAATTATGGTATATTCATTAATTACGTAAAGACAATTTTAGTCTTTTTTAACTGAATCAACTATAGCAGTCCAAGAAATCAAGTCATCATCTTCATAGGGCTTGTCCAGCTGCGTCCAAAATTTGTAGTATAGAGCCCGGGGTCCGTTTTTTATTTTTGGTTGGTATGTCGGTTTTTCCGGGCATAACTGCCGCCTGACCTCGCAAACTTGAGAGTCATCAATTAAAGTTATCGATTCCAATGTTACACAGACCGACACGCACTGTGGAATTGACCTCTGTGGTGTAGCGGTAGAGCATTCGACTGCTAAGACAGAGGTAAGACAATATGTATATATTATATATATGCATTGGTCTGGGTGTTTCTATATACAATATGTATTTATTTACAAAAAAAAGTATCTAAGTATGTTTATCCACTTTATAGAACCCATATGACAAGCTCTGCTTAGTTGGAGTCTACATTGCGCTGTATAATAAGTCCTAGAATTTAAAAAAAAAATAGGTATGCGGTCCGTAGTCGTCAACCCTACATCATAAAATTTTCGAAACCCTTTCCCTTTAGACTTGTACGTAATTATTGAATGACCCCAAGACATACAATCTAAAGGTGCGTATAGATAGTCAATATAATATATTGCGATACAGTAGCGTGATCCGGTATAGGGACCAATCGTATTTGTTTCCACATCAATAATGTCTCGTATGCACATTAATATTTTCTATATTATCAATATGATTGACAGAATCGCGATATATATGGACAGTCTATACGCGTCCTATTAGACCATTGAAGTTGTGACCAATAAACAATTTCCGAATTAATCCTTAAACAGCTCCAAAGTTGATGCTCACGTAAGACATCAATTCATTTTACGTGGATGTGCCGTGATGAAGAGTTAAGCGAATGTCCGCTGTAAACGCGAGACGCCTCTGCAACATTACTCATCGTTATCATGAGAGCATTTATGATTAACCTCCGTATACCCACGAATAGGTCTGTCAGACCGATAATATATTTGACTTATTGATTTTTTTATGGAATGGCGTTTTAGCCACATTGGCAACTGTCAAGTGGCTAAAACGCCATTGTGGCGAACTAAAAATCATACCCTGGGGTTATCCTTTCGAGGGCTTACCCGGGGTGCCCGGCAACGGACACTTGGGGAGGACACCGTGCGGTTTTAGTCGAGACACGACATAACCACCCCCGCTGGTCGGCGGGGGGGTATCCGAAGGGATTTCCGCACGTAAAAAAAAAGCGATTTTTAAAAATTTTTATTTTATTTAAAGAACACTTCCGCCGAGCGGTAATCCCGGTTAATTGGTTCCAGTTCCGAGTCCACTCTCCTACTTGAAAGTTCTATGATTTGGTTGATTTTGACTTTTAACTGAGCAACTGCCGTCACATTTCCAACCTCAAAAGTAAACACTGCACCAGAGCCTCGTCTGACTATCAACAGGTGTACCGGCTTGCAGATGAGTTTGGCTTTGTCCCTGAAGATCTTGGTGGAATGAGAACTCGGAGAGAGGAGAGAGGTGATTCCGGACGAGGAAGAGAGCTTATGTTAAAGACGGATTCACGTTATTGGCACACAGCATGGGGTTTTGACGATTATGAATAAATGACCATTTTTCCTACATATTGTAAATGTGAAAGTTTGTGACGATGTTTGGATATTTCTTACTCAATCATACTCAAACGGCTGAACGGATCTGGCTCAAATTTTGTATCGGTATGTCTGGAATACTATGACTGCTTATTATGTCAGGAATAGTTTTTTTTTTGTAGATTATTTTGCGAGAATTTGTTTAAAATTACACGCTGGCAGAACAGCGGGCATCAGCTTGTCATCAGTCATGTCATATCGTTCACACACACTGTGCGTAAGTATACGTGTACCTTATTTGACGTCAGATATGGGTATAGAAAGGTTAAGGATAAGGAAGCCTGAATTTTCTTGATAAGAGATCATTTAGTTTTTATTGAGTAACTGCGAACGGTGTTACGCATCACGGCGCGTATTAATCGAGTTACGCGGTTGATGAACACTCCTGACATTAAAATATACTAGCACTAGCGTCCGGTCCTGGCTGTGCATGGATAAATTTCTTATTTTACCCCTTGATGGTAAAATTTCCAAATATCCTTTCAGGATTTTCTTCTTGAATGCATTATTTCGCAATTTATTAGTGTTAGCATTGCGATATGTGATATCAAACAACATTTATGACATTTTTAATTGAAATTAAACTAATTTTAACAGATTCCATAACGATAAATTAGATATGTATTATTATTTACACCGCTTCCGACGTATCGGTTGCTTTTTAGCAGTCATCAATGCAATGCAACAATAGCCAAACATGTTGCACGCATAATGACATCATTGACAGTCTTTGACATGAAGCTATTTTATCAATGAACTTACTGCGCACCCTGGTTTCGCCCCGCGGCAATAATAGCACCTAACCCGTGGACCTTCCTAATTTTTTCCTTGTCCAGACAATAATGAACACAATAAAAATGAATTATCCAATTTGATGTAGTCGTTCGGCAGTTATGCGCGTACATACATTTCGGCGATTCATTTTTATTTATATAGATTTGTATCCTTAAGCACTAATTAAATCATGTTCAGTTAAACAAAAAAGGCCTTCATGCTTGTGAACATCATCTTACATACATAAGTATGCAAGATGTCACATATAAAATAATTACATCGCATGAACTAGTCATTATAAGTCATTTTGATCAAAACTAAGTCAAATGATTCTACACTAAAATTTGTTTACCAAAAAATCTATGACAATATTATAAATCTAAAAAGTTTGTTTATTGATGCCAGCCGCCTGATGGCAAGCTGAGGTGAAATCGTACGACAAAGAAAGGAATTACCGAACCACTTGATTCGCAATGGTATCGTTCGCACTGCGCACACGCAATGTGTATGAGGGTGACACCTAAGTCCTGCACAAATACGAATAATATCAATTTCATGAACTAAATGCGGACTACGGGTTGGTTAGCAAACTAGATAATGTCTGGTCCATTTTGAAATGGAAATTTGGTTGCCTGTAATAAAAGAGAACTCCTCATCCTGATTTGCACTTTGGAGGCCGTTTTTTTTACGTGTGAAGACCCCCACGGGCTTCACCTCACTGTCCTCCATGAGCGCAGGCCTAGGGGTGGCAGGTGAGGTCGCCTGTCACCCCAGCAGAAGCAGGCCGGGACGGTGTGGTGACTAGCGCCCCTCCCCCAAACCGGGGGACACACCGTGGTTCCCAAACACGAGGGGGCCATCTCGAAACCGGAGATGGCCCAGGGTCAGTCGGGGTGCGAGGGATATGCTCTATGGGCAACCTTACACCCCGGCGTGTTAAGACCCGAGACGGCGTTCAAGCCCGACATAACCGCCCCCGCTTTCCGGCGGGGGAGTATTCGAAGGGTAAGGGTAATGGTATGTCGGAATCAAACCGACTAAAACCACACGGTGTCCTTCCCAAGCGTCCAGTGCCGGGCACCCCGGGTACGTAGGACAGCCACAGGGTTCCCGGCGGACTTCGGCTGCCATTGTGGCCGCGCCTTTGGGGTCGGGTTTGATCCCACGTCAGTGAGTTGGCAGGCGTGTGTAGGACACACACGACACGCCTCCGTCTAGGCCTGCTTCTGTAAGGACGGCGAGTCAGCCACTTTGGAGCCCGTTTATAGTTTTCGGTTGGTATGTCGGCCTTTCTGGTTGTGAGACAGACGTTATGTCTCCTAAACCCAAGAAGAAAGCTAACGCCATAACCTCGTCTGTTGTTTAGCAGGTGCACCAACTAGAAGGTTATCTTGACTTGGGCCCCAAAGGTGCTGGTAGTATCAGCGAGTAGTATCCCATCCTCGTAACCACTGGAGAATCTCTGGACTCCGGAGTGATCTTACGGGAGCTTAGGGAATAAAACCACGTTCATCCGTTTACAGCATTAATAAGAGGCTGCTCACAAAAGAAAGATTTATCTTAAGTTACGACATAACCGCCCCCGCTGGCCGGCGGGGGGGTATCCGAAGGGATTTCCGCACGTAACAAAAAAAAAACCCTCATATTACTAATTAATTGTATGTACTACCTACATCACAGGGCTCAGTATAATAATAGAGAAGTATAAGGTACATTTTCAATGGGTTTTATTATTTCATCATTTATTATTACGTCACTAGGACATTGAATATTATAAAACTATTATTGATTTAACAACAATGTTTTTGTCTTCATTTTTCATGTGCTAGTGATTACAATCGGTAGAGTAAGCTCTGTAAATAACACACAAGTGAAATAAGAAAATATATAACGCTGTTTTTAATTCCTTTTTTTTAATAAATTTTTGACGACTATAAGTCACTCTACGAGGGGAGGTGCAAAAGTTCGTGGAATAAACAGTATTAGGAGAAAACAATATTATACAAACTCCATGCTGAGTTATAGTGAGACCTCTTTAGGTAAAAAAAAATAAAAAGTTATGTCAAGACTGTCTTTTGTTTTTTCGATATCGCCTTGAAAGCAAATTATTTCGGAAACAATCGGTCATTATGGAGCAAATTGAAAATCGTGCCGTGATAAAGTTCCTGTCTAGGCAAGGAAAATCTCCGCAAATGATAATGGATGAGATGTCAGCTGTTTACGGAGGTCAATGTCCTAGTAAAACCATGATTCACAAGTGGTAGAATCTTTTCAAGCTTGGCAGAGAGTCCATCGAAGATCGGCAGGGGGATTGTGGTCGCAGCACTAGTGGGACCGGTGGGTGTCACGCGGTGCTGCGACGACAATCCTCTTCTGATGAGGCCGTCAAGCTGAGTGCCACCATTGTTAACATGGTATGTGTATGTAATGGTGACCCTCTTTCTTGGACTTTACCTTCAGCTTACCATCAGGCGAGGTGAAGTCAAATTGACGTGTCCTAAATATTAAAAAAAAAAAAAATATGACCCTCGCCCTGGAAGGCCAGTCGAAGCTACGTCCTCAGATATTGTGCGAATAGTCGAAAAACTCGTACTGGAAGATGCTCTTCTAAAAAGAAACAGTTATCTGCCTTAGTTGGCGTATCAGATACGACATTTTTGAGGATCCTGCACGATCATCTCGGTATGACGAAAGTTAGTGCAAGGTGGGTACCCAGAATGCTAAAACCACTACAGATGTAACAAAAAATTGTCGCATCGAAACATTTTTAGACCTGTGTGGTGATAACCCTGAAGTTTGAAACTTGGGTTCATCACTTTGAACCTGAATCAAAACAGGAGTCAATGCAATGGCATAAGAAGGGTTCACCTCCTCCAAAGAAGTTTAAAGTACCAGAATCAGTCGGAAAGTTGATGGGGACGATTTTTTGGGATTCCAAGGGAATTCTCATGATAGACTAAAAAGACAAGGAGGTCATCATAACTGAGGCATACTACGTAACGCTCCTGAAAAGACTAAGAGGAGCTATTAAAGAAAAAAGGGAAAAGTTGCCGAAGGGTGTGTTGACAATGCTCCAGTTCACAAGAGCCATGTTGCGACTGCTGCTCTCGCCAAGTGTGGCTTCGACTCGCTGCCCCCCCCCCCCCACCCCTCCCCTACAGCCCGGATCTGGCCCCTAGCGACTACTATTTGTTCCCAAATTTGAAAAAAGAATTACGAGGAAAAAAATGTCATACCGACGAACAAGTGAAGGAGGCAATTTCGGCTCATTTCAAGGACAAAGCAAAAAAAATTTTTTTGATGGTTTATGCAAATTAATTAATGGATCGAAATATGTATTGAACTCGAGGGTACTTATATCGAAAAAGAAAAATAATTCAATTGTTTTATTTAATTCCAACCATTTCCTTCCGCGAATTTTTGTACCTCCTCTCGTATCTCCGCTGTGAATAATGCGCAAAGGCAAATCAACACATTGTATGGACAGAACGTCATCCTCCGTGGCATTTTTCTGGGAATATATCCCTTAAATGTCCATTTCTAGGCATATATGTCAATGTCAATTATTATTCTTCTTCATGAAAGTACCAACCCGGTTACACCTTAAACTTACATTTTGGAACCCTAAATCCGCTCTCCTATTTCTCCATAATTTGGTTTATTATAACTTTTAGCGACTGCCCTCTGAAACCTGCTCAGTATTTGTTATTAAAATCTACAGCTATAAATATTGCAATTCTAGTCGTTCATTATATCCTATTCTATTATATTCTAGTAATAAGTCACTAGAATAGAAAAAAAAAAAAAAATATACGCAAAAAAAAATATACATCACAGATTACATATAGTTTCTTGTGGTTGAAATAGATAGATAGATAAGATAAATATTCTAGGACATTCTGCACAGCGCTTTCTAGTCCCAAAGTAAGCATAGTTTAAGTAGCTTCCCAGAATGCGGATAAACATACTTATATACTTTTTTTTTGTTAATAGACACATATTATTGATAGGAACACCCAGACAATGCAAATAGACATATTCATGCATACAAATATTTGCACTGAGCGCGATTCGAACATACGCACCCTGTCGTAGCAGTCGAATGCACTACCGCTACGCCACAGAGGTCGTCTCGCCAGAGATAGATAGATCACTGTTCGATTGGCAATAATAATATATATTTTTACCTATATATTTTAAAATAAATATTAAATACCAAACGATTGTTAATGCATTTGTGTAAATGGGCACATTAAAACTCAATGTCGATTATAATTAATTATTACGGTTTTACTTCCTATACTATCGATTTGTTACAGCTTTATTGTTCTAAATCTATCGTAACATTATAAAGAGATAGGCCAAATGTTGTGGCTTTATCACGCTATTGCTGCTGCTTTAGCACGTTATTGTTTATATATTTAGGGTTTATCTTCGGAACTTTTACTCTTTAAAAGGTAGGTACAATATCCCCCGCTGGCTGGCGGGGGGGTATCCGAGGGGATTTCCGCACGGAAAAAAAAAAAAAAAAGGTACAATATCCACGGTTAAGACATTACAAAGTTAAGCAACACTAGCCAAGGTAGTCTTAGGATGGGTGACCATTCTTCTGACACATTGAGACCCCTTCGTACCTTTCTTTTTAGTGCGGAAGTCCCTTGGATGCCTCCCCACTGGCCAGCAGGGGAGGTTATGTTTGGTTTGAACCTACTAAAACCGCACACCGTCTCGGGTCTTCAGACGCTGGGTTGTAAGGTGGCCCTAAGGCATTCCCCTCGTACCCCGACGGACCCTGGGCCATCTCCGGTTACAAGATGGCCCCCTTGGGTAAACCCCTCTGCACCTCGGAGAGTACGTTAAGCCGTTGGTCCCGGTTGCCATACAAACATCTAAGGGAGTAGTTGGAGCCCTAAAAAGTCCGACTAATGGTCTAACTACACGTAATTTCGATATCACCAATGGGTTGAGGAGATCAGGTGGCAGTTGCTTCACATAAATTATCGAATTTCAGCCGCTTCGAAGTTAGACTGAAAAGCCAACCCTGAGTTGGGAGAAGACTCGGCGGATGATGATTATACATGATGGACATAGGCTTTATTTATTATTATGTGGCTTGCGTTAAAAATAACTCATATAAACCCAAGCGAAGCGAGACCGGGTTGCGTCCTACACACGCCTGCCAACTCACTGTCGCGGGATCAAACCCGACCCCACCAGGCGAGGCCGCGATGGTGGCCAAAGTCCGCCGGTAACCCTGGAGTTATCCTCTCGAGGGTTTACCTGCGGTGCACGGCAATGGACACTACGCCGTGTGGATTTAGTCGGTCCGATTCCGACACGCCCATCCTATCGTTGGCACCGATGGGGTGAAGCTTGTGGGGGTTTCCACGCTTATAAAAAAAAGGGCGGAGTGCTAGTAGTTTAACTCATCTACCGTCAACACAGTGTTAGTCCCGATTGCTACCAAAGCTTTTTCTTTGGAGCCCACTCCCGGGGCCCACTCTTCTATTCTTTCAATACAATTTCTTTTTTTTATACCACTTACGTGGCAGACAAGCATCCGACCACCTGATGGGAAGTGGTTACCGTGACCTATGGGCGTGTGCAACATCAGGGGTGTCACACTCGCGCTGCTGACCTTGTAAAAACCTTCTAATACCTTTCTCCCCATATTGTAGTCGCTTAGAAAAACCACAGCAGTGGAGATCATTCGACAGTTTGAGCGTGCGTGGAATGAAGTTTCTTTCATACCTCACTGTACGCACCGTTACCGGTTACAATATGTGGGGATGAATCCGTGGCGAGCGGTGCGATGATAGAATGTGGCCGTGGGCATGACAATTTTTTCTGAACACATAGCATTATAAAGGCGGTAGAGCACGCATAGAGAGGCAAAATCTGTCCTATCGCTGAGAGGTTCAACACTGCCTGAAAGTACGGGGTTTTCGAAGAATCTCAGCACCCGTCTTTGTACCGAGGCAAACGGGTTAAGCTGGTATGCAGGTGACCCGGCAAGGAGGTAACAACAGTAGGTACTCTATGTTGGGATTTCTTGACTTTGCTTGTGCGACAGATCATAATGAGTTCCCATATCCATAGTTTAATAGAGTGCAAACGGCCTCCCCTCCATTTCTTCCCTATCAAGCCTCTGTGGCGTAACGGTAGTGCATTCGACTGCTACGACTGGGGGCGCGGGTTCGATTCCCGCTCAGTGCAAATATTTGTATGCATAAATATATCTATTTGCATTGGTCTGGGTGTTTCTATGTATAATATGTACATATTTACAAAAAAAAAGTATATAAGTATGTTTATCCGCATTCTGGAACCCATAACACAAGCTAGTTACAACTATGCTTACTTTGAGTCTAGAAAGCGCTGTGTAGAATGTTGTAGAATATTTATTTATTATTATTTATTCTTCCTAATCTCCTCTTCTCTCTAAGTATAAAAAAAAATACAGAAATGCAAGAGGTATAACGCAGAATCGTACGTTCGTACGCTGCAAAGTCGCGTCGATATATACGATTTTGCTTTGATTATGCCTTACGCCTTATACCTCCTTTCTGTATAATTCTCACCTTATGTAGCTGGCAACACGAGTGACACTTCTCATGTTGCAATGTTCATAGAGTAATAGCTTAAAATCAATTTTTGTGTCTGTTTACTACTTTGAAGCAGCTTCTTAACCAAAGCGGAATGACTTTACATTTAGATGGGCACTCAGTAACTAACAAACTCAGTAAGGTAAACCAGATAATATATAAAATTACTATGCGTACGTAGTCGATCTTATTAGTGATTGTGAATCTATTATCACCCGACTGCGGTGAAGTCATAAAACGAGGGTGGTATATATGTTTAACCAGTTTGTTCCCATGTTCCATTGTTACTACAACAAGACTGAACCGATTTTGATGACTTCTATGTCGTTAGGTTTGTTTTTATTGCGCGGGTGTTACTGGGTACTGGCTTAAAAAAAAGTGCCACAGTTGACTATTTAGTTCTTGTAATAAATATTTTTATGTTGATTTAAAACTATTATTAACGGATTTGTAGACGACGCGTTATTGCGATTATTTGATGTTATTTATATTTTACATTGGTCCCGACGTTTAGGTAGCTTTTCAGCAGCCATGGTCGCGGGGTGATGGTGGGATTTTTTTTCTAAACCACCGAATATGCATGAAAGGTTTAATGGCAGTTAAGGGAGCTCGTAAGTTGTCTCTGCCTACCCCGAAGGAAGAAAGACGTGATTGTTATGTACGGACTTTTGGTACATGAATATTATTATTATATTCATACAACTCCATCCCTTCCGAATGATGGACGATTTGAGAAAATCGATGCGTGTTTGGTCAAGGTCAGGGTGCCAGGCAACCTGCCAAACGACAAACATGCAACACTAAGTTCAGGGATGGACGCAATCTCTCGTCGAAAGAATTGAATTGAGAAGTCGGCTTTCACGAAATCATATATTGTGATGTTATTACCAGTTATTTGGAATAATGAAATTCATTACTTTATATTTTAGAAAATTGAGAAATAATATACTGATTACAATTACTTTTACGTACATAAGTGGTTGATAAGATGTTTACAGAATAATTATTAATTTTACTAATTCTATCGCGATTTGATCACGATATATTACCTACGTGTTATTAATAATCACACTGGCTTCGTGGTTTCGATTGCTCAGGAGCCATAGTCACGAGGTAAAACAACCGAGATGTCGGGAATAGTGTAATAATAGCCCATAATAAATCGCAATAGAATGCAGTATAATAATTAGTTTTATTTCCTAGAGAGGTGCCGGGATAGAGCTTAGAATAACGGGTAGGTATACTAGTACTTTCGATTTGCCTACTCTAGTGCCTACTCTATTTTAAAAACAAACAAAAGTTTTTTACTGTATACGTACGTGAAATACGCGACTAAAAATTAAGATGACTTTTTTTTTAAATAATTCTAACTACTTCTAGTAACTATAAAGTGAATAGATCAAGTTTTATGATCAAGTATTTAATGTAAGAAATTATAACCATTGTTAGTAGTTTGTTGATATTTTATGTTGTATCGTTCCTTCATAATATATCAACACACAACGTCGATACAATAAGATGAACATAATGAATAAATTCTTGACAGAAATAAATATTTGTTTTAAATTCAGAATAATGTCTAATCACTATAAAAACAATGGTAACTCAATAAACACTAAACAACCTTACAGTATGTTTATTTTTTGTGAAAATTCCAGAAGCTAATTGTCCAATTCTAAGCTATAGGTTTTTTTACAGACAAATTTTTCATTGCAGGTCTTTTCTCTGTCATTATAACAAAAACATAAACAGATATTAAAACATACTCACAGTTATTACTACTGATCCGAAAATAACAGGTATTGGCTGCCGGCCACTATACTTCCGCACTATCTAATCACGAATTTAGAATCACACGATCGCACGCGACGGAAACCGGCGTGCAACTGGCCAGCAGGTACAATAGTCGCCTGTACTCACACCGCACTTAGGTGTACACCATGTGTCTTATATGTATCACTTATGTTTGCATTGTAAACAACTTGAATGGCCGTTAATGTCTCATGTGATGGGTATTAGGATAAATGTAGTCCGATGTGTATTGTGATGCAAAACAAATATAAATATAAAATATTTTGTTGGCATAAGGTTTTTAACAGGTTAGTGTGTTCGGGTTATACACACAGAGCTGTCGTTACAGAAATTAGTGGTAAAATAATGGTAAAAGTGGTAAAAAAGAAAGAAGAATAAATCGTTTTTTTTATAAACCGTAACGCAATAGCTTAATTATTATGCTTTACTAAATTTTTTAACTTAAAATAAGAAATACGATAGTGACAACAGGTGGCGTAGTAGCGTAACGGTAAAGTTTTTGACTGACAAGTCAAAGATCATGGGTTCAATACCCGCTCAGTGCAAATATTTGTACGCATGTACTTATACTATTGGAATCCTTCTATGTAGGTTAGTATGTATGTATTTCCAAAAAAATAGTTAATTATGTTTATCCACATTCTAAAACCCATGTTACATGCTAGTAAAGCAATGCTCACTTTGGGACTAATAAAACCTACCTAATACCTACCTAATCGTTTGAAGACTCTTATAAGCCTTCTAGTCCTGGTGGTAAGCATACTTATATTTTTATTCTATTTCAGTGCGCAGTCCAAATAGATTCCAAGATATTTGATTGAATCGACTTGGTCTATTTGAGCACAGTTACAGTTGTCGGGCATTAAACATGAGTGTAGTTTCAGGCTCATAGTATGTTTTGGAGAGGAGCGTTTAGACACATAGAAGTTAATAGCTTTAGTTTTATCAATGTTGACAGTTAGAGGATTCTGTTGCAGCCAGCTAGCAACCTTCTGCTAGCCCCGCTACACATTATTCTGAGTCTCATGCCAAAAGACAATTGCTGTGTCATCAGCGTAGGTAACTATTTTGGTTAGAGGCAGGTCTATGGCGCACAAACCATTTATATAGATAATAAAGAGTGTAGGACCAAGTACACTGCCCTGGGGAACGCCGTAGTTAACGGTTTTTAGTTCACTGCAATAGTCTGCCATAACCACTCTCTGTTTTCTATCAGCCAGATAAGATGATGATGGTTTAGCACCACGCTAACGCATCACCGCGGACTCCTAGAAATATCCAGTCCATCTTACGAATTAGTATCTTCCTAGAGACCGTGTCAAACTCTTTTGCCAGGTCCAGGAAGACGCCAGTACATGCCATGTTCTTGTCTGTGACTGATGAAGTCGACTAGGCTAGATACTGCATCCTCCTTGGACCTGGCAGCACGAAAGCCAAACTGGTTGTCGGATAAAAGCTTCTTTTTTTCCAGATACGCCAACAATCGCCTGTTGACAATCCTCTCCAAGACTTTGGAGAGAGTCGTCAACAAAGAGATCGGACGATAATTAGAAGGAGACTTAGGGTCGCCACTCATATATATCGGACAGATATTTGCAATCTTGAAGTCTGTGGGAACAGTGCTCTTTTCCATGCTCAGGTTACATAAGAAAGTAATAGGTTAAACTAAAACATGGGCACACCTTTTGAGTATCTTATTATTTATACCATCATGGCCTGCAGAAGAGGCTACTTTAAGGTTTGTGATTATCTTTGAATTTTCTACTTCATTTTTTGGAGTGAGAAAGAAACTGTCTGGATCTTTGCTATAGGGATCACACTGCCGGGCGTTACTGGCTAGTTTAGCTTCCGTTAAGTTAAGTTGGGATAGAGTTTTCTCTGTTAGAGCCTCTCCACTATCTAGCGCGGTGTAAAATGGCTTAGAATTATTATTGTTATTAATAATATAAAGTACCTTTTTTTTTCGTGCGGAAATCCCCTCGGATACCCCCCCGCCGGCCAGCGGGGGCGGTTATGTCGGGCTTGAACCGACTAAAACCGCACGCCGTCTCGGGTGTGCAGACGCCGGGGTATACTACAATTTAAATAACAGATTATAGCGTTAATTGTAAACACAATATTTTAAAATATTATGCAAGCTTTTGTTTTTCATTCTGTTAGATAACTACTAACTGGGAACACTTTATTTTTATCTCTCTTTGTAGAATAAAAAAAACTTATATTTATAAAAAGAAAAAAAACGCGGTTCTGCAAAATGACGCATCATTATTTTATCCACTTTAATATTATTTATGCCACAAATAACCACACTGCCCATCTGATGGTAAGCGCGGTTATCTTATTTTACACTCTTGAGTAGGTTTGTTATTCATGGAATTTGTCTGCCTTTAAGCACCTATCGACGTTTTCTATTCTAACAATGCAGCGTTTCCTTCAAGGCTTTCAAGACTACTGATTGAGGCACAACACTAGGTTCTTGGAGAGAAACTGGAGAAAGGATAGGAATGTAGGAAACAAACACAAAAAGAAAGAAAATATGTTTTTAATGCGAATTAGATACACAATACACGTAAAATATTAATAAAACAAACAAGGGCAAGAGAAACATAAATTTTGAAACAACGATTTCAGCCACTCAGGCGGCCAACGCTCGAACACAACATTGATCGGGGACGATTTGAGGCAATAAACATAAATTTATTATTTATCTGTGGTCACCGCCTGAGCTATCTATACTATTATACATTTACTGTTTTTTTTCCGCGATGAACGCAAAAACTACGGAATGAATTTTGATACGGTTTTTTTTATTAAAAATATCTTGGTCAAACTTAAAATCTGCTGTATGTTTGATTGCAATTAAGTTTGATTGCGGTTAAGTAGATATGACCAAAAAACGATATCCGACAACCGCAGATGCCACGGGCATCGGCTATAATACAATGTGAGTTATATGATGTATGACGACATTGAGAAATTGACAACGTGTCTGGTAGAGCTTCTTCAGAGCCCAAACCAACCTCAACTGCGAGCCGTAAGATCAGCTAAATCACGGACGAGGCTCTCGGCTTCTCTCTAGGTGTTGGAGAGTCAGGCGGCAGTTGAGTTCGTATAAACCAAAATAAATTAAATAATGGCAATGACTTCAGCAGTTCAGAACAAAAAGCGTGTCACACTTCGGGGGTGAGGCGAGAACAGAGGATGTGTACGGGACGCCTAACCATAGATTTATAGTTTAGGCGCCCTTACACTACTTTACAGATGTCAAGTGATGATCTCATATAAAAATTAAAAATTTAATATACTCTGTGGCTATGACAGCAACAAAAAGTGGCACCAAAGTTGTATATGATAGCGTTAAAAAATCTATACCAATTTTTTGTTCCGAACAGCAGGTCTAGTATACATGGAAGCCATTGAATAATGGGATTGTAAGAGAGAGCGGTGCCTGGCTACAAACTAGGTTAAAGCTTTTTAATGCAAACGGGATATGCTCTCGGTTGAAAATGTATGAAATCCAAAGAACTGTTAGAATTCACAGACGTTGGACTAAAAACAGATTACACACGTATAAAATTATCAAGTATATAGAATGAATAACGTATATTTCGTAGAATATATTTATCCTAATCAAACTGTAGGTATGCGTAATTATGACGTGTTTGTAATTATGTGCGCACATCAACGTATGATCGTTTTTACCGCTCTTACAAGATTGAGTTTGTCCACTGTAGTATGGTAATTATTTCGTGGTTTTCAGTTTGAGTCAAAGTCAAAATGCATTAATTCTGTGTAGACCTTTATAACAGCACTTACAAATCGTAAAAAAAAATAGTAGTGCGGAATTATTACGATAACGTTACCGGCGTTACCCCTGTGGCGTAGCGGTAGAGCATTCGACTGCTAAGTCAGGTCGCGGGTTCGATTCCCGTTCCGTACGAATATTTTTATGCTTGAATATGCATATTTGCATTGTTTTGGGTATTTCTATCTATATAGGTCAATGTATTTACGAAAAAGATGTATCTAAATATGTTTAATCACAGTCTAGAAGTCATAGCATAAACATAACATAACTTCACGCCTGTATCCCCGAAGGGGTAGGCAGAGGTGTATTACACACCCACGAAACGAACTATGCTTACTTTGGGTCTAGATACCGCTAGGGACTAAATAGGGTAGAATATCCTAGAATATTTATTTATTTATATCTCAAATGTAGTTGTAGTACTAGTAGCACTGTCACCTCAGAGGATGTCACCTAGGTGAGCAGAGCAGTTATCATAAATGTCAACAAATCGGGCAAATTTTCAAACGTTATTGTAGAAATAGAATTTCAAGAAAACTGTCACCGTTTCTTTTTTCGAACAAATAAAATACGGACATGTGTGGGACAAATGGGTGCCAGGGGGGGCAAAGAAGGGGCTGCGGCCGCGCTATCGCGGCTGATGCCCAACGTTAAGGGACCCAACGCCCCCACTAGGAGACTGTACCTGGGGATCGTGCGAAGCATGGCCCTATACGGGGCCCCCGTATGGGCGGAGACTCAGGCGGCCCGCAACGTGGCTGTTCTAAACAGCCCGGTAAAGGCGATGGCCGTCAGAGTCATCAGGGGGTATCGCACTGTTACACGAGCCTCGGCGAAGGGGGTTTTAAAAAAAGGTTTTGGGTGTTTGACACTTGATTTATTTTTTGGATAGACTTGGATAATATATATATATATAAAACGAGGTCAAACTTAGGCTAGCGGAGCCCTTTGGCAGCCGTCCGTCGGGTTTTAGGATCAGAACGAGACTGCATGCAAAATGGCAGGCTCATCCTTAGTCCGAGCGACAAAGGAGCTGACACAGCACTTGGTGTGCATATTGCCCTACAAGGCCTAGGCGTAACAACCCCCCGAATAACTCTAAACTTCGGGGTTGGAATGACGAAGTTTATGATGGTTTTTAAATTTAAATATTCACCTACATTGTAGTTCTGAGTCTAGGTAAAGCTGGGGTCTCTATTACATCTAGTTCAACAGGCTGCTGAACCTCAGGGGTAATTATGGTTTTTTGAAAATATCCGATTAGGCTGCGGCCAGGCAATGTAAATCTAATTAACTTATACATTATATAACATATCAATATACATACTACTACAACAAAAGACACTGAGTAGTGGGTCCCATATTTTATTATATGTGGTTGTTCTATTATATTATCTAGGTCTTTCAAAATAGGGTTTATCAATTTTGGACTTTTGCTCAAATCGTCTAGGTCTACATTTCGTAATACAATATGAGGCACATCTGGTACAGTTGCTTTCAATTTTAATAAATTACAACACGAGTCGTTTATTAAATTAAATCCCAAAGGATTTGTCACATGCGTGGTGTTTATTACATTGTAATTTGAGGGAATCAATCTAGCTGTTTTACAATAAGCGGTACAATAATTAGGGATTTGTAGTATACCTGTACCTAATATCGTAGTTTCGAATAAATTCTGATGAGTACAATCTATAGTTAATTTACTGGGTTGAGATTGGATGTAAATCCATCTATTGTTTTCTATTGGTTTCCAAATATCTAAACTACCACGTAGTAGTTTGGTTTCGCACTGCACTGGTATTTCTTTAACTATTTCTGTTAGAAGTTCACTTTCACAACTGGGGTTTGAATTTGAACTGAATACACTTTGAATTTCACATAAGTAAGTCTGGCGTATCACTGATTTGCACCGCTCTAAATTATCAAGGTTACAATAATGTTGTTTGTCTTTGGTCATACATATGTATTTGGTACTAGGTAATATGGTAGCAAAGCTGTTAGGGCTAATGTAGACCTAGACGATTTGAGCAAAAGTCCAAAATTGATAAACCCTATTTTGAAAGACCTAGATAATATAATAGAACAACCACATATAATAAAATATGGGACCCACTACTCAGTGTCTTTTGTTGTAGTAGTATGTATATTGATATGTTATATAATGTATAAGTTAATTAGATTTACATTGCCTGGCCGCAGCCTAATCGGATATTTTCAAAAAACCATAATTACCCCTGAGGTTCAGCAGCCTGTTGAACTAGATGTAATAGAGACCCCAGCTTTACCTGCTTTACCTTTACTCAGAACTACAATGTAGGTGAATATTTAAATTTAAAAACCATCATAAACTTCGTCATTCCAACCCCGAAGTTTAGAGTTATTCGGGGGGTTGTTACGCCTAGGCCTTGTAGGGCAATATGCACACCAAGTGCTGTGTCAGCTCCTTTGTCGCTCGGACTAAGGATGAGCCTGCCATTTTGCATTCAGTCTCGTTCTGATCCTAAAACCCGACGGACGGCTGCCAAAGGGCTCCGCTAGCCTAAGTTTGACCTCGTTTTATATATATATATATTATCCAAGTCTATCCAAAAAATAAATCAAGTGTCAAACACCCAAAACCTTTTTTTAAAACCCCCTTCGCCGAGGCTCGTGTAACAGTGCGATACCCCCTGATGACTCTGACGGCCATCGCCTTTACCGGGCTGTTTAGAACAGCCACGTTGCGG